>CM060377.1:47553066-48188862 GCA_030545235.1 Helianthus tuberosus
TTGGAATCAAGATATCCAAAAGTTATATTTTTGGGGGCAATTGTTATGGGTGAAATTCTGAGCCCATATCCTGACACTATATCTTGATTTTATGATAGCTGATTACGATCAGGATACCGGACCAGGATATTGGTAACATCCTGAGGTAGTATCCTGACTATTACTAACAATTTTCTTGTAAACATTGGTTACAAGGGACTAACGTTCATGAGGACCAAGTCATCCTGAAGATCCGCTCAAATTGGTTAGGATAAGGACGTTGATGGTGGAAGAATAGCTCTTGTAACGGTCAGCATTGAAGAAAGGCGTATTTTATGGGAGTTACGGATGCTGGTCAATGCTATTAATGTTGTAACGGTTATAGGAGCTTAAATCCCGGAATTATAGTTAATATGCGCTTGGAGAACGAGTTGAAATAGCCCCCCAACGTTCAGAAGGGAATAATCTCAATATCCCGGAATAATAGGGGAATATTCTTAGTATCCCGGATTTTTAGCATAGTTAGTTATTTCTTGTAACTATAAATAGGAGTGCCGGATCATAGGAGTTCACACGTTTTCGAGCTCTCATACTCATACTCATACACTCTCATTTCTAGCTGCAATTACACTCTAACACTCACAATTCACAATCATTGTAACACTTAGATTCGATCCGAGCATTATCTTGCATTGTATCCTGGTTATTCAAGCAATAAGAAGAACAAGGCAGCCGACGATTGTCAGCTCCCGAGGTTTTATGCCGGAGATCTCGATTGATCAAGGGCTTTCCTCGTACATATCGTATCAACCTTTTCATTTTTGCTCATTGTTTGATTATTGATATAGTCTGATATCCTCGGGCTATATCCTGAAACTGTTTTTGCAAACTAACAAACCAACATATTTTTCACAAAGTATTACTAGCACACTACCTCACAAAACTAATTTGATCACTTAATTGCTTCGGTAATTTTTGACCAAAAACAAAAGGGTATTTTCATACTCTCTAAGGTTTAAAGGTTTTCACCTTTCTAAGTCTTGGAGTTTATACACTCCCGCCTGTAGCGCACGAAAATTTGGGATTTTCCCCAGAATACCTATGGGTTTATCCCCAGTGTACTAAGAATTTATCTCCAGGATATCTTAGGGTTTATCCCCTATAACACAGGAATTATACAAACGGTTGCAATTGATGTCCAGAAAATTTCTAAGTATTCAAAGACATGATACACAGGGGACATTCCTACTAAGGCAGTGTAAAAATTCAAGGGATCAAGCTTGGGCTTACTCCACTAAGTGTCCCAGACTAGGGACATCTTCGATGATAAGGTTGCATAAGGATTGAAGTCTAAGGATAAGGATATAATCTGTATTTGGTATGGTCTTTCCTTTTTGTTCCTTGAAAAAGGCCTTATCTAAATTGTCTAAATTTCTGAAACTGTATGAATGCAACGCTTAGATTGATCAGGATATATTCTCAGGATATGTTTCAGGATATATTCCTGGATATATTCTCAGGATATATTTTAGGGTAATTGCTCAAAATGTTTAATTAAAACTATACTTGAATCAAACAACGGTTATCAAAACATGCTTTGCAAAATAAACTATCCTTTCTTCAAATTGTTTGAGTTGTACAAACCCTATTTGACAAAAGTTTTAATAGGATATTTGCGAGTATCCTGATCAAGGTATTTGTATTACAGTAAGTTTAGAACGTTGAAATTATATTCAAATTAAGCAATATAAGAATTGAAAAAAGACCACAATAAATAAGGCCAAAAGAAGGTTATATTATTAACATAGCAAAAGTTGTGCTTTTGGTTTCATCTCAAACCGAGATCCATCCACCAAAAGCACAGTTAGTTTTTTATCATATATACCTAACAGTTGAAGGTTTTATCTCAAACTGAGACCCATCCACCTCCAACTGTTATATTCAAAAAGCATGCAGGAAATATAAATTGTTCGAGTGCAGGGAAAGTAAAGTGCAGGAAAAGTAAATTGTTTTGGGGTTACAGACCAACATTCAAATTTAAAAAATGGGCTCCGGCCTCGGCATCAATATCCATCATCGCCCACTTGAATGCCCTCACACAGCGGCATCATCACCAGCCTTCTCCGTCTTCTCAGCTTCAGCATCCTGAGCAGAATCCTCACCAGCCCATCTCAGCATCCTCCTTCTCTCCAGCCTTATCCGTCACCTCTGCTGATTTGGAAGTTTCACCAGCCCCAGCTTTAGTAGGATATGGCA
This sequence comes from Helianthus tuberosus, assembly GCA_030545235.1. Classification (NCBI taxonomy): domain Eukaryota; kingdom Viridiplantae; phylum Streptophyta; class Magnoliopsida; order Asterales; family Asteraceae; genus Helianthus; species Helianthus tuberosus. Next base: position 47,555,302 of record CM060377.1, read on the forward strand.
CAGGTTTGCCTCCAAGCTCCTTCAGCTTTGCCACCCAGGAATCAATCGGCCAGAATGGACACTCAAGACCTGTCTCCTTGGCCTCATAAGCCATCTTGATGCGAACTTGTAGAAGGGAGACAACAGCCAAATTTTTTATTCCTTCTCGGAAGGATGCCATGGCCTGTTCATGCTCAACTTGGATGGCTGCCAGCTTTACTCCTGCGTCCTGTGTGACCTTCCTCAGTTTATCCTCATAATGTCGGGACTTGGTTTCAGCAATGGTGCCCTGATCAGCAACGGTGGTCTCAAGCTGCTTGATCCTGGCTTCCTGAGACTTGTTCGTGCTATAGTCATCGGTGTAAAGTTGGAGCAGATGCTGGAGACCCTGTAAGTCAAAATTGAGGTATAAATTAATACTTGCTAACCAGGATATTCTGTCAGGATGTATACACAGGATATGGTACCAGGATATTACCCTGTTAAGGAAGGATGTCATTGGCTCTAAGGAGTCAGTAAAGCTGAGTTCTTCAAAAGAGAACCCTTCAGATCCTGGAGTGCTGACCTCGGAGCCTTTCCTCTTCTTGGCAATGGAGGCACGGGTTCTTGGGTTGGGATTAGGAACCGGTACCGTCTTAGAACTGGTGGTGGCACGAGTTTCCTTCTTGACAATGACAGGAGTGGAATAACTGTCCAGCTCCTCAAGCTCAAAGGTTTTTGGAACCTTGACTGATGCTGTATACCAGGGAGAATCTAAACCTCAGCTCATGTTTTATTTAACTAAATATATATGTGGGGAAGATTTTGATCCTTACCAGACATTTCAGATAATGAGTACCGGCTTGAACTTGCAAGGTGCGATGAAAAAGATCTCTCACTATCAGGCAACCGATAGATTCTCTTGATTCTTTCTTGGGACTTTTCAGAAGGCGGAGCCAATTCCTTGAAGTTTGCTGCATAAAAACATAAGAGTATCAATTTAGGATATAGTTTCAGGATATATCTGGGGATAATCCTAAAACCCTAAATCCTACCCAAAGTCAACCACTTTACTGGTAGGTCAAAACCCTTATAAATGGAATCTCTCCTTGCGAAAAAGAACTTTCTTTGCCATTGATCTTCGTTCTTAGTGGCCTTGAGGATCAAGGGATTCTTAGAAGTGGAGAATAGGAGAAAACGGCTATTACCATGGGACCTTAGACGATATGCCATAGGAAGATCTTCGACACAAAGATCAGGGACATGAAGAGATTTAAATTGATCTAAGACCATTAAAACTCGCCAGACCATGGGCATGGTTTGGGCGAAGCTGAGGCCGGTGAGTTCGAAAAAGCGAGAAACGAAGGCCGGAAAGGGATACCGGAGTCCCAAGGAGAAAGGATAAGCTAAGAAACACACCCACTCATCTGATACTGTGTCTGAACGAACCTCCCGGTCGAAGGGTCAAATGATCGTCCCGGCTGGAAAGGCGCTGGAATCTTTTAAGGTGGCAATGTCGGCATTGTTAAAAGAGAAAATCGGCTTTTCTTGCGAAGAAGATTTTGACTTTTGAGCGTTGAGGTTGGCTCGTTTGTGCGTAATCTTGTTCGTGAGCCATGGAAGATCTCGACTAAGAAACGGAAGATTTAAGCAAAAGAAAAATAGAGAAAGAGGGAGAATACCTGAAAAGTTGCTTGGAGTGTGATGATCATAATGCAGAATAATCCGATTAAATATAGGCTGGATATAGGGGGTAATGAGTAAATAATGCATTGGGAGTTACAGCTTGTCTTTTCATTCGTCATTTCAACATAATGTTGTCGATTCACGAGATAAGTTTTAAAATATGTCTGTTGGAATTGGTATACCAACAGATATATTTTGGGGACAATTGTTATGGGTGGTTTTCTACTCATATATCCTGAATAATATTCTGACTATGTTTTTTTTTGTTGTGATCAGGATACCGGATCAGGATATTGGTAACATCCTGATGCAGTATCCTGGAAGTAACTGATTAATTCATGTGCAGATTAAATGGTGCAAGTCTCTAACGTTCAAGTGGACTTCTTCTCCACAAGACTCGGGCAAATCTGTTAGATTATGGACGTTGAAGCCGGAAGACGTGGACTACAACGTTCACATAAGGAATATTCGTTAAATCCCGGAATAATAGGCTAGTTAGTTAGTTTCTTTTACTATAAAAAAGGATTGATTGGATCAGATTAGAACACACACAATCTCTCGAACTCTCTTTCTCTCTAGTTGTAAACACTCATAACACACTTACACTTGTATCGAAATCACATTGTAGCACTTAGTTGATCCGCATCATATCCTGCACTGTATTCTGATATTTGAAGCAATAAGAAGAACAAGGCAGCTGCGATTGTCAGCTCCCGAGGTTTTGTGCCGGCGATCTAGAATGATCAAGGGCTTTTCTCGTACATCCTGTGTCACCCTTTACATTCTCACTCATTGTTTGATTGTAGATACCGCTCGATATCCTGAGCCGTATCCTAAAAACTGTTTTTACAAACAACCTAATCAGCATATTTTCGATACACATTCTTAGCACACTACCTCACTTAACTAATTTGATCACTTAATTGCTTCGGTAATTTTTGACCAAAACAACTTGTTAGTTTTTCAAAACTTCGACTGCAAGAAAATTGACTATTAAACAAATTGACTAAATGAGCAAACGATGTGTTGATGCATGGAATGTCTATTGACTATGTCTACATTAAGTCTTAGGTCAAGATAGGTCAACATAAGGTCTTGAAAGTCAAAATTAGGGTTTTATGTTGAGGTTTCGCTTTTATGTACATAGGTTAGAAGTAGTTTCGCTTATATGTATATATGGTTCCGCTTATGTGGTCATCAGGTAGTTCCGCTTATTTGTCACTTGGTAGTTTCGCTCATATGGACTGCCGTAAGAGCGAAACCTACAGTCCTATAAATACCTGATGAGTTCATTCATGTATGTACGTTGGAGCGGAACTAGGTCATGCTTTGTGTAACCAAACTCTGTCAAATTTGAGTCAGAAAGCATAAATAGAGAAGGAATTGAATAGGAAAAGCTGTGTAACTTCATGTGCATTGATTCCGCCTTTGTATCTGAAGATGAACATTCTCAACTGACTGTTTAGGGTCGGAACACGGTCCAACAAGTGGTATCAGAGCTCAGGACGAGGAGTTCATACTACTATAGCTTGATTCTACAGAATTCTCTCATTTCTACTCACTTTCTCTCATACTTTTTCGATTTAAACTGGTTCCTACGGTTGAAATGGCCTGAAATTAGAGTATAACGTGTAAAACATACGTTTAACAAACCCTAGAAAGATTCAGTTTAAAATACAGATTAAAAATGGTAAAAATTAACTAAAAACTAGGTTTCGCTTTTACGGACATCGAAGGATTTCACTTGTAATTGATTGATTTCGCTGATAAGGACATAAGCTTGATTTCGCTCATTCGAACATTCATATTTCGCTTATACGGACATAACTAGGGTTCCGCTCAAAAGGACATATATGGTTTCGCTTTTAAGAACCTTGGTATTTCGCTTATAGGGATATCACCTGGTTTCGCTTATACGAACAATATAGTTTCGCTCTTAGGGACATTATATATTTCGCTCATAGGAACAAGTCTGATTTCGCTTATCTGTCTAGACTGATTTCGCTTATCTGTCAAGTCTGGTTTTGTTTATCTGTCACAATTCCTGATTTCGCTTATTTGACATATTGCTATTTCGCTTTAGTGTCACAATAGCTAATATTTCGCTTATCAGTCACTGTTTTTCAAAATCTCAAAAATTTTTCTAAGTGTTTACTGATTTTGCAGGTACATTCAAGATGGATGACATATTCTTGAACCCGTTTAGCGATATGTACGCGTTTGCTGGAAATTCGGGAGACGATTCATCTACAAGCAACAATAATGAGAATCCGCCGAATACGAAGAAAAAGTTAACGGAAGCTTGGGAATCGGAAAGTGCCTTCGGAACATTCAATAAACCTCCAAAGCTAATGGCTATCGAGGAATACAGTCGGTGGTCAAGAAAGTTTGAAGATTGGTTAATGGCATTTGCATTTCCCAGCTGGAAGAGTTTGAAAAACGGTTATGAAAATGGAAACAAAAATGGTGAAACTTTAAGATCAGCTGAGGAGATTGATTCATTTGTAGCTGAGCAAAAATGTGTGGCTTTGTTGTTTCAGTCCGTCCGGGAGGACATAATCTCGTTGATCGATTATTCAAATGCAAAAGATCTTTGGAAAAAGTTAGAAAAGAAATGTATAGGTAGTGAAGAAATCAAGAAAAACAAAATGAAACTACTTAGGAAAGAGTTTGATATGTTTGGGTGTTTAAAGAACGAGTCAGTTTGTAAAATGATAGAAAGGTTTGGTCATCTGAAGCTGGAATTAGCAAGACATGAGATTACGTATCCCGAAGATGAGCTAGTAGACAAATTGTTTGATTCGTTGCCAGACGAGATGGATTGGAGATATTATGCGCTGATGCTGAAGAATACCATCAAAGCACCAGAAAAGTTGACATTAGATTTGCTGATTGAGAAACTTGAAAGTCACGAGCTGGAACTGAAGAAGACATACAAAGTCAATCACTCATCCTACCAGCAGAATTTGGATTTGCATTATCCAAAGAGCATGATGCCAAAAGCAACTTCTCCAAAAACTGCGTTTTCTGCTAAAAATGTGTCCACAGCAAGCAAAGAAAGTCAAAGTAGTCAAAACAGTGGTTATCACAGTGGATCTTCATCATCTGGAAGTCATTCTGATGCAAAGAATCGTTTTCAATGCAACATCGCAATAGACTTGAAGAATGCTCAGAATTTTGATGAGGAGTCGGCCAAACAACAGATGATCTTTCTAGCATCTGTGTTAGAATCGTATGAAGGGTTAGTAGCAGGGAAGATAGGCAACACCAACCTGACGAAAGAAGATTATGATCAGATTGATCCGGAGGAAATGGAGCTGATCGACATTCGTTGGTGCATGGCCAGTGCTGTTCGTCGAGCACAGCGTTTCAGGGAAATTACCGGCAGGAAGACAATTGGTGGTCCATCTACCAAGCTGGGTTTTGATAAGTCCAAGGTGACGTGCTTCAAGTGTAAGCAGAAAGGTCACTTCAAGCGAGAATGCATAAACGCATATGCTGATGAGTCGGAGAATCCATTCAGAGAGGATTACTACAAGAAGGCAATATATCATCAGAATAAATCCGAGCCGCCTAGATTGAAGCAGGTTGAAGACAACAAAGAGAAATCTAGAGCTCTTGCGGTGATTTATGATGATGAGGGTTATGATTGGAGTCAAGAGGTTCTACCGGAGGAAGATGCGGTTGGTTACGCTTTCATGGCAAAGAACGAACCTGTTCCGTGGAAAGACAACAGAACTGAAGAGCAGAAGTATAGATACAGAAAAATGCTGGCTGAAAACAGGATAATTAGAATATCCGGTATCTATTTGGAAGCTAGAAGAGAAAATAGATGGGATCTGGACAGAGAGTGTTATCTTGATGAATATGGAAATATTGCAGTCGATGACAAAACTCTTGATCTGGAAGCCATAATCAAGGAGTTCAAAGATGAGGATGATTATTGGCAGAATAAATGGTGGGGAACTGGAGATGAGAATGAGAAAAGAGAGAAAGAAGAGATAGAGAAGTCAAATAAAGTTGACACTGGGGTTATTGACACAACGCAGGAGTTGACTGCTGAGAATCTGGGAAAAATGGCTGACAAAGTGCTGGCTGCTAAGGCACTTGAGGTAGACTCTAACTCCGTGTCTGAGTCAAAAAGCCAGGTCAGTTCAAACTTGTCAACAAATGCGTCAGGTAAGAAAATTGATGGAAATGCTGATTGCAAAAATTGCAACAAAGAGTGCAAATTTTGTAACACAGTCACGTATCTCAACGGGAAGAAAGTTGATGATCTGACAGCAAAAGTCAGAAGCGTTGAGAATCAAATTCTTGATCGTGACAAAAGAGTTAAAGCTTCAACTGAACAGATAAAAGAATTAACTAGCCAAATTGAAAATGATAAAATTGATCATGAAAAAATTAAACAAGAAAATGAAAAGTTAATTCTTGAAAACCGTCAGATTTCTGAGAAGTTTGAAAAACTCAAAAGCACAATGAAAGATAATGATGATCGAAATGGTAAAACTTATAAAGAAAACGTTCAACTAAAAGCAGTGCTTAGAGTAAAAGAAGAATCAATCAACCAACAACTGGATGAAATCGCTAAACTGAAACTTAAATTTCAAGAGGCTGAAATTGAAAACGAGCGAATCCAGTTGAAGCTTAACAGTTACAGCTCCGCAAGCTTTGTGTTGCAACACATTATTCCCAAACCCATCGGGAAAGACAAAGCAGGCGAAGATGTGTATTCTGATGGAACTGGGGTGGGTTTTCATCAAGTTCCACCACCTGTTCTTGATAACTACACGAAAAAGCAACCAGGGTTGGTTGAAATTGAAGAAGAAAGTGAAATGAATCTTTCGGATTCAATTGATGTCACGTTCACATCTTCCAATGACGATAGTGTCCAAAATGATATTGTAAAAGGTGTTGTTGAAAATGTGCTAAAAATGGATAGTGACATTACTGAGGAAGATGGGTGTTTCTTGGACAAATACATTCAGAAACCAAAATCCAAAAACAACTTAAGTGATGAACCAGGTCTTGTGATGTACAAGATGGCTGGATCTGATAAGTTGTATTCGGATTCTGAGTTTCCCATTGAGAATGTTAATGTGAACAAGTTAACAAATGTTTTCAAATTGGTTGAAGTTGAGATGTCAGAAGTGAACATTTTAAGTCAAACAAAGAGACAAATGAATTTTGAGAAAGATAAAGCTTACTACAAAAAGCCTGTTGTTCCACCACGTTTTTATAATAACAATTGAAATAATTGGTCGGGTGGTTATCGGGGTGGTAAGAGTTATTAGAAAAAGAGTTTTCAAAACAAAAGGTTTGCTGAAAAGAAGGTGTTTGTGAACGGTTCAAGTTCACTTTCTGATGAGGAAAATGAATTTTTTTTCAAAATCAAATGAAGAGTTCTTTGAGAAGAGGGCCTCACAACCTCAGTCTGAAGGCACAAGTCGAGTTGTTGATACTCGTACATGTTTTAGATGTAACAAAGTTGGTCACATTGCAAGAAATTGCACCAACTCCAAGCCTAAGACTGAAGTTGTTGAGAGACAAAAGAAGAAAGTTGATGTGAAGGGTAAAGCACCAATGGTTGTTGAGAAAAAGAATGTGAAAAATGACAACACCAAAGTGAAAAATGAACCCGTAAAGAAAGTGGTAACTAAAAATGACAAATTTTACAAGCGGGTTACATTATCTCAACAAGTTTGGAAACCAAAAAGTGAGAAAAAGATTTCACCTTCTGAGGATTCAATTCAAATTGATTATGATGCAAATTTTCCACCTTTGAAGGCTGAAAACTTTAAAATTCAAGTTGCGAGAGTTAAAACAGTCAAGATTACACCCAAGGCTGATGAGGCCTGGGTGGAGACCATGTTTGACTAAGCAGTTTGAATTGCCGGAGCTTCCTAGTTGGTAATCGTGAAGCATGAATCGGCATCTTTCTTAAATTGTTTGTAATATGTGCAGGATCTTCCGAGAGCTATTTCAAGATGGATAATGGATAGTGGAGCATCTCGACATATGACAGGAAAGACTGCATTGTTATATGATGTGAGAAATATCAATGGTGGTTATGTGGGATTTGCAGGTCATGAAGGTGGTAGAATTGTCGGTGAAGGAACGTTATCCAATGGGATTGTAACGTTTGAGAGAGTTAACTACATTACTGAGCTGGAGAATAATCTGCTAAGTATCTCGTAGATTTGTGACAATATGTATACTACTCACTTCACTGATAAAGAATGTTTGATTTTGAAACCAGGATTTGTAATACCTGAAGAATGGATTATTATGCGGGCACCTAGAGTGAATGATTTATATGTGTTGGACATGAGTGTAGCAACTACAACAACAGGCCAAGCACATTGTTTTGTGTCCAGAGCAACTGAGAAAGAATCGAGATTGTGGCACCGCAAGATGGGGCATATTCACCTAAGGAAGATGAATCACTTGGTTCACAACGATTTAGTTCTTGGAGTTAATATCAAAGGTTTTCATCTGGAAGGGGAGTGCATTAGCTGTGTCAAAGGCAAGCAGAAGAAAAAGTCACACCCTACAAAGCAAGTCAATTCAGTTTCCAGACCGTTAGAGAGACTACATATGGATTTGTTTAGTCCAGTAAACGTTAAAAGTATTACAGGGGATCTCTACTGTCTTGTGGTTACTAATGATTATTCCAGATTTTCGTGGGTATCATTCTTGAAGTCAAAAGATGAAACGTTTGACAGTTTGATGGCGTTGTTCAGAAAGATTGAGAATCTGTACCAACGGCGTATCAAAAGAATTCGAAGTGATAATGGTACTGAATTCAAGAACAGTAAGATGGAAGAATTTTGTGATGAAAGAGGTATATTGCATGAATTTAGTGCTCCGTACACTCCGCAGCAGAATGGAGTAGCAGAACGCAAAAACCGGACACTAATCGAGACGGCTAGAACTATGCTCGCAGATTCAAAGTTACCAATAAATTTTTGGGCTGAAGCTGTTTCCGCCGCATGCTATACGCTCAACAGAGTTCTCACTGTCAAGAAGTTTAACAAAACATGCTTTGAGCTAATCAATAACCGCAAACCGAATTTGAAGTATCTAGAACCGTTCGGGTCACCCTGTACTGTTATAGAGCCTTATGGAAAGTTTGGTCCGAAGTGCATTGAGGGAATATTTGTTGGTTATGCAAATCCAATGCGACGTGTCTTCGTTCCAAGTGAGAAGCGGATTATTGAAGCTGGAAATGTTGAATGTCAAGGTTATACTATGCCGCCGCAGAATCCAGGAGATTCATGGCGTTATCATTATGACAAACTGTGGGATTCGTTTGACATGAGAGAAGAATCAGAGGACGATGAAGATTTCTTTGATGAGTTGGATATTTTGCGCGAATACGACTCACAGCAAAGGTTCCCAGCTGAGTATTCGAGGCGACCACGGGAAACTTCAAATGACGATGAAGCAGGTCCGAGTAATGCTGGTGAACATGATGATGTCCAACAGAATGAAGTTGCTCAGGATAATCAGTCGGATCAGAATGATAATCAAGAAGCTGAAAACATGCCTGTATTTGATCATGGTGATTCAGATTCTGAGGGGGAGCAAATTCAGATTTCAAGTCAAACAAACCAAGTTGGTGAACAAGATGCAGATCAGAATGTTACTAATCTGGAGGGTAATGTAGATGTTCCAAGCGAAGTGATGCCGCGAACACTTTCATATCATCCGGAGGAATTGATCATTGGAGAGTTGCAGACAGGCGGTCGCACTCGAAGACAGATTGATAAAGGGCTTACATGTTTTTATACAAAAGTTGCTCCTTTGCAAATTGAATTCTCATTAAATTGTTTTATCTCGCATGTTGAGCCAAGAACTTACAAAGAGGCGCTTACTGAAGATTCTTGGGTCAATGCAATGCAGGAGGAACTTAGCCAATTTGAAAAGTTGGGAGTGTGGAAGCTAGTGGATTTGCCAGATGGTCAAAGGAAGATAAACACCAAGTGGGTGTTCAAGTGTAAGAGAGACGATAGAGGAGTTGTGGTTCTCAACAAAGCTCGACTCGTTGTTCAGGGCTTTAGTCAACAGGAGGGGATTGATTTTACAGAAGTCTATGCTCCTGTAGCACGACTAGAAGCGATCAGAATCTTCCTAGCATTTGCATCATGGAAAAACTTCAAAGTATATCAGTTAGATGTAAAATCGGCTTTTCTCTACGGGAAGGTAAAAGAGGAGGTTTATGTCGGTCAGCCACCGGGCTTTACCGATCCACACCACAAAGACAAGGTTTACTTGATAGAAAAAGCGTTGTATGGTTTACACCAGGCCCCGAGAGCTTGGTACGAGACATTGTCTCAACACCTACCAGCCAACAGTTTCATTCGTGGAAAAGTGGATGCCACTCTCTTCACCAAAGAGGTTGATGGACATCTTCTGATTGTTCAGATATATGTGGATGATATCATATTTGGGTTAACAAATGAGGATCTATGCAAAGATTTTGAACGTGTCATGAAGCAGAAATTCGAAATGTCATCAATGGGTGAGATGAAATTCTTTTTGGGACTACAGGTTGATCAGCTACCCAAAGGAATTTTCATACATCAAACGAAGTACGTTCATGATATCTTGGAGAAATTCGGGATGTCAGGTTCTACTCCAGCAGCCACCCCATTAGCAACGAATCATGGGATAAACCCTGATCTCACCGGAGAGAAGGTAGATGAAACGATGTATCGTTCCATGATCGGTTCGCTGATGTATTTGACAGCTTCAAGACCCGATATCATGTACCCAACCTGCCTCGCAGCAAGATTTCAATCTAACCCGAGAGCTTCGCATATGATTATTGTGAAGAGGATATTACGCTACCTGAAAGGAACTCCTTCATTGGGGTTGTGGTATCCTAGGAAAGGCGACTTTACGCTCGAAGGGTATTCCGATTCGGATTTCGGATGCTGCAAAGTAAATTCAAAATCAACAACTGCAGGATGCCAGTTCTTTGGAACTAGATTGGTTACCTGGCAGTGTAAGAAACAAACGTCTGTGGCGTTATCTACATGTGAAGAGGAGTATGTTTCTGCTAGCAGTTGCTGCTCTCAGATCCTGTGGATACAGCAACAGATGCGCGACTACGGTTTGCAGTTTCTTAACACACCTCTTTTTGTTGATAATGAGGCAGCTATAAATATAACAAAGAATCCAGTACATCACGCTAAAACTAAACACATAGAAATTCGTCATCACTTTATTCGTGATTGTTTTGAGAAAAAGTTGATACGAATTGAGAAAATCCACACTGACGAACAGAAAGCTGATTTACATACCAAAGCTTTTGATAAAAATCGGTTTATATATTTGTTAAAAATGAATGGTATGAAGCTTCTTTCAGTGTCGGATGGAATTGTGGGCGTTGATGAGAGTACTGTTGCGGATGAAGACGAGAAACAATCTGCAATGGTTTGTCGATTTTTTACTTGTTTTGGTATTTAGGGGGAGTAGATATTTGTATATAGATATATTTTCAGAAAATACAAAAACAGTAAAAAATGCTAAAATACAAAAACAATAGAAAATCAGAAAAGAGCTTGTGTAAAAAGGGAAAATGATAGTACATCGGCTTGACAGTCACGGTATGCTAAAGAAATGTAATGTTTAAAAGGTTAAACAGTCTTGCTGATGATGTGTCGATAGGTTTTTACACATTTAGTAAGTTTGTTCGGGATATAAACTTAAATCTTAGTTGCTTATTTCGTGGGGAACACTATTTGGATATATAGGTAACCCCTGAAATCTCGTTTGAAAGATTCCTTTTTCTGATATACTAGGCTTTATACTCAGTGATATCTGGGGTATTATTCCGGGACTTCTGCTGAATGGAAGTTCTGACCTAGTCCTTGAATAATACTTTCTGCAATGCTTGAAACATTGCATCACCCTCAGCATATATGATAAGACAATAAAATTGCTTAGCAATGCTGTTGTAAAAAAGATCCTCTAAAGGGGACACACCCACTAGTTGAGTCATGATCTCTCTGCTGAACGGTAGTTCTGACCTGAGCTCTCATGATTCTTCATAATTTATTAACCCCTATAGATATCATTTGTGTCATAATTACCTGTAAGACTGAATATCGGGATCTGGATACGGGAGTATATTCAAGAGGTGGGACACACGTATAAGTTTAAGTCTCTAAAACACTAAATCCGTATCCTGGACAGATTGAAATTTGTGTGAGAATTTAAAATGGATCAGTATATCGACAATCTACGTGAATTGTTTAATTCTGAGTATGTAATTGTAGCTTAACGGTACTTGTGATTTGTCGAATAGCTGATATGATTCCCTGACAAGCTCGCCAAAAATAAGTTTGTAAATAGTTTACTTTGTTTACTTTCTGCAATTTAAGTTTTCTGTATTTCATTTCTTAGTTTAGAACACTTTATAAAATCCAAAAAGATTTTATTTCTGCTTTATTTTCCGACAAACCAAAGTAGAGAGTTGATTGTTGGATTCTTAGACGATTGAAGCAGATGCAGGAGATTCTGGACTGAAGAATGAGGAGAGCTTATCTTGATGAAGTTTGATTTATTGAAAAGTCAAAAACAAGTTCATTAACTTGATACTTGTTATTTTCAGAAAAATGTGTAAATTGTTGTTTTTAAAATGAGTTTGATTCGTCAAATGATCAACCAAGGTCATTAAGTTGAACTTGGTAGATTAATCAAGTGATCAGGGTCATTAACCTGGACCTGAATACTTGAGTGGATTTCTAGGACTGATAGTTTGTGTGTTTATTTGTGTAAAGATAAGTTTATAATGTTTGATGTTTGAGACACAGGTTTTGGACTTCATTATTCCCACGGAAGCTAAATGTCAAAGCTTGAACCAGATCAAGACCTCAGATTCTAGCATATTGAGAGGGGGAGTCTGTGAAAGGGGGAGTCTGGATCAACATTCAAAGGGGAGTTTGAAGATGGAACTAGGTTGTGATCCTAAATCTGTGAAGATAGAATGCTTATGATGTGAAGACAGAGAGTTGGAGAAAAGACCAAGACTGAAGACTCGGAGCTGAAGACTTCGGCAACATCCAAGGGGGAGTCTGTTGATGCATGGAATGTCTGTTGACTATGTCTACATAAAGTCTTAGGTCAAGATAGGTCAACATAGGGTCTTGAAAGTCAAAATTAGGGTTTTATGTTGAGGTTTCGCTTTTATGTACATAGGTTAGAAGTAGTTTCGCTTATATGTATATATGGTTCCGCTTATGTGGTCATCAGGTAGTTCCGCTTATTTGTCACTTGGTAGTTTCGCTCATATGGACTGCCGTAAGAGCGAAACCTACAGTCCTATAAATACCTGATGAGTTCATTCATGTATGTACGTTGGAGCGGAACTAGGTCATGCTTTGTGTAACCAAACTCTGTCAAATTTGAGTCAGAAAGCATAAATAGAGAAGGAATTGAATAGGAAAAGCTGTGTAACTTCATGTGCATTGATTCCGCCTTTGTATCTGAAGATGAACATTCTCAACTGACTATTTAGGGTCGGAACATGGTCCAACACGATGTAATTGAATGAGGTGGAACATTCAAGAGCCATTTTAAGGCTGATCCTGTCAAAGTAGAACCAAAACCCTTGCAGAGGCATGCTTCCTTGAGATCTGGAGGGATAGGATTACTTTCCATCCTTTCCCTATACTGAGCAATATGCTCTTCAGGATCCGTAGTTCCGTCATAGAGCTTCATGTTGGGGGTTTGGAATCGTTTTAGGATTTCAGCATCACAAATAGGATATGCAAACCGGGATATCCTATGGCTATCCTGGGACACTTCTGGAATTGGCTGGACCACCCCAGGTACACTGGATATCATGTCCTTCAATTTTTGAAGCTCCCTAGAAAATGCGGATGTCATACCTGCATCCTGCAAAGATCCAAGACCATTAGTAACAAGAGTATTAGTATTATTAGACATGTTACCAGTCTGAGGATTCTGGCGATATCCTGAAGCATATCTTGAGCTACTCACAGTTGTAGGATCGTTGTTGAACCCGAATGAGTCGATCAGAAGAGTTGTTTATCCGATTCAAAGGCGGAATCAATGAAACGGACGCTCAAACTAATTATAATGCCTCTTGTATTGATTTAACACTGATTACAACCTGAGAACAATTTGGCAGTACTTCGTTACACAATCCTATTTCCGTGCCAAATGAAATGACAAGTACCCTATTTATACTAGTGTGATTCCACTCGAAATGACATGGTGCATTTTGGAGCGGAATCAGAACTTTCTGATTTCCCACGAAATGGCACCTTGCACTTTCGAGCGGAATCAGCACTTAAGATCTGAAAAACTGTTTCTCGAACCTCGGGCACTGATAATCCTATTCTATCCTATTACATGATACAAGACAAAGACAATAGACGTAATGCACTAACAGGCTCCCCCTCGGATATTGACGAAGTCTTCAGTGACTAATCTTCATCATGACACCTTCTTCAGTCTTGATCATTCTACATCCTCACTCAGATTGTAACATTGTAAGCATCCATCACTCTCTTGATCAGCTTCACACTTTGACTCTTACACTAGGATTTCATCACTGGCTCTATCCTTAACAGCTTCATCATCAGCAGGCTCCCCCTTTCGTCAAGCTTCCGTGCTTTTAGGGATCGACACCTAGCTTTCCAGCTACAAGCTCCTCCTAACTTTCAGCTTGTCTTCAGACTCCCCCTTAGACTCTGCTCTCGGGATCGTAGTCTGGACTTTTCCTGCAATCACTCATACAACTATAAGTAACAACATTTTAAACTTCCAGATATTGTAATCTAACAATTCAATCTCCTTAAAATCACTTCTCATGAATTTGGCAGTTTCATCGAATCGTATCGGAAACTAGCTCTATAACAATATAAGCATCCAAATCCCCCACAGTTAATCATCCAAGTCCAAACTAATGACCTTGGAGATATCACAAACTGTTTTTGAATTTTTAAATTTAATACAAGTTTCAAATTAATGAACTTATTTTATTTTCAGAAACACAATTAGCATACTCAGATTTTGAAACTTAGCACTCAGACATCAGTTGTCGAAAATAAAGCAGAAATCAAAATCTTTTTGTATTTTTCTGAAATATAAAGCAGTAAAGAAATATGTACAAACATATTTACACATAATATTTTTGTTTGAGTATGCGACAGAGGATCATATCAGTTTTTGACAAGTCACAAGTACCGTTGAGCTTAGTTACACAGTAAGTATTAAACAATTCACTTAAATTGTCGATATACTGATCCACTTAAATTTTCACACAAAGTTCAATCTGTCCAGGATATGGATTAAGTATTTTAGAGACTTAAACTTATACATGTGTCCCACCTCTTGAATATACTCCCGTATCCAGATCCCAATATTCAGTCTTACAGGTAATTATAACACAAATGATATCTGTAAGGGGTTAATAATTTATGAAGAATCATGAGAGCTCAGGTCAGAACTACCGTTCAGCAGAGAGATCATGACTCAACTTGTGGGTGTGTCCCCTTTAGAGGATCTTTTTTACAACAGCATTGCTAAGCAATTTTATTGTCTTATCAAATATGCTGAGGGTGATGCTATGTTTCAAGCATTTGCGGAAAGTATTATTCGAGGACTAGGTCAGAACTTCCATTCAGCAGAAGTCCCGGAATAATACCCCAGACATCACTGAGTATAAAAACCTAGTATATCAGAAAAAGGAATCTTTCAAACGAGATTTCAGGGGTTACCTATATATCCAAGTAGTGTTCCCCACGAAATAAGCAAGTAAGATTTATGTTTATATCCCGAACAAACCTACTAAATGTGCAAAAACCTATCGGCACATCATCAGTGAGACTGTTTAACACTATTTAATCATTACATTTCTTTAGCATACTGTAACTGTCTACTGATGTACTATCATTTCCTCTTTTTACGCAAAACTCAAATTTTTTTAAATTTTTATCATGTTTTTGGCTTTTTCAAATTTTCTAATGTTTTTGGATTTTCTAATGACAATATTTCTCCCCCTAAAATGCAAAATCAATTAAAGAAAATTTGACAACCAACACTGATAACTTTGTCTCTCCATCCATTTTCTGCTTAAAATGCTCTGATTTGCAGAAAATATACATACCCCCATGATTTACAACACATTGATATTTTACAGTTTGAAAACCGTTTTTCAATCTGATGAAAGTAATCATGTTTGTTCAGCCGTGAGGGTTTCGGCGTATTCAATCAGAACTCCCCCTTATAATAAACTATTTTCCCATAATGATTTCAAAACACTTAAGTTTGTTTTAATCAGAATGGTTTTTCCGGAAAAATTAGTTTGTTTACCCATCACTTGTGGGTTCGGGGTCATCTCATTACCTTGTTCTCTTTTAACCATTTTGAAAATTTAACATTATTAGATCAAACACCACTATCACTTGTAGAAAATCAAGTACAACTTAATGTCCTTGATTAACCACTTGTAAGATGAAATATCACAGCTACCATCCTGTGAATTTCTCAAGAATGATGCCGATACCTGCTTCACACTTACCAACCTGGAAGCTCCGGCAAGTCAGATTTTTCTATTTGAAAAGTTTCACCCAAGCCTGACTGTCCTTGGGTGTATTTTGAGCTTTTCTCTTTTCTTCATAAAATTCTTTTACTCCTTTTTCCTTACCATCAGCCATCTTACTAAAAATATGTTTAACATTGCTATTAAACATTTTTTCAGCATCAACACCTTTTGATTTTAGGTTTGTAGCTCGTAATGGTGGAAATTTCTCATCATTCATTAAAGGAACTATTTCTTCCTTTTTTACCTCAACTTGTGGCTCATCTGATTTTGTGGAATCAGATTCATTGCCCGAACTTGGCTTGTTTGACTCGGATGAGCCAGATTCATCGCTAATAACTTTCTTTTTCTTCTTGTTTGTCCTCAGATTTGCATCTGAAGAATTCGATTTTCTTGACTTTGCCGTCGAGTGAATCGATTCATCAGAACTTTTATTCGAACCAACCGGTGAATCTGAAGACAAAATCTTCTCCAAATACTCTCTCGCCTTCTTCCTCTTCTTCCTCAGTCTGTCTCTCTGCCCCTGTGAAAGCTTTACTTTCTTATCTTCCACTTTCTGTTCTTTGGGCTTGACAGTGACTGGTTTCTTTACCGTTCTCTGAGATTCAACCCTTGATCTTCCCATCGATCTCCTTGGGCAATCTCTGGCAATATGTCCTCTGATATGGCAATTATAGCATCTTCGTGTGTCAAAATTCCAATTCTGGCAGTTAACAGCAATGTGTCCTCTAACACCACAGGTATAGAACACTCTGTTATCGTACCATCCACTTATGTCAGTCCAAACCTTCAGATCATAACATTGTTTGGCTTGGTGATAATCATTTCTCCTCTTCAATGCTGGATTTGTCTTTTGAGCATTGTGGTCAAACCTGCACCACTTATTACCAACATTTTGTGAGTTTTCATTTTTAGATTTTTGTGTTTTTTTATAATGATTGGATGACTTATCTGATGAGCTTTTATTTTCAATTTTGAAGTCTTTCAAATTTTTATCTTTTTGTTTGTGTTCTGCATTCTTCTTAACAGGTTTTTGCTTTGAGCATTCACCTATTTCAGTAGATTGCAAAATAGTATTTTAAAATTTTTCTTGTAAATCTAAAATTATTTTTCTTTTCTTTTCTTTTTCTTTTTCATCATCAGATATTTCATCACAATTTTCAATTTTGACTTTGTCAAAATTTGTGACATTGTCACTTATTGGAACAGAATTGATTGGTTTTGCACACACATATGGTGCAGAAATCACAAAACCTTTCAATTTATTCTCAAGCTCGGTAATTTTATTTCGAGCAATTTCAGCTTCATTTTCAAGCCGAATGATTTTCTGAAGATGAGAATTTATTTCAATCTGTTTTTCAAGATTATTTTTAAAAATAACAGATTTTTCATCTTCTAAAACCTTCATTTGACTTTGAAAAACTTTTTCAATTTTTAATTTTTCATTTTCAAAAACATTTTCTTTTTCTTTAAATTTTTTGTTTTCTAATGACAAACTCTCAATATTCTTCAAAAGTTTGTCGTTTTCAAATTTTAGTTTTTCGCATTTCAAGCGCAACTCCAAAATCTGTTCATCATCAGCTTTCTTTTCATCTTTCAAAGTTTGAATATCTTCAGTCTGTTTCTTCTCCTTCTGAACAATCTCAAAGACTGATGTGTCTTCTGTAATCTCTTTCTTAATCAATGGTTCAGATTTCACAAATACAGACTTTTCAGATTCTTCTTTCTTTGAAATTACTTCTTCAAAAACCTGCTGTTTTTCAGTAACATCTTCTTTCTCTTTCTCAGTGTTTACTGCTTCCACTTTGACTTCCTCTAAAGCTTTCTTCTTCAAATCTTCAACCATCTTTTTCAATTCTTCTTCTTTTTGCTTCTTCATTTCTACCACCTTCGGTAGACTTGCTTCAAAAAATTCTTTTAACTTGTTCATCAAATTTGGCAAATAACTTTTATCAGAAAGCCTTCTTGTGTTGAAAGTGCCCTCACTTGGAAACACATTGGTTACAGCATCAAAATCCACTTTTGATGGATCAACTACTGGATTACCCTGTGGATCCATGTAACACTCTAGTTCTTCATTCCATCTCTTGGCTCTTTGTGCTTCCTTAAATGGTTCATACAATTTGCCAATCTCCCATCTCGCACTGTCTCTTCTCCACCATCTATCATGAGCACTTTCTCCTGACATTTTAAATCTTCTTCTTGATATTCGCCCCTTGTAAATCTTTAATCACCTGAAAGCAACTTTGGAGTGGAATCAGAAATTTGCACTTTGGAGTGGAATCACAAATTTGCACTTTGGAGTGGAATCAGATTTTAAACTTCTAGAGCGGAATCCGAAGTTTATGTCTAGGAGCAAAATCAGAATATGGTAGCCAGGAGCGAAATCAGACTTTTGAAGCTGAATCAGACAATTAGGAGCGGAATCAGAAACTATCCATCTCGAGCGGAATCAGTTCGAAAGTCAATTTTGTCCATTTTTAGTCCGTATTTTAACATGAAACTTTCAAGGGTTTGTCTATGTCCAATTTTAAACAATCTGTGAAATTTTGATCTGGTTTTGACCGGTAAATCTTGTCCAGATTGAAAAAGAAGGTGTAGAAGACAGAAAACTGATATAATTGAGCTAAACTCTTCCTCCTGATCTCTGATACCACTTGTAGGATCGTTGTTGAACCCGAATGAGTCGATCAGAAGAGTTGTTTATCCGATTCAAAGGCGGAATCAATGAAACGGACGCTCAAACTAATTATAATGCCTCTTGTATTGATTTAACACTGATTACAACCTGAGAACAATTTGGCAGCACTTCGTTACACAATCCTATTTCCGTGCCAAATGAAATGACAGGTACCCTATTTATACTAGTGTGATTCCACTCGAAATGACATGGTGCATTTTGGAGCAGAATCAGAACTTTCTGATTTCCCACGAAATGGCACCTTGCACTTTCGAGCGGAATCAGCACTTAAGATCTGAAAAACTGTTTCTCGAACCTCGGGCACTGATAATCCTATTCTATCCTATTACATGATACAAGACGAAGTCAATAGACGTAATGCACTAACAACAGTTAACACCCTGACCAAAAAGGGTATCTCAGGAGTATGATTCTGAGTATGACTAGGCACAATATTGCCCCTATTATCCTCGGTATACACTGCCGAACTAAAGTTCAAAGCTCTAGGCTGCAAAGGAGTGACGGTATCCTTCGTAGGCCTGCTAGAGCCGGATTTCAAGAGTTGTATCTCTCTCATCAGTAACTGGTTGGTCTCTTTCTGTTACTTCATCTGATCCTGTATACTGCCAAACAAAGTCAAAATTTCATCATTAGAAGCCAAAATAGGGGTACCCCCTAAGACAGCAGATCCTTGAACATTCCGAGTGGGGATAACATCCCGAGCCAGATGAGTTTCAGCTCTTCATGAAAGATCTTGAGGCTGTGAAGAGGCTTGCGTCCTCGGAGGTGGTGGGAGCACCGAACCAATGGTTGCAGAAGTTGTGGCTGACACGGTAGAAGAGCTTATGTTTGATCTTGAGGCCTTTGAAAATAGTGTAGAAAAAAGCTTTGAAATTAGAAAACCAAATAATGATTTTGCAAAAGTTTTTAATAGAAATAGCACCACTTGCCCCACGGTGGGCGCCAAATTTTTTTGGTCAAAAATTACCTAAGTAATTAAGTGATCAAATTAGTTAATTGAGGTAGTGTGCTAGATGTAATCGTCAAAAATATGTGCTGGTTAAGTTGTTAACCAAAAACAGTTTTCAAGATACGGCTCAGGATATCGAGCTGTACCTATAATCAAACAATGAGCAAAAAGGTAAAGGGTGACACGGGATATACGAGGAAAGCCCTTGATCAATCTAGATCACCGGCACAAAACATCGGGAGCTGACAATCGCAGTTGCCTTGTTCTTCTTATTACTTCAAATATCAGGATACATGTCACTGCCCCTGTCCCGGTGTGAACCGGTCCAGGAGCCGCGGGACAGAAACCCGTGGTATTTATTAATTGAGTTGACAGCAGAAGTTTAACAGGATCTTTTAAGACTTGAAATGCCCAATTATCTTATTTCATAATTGGGGGATAACACCCTTAATTTACAATAAAGGAATTTTACGAGAAAATTCCCTGGTTTACAAAACATGTTTATTTCTTTTATTAAGCCACTTCTTCAAGCTTGTAGTGCTACACGGCACTTTTTCCTGGATCACAGCAGATCACCTGAAACATGTTTTAAAATGGTTTTATCAGCAGGGAAATACTGGCGAGTCACTCAAGTTGCACAAAACGACACATTGTTATAATATACAGTATTAAGGGTGATTACGTTGTTTTTATCAACCAATTACCCCAAATCGGTATTTGTCACTTGACTCATTTCTGTGACTATGGTCAGATCACCCATTGGCTAACCCGTTGTCCAATGGTGACGGGTATCAAGTAATGTATACAAAACCCCACATACCGGCAGTAATTGAAGATTACAAAGACTTAATCCCTGTAATTATAACTTTGAAACAAATACGGTTTTGGAAATAATTTGATAAAAATAGAATGACTCACATTGCAAGTTTAGACGGGCAGTGCTTAGCCTACTGATTTTAGCCTGGTTAACCTAATTCAAATAACAATGCACACGAAAACTAGGTCAGTAACTTAATACAACTTTTACGACAACCCACGAGATTCAAAACCTTCACGACAAATGACAAAGTGCAGTACTTAAACATCCATTGGATTCACAACGAATGACAAAGTATAGCCCGAGTTCGGGCAGCACTTAAACATCCATCGGATTGGTTTCAATCGATCGGACATTAAATCGTAGCAGTGATCGAGTTATTACCCTGTTATCGAGGTAGAATTTCGTGTTGTGTGTGTTTTTGAAGTAACCAGACGATATCTCAATGTACGAACTGAATTTTAACATCGAACCAACGCCAAACTTCAAGTGCCACATCCCTCTATTTATACTGAAAACTGGGCTCCCTCGCGTGGCGCGAGGGCATGTCGCGTGGCGCGAGGGCACCCCCTCTAGCATAGGGTTGCCTCGTGTATTTGTAGCTTAGCTGAGTCAACGATTCGATAAAATTCGATTTCTACGGAAAACTGTAGGGATAATATCAATTAGGGAACACCCCCCCCCCCTGAGTTTTAGGGCGCTGATCCTAGTTCCGATTGTTCTGAAAATTTTAGGGGCCATGCAATATTACTTGGGGATCTTAATTAGGGTTTCATTTTGGACAAAAAAAATAGGAAGTAGGACTTTTGATGAGAGTTGTTACATCCTCCCCACCTTAATAAAATCTCGTCCTCGAGATTTACGGGAACAAATAGGGATATTTTCGCTTCATCTCTGATTCCAGTTCCCAAGTGTACTCAGGTCCTCTCTTAGAATCCCATTTGATTTTGACCAGCACTAGTCGTTTATGCTTGAGAAACTTGACTTTTCTATCTTCTATCTGAAGTGGTTTCTCTACAAATTTTAACTTTTCATTTACCTCTATGTCTTGGAGAGGTACTACCAGGGATTCATCGGACAAACATTTCTTGAGATTAGATACATGAAACACATCATGTACCCCAGCTAGCTCTTCTGGTAGTTGTAGGTGATAAGCAACTGGTCCTATCTTCTAGATTACTGGGAATGGTCCTACGTACCTTGGACTTAACTTTCCTTTATTTCCGAATCGAACTACTCCTTTCCAAGGAGAAACTTTCAAGAGTACCTTATCTCCAACTTGAATTTCTAGCGGCTTGCGTCGATTGTCTGCATAACTCTTCTGGCGATCACGAGCCGTTTTCAGTCTTTCCTTGATTTAGGTGATCTTGTCTATAGTTTCTTGTACGATTTTGGGACCTGATAATTGGCTTTCTCCTATTTCTGCCCAACAAACTGGAGTTCTACACTTTCATCAATACAGTGCTTCGAACGGGGCAGCCTTAATGCTTGCATGATAACTATTGTTATAGGAGAATTCAATTAAGGGTAGGTGGTCATCCCAGTTTCCACCAAAATCTATTACACATGCCCTGAGCATGTCTTCTAGGGTTTGGATTGTCCTTTCACTTTGTCCATCTGTTTGGGGATGGTAAGCTGTACTTAAATTTAATCGTGTCCCCATGGCTTCTTGGAAACTTGTCCAGAAATGTGAAGTGAAACGACTATCTCTATCCGATACAATAGAGAGTGGAACTTAATGTAGTGATACTACTTCGTCTACGTACAACTTTGCTAACCTTTCCATGCTAAAGGTTTCTTTCATGGGTAGAAAATGAGCTAATTTGGTTAATCGATCCACAATTACCCAAATCGCATCGTTACCTTTTCTGGTTTTGGGTAACTTAGTAACGAAGTCCATGGTTATTAGTTCCCACTTCCAAACAGGCATTTCTAATTGTTGGAGTAACCCTGAAGGTTTCTGGTGTTCTGCCTTAACTTGTGAACAAGTTAGACACCTAGATACATATCTAGCTACATCCTTTTTCATTCCTATCCACCTGAAATTATTTCTTAAATCTTGGTACATCTTATTATTTCCTGGGTGCATGGTATACCTAGATTTATGAGCTTCTTCCAAAATTTTATTTCTTAACTCTCCCTGCTTAGGTACCTAAATCCTCTTCTTGTGGAATCTCCAAATTCCATCAGTTCCTTGCTCTAATTCCTTTATTCATCCTTTCATTCCTTCAGCATCATCCTTGATTGCTGTTTCTTGAACATTCTTCAGTTGTTCCATTAAGTCTAATTGTAAACTTAATCTAAGAGCACGAACTCGTCGTTGTTTCTCATGATACTTACGACATAAGGTATCTGCAACTACGTTTGCTTTTCCTTCGTGATATTGAATATCACAGTCGTAGTCACTTAGAATTTCCATCCATCTTCTTTGTCTCATATTCAATTCTTTTTGCCCAAATATGTATCTTAAACTCTTATGATCTGTATAGACAGTAAACTTACTTCCATACAGATAATGTCTCCAAATCTTAAGGGCAAAAATTATCGACCCTAATTCTAAGTCATGCGTTGTATAATTTTCCTCGTGCTTTTTCAATTGCCTTGAGGCATACGCAATTACCTTTTTGCGTTGCATTAGCACACATCCTAATCCTAGCTTAGAAGCATCACAGTAAACTTCAAAATCTTCTGTCCCTTCTGGTAAGTCAAGAATTGGGGCGTTTGTTAACCTTTTCTTTAAAATCTTAAAAGCTTCTTCTTGCCTAGGTCCCCATTCAAACTTAACTGATTTACAGGTTAGCTTAGTTAATGGCACAGCTATCTTAGAGAAATCCTTAATAAAGCGCCTATAATACCCAGCTAATCCTAGAAAAATTCTAACTTCTGTAGCTGATTGCGGGACCTTCCATTTGGTGATCGCTTCTATCTTAGTAGGATCTACGTGAATACCTTCGTGATTCACCATTTGTCCTAAAAATTGTACTTCCGGTAGCCAAAACTCACACTTCGAAAATTTGGCGTAAAGCTTCTCCTTTCTTAACAAAGTTAAGAGTACATGTAGGTGCTCACAATGTTCCTCCTGGCTTTTGGTATAAACAAGTATATCGTCGATGAAAACAATTACAAATTTATCCAAGTACGGTTTACAAATCCTATTCATCATGTCCATAAATGCTGCAGGAGCATTTGTTAGTCCAAAGGGCATGACTGTAAACTCGTAATGACCATACCTAGTTCTGAAAGCAGTTTTAGGTATGTCTTCTTCTTGTACTTTCAACTGATGGTATCCGGAGCGTAAATCTATCTTAGAAAAATATCTAGCTCCCTGGAGTTGATAAAAAATATCATCAATCCTAGGTAATGGGTATCGATTCTTAATTGTAACCTTATTCAATTCCCCGTAATCGATACACATTCGCATCGAACCATTTTTCTTTTTCACAAACAACACTGGTGCTCCCCAAGGGGATGAACTAGGTTGTATGAATCCTTTACTGAGCAATTCATCTAATTGCTTTTTCAGTTCTAATATTTCAGTGGGTGCTAATCGGTAGGGTGCCTTTGCTACTGGTGTAGTTCCAGGAATCAAATGAATTCTAAATTCTACCTCCCTATCTGGTGGTAATCCTGGTAATTCTTCTGGGAATACATCCGAGTATTCTGATACTACAGGAATTTCCTTAAGTTCCTTACCCTTAGTGCTAAAGATTACTGAAATCATATACACTATTCCTTGCTTTCGTCCATAACTAGCTACTTTCATTACTGAAATGAACTTCATTGGTTTACGTGGCTTATCCCCTGTAATTATAATTACTTCTCCTGTGGGTGCACGAATTTCTATGGAGTTCTTATAACAAAGGATTCGAGCATGGTTGGCTACTAACCAATCCATTCCTAATATGACATCGAATCCAGCTAAATTCATAGGTAAGAGGTTTGCAGAAAATTTATAACCTGAAAGTTCTATATTCTCTTTTTGCAAAACCGTATTTATGTTAACAGAATTCCCATCTGCCGTCTCTACCGTAAAAACTTGCCTAAGTTTTGTTAAGGGTAAGTTAAGAGCTTGGCAGAATGAAGTATTTATAAAACTTTGGTTTGCACCAGAGTCAAATAATACTTTTGCGTAAACGTCGTGAACTAGGAATGTACCAGCTATTACGTCAGGGATTAGTTCAGCTTCCTGCGTGGTCAATTGGAAGGCTCTTGCATTTTTCTTATTAGTTCCTTCCGTAGGTTTGGCCCTGTTATCTGCTGGTTTGACCAATTTAGGGCATTCTGGTCTAAAATGTCCAGCTTCTCCACAGTTCTAGCAGATCTTTGTTTTCCTTCTGCAATCTTCTTCACGATGTCCTATAGCTTTGCAAAAGTTGCAGGTTTCATTACATTTTCCAAAATGTTTCTTTTTACAGTTTCTGCAGAACGGCGGAGTGGAAGATGATCCAGTTCCCTTTTTCTTTATGTTGCTACTATTACCTACACGAAAACCTTGGGTAATTTTCTGAGCCAATTCCTTCTTCTTGTTTTCTTCTCGCGTACGCACCAGTCCGTCAGTCAGAGTATTGGCCAATTCTACCGCATCATCGATTGTGCGGGGTCTTGCAGCTTTGACAATATCACGGATTTTGCTAATTAAACCCCAAATGTAGCGAGAAATAAGTACCGGTTCTTGCGAAGCCAGAGTAGGCACAATTCGAGCATATGCGAAAAATGTCGAGGTATACCCTCGACAATCAACATTCACCATTCGGTGGCTCAGGAATTTGTTCGCCATTTGTTCTTTTTCATATTCTGGGCAGAATTTTCTTTCCACCAGACGCTTAAACTCCTCCCAACTCATGGCATAGGCCATGTCACTTCCCTTAGCTTGTAATACCGTATTCCACCATTCTAATGCTTCTTCCTTGAAAAGGTGAGAAGCATACATGACCTTATCCTCCTAGGTACATTTACTTATTTTAATTACTGCCTCGGTTTTCTCCAACTAACACAGTGCAGCAGTCGCCCCTTCATTGCCTGCAAATTCAACAGGTTTACAGGCAAGAAATTCCTTGTAAGTGCAACCAGGCGTTGCAGCTTTCATTCTTTTGAGAATTGGGGCCTGCATCACATCATCGTTATTGTTATTGTTGCCGCCTCCATTTACGCTATTACTGAAGTTGTCTTCATGAGTACGTTTGCAAGGAATAATTGGTTGAGGTTCAACTGGATTTTGGGCAGCAGCAATAATTGCTGGAATAGCATTGGCTATTCCTTGAGCAACGATGTTTTCTATATCTTGCCTATTCAGAAAATGGTCCTCATTGTTTTGCTCGGATTGGTTAACCTCGTTAACTGGTTCATTACCGGCGTTTTCCATCTGGTAATTAATATATATAACTTATTAGTACAAAATGAATAACAACCAAACACAATAAACAATCGCATATAATCATGTCACACATATAGCCAAAATTGTCGATTTTTCGACTTCCATTTTTATATATTATAGTATGCGTCCGTACACACCGGTTATCTTACAAAAGTTTTATGTTAGGTTATTTTACAGGATTGTATTTTTATTACTATTATTATTTTATTATTATACAACCACCCAGTCCCACCATCTCCTTCAGCTGGCATCTTAGAAATGACGTTCCCTCTCGTCGTATTTCCACGATATCCTCTCCCCCACATCTCGGATTCTATTTCCTGCGTCTACCAGCTCCTCGCCATAGTGGCAAAGTTCAGCCAAGTTCTCGGTGCTCATTGGTGGGTGTAGTGGAGGCTCAGGGTCAAATTGAGGGAAAAAGGTATCAGGGTTATTTAGGAGATTCTGAAATTGCCAGTCAGTGTTCCACCATTCTTCTAGCTCTCCTGGTAGAGGTCGGGGGTGGATAATAGGATATGGGATAGCAGGCTCCAAATTAACTGGAAGTTGTATTTTAGCTGGGTAATTAAAGAGGTTTTCATCGGCAGGTCCGATAAGATCACTAAGTGCCAGTTTGTGGTCCAACTCCTCCCACGATGGCATTTCCTGGGCTTGCCCTGAACTCTCTCCAATCTCCTTTCCTTTGCCTTTATCATTTGGATCCTCAGTTTTTTTATAAGTTTCCGTGTTGCTGGTTTCTTGCTACGCACACGCCTCCAGCTTACGAGTCTTCTTCTCTTTTTCGGTTTCGGTTTCTCCTGAGGTTGGGCTTGGAATTCCATTGGGTCCTCAGTGTCGGCCCAATAATCGGAAAAGCCCTCAGAAACTTCCATGTCAGCAGAATGGATAGTGATATTCTGAAGAGCTTCAGACAACTCATTCATGCTGTTAGCATATATGAAGAAACACACAAAATTCTAAGTTAAAAATTTTGTAAATTAAATTTTCACATAATTACAGAATGGCAATCAGAAAAATTAAGTATTTCTAAATACTTCATTGGCTTAAATCAGTGGCTCTGATACCACATTTTTCTGTCACGCCCCCGTCCCGGTGTGAACCGGTCCAGGAGCCGTGGGACAGAAACCCGTGGTATTTATTAATTGAGTTGACAGCGGAAGTTTAACAGGATCTTTTAAGACTTGAAATGCCCAATTATCTTATTTCATAATTTGGGGATAACACCCTTAATTTACAATAAAGGAATTTTACGAGAAAATTCCTTGGTTTACAAAACATGTTTATTTCTTTTATTAAGCCACTTCTTCAAGCTTGTAGTGCTACACGGTACTTTTTCCTGGATCACAGCAGATCACCTGAAACATGTTTTAAAATGGTTTTATCAGCAAGGAAATACTTGCGAGTCACTTAAGTTGCACAAAACGACACATTGTTATAATATACAGTATTAAGGGTGATTACATTGTTTTTATCAACCAATTACCCCAAATCGGTATTTGTCACTCGACTCATTTCTGTGACTATGGTCAGATCACCCATTGGCTAACCCGTTGTCCAATGGTGACGGGTATCAAGTAATGTATACAAAACCCCACATACCGGCAGTAATTGAAGATTACAAAGACTTAATCCCTATAATTATAACTTTGAAACAAATACGGTTTTGGAAATAATTTGATAAAAAGAGAATGACTCACATTGCAAGTTTAGACAGGCAGTGCTTAGCCTACTAATTTTAGCCTGGTTAACCTAATTCAAATAACAATGCACACGAAAACTAGGTATGTAACTTAATACAACTTTTACGACAACTCACGAGATTCAAAACCTTCACGAAAAATGACAAAGTGCAGTACTTAAACATCCATTGGATTCACAACGAATGACAAAGTATAGCCCGAGTTCCGGCAGCACTTAAACATCCATCGGATTGGTTTCAATCGATCGGGCATTAAATCATAGCAGTGATCGAGTTATTACCCTGTTATCGCGGTAGAATTTCGTGTTGTGTGTGTTTTTGAAGTAATCAGACGATATCTCAATGTACGAATTGAATTTTAACGTGGAACCAACGCCAAACTTCAAGTGCCACACCCCTCTATTTATACTGAAAACTGGGCTCCCTCGCGTGGCGCGAGGGCACCCCCTCTAGCATAGGGTTGCCTCGTGTATTTGTAGCTTAGCTGAGTCGACGATTCGATAAAATTCGATTTCTACAGAAAACTGTAAGGATAATATCAATTAGGGAACACCCCCCCCCCTGAGTTTTAGGGCCCTGATCCTAGTTCTAATTGTTCTGAAAATTTTAGGGGCCATGCAATATTACTTGGGGATCTTAATTAGGGTTTCATTTTGGACAAAATAAAATAAGAAGTAGGACTTTTGATGAGAGTTGTTACAATACAGTGCAGGATATGATGCAGATCAACTAGGTGTTACAATGCGATTTGAATACAAGTGTAAGTGTTTGTGAGTGATTGCAGCTAGTAGAGAGCATGAGTGTTCGAAGAAATGTGTGTATTCTTATCTGATCCAATCAATCCTATTTATAGTAAAACAAAGCTAACTAACTAGCCTACAAATCTGGGATATAGCGAATATTCCCTTTGTGAACGTTGTAGTCCACTTCTTCCGGCTTCAACGTTCCTATTTCAACAGATTAGCCCGAGTCTTTGGGAGAACAGGTCCACTTGAACGTTATAGACTTGCTTCATTAATCTGCACATGAATTAATTAGTCACTACCAGGATACTGTGTCAGGATGTTACCAATATCCCGATCCGGTATCCTGATCACAATAAAAGAAACATAGTCAGAATATTATTCAGGATATATGAGTAGAAAACCACCCATAACAGTCATCATCGTTGCATCATCACCACCGCCGCCGTAGCGGCAACACCGCCACCGGACTACTCCGCTGGTCTCCATCTCTCTATCTTTCTCTGTCTACTCTCTCTCTCTCTCTCTCTTTGCTGCTGAAACATCAACCGGCACCACTGTAACACCCCGTGTTTTCGGGAAGTCAAAGTCAAGGTCAAGTCAACGACCGATTACGCGAATTTGACTCATAGAAATCTCTTTATTTTGATTGTATTATGTGGAGTAAGTGTTGTTAATTACAAAAATCGACGTATGTTAATCGCTATTCAAACGACCTACGATTGTGAACTATAGGCAGTAACAATGCGATAAAGTTAATCTACCAATAATCAAGCTATGCTAATCAAATCGACATCGAACCATAATACGAACCGCACTCGACTTACGAAATTGGTTATTGATATACGTGTGTGTGTGCCTTATGTGTTACCTGTGCGTGTTTATTTATTTATGTTATGTTGTGGTAATCAATCGAAACGCAATCGAAACTCAAAATCAAACTCGAACCCAAATCACAATCGAACTATGATAATTAGTGGAGAAGGGATAGTCCTTGGTATGAATTAGTTGGGACTGAAAGTAATTTGACTAGGAAACCCTATCGTGTTGAACCGCTCGCAATCGAAATCGAAACACCCTAACGTGCTTCATTTCACTATGTGTACGTGCTGGTTATGCGTAAACGAATTCGAACTCTATATACTATTATCAAACTTGTATGCTCACCTTTACATTTTATGTATTGACTTTATTTTAACGTATGTGACAGGTGCTTAGGACGCACACTTGGTAGGAATTTGAAGCTAGAATAAAGCTTTAGAGCCCAACA
This sequence comes from Helianthus tuberosus, assembly GCA_030545235.1. Lineage (NCBI taxonomy): Eukaryota > Viridiplantae > Streptophyta > Magnoliopsida > Asterales > Asteraceae > Helianthus > Helianthus tuberosus. Next base: position 47,585,080 of record CM060377.1, read on the forward strand.
AATAGTTGTCTGTAGTGGTCAGCCTAAGGGTCTCTAGAAGCAGATAAACAATTGCTGTCTATTTGAATCTGAGTTGTCGGAACAGAATGTTTGCCTGGATTTTTGTCTGTAATAATTATTTTGCTGTTTGAGATACGGTATGGGACGTATTATTTAAATTGAATAGTATTGATAATTGTTATGGAAACTTCTGGACAATCTGTTTTGCTCAGTGCCATGCCCCGATGATTCAGCCATCGGTTGGGGTGTGACAGATTGGTATCAGAGCCATAACTATAGGGAATTAGGCAAGACTCGACCTAGTCCGGGTCGAAGTCTTAGAAACCTAGACTATAGTTAGGAACCAACAGACCGACTCGAGTACATCCAGTAGGGATTACGTATGTGCTTATTCCTCACTAATCTCCCTTAAACTACACTCTCATTACACTCGAATTTTCAACTATAAAAGGGCGATAAAGTCGAGATTAGGTGTGAAAACCATAAACTCCCGACCAAATTGCTTAATCGATGTTGTTTTGTCAACTTATCAATGATCTCTTCATTCTTTTTCAATAACGAACGCTTGTTCAGCGGGGGAATTATACCAAATTAGGGGTGAAACCCATATTTTGATGAATAATCTCCTCTATTTTATCAAAAACAGGGACGAAGTTGTTAAGCCAGGGGTGAAACCCTAACCTTGACGACTTGTTCCGCACATTTTACAAAACTCTCACCAAGGTCTCGACGGACTCCAATGACCTGAAGTCTTGATATGACTAACGGGATATGTGCCAAACGCCCAAGAATCGAGGCAAAAGCACAGTTCTGAAAGTCAGACATGAATGACAAGTCCTTGCGAATAGTTGAACCACCTTGGTTAGTCAAAGTCTACTAGCCGCAGACAATCTATCTCTCGATTTCTATCTGAGCCTGCTACTGCTGACTCTGATAATTCGTCAATTTTATGTGTTTTATGTGCTTTTACCTGTTTATGTGCTCAATTTTGGAAGAATTAATCGATTTGTGCCTTCGCTTCGATCGACACACACAACTCGCACTGCATTTCTACCCCGAAACGTTAACAAATCGTTGAATTATGGGCGACTTTATACTACGAAATACGCTTATACTACACTATTCTCGAACGATCGCGGACTTGGAATAATAGGTTTCTGTTTTCTGACTGCCTCTAGTGATTAAATGTGTACGTGTTTCCTTGCTTCTTTGCTTTACGTGCCTTGGTGTTATGTGATTATGTGCTCTACGTGCTTATGTGTATATGTGAATTTGTGCTCTCTGTGTTATGTGTTTACGTGAATATGCGTGTTCCTGAGCTTTAGTAAGTAGTGGACGTGTGAGGTGAGATTCGAATACAATGTGTTGAGTCCTGTGACGATGTCTGTTGAAGACAATGTCATATGGATCCCGTCACGCACTTTCTCGTCAAGAAAAGAGGGACAAACGCCTTGCTGCCATCATCGCAAAAAGTGTGGCAAAGGCCGTGAGTGATGTTTACGAGAATGCCAGCAAATCATCCGAGGAGTCGAGGACCGAAGCTCCTAAAGCTACTGCCAAGTCCTTCAATTTCAAGCAATTCAAGTTGTTTGGGCCAAAAGAATTCACTGGCGATGGAGGTCCTACTGCACTATTCCAATGGTTTGATTCCATTGAGGTCACACTACGACAGAGTGGTTGCCCCGATGACCTCCGAACTCTGAATGCTACCGGCGTTTTCCAGTCCCGTGCACTAGACTGGTGGACGGCCGAGAGGAACAAGTGAGGGAACGATGCAGCCTACGATCTGTCGTGGTACGAGCTCAAGGAGGTCATGCTAGAGGAATTCTGCCCTCCTCGCGAACGTCAAAAGCTAGAAGATGAATTTTGGCACATACATCAGCACGAAGGTGACAATGCTGCCCTCACTGCTCGTTTCAAACAGCTCAGCATCATTTGTCCCGATCAAGTCAAGACTCCGGAGATCACAATCAAGAAGTACATCCGAGCTTTGCCCGACTGCGTCGCAGATTTCGTGCAAGCGGCTAAGACTAAGACGATCGAAGAGACTTACCTACTGGCCGCCGAAATCAACGACATGAGGGTCAAGGCTGGTGTCTGGGATAAAACTCCGAAGCACCTGCATCAAGCTACTACCACCGCACCAACTGCTGAACCCACCTCATCGAGCAACAAGAGAAAGAACAGCTCCAGCAACAAGAACTGTGCGATCACTGCTGCACCGATCCAAGCTGTACCAGCCCAACAGCGTCAAGTAGCGGCGCCTGTGGCTAATGCACCGCCTGCAAAGCGTGCATACACTGGGCCACACCCGCTCTGCCCTACTTGTACCTACAACCATCCGACTGCCATTGCTTGCCGATTTTGTTCTCATTGCAATGTATATGGCCATTTTACTGCCAACTGCCGTATTCGATAAACTCCTGCTCATCAAGCTCTACTCACTGCCCCATAGGGTTAACAAGCTCCTCCGGCACCCGCGGTCAAAGCCAGAGTCTGCTTCGCATGTGGTGACCCGAACCACTTCGCCAACATGTGCCCAAACAGGGTCATGAAGCAAGAGCCACAGTAACAGCAGCCTCAGCAGCAACAACAACAGCAGCAGCAACAACAGGCCGCACGCGCCAGAACTTTCAACCTCAACGTGCGTCAAGCCCAGGCCGACAACAACATGGTCAATGGTACATTCCTTGTGAATGGTATTTATGCTTCATGTTTGTTTGATACTGAAGCCGATAATTGCTTTGTGTCATTCGAATTCGAGAAACTCCTTAGTCGTAAATGCTCCCAACTCTCCTCGACGTTCGATGTTGAAGTCGCTACCGGAAGAACCATCGCCGTCAATTCTGTTCTCCGTGATTGTACTCTTGAGCTCAACAATCACCTCTTCCCAATCGACCTTATTCCGATGCAACTCGGAAGTTTTGACGTCATAGTAGGCATGGACTTTCTTCGAGAAAACCATGCCGAAGTTGTGTGCTTCGACAAGATGATTCGATTTTCGCTCGCGAATGGTGACTTATTATGTGTATACGGTGATACTACTTCGAAGGGTCTCCAGCTTATGTCATGTGTGCAAGCTAGCAAGTATCTCCGCAAGGAATACAGGGCTTTCTTGGCTAACATTGTAGTAGCGGAGAAGGAAAAGAAAGAGAAGAAGGAAGTGAAAGACGTTCCTGTGGTTCGAGAATTTCCTAACGTTTTTCCAGAGGATCTTCCTGGACTACCGTCAAGTCGTGATATCGACTTTCGTATCGACCTCATTCCTGGAGCCAACCCCATTGCCAAAGCTCCCTACCGACTCGCGCCGTCCGAAATGCGCGAACTCTCAAATCAACTCCAGGAATTACTTGAGAAAGGCTTCATTCGCCCGAGCACCTCTCCTTGGGGCGCGCCAGTCCTTTTTGTCAAAAAGAAGGACGGGTCGTTCAGGATGTGCATCGACTACCGGGAATTGAATAAGTTAACTATCAAAAACTGCTATCCCCTACCTCGCATCGACGATTTGTTTGATCAACTACAAGGCGCTACGTGTTTCTCAAAGATCGATCTACGTTCAGGATATTACCAGCTACGTATTCAAGAGGAGGATATACCCAAAACCGCGTTTCGCACTCGTTACGGCCACTACGAATTCGTTGTCATGCCTTTCGGGTTAACCAACGCACCAGCGGTTTTCATGGATCTGATGAATCGCGTGTGTAAACCATATCTCGACCGTTTCGTCATCGTATTCATCGATGATGTCTTGATCTATTCCAAATCGAAAGCCGAACACGCGCAACATCTACGTTTAGTTCTCGAGTTACTCCAGGGGAACCAACTCTATGCCAAGTTCTCCAAGTGCGAATTCTGGTTGGAGGAAGTTCAGTTTCTCGGTCACATTGTTAATAGTCAAGGTATTCACGTTGATCCTGCGAAGATTGAAGTTGTTAAGAGTTGGGTTACGCCTAAGAACCCGTCTGAAGTCCGCTCTTTTCTCGGACTAGCGGGCTATTATCGACGATTTATCGAGGGATTCTCAAAGATCGCTGTGCCGCTTACCTCTCTCACACATAAAGACAAGCCTTTTGTTTGGAAAACTGAACAAGAGTCTGCCTTTCGAACCCTCAAGCACATGCTTTGCAACGCTCCTGTTCTCACATTGCCCGACGGAAACAATGATTTCATTGTCTATTGTGATGCTTCCAACCTTGGTCTTGGTTGTGTTCTCATGCAACGGGACAAGGTCATAGCTTACGCATCTCGTCAGCTCAAAGTCCACGAGAAGAACTATACAACCCATGATCTCGAGCTAGGCACAGTTGTTTTTGCATTAAAGATTTGGCAACACTACCTGTATGGTACCAAGTGTACGATCTTCACCGATCATAGGAGCCTACAACATATCTTTAATCAGAAGGAACTTAATATGCGTCAACGCCGATGGGTAGAACTTCTCAACGATTACGACTGTGAGATCCGTTATCACCCAGGCAAGGCAAATGTTGTTGCCGACGCACGTAGCAGATGGAGCTACCTGCTTAGCACTCGTAATGTTCAAGCCCAACACGATCTCGAAACCCTCATCCGCGACGCTCAACACGCGTGTTTTAACGAACGCACCCTGAAGAAAGAAAGAATCTACCACGATGGAGCCCAACTTGTGAGCAAATCGAATGGAATATTCCACTTTCTGGACCGAATTTGGATTCCCAAACGAACCAATTTGCAACAGATCTTGATGGACGAAGCCCACAAATCCCGGTATTCTGTTCATCCCGGTGCCGATAAGATGTACCAGGACCTTCGTTATAAGTACTGGTGGCCGGGTATGAAAAGGGATATTGCTTTCTATGTCGGAAAATGCCTAACTTGTGCTAGAGTCAAGGCTGAACATCAAAGACCCTCTGGCTTACTCGAACAACCACCAATTCCCATGTGGAAGTGGGAAAGTATAGCTATGGACTTTATAACCAAGCTACCACACACGTCATCAGGTCACGACAGCATTTGGGTTGTGGTCGACCATTTGACTAAATCAGCTCACTTTTTGCCAATACGGGAAGACTACAAGGTAGAACGATTAGCCCGAATCTACACCGACGAGATCATTTGTAATCATGGGACGCCTCGTGACATCATCTCTGATCGTGACGCTCGGTTTACTTCGAGACTGTGGGAAACGTTTCAAACGGCACTCGGTACATCGCTTAATCTAAGTACCGCTTTCCACCCTCAAACCGACGGTCAGACTGAAAGAACGATTCGTACTCTTGAAGACATGCTCCATTCGTGTGTCATAGACTTCGGTGGTAATTGGGATAAATACCTGTCGTTAGTCGAATTCTCGTATAACAACAGCTATCATTCTAGCATCCAAATGGCACCATTCGAGGCATTATACGGAAGAAGATGTCGATCGCCTATTGTGTGGCACGAGATCGGTCATTCGCAATTGACCGGTCCTGAGCTATTACAAGAAACGACAGACAAAATTTTCCAAATTCGAGACAACATGGTGAAAGCTCAGAATCGACAGAAAAGTTACGCCGATAAACAACGCAAGCCCCGTGAATTTGACGTTGGTGACTACGTACTCCTAAAGGTATCACCTTGAAAGGGTGTAGTCCGATTCGGCAAGAAGGGAAAGCTCGCGCCTCGATATGTTGGACCTTTTAAGATTCTGGAAAGGATCGGAAAAGTCGTCTACAGACTCGAACTACAGGAGGAACTTAGTAATGTCCACCCGACTTTCCACGTGTCAAACCTCCGAAAGTGCCTAGCCGACCACGACTTACACGTTTCTCTCGATGATCTGCAAGTGAACGAAACATTACACTTCGTGGAGAAGCCTGTCGAAATCATGGACCGCCAAACTAAGCAACTCCGGCGCTCACACATTCCTATTGTGAAAGTCCGATGGGAAGGCAAAAGAGGCGCAGAGTTCACTTGGGAACTCGAAAGCGACATGAAGGTTAAGTACCCACAGTTGTTCAAGGAGGAAGTCTAGAGAAAGAAAGTGCTCCAAGTGACTCACGGGTTGTACGACTTCCTAAACTAGGGGAGGCTGTAACACCCCGTGTTTTCGGGAAGTCAAAGTCAAAGTCAAGGTCAAGTCAACGACCGATTACGCGAATTTGACTCATAGAAATCTCTTTATTTTGATTGTATTATGTGGAGTAAGTGTTGTTAATTACAAAAATCGACTTATGTTAATCGCTATTCAAACGACCTACGACTGTGAACTATATGCAGTAATAATGCGATAAAGTTAATCTACCAATAATCAAGCTATGCTAATCAAATCGACATCGAACCATAATACGAACCGCACTCGACTTACGAAATTGGTTATTGATATACGTGTGTGTGTGCCTTATGTGTTACCCGTGCGTGTTTATTTATTTATGTTATGTTGTGGTAATCAATCGAAACGCAATCGAAACTCGAAATCAAACTCGAACCCAAATCACAATCGAACTATGATAATTAGTGGAGAAGGGATAGTCCTTGGTATGAATTAGTTGGGACTGAAAGTAATTTGACTAGGAAACCCTATCATGTTGAACCGCTCGCAATCGAAATCGAAACACCAAAAATCGTCGCGTCAAACACTTGAACCAAGCGCCATCCGGCCGGATAGCCATCCGACCGGATAGCCCTTTTGGTCACAGGTCAATTGCCATCCGACCGGAATGTCATCCGACCGGAATGTCATCCGACCGGATCGCCATCCGGGCGGTGTGTCATCCGATCGGATAACCCTTTCCTCTTTTGGAATCCTATAAATACCCCTGTCATTGTCATTCTTTCCACTTTTGGAAACCCTCTGTCCGAACAGCTCGTGCTCCCCACCTTTTCTTCGATTTCTCTCGATCAAGGTAAGATCTCATCCTAAATCTTGTACTTTCTTGATCTACACGCACTCCTACACCATTCTATCTTTAGATCTTAACTTTCAACCGTGAAATCACTAGATTTCGGGTGTTCTAGGATGATGTCATCATGTGTTCTTCAAGAACTTCATGTTTTGACTTCAATCCACCAAGAACAACTGAGACCTAACCGATTTCCACCCGACTACACAAGGATCTCGTAAAGATCTCAACACAAGAGTGGTGAAAAAGGATTGAAAGAATGGTTTTTAACTCTCTTTCAACTCTTTTGCACTCAATGTACCCTAAGCTGATAGGATCCGACCCTGATCTAGTCTTCTACTCGATTGTTGTGTTGTACTAGCTCAAGATCCGGATTCTACCCACGAGACTACCGATTTCGAGTTAGCCAAGAACAACCGTCGCGAGCCGGTAACCAGCCGGACTAGGGTGATTCCTGGTCGGGTTGGTCATCTGGGTCGGACTAGGGGTTCTGTTGGTCAACACGTTGTCAAAGCGTCTCGACATAACGACAAACCATCATAACGACCAAGTGTAGGACAAACGGAACAGCCGAAGCGGAATGCTGTCCGACCGGATTGCTGTCCGATCGGATAGGTCATCCTAACGGATTGTCATCCGAACGGATCACGCTTGGGTCCCACCTTTAAGCAACCTTATCCGAAGTTTGAGTATTGAACGAATTGCAATCCGATCGGACGACCATCTGACTGGATTACTCTTCGGATCATGAGATACTAAGACTTTAAAGACTTAAACAATTTTCAACATGTTCATTAACAGGGTTGCCACCCGATCGGATGGACATCCTATCGAGTGACACTTCTGCTGTGAACTTGTCTTCACTAAGTAATCTCACCACTAAGTTGCCATCCGACCGGACCACCGTCCAACCGGATGACCATCCGAACGGATTGTCATCCGCACGACCCACCATCCGATCGAACGACTTGATGGGTAGAGATACTTCATTACTTTCAAAATACTACAACGAAAACTTCAAAAGCCAAGCCATCATACACAAACACATTCTTCTTATAGGAAGAAACAATCCACTCGAATCGTCATCCGACCGGACAAGCTGTCCGACTGGATGACCATCCGAACGGATTATCATCCACACGGATTGCTGTCCCCTCGGATTACCATCCGAACAAACTACCATCCGATCCATCCGCACCTTGTATCGTTTTACGTGTCACTCATCGTTATGCTATCAAATCTATTCAGGCTAACCTTACTCGCTAAGCGCTCCCTTCAATCCATTAACCGCTGTGAGTATACTCGATCCTTTTTTGCTTTACGCACTTTTGGGTGTTACATACGTTACGAATATTCAAACTACAACAATCACACTACTTAATACTATTTGAACGCTAACCGTTAATGCATGTTATACGTGGCTCATGAATGCTTGATTGTTATGTTTACACATAGAATGTTGTCTACCTGCCTTAGCAACGATAGTACTATAGTTTGGACTCAGCACTCGTTCACACGGGGGTTGTTAAGGACCATTACTTGCATGGATTACGGTGGTAATCATGTATTGCGAACTGCCTCGGGCAGTCAACCCGCAGTCATTGGTATCGATGGATCTATGTCGATAACTAACGTGCTTCATTTCACTATGTGTACGTGCTGGTTATGCGTAAACGAATTCGAACTCTATATACTATTATCAAACTTGTATGCTCACCTTTACATTTTATGTATTGACTTTATTTTAACGTATGTGACAGGTGCTTAGGACGCACACTTGGTAGGAATTTGAAGCTAGAATAAAGCTTTAGAGCCCAACAAATAGTTGTCTGTAGTGGTCAGCCTAAGGGTCTCTAGAAGCAGATAAACAATTGCTGTCTATTTGAATCTGAGTTGTCGGAACAGAATATTTGCCTGGATTTTTGTCTGTAATAATTATTTTGCTGTTTGAGATACGGTATGGGACGTATTATTTAAATTGAATAGTATTGATAATTGTTATGGAAACTTCTGGACAATCTGTTTCGCTCAGTGCCATGCCCCGATGATTCCGCCATCGGTTGGGGTGTGACAACCACCGCCACCGCAACGGTGTTTCAACCAGACAGACACTCCGGAGATTAACCGGAGTTTCAGGCAGACAGACACTTCAGTCTCCCTCCCTCTCTCTCCTCTCTCTCTCTCTCTCTTTCTCTGTCTACTCTCTCTCTCTCCTGCTTGAAACATCAACCGTGGAGAAGAAGGGGGTGTGGGATGGTGGTGGGTTTATGGTTTGGGATGAAAGATTAATGCCTGGATTTTTTGAAGAAATGAGAAGAGAGAATATGAAAGGAAACAAATGAGGAGAGAGACAAAGACTGATGGCTTTAAATGCAGAGAGAGGGGGAATTTGACATTTGTGGTAAATGACCAAACTACCCCATAGGGTGGCCGAATATGATTGGTGAAGAGTGGTTCTCGTGGTTCTTACAACTAGGGTGGTTTTCATTTTAACGGCTCCCTATATATATATAAATATATAGTGATTGGTTAAAATGAGAACCACTACGAGTTGGGCCAAAAAAAATTTGTATAAACGTAGATGAAAACATTATAAACACACCTGTAAAAAAAGTCAAAAAAAAAATTGTCGACTCGTTAGTTTTGACCGATACAAGTTTTTTTTACGCCGTGATAAGTTATCAACTTTAAAATTTTACACAACAACGCGTAAAAAAACTTGCATCAGTCAAAACTAATGCCTCGACAAGTTTTTTTTTTTTTTACAGATGTGTTCATAATGTTTTTGTCTATGTTTGTGCAAAAAAAAATTTGGCCCAACTCGCTCGTGATCAAAAAGTTTCCACGGTTCTCACAACTCGTAGTGGTTTTCATTTGAACCGAATCCTATATATATATATATGATAAGGTTCCATTAGGAACCACCCCTTATTGCAAGAACCGCGAGATCCAGTGTGAACATGATGTGTGTAAAATGCAACATATAAATTACATCAAATGAGGCATAAAACTAACATTTTTTTAGTACTAATGTTGGAAAAAGTGCGCTTTTGTCTTCCTTTTGTATTTTCAGGATTAAATAAGCGTAAATGAACAAAAGAAGCAAATATGCAGCAAAATCTAACATAATTACAAGAAAAGGAATAAACGTGGCCTGCCTGACCCCTCGACAGCATCTTCCCAAGCAAAAACAAGAGATCAGAAGGCTGAACACGCCCCGTGCCCAGCGTACACGGGGGCATGCTCAGGTGTTTGCAGAAAAGACAAAGTTGTAGAAGCTTCTATTTCCCAACACGGGGGCATGCCCAGCTCAACACAGTCGTGGTCAACGCTAAGATTCACAGAATCCAAGCAAATCTTGATAGTACAGATACGCTTCTGCACACGGGTCCGTGCCCAGCGGACACGGGGGCGTGTGGAGCTAATACAGACAAACTGCAATTAATGAAGAAAGAGAAAGTAGATGGACACGGGGTCGTGCCCACCGGACATAGGGCCGTGTCCGGGCTTCTGTGCAGGCTATAAATAGGGGTGCTTGGTTCACTTCAAAGCCATCCCTTGGCAAACCACCTCTCTCCTACTTCACCCACACTCCACCACCATCACAACACCCACATCCACCACCATCATCCATCATAGAGTGTGTGTAGTAGTCTCGGGATCCAAGATTGATAGTAAGAGTTCTTGACAATCAAAGGCCATGTTTGCCTAAGTCTCTTACATCACTTGGTGAAGACAAACATTTAGTGTAATACTTTTGTTTTTTAATCTTTTCGAACTTTTTATTTGGTTTTGTATTAATGACTTTAATAACTAGTTTCTTATGCTGAAGGTGAAACTTCCTTATCATTTGTCCGTAGTGTCTTGGTATTATTTTACTGTCTATATAAAATAAAAGATTTACACCATTCATATCTCTACGGTCTATATAGAGATATGTTGGCTACCTGATCGGGGGTTAAGGGAATAGTTAGGTAAGGTTCTTGCCTTGTTCACTGTATAGATCCTGCAAGGACCTGGGTCAAGCTTACTAGGACCTCCTTCAATACCCACTGGTATTGGATGGCGGGGGTGCAAATGGCTTGATCCCCTCATATGTAAACTGCTATTAATACATTAACCCGGCTACTTGGGATTGTATCCCTGCTGACTCAAACCACTTAGCCGAGGGTAACGTCACATTCAAAAGAGGGGCCTACCACAATACGCATTAATAACTTAATTAATTATCTTTCAATATTCCAACCCTTTAGGATTGTATCCTTGCTGACTCAAACTACTGGGTTGAGGGTAACGTCACCTTCAAAAGAGAGGCCTACTACTATAACTAAGATAATCTCTTAAAAAGTGCAAAAGTGCGGAAAACATCAAAGGTTACACTAAATGCGAGTCGGATCTAAGTGATTCATCTTGTCTATCTGTTTTATTTTTATTTTTATTTTCAGCATTTTTAGTTTTTATTTTTTATGTTAAAACCTTTTTCTAAAATTTTGATTTGATTAGACGTTGAGGATAAACCGGTATTAAAATCTATTGTTTCCTTGGACGACCTCGGTATCTTACCAACGCTATACTACGCTCACGATGGGTGCACTTGCCCATATGTGTGTTTAGTGTTAGTAGAATATCGTGTTTTTTAAATTTAAAACTTGACTAAAGTGTTAAAAAGGGCTAAAAATATATACAAAAACATATAACGCTACACACACATCAGAACACGACCAAAAATACCTAAAAAAAATTAAAAACATACAAAATTTCTTTATTAAAATCGCTAAATTTCGTCACTTAAAGAATTGAACATCAATTACTGCTGCACATGTCGTAGTTTATGTTTTTTTTTGTTAAAGTCGCGATTTAAGTAAAAAAAAAACTTTTTTAGCATTTAGTTGTGTGATTTAACTTGTGGTTTAGATTTTAGCATTTAGCTTGAGTGTGGTTTGGGAGGGGGGGGGGAGGGAGTTTAGGTTTTTTAGGTTTTTGGTGGTGGGTAGGGGAAGGGGAAGGGGAAGGTATAGGTTTTTTTAGAGGGGGGGGGGGGGTGTTTAGGTTTTTTGGGTTGTGGTGGGGTGGTGGTAGATGTTTAGATTTTTAGGTGGTGTTGGAGTGAGTTTATTTTAGTGTGTTTACGTTGGTTCTCGTGGTTCTCGCAATAAAAGTGGTTTTTGCATGAATTCTACCTTAGTGAAAACTCATCTTTATGAGAAAACTAAAAAGTTCTAAAAGAAAAAAACTTAAAAAACACAACAATTTTTTTAAACATTTTTTGCTATAAATTTAGCATTCTTAAGATAAAAAATATTGAACGAAAAAAATAATAATACTACACATGTGCTTTATTACGAAAAGACCTAATAGGCGTCTAGTTAAAACAAATAAAGAAAGAAAATTAATAATTCAATTTGCTATTAAACCATAAGGAATGTACCGCTTATTTAAATTAGCTTGGAAATAGGCAACTAAATTTGCTATCGTTTTCTTTGGTAGCAATTTTTGGTAGCTATTGCTTATTAGTAGTGGTTAGTCAGGGTATATTGTAGGCCAATATGTTAAAAGTTAGAATTTTCAGTGATTATTTTTAAAGTTGGGATTGTTGGCGGACAACGGCGAATAGTTGGGATTATTAAAATCTAATATTCCATATTTATGGCAGAAAATGCCCATTAGGGGGCATTAACAATTACGGAGGGCGTGATGGAATGAGGGCATTAAGGGGCGTTAACCATTAGACATTTTTAAGGGGCGTTATAATGCTAATGTGGCGGATAACGCCCCTTATGGGTCATTAACCATTAATGATATCCTTATGTCTATATTATAATTGTTTAATTTAAGTTACATTAGCTCTAATCATTTGTGCACAACTAGTTGCGGAGCCAAAAAAAATTTCTTAAGGTGTCATTTTTTATGGATACCCCGATTTATAGTAACCCAAAGTCGAACTTGTTTGGATCGGTTCGAATCTAGTCGGGTCAAATCACATAATAAAAGCAAATATCACAGAAAAGTACAATGTCATTGAATTAAAACACATAATAAAATTACAAAGTCATTTGATTCTGGTGGTTGGCTTGAAAGAATAGGTGGGATAGATTGAAAAAAAAACACGAGCGGTTTTTGTGAGACATGGTTGGGTTTATTTATTTATTTATTTTTTGTTTATTGCTTGTTTCTGTTTCATTTATTAAAATTAAGGGTAAAATACTAAAACGGTGTTAAAAAAATTGCACAAAAACAAGCGGGCATCCATATTAGGGCCAAAACGAGTGAAGTCGAGCACATAATATGACCATAGCTGTAATTTCTCGTATCTAATGATGAAACCTAATTGTTTTTAACATAAGGCTATGGAGTGTGGTTCCCCTTCCCCATTCTTCCCCAAGTTCATCTTAACGCTACATCACCCTTCCATTCCACCTTACCAACCTTTCTCGAACATGCGGTAGGGTTCCCCTTCTTACCCTTCCCTTTTCATTTTATTTATTACGTTGATTTTATTAAAACTATAAAAACAAAAATATTAATTCATTAATTAAATAGAAAAGTACATAATAAAAAAATATATAAAAATTAAAAACTTAAATCCTCAATTAAAAAATACGACATCGTTAAACAACACAGAAAAAGTTAAATCCTCAACGACATGGAGCAACTCGTAGCATTTGCCAATGTGGATTAGCTCGTAGTGTTTGCCACAACGCAATGTGGTTAAAGTCATGACCTTGTGTCCTTTGGTACACGCAAAGGGCCTCGTCCATAGCCTCCCCTCCGTGTATGTGGAGTTGCTCAAATACTATAACACGTCTGTTCATTAGCCTCCGTTTCAAAATAACCAAGTATACGTTGCGATCAGTTTCTCCCATTTCTTGACGGAATTCGTTAAAAAAAATAGTCGACTATGATTGATTTGTACCAACACAAGACATGGTTTTATTCATCCAAGTCGTGACCAAAGCTAGTTCCTCCTGGACGGTCTATACCCGTCTTGCCATTTGAGAAAGAACAAATATTTTTTTAATAAAAAGTAGGAATTGTGTGAGAAGATGGTGTGAGATAGTGAAGTTATTTGGTAAAAAGTGTGGGTTTAAATTGGTTTTAAAATAAAAAAAAAATTGAAATTTTTCTAAGAAAGTAGCTGTTGAAACAACGGGTATATTTTGAAAATTTGGAAAATCGCGTCAGGAGAATGGGGAATAACTCCCGTAGGCACCGAACAATAGACGGAGGGCGGTGTTCCCCGTCAGGTCACTTGTAAATCCAATAATATGATATAAATTTTATAATTCTTTACAAATCATCAGAACAATTTATGTAATTAAATTTTTTTATAAGTGATATCAAAATTGTTCACCAACATGGTAGAACATGTCCATATGTCTTACCGCAAACAAGATATGATAAAATACACACATCATTTATTATTTTTTTTAACATACACTAAATATACACACATCATTTGTTATTTTTTAACATACATTAAATAATAAATATGTAGATAGAAGGTGATGCTTGCATTATAAGTAGAAGCTCCCACGTTAACATATAATGACGCACGACAACTTCTGCCTTTCTGGTTACCTTCTTAAATCAAAACAGGCACTTTGTTCAATAAAATTGTTTTTTTTTTTTTTTTGCTCTATTGATTCCCACTTTGCAGCGTTCATATGTGTCAAATTGCTATGATCATCTGTGAAGATGAATAACAGATCAAAAAGAAATTCACAGTCTAAGAGGAGTGCATTCAGAGATTCGGAATTTGTTTATGCACATTAGGGGTTTGATGAAAATCTGTGTATGTTTTATTATTGCATTTTATGTCATTGATTTTGATGTCTACAGAAAATGGTTGATGTGCAAATGCAAATAGAGTTTGAGAAGACTAACACAAGCAAAGGATGTTCTAGGAAAGACAGAAAAATGGCATTGCAACAAGATGTACATTGCTATCACCATTGACTTTTTTTATTTGTGTTTTGAATATCTGTTCATTTAGTTATTTTTGTGATTTTGTTTTCAGGTAGAAAAACTTAAAAAGCGGCTTACGCATGAAGAGAATGTTCATAGGGCTTTAGAACGGGCCTTGACCCGACCGTTAGGGGCTCTTCCTTGCCTTCCTCCTTATCTCTCTCCAGTGGTAGGACACTTGTTTCCTTTATAGTTGCATTATATTTCTCGGTTTCCTAGATCGGCATGCGATATGTTCATGTTTATGTGTTGATTCGGCAATAGAGTATTAGAATCAATGGCCTAAAAATGCATACTTTCTGATGCAAAAGATATTGATGTTTCTGTTACTAATGTATGAAAAGTGGGTAGATTTATCTGTCAAGATTTATTAAAGACTAATTGTTAATCAAGCATAACGTACTGGGTTATAAACGTAATGTTGCGTACAAATTGTTATGTAATTCTTTGTATTGATAGACATTGGAACTCCTAGCTGAAGTGGCTGTTTTGGAAGAAGAAGTTGTTAAGCTAGAAGAACAAGTGGTTCAGCTTAGACAAAATCAATATGAAGAGGCTATCTACATGTCCTTCTTTCAGAAGAATCTTGAAAATTCATCTGATGTTCAAGAGAACCATTCTACAAAAGATTCAAAAAACACAAATCCCACTACGAACAATCATAATTTTCCAAATCTAAAAATCCAACTGGTTAAAATGTTATCAAAAAGATCTCAAATCGACCACACGGCAGCAGAAAAATATCTGGATACACGAAAATTACAGGTACATGTTAATTCTATATCTTTTATAAAGACGTATTGATAGTTAGTTTACTGTTCATCATAGCTATTTCATACGGTGTCCGTTTGTTTATTCTATTTGTAGTTTGAAAAGGGATTTTCAGGAGATGGTGGCCCGAATAAGATTTCAGAAAGTATCTTGAAATGCTTAATGTTTGGTTTTGCACGAATGAGCTCAAACTCGGCCTTGAAAATGACAGAAATGCTACCTACATTAGCATCGTGTGAGAATCCATGGGCAATGGATTTTAAGGATCCGTATGACATCTTTTATGAATTTGAGAACACCGATATTGGTCCATATAAGTACTTGTATGAAGTGGAAGTAACCAATATCAACAAGAATCAAACAACGATCTCTGTGTTCTTAGAACAACGACTGAAGTAAGTACTTGATATTTATATAACTTCTTGTTCTTTTTTGTACATATGTGATGTTGTTTCTTGATCTTTCAGGATCCTACTAGAAAAACTTGCATTGGTCAACTTAACAAGCCTAACACATCAAGAGAAGCTTGCTTTCTGGATTAACATATATAATTCGTGCATGATGAATGTATTTGATTAACTTTCTGTGTCGTTTGTTCGTTTATTGGTTATGTGTTAGTTTAAGCTGATCTTGATATCTCGTGTGACGGTATCAGGCGCTTCTTGAACATGGAATACCAGAGACACCTGAGAGAGTCGTTGAACTAATGCAAGAGGTAATGCCACACACTTCTAGTTTTGAATGAGTATGAATTTAGAGGTGGAAAGATGTCAAATCAGGTTCATGATAAATGGGTCATTTTTAGTACGAATAGGGATGGGTCGTCCAACAAACACATTTTTCCCATTTCAGAAAATTTAAAGTACATTATGCTTGTAATATGATTGTAAAAACAATCTTAATGTTTCTATTATGGTTACAAAAACAATAAACTAGTTTAAGAATGTGTATGTATAAAAAGTAGCATTTGAATAACTTTTAACCCATTTGAGTGTTTGACCCATTTTGTTTGATCTATTTATTTCGGATTTGACCCATTTGAGATAAAAACACAACCCCCAAAAAGACCCATGAAATAAATGGGCTGAAATTGCCGCCCCGCTCTAAGTAACGATGTATAATGATTGAAGCCTTACTCTTACTCATCAGGCAAAAATAAATGTTGGAGGTCATCTTTTAAATGCATTTAGCATTGAGCATTTCATATTGAGACTCCCCTGTCACACAAAATATGTAAGTGAAGCCCCTCATACTCTTCTATTTCCTTAACCCACAAAGTCACAAACTATGAAATATAATATTGATTACATGATTTGTTCTTAATGCTTCAGACTTCGCCAAAGGGTTTCAAGAACGATGAATTAACCGCAAGAAACATATTTAGGTTGGATTTGTCTGAACCACTAGTAACATTTGCATTATCATGCGGAAGCTGGTCGTCTCCTGCTGTAAGTTATCTACATATGTAAAAGAAAAAAACTAGTTAGTGAATTTCCTGAATGAAAAGATTACTATGTTACTGCATACCCTAGTCCGAACTCATGAATTTGTTACTTGATTACCACTATAAGGGTTGTAAACGAGCTGAGCTGAGCCCGAGCTCACATAAACTCGAGCTCGGCTCGTTTAATTTAACATAGCTCCAGTTCTATTGTCTTGAGGTTGGCACATTAATAATATTTCAAACTCAAGCTCGGCTAATTAATAATTTTTCAAGCTAGAGCTCAGGTCATCCATTATATATTTTTATATATTTATATACATATATAAATTAATGTATAACGACATTTATATTACTTCACTATTTTACTTAAATTTGTTCATAATAACATTAATTATGTAATTGTATTTTTCTAATAAAAAATATTATATTTGTATGAATACTAAACTTGTTTGGGCTCGCAAACCTAGTCAAGCTCAGTATAGGAATCTCTATCTCAAGCTTGTTTACTAAATGAGCTTCACTTTATACTCGAGCTTGTTTAATTTATGCTCTCCTCAATTCAAACATTTCTCGAGCCCATTGTGAGTATCCTACAAGCAGCCCAGGTCATTTACACCTTTAAAAACTATACAACCCGTTAGATTTATTAGAAAAGATAGATTTATAATATTACTTTCTTTCTGAATCATTTCATATAATAATTTGATATCTTTTGGAATTAAGGTAAGAGTGTACACTGCTTCAGAAGTTGAAAATGAACTTGAAGTTGCAAAAAAAGAGTATTTACAGGCTGCAGTTGGGATTTCAACCACAAAGCAACTGCTAATGATACCAAAACTGTTGGATTGGTATATGTTTGATTTTGCTAAAGACATGGAGTCTTTTCTTCACTGGGTATGCCTACAATTGCCTAGTGAAGTTGGGAAAGTAGCAATGAAGTGTCTTGAAAGAAAAACGAGTGAAACACTTTCAGATCGTGTACGGGTTAGCCCTTATGAGTTCCATTTCAGGTACCTTTTATGCAAATAATAATTTTGGCAATCGTTGTATGATCAAGTTGTATATGCTTTTTATAGACATTCTGGTATACAAATCTGTATAGAAAATATAAATCTGTATATGATCCCAATCATCAAACTAATTACAGGTGTTTTGTGACACAATCATATGAATTAATTTTGGGTTATATATCTTAAAACATTATTTTAATTAAATGTGACTTTCTTAGAGCATTGGTTATGACTGTTTTCATAAGGTATTTAGGGTACAAAAAAGTTAAAAAAGGTAATATTTCATTCATGAACCCTTTCATTACACCCGGACCAGCCCAAGGGCCATTCAAGTGAAGCAAGAGTTTTGAGCCTCCAAAACTTTAGGACCTCCATTTCAAAAAAAAAATAATAATAAATAAATCTGATGTGGATATTGACATTTAATTTGATTGCCTAAACAAATATGTCGCTGTAGCAGGCTGGTAGGAGATCAATATCCTCAAAATGAAAACCCTGGTTTGAATCCTTTGTAGTGCTATTTTCTTTTTGCGTTGAATCTTGAAGCTTTTAAAAGTCATGAAGTGTGGAATAACAGATTTTTGTTAGATAAAAATAAGGACTCATCCAACACAAAAATAAAGCCCACGTAATAGTTAATATTTGATATAAACAAAGGAATAAAATCTAATACCTTGATGACATAATCAAAATAAATTATTTTCATGATTTTTGTTACTTACACAAGAAAAACTAGTGAAATAACATATTTCATAAACCCAATCGAGGATTCTAGTTCTTTTACTTTTCTTTGGGCCTCCAAAATAGTTGAGTCGGCCCTGTTCATTACATTGAGGATATGGAATTGAACGAGATATATATATAGGGTTAGGATCATGTGAGAAACACTAAGCTAATTAAGATACTTGAGAAGCATTCTGGACCACACATTTTCTCTAAACTTTCCGTAATATACACATATGTATAGTTTAAAATTGACTATATACATATGTGTATAATTCAAGATTTGACAATATACATATACGTAGATAGTCAATTTTAAACTATACATATGTGTATATTACGAAAAACAATGTGTGGTCCAGAATGTTTCTCAAGTTTTTCATATAGGGTGGACTTCTCTTAGGATCCATATCCTATGTGTGTGTGTGTGTGTGTGTGTATATATCAAGGTAAATTGGTAACTTTTATGATTGTATTGCAATTTAGGCTTTGTACAAGATGAATATATAGAAGATAGACATTTACACAAACTACCGTAGACTATTACATTGTGTCTAATATTCCCCCGCAAGCTAAGGGCGGAGAGCGACCTGAAGCTAATTCGAACGAAGATATAAAAATATTTGTGTTGACAACAGTATGGTAAAGATTTATGAAATTTGATCTCCGGTAGATATAAAATGCACACGTAGCTTTCCTTGAGAAACCTTTTCATGAACAAAATGAAAATCAACTTCTACATGCTTTGTTCGTGTACGTGAAAGACTAGATTTGCAGTGAGATAGGTTGCAAGTTCCTTTGGTAAAGCCTCTAACCAAGATTATCACACTAGAGAGTTGGAACAAAAGTTGTGTCTGCCCCAATTCCTTCAGTTTAGTCATTAACCAAGTTAAATTAACTACAAGTATTAGTTGGAACTTTGTATTCGGATTTTGTAAACGACCATAAACTGTTTTCTGTTTTCCTTCAATTCGGAAGATGAGCTTGGAATCCATATATATAGAAAATACCCTCGTGGATTGACGGTCATCCAGGAAGCCAGCCTAATTAGCATCAGAAAAGACGACACGTAGGGTTGAGGAACCCCTCCAATAAACGTTAGTTAAGGCTTGAAGTTGGGACCCAGTATTGTGCCGAATGACAAGCCCATGATCAATTGTGCCCTTTTAGTACCAAAGAATATGTTTGGTAGCAGATGAGTAAATTTCAAAAAGAGCATCCATGTATTGACATAATTTGTTAATCGCAAGCGTGATGTCCAGTTGTGAAAGTGTGTTGTCGCAACTTCCGATCCCTTATCTGTCCCGGGAACGGACGGCCGCGAGCCAGTTTCGGTGGTATCGTGTATTGTCTAATTTGGCAGCGGAATTTTCATCAGGACCGTAGTTAGGAAATGTTTATCAAAGTAAAACCACCATTTATATATAAATAAACATATTGGGATGAAACCCAAGTTTTTATTACAAGCTGATTTGTAGGGATAAATCCCATTTTTATTTGAATTAAAACGCCTTCTTTATTTAGGTAACTTTTATAGCCACTTTTCCAAGCCTTCAGTGCTGTCCAGCTGGCTTCTATTTGGCTTTCACATTGTGTTACCTGAAACGCGTTTTAAAAACATTTGTCAGTGGGAAATACTGGTGTGTGAATCCCAGTTTAATCAAGAAACATTTTATCAATTAACACAGTATTGAGAGCGATCACATTGTTTATTTCTACACAATTACTCATTCAGTACTGTCAATCCTGACTTGTGGGTCATATTACACATTGGCTAACTCTTCGTCCAATGGTAACGTGTTGTCATCCCGACTTACTACTCACAGTGTAGTAAATTTTGTATACAAAACCCCAACATACCGGCAGTAATTGAAGAACTACAAAGACTCAATCACCGCTTAATCGCATTGTAAAATAATTAAGGTTTTGTAAAACATTACAAAAAGGTTAACAAAAATCGGATCAACTCACATTGCTGTCTTAGATTTTCCGTAAGGGTTTCCTGTGACAATCTATAATTTATAACCCATTTTAACATTAATAATACCCTCTCCGAGACGGCATTCCAATGACTACGTCGGGCAGAACCACGACAGCCGTTACGGAACCCTAGATCAATCGGGCAGCGTATCTAATACGTATCCAGGGGTTATAATACTTACAACGGAGCAGAACTTCGCTATTTAGGGGGGTATAATACCCACGTATAAAGCCTAATATTCAGTTTTGAGAGAAAGAAATCGAATTTGAACGAATTCTGAATGAAACCTGACGGCCTGCTTATATAGTTGCTGAGTCTGGTCCTCTCGCGGCCCGCGTAACACGAGAACTGGGCATACGCGGCCCGCATTGACTCCAGGTTAACGTATAGCTTGTCCGGGTCAGCAACTAGCTCCACCGGGTGTTGGGCCACGTGGCCGCACCGGGCTGCGCCACCTTTTAGCCTCTCGCGGCCCGCGTGAATGTTGGGGTGGGTCTTATGCGGCCCGCCTCAACTTAAAAATTCAGTTTTTAATTAGTTTTATTAATATTTAGGGTATTCCATGCCCGTTTTCGCGTATGAGGTGTATTTTGGGACATATTAGGATATTTTTAAAATATATTAGGGTATCAGAAAATATTCGGGGTGTCGGTTTATTTTAGGATTGTTACATCCTCCCCACCTTGTTTTAGAGCTCGTCCTCGAGATCTACTGGAACAAGTGTGGATATTTCTTTTGCATTTCTGATTCAAGCTCCCATGTGTACTCAGATCCTCTTTTGGAGTCCCACTTCACTTTGAGCAGAACTAATCTCTTATGCTTGAGGTTCTTGACTTTCCTATCTTCAATCTGTAGAGGCTTTTCTACAAACTTAAGTTGTTCATTTACCTCTATATCCTTAAGAGGTACTATTAGTGATTTATTAGCTAAGCATTTCTTGATATTAGATACATGAAACACATCATGTATCCCTGCCATTTCCTCTGGCAGTTGTAGCTGATAAGCTACAGGTCCTATTCTTCTAATAATCTCAAAAGGTCCAACATATCTGGGACTTAGCTTCCCTCTTTTAATTAATCTTACTATTCCTTTCCAAGGAGAAACTTTTAATAATACTTTATCTCCTACTTGAAATTCCAATGGTTTGCGTCGATTATCAGCATAGTTTTTTCTGTCGATCACGTGCTGCTTTCAGTCGTTCCTTGACTTGAATAATTTTGTCAGTTGTTTGCTGCACTATTTCAGGTCCAGATAGTTGCTTCTCCCCAATTTCTGCCCAACAGACTGGGGTTCGGCACTTTCGTCCATAAAGTGCTTCGAATGGTGCAGCATTGATACTTGTGTGATAACTATTATTATAAGAAAATTCTATTAAGGGTAAGTGATCGTCCCAATTACCTCCGAAATCAATTACACAAGCTCTAAGCATGTCTTCCATTGTCTGAATTATTCTTTCGCTTTGTCCGTCCGTTTGAGGATGATAAGCTGTGCTTAGATTTAACTTGGTTCCCATTGCTTTTTGGAAACTTGACCAAAAATGAGAGGTAAAACAACTATCTCTGTCAGAAACAATTGATAAAGGTATTCCATGTAATGAAATTTCATTTACATATAATTTAACTGTTCCATACTGAAAGTTTCTTTCATTGGTAGGAAATGAGCTGACTTGGTTAGCCTATCTACAATCACCCAGATTGTATCATTGTCTTTTCTTGTTTTGGTTAATTTAGTAACAAAATCCATTGTTATCAATTCCCATTTCCACACTGGCATTTCTAGTTGTTGTAACAAACCTGAGGGTTTCTGATGTTCAGCTTTAACTTGTGAACAAGTTAAACATTTAGAAACATAGGCTGCTATGTCCTTTTTCATTCCTATCCACCAGAAATTCTTTCTTAAATCCTGGTACATTTTATCATTTCCAGGATGCATCGTATACTAAGACTTATGGGCTTCTTCCAATATACGATGACGTAAGTTTCCTAGTTTAGGTATCCACATTCTCTTTTTATGGAACCTCCAAATTCTATCTGTTCCTTGTTCTAATTCTTTAATCATACCTTTTAATTTTTCAGTATCATCCTTGATTACTGATTCTTGTGCTTTTCTAATTTGATCATTTAAATCTACTTGCAGATTTAATTTAAGAGAACGAACCCTTTTTGGCTTTTCATGATACTTTCGACTTAAAGCATCAGCCACTACATTTGCTTTTCCTTCATGATACTGGATATCACAATCATAATCACTAAGTAATTCCATCCAACGTCTTTGTCTCATATTCAATTCCTTTTGCCCGAAAACATACCTTAAACTCTTATGATCAGTGAATATGGTAAACTTACTACCATAAAGGTAATGTCTCCAAATTTTCAAAGCAAAAATTATTGCTCCTAATTCTAGATCATGGGTTGAATAATTCTCTTCATGATTCTTAAGTTGTCTAGATGCATATGCTATAACCTTTTGGCGTTGCATCAACACACATTCATAACCTAACTTAGAAGCGTCACAATAAACTACTAAATCTTCAGTTCCTTCTGGTAACGCTAGTATGGGTGTATGGGATAATCTTTGCTTAAGAATTCTAAATGCTTCTTCTTGCTTTGGTCCCCATTCAAACTTAATGGATTTACAGGTTAACTTAGTTAAAGGAATGGCTATTCTAGAGAAATCTCGAATAAATCTTCTATAATATCCGGCCAATCATAAGAAACTTCTAACCTCGGTTGGTGATTCAGGGGTTTTCCAATTAGTAATCGCCTCGATTTTTGTGGGATCCACATGAATTCCTTCATGGTTTACTAAGTGTCTGAGAAACTGTACCTGTTCTAACCAAAACTCATATTTTGAAAACTTAGCGTAAAGCTTTTCCTTTTTTAATAAACTTAGAAGTGCGTGCAAATGCTTTGCATGATCCTCTTTATTTTTTAGAATAAATTAGAATATCATCTATGAAGACAATTATGAATTTATCCAAATATGGCTTACATATTCGGTTCATCATGTCCATAAATGCGGCTGGGGCATTGGTTAGACCAAATGGCATGACAGTAAATTCATAATGACCATACCTTGTTCTAGATGCGGTCTTAGGAATGTCCTCTTCCTGTACCTTTAATTGATGATATCCTGATCTTAAATCAATTTTAGGGAAAAATCGAGCTCCCTGCAGTTGATCGAACAGATCATCGATTCTCGGTAATGGGTACCGGTTCTTAATCGTGACCTTGTTCAATTAACGGTAGTCAATGCACATACGCATTGATCCGTCTTTCTTTTTAACGAACAGTATCGGCGCTCCCCATGGCGACGAACTTGGCTGTATGAATCCCTTTTCTAGTCATTCATCTAATTGTTTCTTTAGTTCCTGCATTTCAGCTGGTGCCAAACGGTAAGGTGCTTTGGCAATTGGTGTCGTTCCTAGTAGTAGATGAATTCTGAATTCAACTTCTCTATTCGGTGGTAATCCTGGTAATTCTACTGGAAATACATCTGAAAACTGAGACACTACTGGAATGTCTTTTAATTCTTTTCCTTTAGTGTTAGTGATTATGGAAATCAAATACACTATAGAACCTTTTCTTATATAACTTGCAGTTTTCATCACAGAGATGAATTTAGTGGATCTAGATGGTTTATCTCCTTTAATTGTGATCTTTTCACCTTTTGGTGAATTTACTTGAATTGACTTTGATCACACAAAATACTGGCTTTATTGGCTATTAACCAATCCATTCCTAAAAACAACATCAAATCCTGCCAGATTCATTGGGTAAAGGTTTGCCATAAACTTTTGATTTAAAAACTCTATTCTTGCTCCCTGCAAGATTTCCGAAATCCTAACGGTTTCCCCATTAGCTGTCTCTACGAGACATTCTTGTGGTAGTTTAGTTAATGACTGATTTAGAAGTTTGCAAAATGAAGTATTAATAAAACTTTGGTTTGCACCAGAGTCGAATAATACTTTAGCAAAAAGATCATTAACTAAAAACGTACCAGCTATAACATCTGGAATCATCTTGGCTTCATCTGCGGTCAGAACAAATGCTCTAGCATTTTTAGTGTTCTTGTTGTTTATAGCTGGAGCCAATTTTGGACAGTTTGGCTTGATATGACCTTTTTCTCCACAGTTGTAGCATAGTCAATTTCTGGATTTCCTTCTGCAATCTTCTTCCTTGTGTCCTGGCATCTTGCAGAAATTGCAAAGAGTGGAGCATTTTCCCGAATGTTTTTTCTTGCAGACCTTGCAGAAAGGTGCAGAGGTAGAATCCATATTCCTACGATTGTAATTCCTAGAACGGAATTCTTGGGTAAGCCTCTGTGCTAGGTTTCTCTTCTGGTCTTCTTCTCTAGTACGGACTAGTTCATCTGTCAAGGTGTTTGTTAATTCTACATCTTCTTCTATGGTTTGAGGTCTAGCTGCCTTGACTACGTGTCTAATCTCTCCAATCAATCCCCAGATATAACGGGAGATTAATACCGGCTCTGGTGATGCAAGGGTTGGTACTATTCTGGCATATTCAAAGAATAACTTTGTGTACCCCTTACTATCCACTCCATTCATCCTAAGGTTTAGGAATTTGTTTGCTATTTGTTCCTTTTCATTAGGAGGGCAGAATTTCCTTTCTACCATACTCTTAAATTCCTCCCATCCCATATTGTATACCCTATCACTTCCTTTTGACTGAAGGATAGTGTTCCACCATTCTAAGGCTGAGTTCTTAAATAGATTGGAAGCAAACATTATCTTATCCTCTTCCACACATTTACTTATTTTCAGAACAGCCTCAGTCTTTTCTATCCAGCGTAGAGCTGCAATAGGTTCTTCATTGCCCGAGAATTCTATTGGTTTGCAGGACCAGAATTCTTTATAAGAACAACCATAAGGCATGGTTCTTCTTCTTTTGGGAATGGGCGCTTGAAGTACAGGGCCATTATTCACGTTGTTTTCAGGTTCAGTTGGTCGCTTACTACTATGTTTACTTTTATTATTCGCTTCCTTAACCGTTTGAATAATAAATGGCATTGCATCTATGATTCCTTGTGCCACTATGTGTTGGATAGCACTATTATCTACTTGGTTTCCATTGTTATTGACGCTTGGATTCTCATTAACCACGTTAATGTTACTCTGGTTATCGTTATTCAGATTTCCTTGATTTCCTTCATCGGCCATCTGAATTTTAAACATTTACCACATATTAATATCATAAAATAATATTTTAATATAGCCAATCACATGACACGCATTTTGGGAAAAGCGTCGATCATTGCGACTTTACTCTATTCATATATTAGGCATCTATTACACACCAGTACTGAAATAAAAAATTACAATACCAACTGAAATAAAATTACACTAATAATAGTATGCATCCGTACACACATGTTTTATTTTATTTTATTATTTATTTTATTATATTATTATTATTACTATTACTGTCTCTACCTTCACATTACGGATATGGATTCATCCAAAAATCCATATTACGCTCGTCGTACTTCCAGACGAGTCGCTCTCCCACCTGTCGCATTCGTTCACTACTTTCTAAAATTTCCTCACCAAATGTCCTAAGTTCTTGGACGTTTTCTGCACTCATTGGGGGTGCAGGTTCTAGGACTGGGTTCGGAATCTGGGGTGCGGGTTCCTGGTACGGAGGTGTAGGTGCCTGAAATCGATAAGGATCTTCTAAAATCTCCCTAACATATATATCGTTATCGTAATAGGGATCTAGAGGGTCCAAACCTGGGTAGGCTCCTAAGTTTGGCATGGGCGTGTCTTCATGTATCGGGTAACGTTGCACATAATCCCTAACATCATCCCACCATGGGTCGTAATTTAGGTCTAGGGGGTTTGGTGCTGGTACCCTAGGTATTTCCTCCGGATTGAAGTCATGCATCTCTATTTGGTTTTCAGGGTTTTCTATTTCCATGGGTTGGTCAAGGATTGGTAGTTGTGGTTGGGGTGCTATTATTTGTTCCAGATTAGGGTCAGCTGCAGTGGTTGCTAGTATGTGGATGTTGGCTATACCCCTATTGGTCATATCCTGGGCATAGGCATCTGTCTCTCTCTTGGCTGCTGCTAGTGCTCTCCGGTCTTGAAACTTTTTCATGCATTTCCTACGCTCGTGTGCCCCACTACTGAACCATCCCCTCTTTTTCTGAGGAAATGGCTCTTCTGACTGAGCCTTAAACACAAAGATTCCTTCTTCCGTATCAGCAGAGTACCCCGAGAGGGCAGGCTGAGAAGAGGAGGTGCCTTTGCTTCTAGGCGAACCAGACAATTGACGATACGCGTCAGATGGTCCTTGGTCGCTCATACTGTAAACTAACAAATAGTCAAATAACACATAACAAATAAATACAATTACGCACGTATTCCCATAATTTATTTCCTAACAGATTGAATTTTGATGTCAGCAGAACACTTCTATGGCTGAATCAGTGGCTTAGCTCTGATACCACCTTCTGTCGCAACCCCCGATCCCTTATCTGTCCCGGGAATGGGCGGCCGCGAGCCAGTTTTGGTGGTATCGTGTATTGTCTAATTTGGCAGCGGAATTTTCATCAGGACCGTAGTTAGAAAATGTTTATCAGAGTAAAACCACCATTTATATATAAATAAACATATTGGGATGAAACCCAAGTTTTTATTACAAGCTGATTTGTAGGGATAAATCCCATTTTTATTTGAATTAAAATGCCTTCTTTATTTAGGTAACTTTTATAGCCACTTTTCCAAGCCTTCAGTGATGTCCAGCTGCCTTCTATTTGGCTTTCGCATTGTGTTACCTGAAACGCGTTTTGAAAACATTTGTCAGGGGGAAATACTGGTGAGTGAATCCCAGTTTAATCAAGAAACATTTTTGTCAATTAACACAGTATTGAGAGCGATCACATTGTTTATTTCTACACAATTACTCATTCAGTATTGTCAATCCTGACTTGTGGGTCATATTACACATTGGCTAACTCTTCGTCCAATGGTAACGTGTTGTCATCCCGACTTACTACTCACAGTGTAGTAAATTTTGTATACAAAACCCCAACATACCGGCAGTAATTGAAGAACTACAAAGACTCAATCACCGCTTAATCGCATTGTAAAATAATTAAGGTTTTGTAAAACATTACAAAACGGTTAACAAAAAGCGGATCAACTCACATTGCTGTCTTAGATTTTCTTTAAGGGTTTCCTGTGACAATCTATAATTTACACAAATGCACACGCGTTAGTATAATAACTCATTTTAACATTAGTAATACCCTCCCAGAGACGGCATTCCAACGACTACGTCGGACAGAACAACGACAGCCTTTACGGAACCCTAGATCAATCGGGCAGCGTATCTAATACGTATCCAGGGGTTATAATACTTGCAACGGAGCAGAACTTCGCTATTTAGGGGTTTATAATACCCGCGTATAAAGCCTAATATTCAGTTTTGAGAGAAAGAAATCGAATTTGAACGAATTCTGAATGAAACCCGATGGCCTGCTTATATAGTTGTTGAGTCTGGTCCTCTCGCGGCCCGCGTAACACGAGAACAGGGATTACGCGGCCCGTGTTGACTCCAGGTCAACGTATAGCTTGTCCGGGTCAGCAACTAGCTCCGCCGGTTGTTGGGCCACGTGGCCGCACCGGGCTGCGCCACCTTTTAGCCTCTCGCGGCCCGCGTGAATGTTGGGGTGAGTCTTACGCGGCCCGCCTCAACTTAAAAATTCAGTTTTTAATTATTTTTATTAATATTTAGGGTATTTGAGGCCCGTTTTCGCGTATGGTGTGTATTTTGGGACATATTAGGATATTTTTAAAATATATTAGGGTATCAGAAAATATTCAGGGTGTCGGTTTATTTTAGGATTGTTACATGTGCCATGCGGAAGAGCACCAACAAGCTAATGAAATTTGACCGTGTCATATATAAGGGGATTGTCCCAAAAGATCACACCTGAGAAGTGCTCATAAGAGATGAAACGAGATTACAATCTGAAATACCAGCATGTTGTAGTAGATCAGAGATGTATTTCTTCTTAGAGAGTATTATGTCATGGCCCTGTGGAACAATCTCAATGTCCAAAAAAATAGTCAAGTTTACCAGGATCCTTGATAGCAAAGTCATTTATGAGTCGTATAACCTTGTTAACCGTCGTGGAGTTGTTGCTAGTGATGATGATGCCATCAACATAAGCTAGGATAGTGTTGTCACTCGTTACAAAGCTCGACTTGTGGCCAAAGGTTTTTGTCAACCAGGTATTAACTTCAAAGAGACATTTAGCCCAGTGGTGAATTTACCACCATACGTGTGGCACCCCCACTTGTGGTCACTCAATGGCTCATGCATCTGTTAAACGTCTAAAACACGTTCCATATGACGATCTTACCGAAACAATCTGCCTAAAGCATCCACATGACCTTGTTGATCTCAACATCCAGCTCACATTTGTTTATTACACAATTATTATACGGCTTAAAGCAGGCGCCACAAGCATGGGTTCACAAACTATCTCACTCTCTTCATACAATGAGCTTTAATGGGCTAAAACCAATCCCTCACTTTTCACCTATTGTCACACCCCGATATTTCCACATATTACCGGCGGGGAGTATCGTGACGTAGTTGATATCGTCATAGTCAAACATTCATAATTTAATGCACAGCGGAAGTCTTGGAGGAAAAATTAATATTACAAACCGAAATTCAAAGTATAAATAAATATTATACAACGGTTGTAAAAGGATCCACAGGCGGATCTAAAACAAAAATATAAAATATTGTTCAACAGACTTTAAGCGTTCAGAACTTGCAAGATTCTTTACTAACGCCTAGAGCTCCCAGCCAATAACGTACGGTACCTGTCACTTAGTCTTTTTGAAAAATACGTCAGTTTACACTGGTAAATACAATTAACCGACTCTTTTGAAAGCATTTATGAAAATTGATTTAAATGCACGAGGCACAAATATTTTTATAACTTGGGACAATTATATTAATAATAATCTTGTACCAGATTTACATGTTTGTCCAACATTTAGGGCCGGTATTACATAAACCGAACAAGATTAAACAACACACCACGAATATAAACTCATGGCAGGTTACCCCAGCAAATGAGTATATCTTTTACATACGAAACTGACAGGTGTATGCCTACACCCCGTGCTTAAGTCGTGGCCATTTACGCTTTTTAAATGAGCCAAGGATATCCAGGACACGGTCGTTAACCCCCAATGTTATTTGTTATCAAGCAATACTGATTAAAACGGGATTATACAATTTAACCATATCCGATTAAAAGGTCTCTACACCTGACCAAGTGGTAATAATTTACCGTATCCCAAGCCCGTATAAGGGAAAATAAGTTAAAAGTATTTACCTGAGCTTAAAATGCAATTTAGTATTCTCAGCCGTAAATCCTACTCAAACAAGTGCAAATACTTCTACCGTGGCTCTTAATCTGGAATGAAGGTTTTATTAACCTATTAGATTCCTAACGGGTCTTATTTAAGTTGTAACTTAGACCGGTTAGTTTTAAAGAAAGGTTTGTGGCACGAAACGCTATATTAAGTGGTGACTGGATTGGAATGTGATTTAGACCCGACAAGTATGAAGACTTGTATAAAATGGGTAAACTAAATACATTCTGGATTTTGAAGTAAAAATGATAAGGTTTGACCCGTTTCGGTTAATTTATGCAAAGTAGTTACATAAACTGTACCGAACGCGTATAAGCATAACGGGTAGCCGGATGAGTCAAGTATAAGTTTCATAAGTTATTATGCTTAAAATATGTTGTGATATCAGTAGGATATCAACAATTATGCCCCAAATGACTTTAAAACCAATTTAAGTCTCGTAAGGTTATTTTGGTCATTTTAAAGTTTATAAAAGAGGTTTAAACATAAACTGAGGTTCTGGTCTAAAACCTTCTATAAAAATATTTATTTTATCATGTTATATCAGTAAGATATCATATATATGTGAGGTTTACCATTTATGGCCAAACTATGCACCGTAGGGGCATTTTGGTCATTTCACATATGTTTTAAGGACAAAATTGGAAATCTGAGTTCAAGACTTATACTTACTGTTAAAGTATTAAAATTTAATTATAAAATCAGCAGGTAACAAGTCTTAGGTGCTAAATATGGTTTTAAACCATACTATGAGCCTAATTAGCGTAAAAGTCGATAATTGACGATATTTGAGATGTTTATGAAAATCTGAGATTTTGATCAGCCTTAAATGTTTAAAATATTTTATTTCACATATAACATCAGTAGGAAAAGGTTTGGCATGTTAATCACGTGTTAATCTCATTTTATTAACAAAAAGGGTATTATCGTCATTTATCGAATTATACGAGAACTCAAAGATATGGTCAGTTTATAGTCTGACCAAAAATTCCAAAAATCCCTAAAAAAATATAAAAACAGTAGGCAATGATTTTGGTGCCAAAATTTGGGTTTAAACATGATTTATGCTAAAAATGCAATTTAATTAAAAAAAAATTTCATTTTACGAAATCTTGCATAACTTTAGTTTGAGACCAGAATCTGATGTCAAATTTATTTTACATACTTATATATCAGTAATAAAGCTTTTTGTCCTCTCACATTTTCAAAAATCTCGTTTTTATAACATAAGGGCATAATAGTCAATTTTTAAGCAAATAACGGAAATATGCAAATGATCTATGATTTCTAAGGGACCATGAAGTATAACCACAGAGGGTTATACTAACATATAATATGGCCACAAAGGAACCCTAAGGCACAAAGAAACTAAGCTAAATCGGGTCAGAACTGAAAGTCAAAGCAAAAGTCAACTTTTGTGACTTTCGGTTGCGAACCGAGCCTAAACTCAGAATTGTCGGGTTGAACATGTCTAAACATGTTCTTATAATATTTACCAAGTTATTTAAGTGTCAAAACATGTTTCATAACTTCTACATTATCAGTTTTAATTATATTTTGAAAAATTGACTAGTTGCATTGAATCGACAATTGACTAGGATAACGTGATAATTAGAAGGTGCCCTTTTGAGGGTTTATCAGCTACTTAATTACCAACACATAGCCACTTTCAATTCGAATAATGGCTGGACCGTTTATGATTAATCACAAAGTCAAAGTATAATTACGATATCTTTGACTTTCGGTCCTAGGACTAATAAAATCTTAACTACAGAAGCTAAGAACACTTACAAAGGTCCTTAGCACGAAAATTTCACTTGAGAAAGCTTCCTTTGATCCAGGATGCTCCAGAGAATAAGTTTGAGAGTGAAAATGAAGTGTGCAAGTTCTAAGTGCAAACAATGGCCCTTTATATAGGAATTTGGTGGTTGCTAAGATCATTCCAGCTGTTTAGGGAGTTAACCAGATGATCACAGGTGTCCCCATGGCAGTAAAAACCATTAACCTGCCCCTGGTATCGCTCAGAAGCTATGCAATGGCGGTGGACAGGCTGCAACATGCAGCTGTCCATTTTTTGGTCGCTGGTTGATACGTCGCGGCCCGCGAAGACTTCAGCGGGAGTCTACGAGCCCCACGAGGAACCTCTAATCCTGTTAAAGAACTTTCAGAAATTGCACTTTCAGTCCCTAGTCCTTAATAAGCTGATTTATCTTTCATTTATTGCACTATTAACGCCCATAGTTAAATTTTAAGTGTCTTGGGTCACAAAATAAACATCGTTAGGCTCCCGGTTAGTTATGAGATCACCCGAAATGTACTAGATTCTCTTGTTGACGCATTTAATCCCTATTTCTTGGAAATTACAACTTCCATCACTTATTTGCATCGAAACTCCATGAAATCATTATCCGATAAACGCGAGAGTAAAATGAAGTATTACAAATTCTCGGGATCGCTAAAAGGTCACTCGGTGGTAAGAATTAACATGTTGACATGTTTAACCCCTTTGCTTCGTAAACTTTTGATTTTTAAGCACACACGGCTTCTTGCGTTCGATAATTTACTCAATAAAGATTACGAACATCGTGTGAAGTCAATCAGAGGCACAAGTTTGGCATGTTGATGCTTTTAGTCCTTCAAAGTTAACTTTTGATATAAATAATGTTTATGACACGTGTTACCACTGTATTGGACATGATTTTTGCGAGGTGTTACACCTATAAGTCTCTGAACACCCTTTTGTGTGTTGTAAATCCACTTACATTCAACAACGTTAGTTTTTGGAATAGGAGGTACAAGAGTGCAAGTATCTTTTTTGACGAGTGCTTAAAATTCATTAGCCATGTCTTGGCACCATTCCGGATGTTTGCTGGCAATGGCAAAGGATGTCGGTTCAGCATGTATTTGTGAAGACACCAAATCTTGATTAGCAGATGGCCTATACTCGACACAAGGTTTTGGATTTTGTCAAAGGTTATTAGGATGTTGATGAGGATGATGATTAAGAGGAGAAAACTGTAAGTTGGATGAAGAAGTGGAAGGAGTGAGCGGTAGGAGATTGAGGAGTGTTGGCGTCAAAGGAGTGGTTGGTTGTGTAGGAGGGGTGTTTGGAGAACACGATATTGATGAGGTCGGTTAGGAATGTCATTAGATGGAATGCTGAAATTAGAAAATGATGTGTAAGTGTTTAAAGAAAGCCATATAGGAGGAACTGACGGAGTAGAAGCTTGAAAAGGATAGTTGTTTTCAAGAAATTGAACATGTCTGGCAATATAAATCGGATCTTTTGTAGATACTAGACATCGACAACCTTGATGTTTAGGACTATAACCAAGAAAGATACATGAGGATGAACGAAAACCCATTTTGTGTGGATTATATTGTCAAAGATTGGAAAATTACTGACAACCGAACACTCATAAGAAAGAGTCGGGTGAGTGTTGGAAGAAATGTTCAAATGGTGATACATGGGAAGATGTGAGAGATGGCATACAATCGATGAGATAGAAAACTGTGTCTAAAGCAAAGTGCTAAAAACGTTAAAGTATAAAAGACTGAGCTAGAAGTGTGAGGCCAGTTTCAACAACATGGTTATATCCAAAAGCATATCATATGTTTCTTGCTCAACGACATAGGAAAAAAAATTTCACTTGTATGTGGGCAGGATAATCTGTGAACCTTTCCAAGAAATGTGAAGAAAGGTGTTAAAGGTGGAATTTCACCTCCCCGTACAGTTTGAACGATTTTGATTTTGGCAATAAAATGACGTTTAACCATAGTTACAAATTTTTGAAACTTGGATAAACATCAAATCTTTGTGTTAAGAGAAAAAACCACATGTAATGGGAGAAGTGATCAACGCACAACAGGAAATAACGATGTCCATCAGACATCGCTGGTGCATGACCTAAAACATCACAGAAAACTAAATCAAGAAGATTGGAACTACAATAATTAGAATTTAGTAAAGACAACTTTGTGGGTTTACCCAAAGGACAAGTTGAGCAAGAAACATATGATATATTTGTAGTAAGAGGAAGAAAAAGGCTTGAAATCATAAAGTTGAAGAGCTGATGATGTGGATGGCCAAGCCGTTTGTGCCAAACAGAGGATGAAGTGCACGTGGAAAAAAAAGACAATTTTATTGATAAACTGACATTGAGAAACATGAAGGGTGTAGATACTATGTTCACTTGGACCAGTGAGCTTGGCATTCGGTGTAGAGTCTTCCTTCACAACTAAATAGAAAGAATGGAATTCAAAGAACAAATTGTTAACCAAGCATAAATTTTGAATAGATAAAAGACTCTTTTTTATTTTTATTTTATAAACACAAAGAATGTCAAATATATTAAAAGATTATTGTGAGGAATGAATTTTGGAAGAACCAATATGACGAATATGGAGACCTTTATCAATATCAACATGAAGAAAATATATACCGTAATATCCTTGGAACTGTAAAGACTTGTTAAGTCTAGTGTCACATGACTATTAGCTCCTATATCTAGATACCATGTGGAGCCTGTCGTAGGTCATATATTTTCATATTGGGCCAATAGATGAGCACGAATAATAGTTGGAGCACGGTTAAGGCAAGCTAAAGGAATGTGACCGATTCCGCACCTGTTAAACATGCCATATATAGTATCTTGAATAGATGTCCAAGAGAATTGACTACCTACATCACTATGACTTCTGTGAATGTTGTTGGTGTAACCATGATGAAACCCTCGCATCCACAATTGCCATCATTAATACATGGCATAAGATGATAGCCAAGTTGAGAAGCCATTTATTGTAGGTTCAGGAGGTGTTGTAGAGATTGATCAGGAGTTGAAGAGGCCAAAAAGGCGGTTGTTGTAGGCTTACAACAGATTGTGGAAGCTTTGTCACCATGTAATCATGATCAGCGAGAAGTCCATACAACTCATTGAATTCCAAAGGAGACGAGCGTGCAAGTAATGTGGATTTGAGGTTGTCACATTCCTCACACAATCCATAAATTGCAAATAAGACCATGTCTTTGTCCTTGGTCGGTTCACCAATGTTGGCAAATGCAAATGCATATTCTTGTGCACGACTTAGATAATTGAGGGGTGTTTCGTCCCCATCCAAATCCTAATATATGTTTCTCCATTTCTTTTATATAAATACCTCTTTAGATCCTTTTATGCTTTGCCCCGAAAACAGTTGTAGAAATTAGTAGTATGTTTGTTAGCTCAATAGATTTCACTAAAAGCTTTGAAACATTCAGATTAATCACAAGATCAAGAATAATATTTTCTAAGTTTAAGCAACACAAAGTGGGAAATAATCTACACACTACACCTTCAGATCCCTTTATGCTTTGCCTCCACCATTACACCATTCTCGTTAACTAAAAGGACGTCTCAAAAATTAAAACAAATATGTATTTACTCTATTACCGACTTATTATATTATATTATTAGTGTAGCTTAGATCGCACGGTGTTGGCGTTCAAAATTGTTGTTGTTGATCAACGTCGTTCACACCATACCATCCACGGCGTTTACCACAGAGTTGTTCAAAGGGTGGGGGAATCTCCACCGACGTGGATAACATTTTGCAGGCAACGTGACACGAGGTTAATGGACGTGATTGTTAGTCGTTTACCCCCAACGGTTAACTTTTAGATTTAAAAAATATTACTTTTTTTAATTTATAATTTCACACTATAAATACAACCAACATCTTCACCCAAATTTATACAAACTCCACAATTCTTCAATTTTATACCAACTTTTCCACTTCAACGCCATTCCACTTCACCAAAAAGAAAACCGACGATGGTAGTTGTGGCGTGGACCGAAGAGAAGGATATTGCAATTTGTGAATCGTGGGTTGAAGCTTTGAGCAACCACACGCCTGGTAGGCCACGAGCAGTTCTTTTCGGAGGACAATCCGATAACACTTCCAAGCCTATATGGGTCATAATAACTGAACCGTCGACTCCCTCTCGTCTCATTTTAGAACGATCCATCTTGATTGCGAAAGATTCGAGACGATCCACAACGCCGTGGAGATCGAGGGTGGTGATCTCAAGGAGGACGACATCATTCGAGTGGCCCTCATCAACTTCAGGCACGTGCACAACCGTGAATTCAAGCTTTACTCGGCTTGGGAAATTATTAGATTTTTTATTTAAATTATGTGCTTTTTAGTTTCTTATTTTTAATTTTATGTAATGGTTTTTAATTTTATGTAGTGTTTTTAAAATTTATGTAAAGTTTTTTATTTTAGTGTTATGTATTTCTTTAAGGGAAAATAGCCAAAATAGCCAAGTATTGGTCAACTTTTCCAAAATAGCCAAATCAAACGTCTTGTGGAGACGCCAGAAAAAGGGTCTAGCGTCTTGGCAGCTGACCAACCATACGCTGCCACGTGTTCGACACTAAGCTCAGACGTCTGGACGTCTTAGCTGAGACGTTTCAGGCCTGCTTGAGCCATTTCACCCTCTTTAGCCGGCTTCAGCAGCTCAAGCCGGATTGCTATGTTTAAGAGGTTTCATGTTTAAATTTTAGCCATTTTGTACGATTTTAAGACGTTTTGTACCAATAGAAGACGTTTTGTACGAATTTTAGACGTTTACCATAATTTAAAGGGATCCCTTATTTAAATATTGTACTTATGAAAAACTGTATTTAAAGTATAAATCTAAGAATTTTGTTTTTTAGTAATTATCTCACAACATGAGGGTCAAGTTTGTTTTTTATACTGGGGGGAAGTGGGATGTTATTAACGGAAACATTGAGTATGTTACTGATGGCGATTCAAGGAGACGTGGTTTAGAAATTGAAACAGATCATTCATATAATAGTTTTTTAAATTATGTTTCTAAGATGTATGATACTCCAAACCTTACACGCTTGTCATACCAGATGTCTACGTTTACTGATCCGATCGATATAATTAATGATCGAGATGTTAGATTTTTTTTGATTTGGCGATGCATAATCCTTTTGAATTATATAAATTATATGTTATTCAAGAGTCTGGTGTTGGTTCCTCTGGTTTTTCTTCTTTAAACAATTTCAAAACTCGAGATCTAAATATTTCAGTTAAAGAAAGTGTTGATGTTTTAAACGATGAGTGTCCTATTTTAGAAAATAATTTTGAAAAATCAACCACGTCTAACAACGAATCAGCTTCTTCATCTATAGTGTTTGAGGCTGGTCATATATTCGATAACAAAGAAGAGATGAAGCTTGAGTTGGGAAAGAAATGTTTGTTAGAGCATTTCGAGTGTAAAGTTGATAGATCATCTAAGACACGGTATGAAGTGTCATGCATGGGTGATGGTTGTGAATGGCGACTTAAGGCATACGCTATTCCTGGTGGTAGTTCATTTTTTGTTAAACATATGAACGATAGACACACCTGTTCGAAGACGCAAACACACCCACATTTCCGTCAGGCTAACCCAAAGGTTTTTGGTCACTTTTTAAAGGAACAACTAAAAGATAGTGGTAGGATATATCGAGCGAAAGAGATTGTCAAAGATTTTAGACAAAGGTTCGAGGTTGAGATAACAAACCTTCAAGCTTGGTGTGGTAAAAGCCATGCACTTGAACTTCTACAAGGAACAACCCGAGACTCTTTTGCTGAACTACCAATATACTGTTACAATTTGAAGCTTGCAAATCCTGGAAGCGTTACTCACATCTTGGTTGATGAGCAGAGTCGTTTTGAATGGTTTTTGTTGCTTTAGGTGCTGCGGTAATTTACACCTTTTATTTTGTACTTGCTCTTATTTTTTTTAAAGTAACATGGTTTTGATCTTATTTTGTTATCATTAATTTTCAGATTCGTAGCTTTATGTTTAATCTAAGACCAGTCGTTATCATTGACGCAGCACACCTAAAGGGTGAATTTAAAGGGACGTTGTTTTTAGCAGTGGCCATGGACGGAAATAATCAGATTTTACCAATTGCTTATGGCATAGGAAAATCAGAGGATGGTGAATCTTGGACATGGTTTCTCTCAAAGCTTAGAGAGTGTGTTGATGAAATAGCAGATATGGCGATCATTTCGGATAGGGCGAATTCTATACATGTAGGTGTTAGAAACGTGTTTCCACGTGTTTACAACGGGTTGTGTTGTCGTCATTTAATGATGAATTTATGTTTGCCGTTGTCTAAAAAAAGAATACGAGGCACTATGGTGGAAGACATGTAAATCTTATCGAATGTCTGACTTTAACAAGTCATTCAATGCTTTGTGTCTTGTCGTTCCTAGAATACGCCAGGTTTTAACAAATATTGGGTTTGGTAGATGGGCAAGAGTTCATTGTCTCGGCAATCGATACCACTATATGACATCTAATAGCGCGGAGTCTATTAACTCTTTGTCTAGATTCTCGCGTAAGATGCCGATAACGCAACTTATCGAATTCTTCCGCGAGTCCGTACAAAAATGGTTTTATGACCGTCGACTGCAGGGCATGCAGGAGAGCCACTCACTGACTCAGTGGGCACAGAATAAAATTTTAAAGAAAATTGAAGGGTCTAGAACCTGGACTGTTGCAGGCATCGGGGCAAACACTTTTCTTGTTGAAGACGGTACGAAAAGGTGTTTAGTTGATTTTTTGAATCGTTCGTGCAGCTGCCGTGTCTGGCAAGTTTCTGGTCTACCTTGTGGGCATGTGATTGTTGTTTTAAGATTTTTGGGTGAACCTGACTGCAGTCATTATGCATTCTCGTGTTATTCAAACGAAGTATACAAAAAAACGTATGAAGAATCGATTAATCCTCTACCTCATAGGTCTGAATGGGTGATACCAGAAGGCCTTGGCAGTGTATTACCGCCGCATATTACAAAACATCAATCTGGCCGTCCAAGAGAAAACACCTGAATCTTATCTCATGGGGAAGAGCCCGTTCAGGTATATTGTTCGCGGTGTCAAACATACGGCCATGGTCGTGACGTTTGTTTAGATCCAATGTCGTCACAGATTCGTTCACGTAAATCATCAGGGAAAGGAAAAGGGAAAGAGATAGAAACCCAGAGTCCAACGGATGACATTTTTCCATCTTATAATTTAGCAGAATTTTAATAATAGCTTAGTTTTTTTATGTTTTAATTAGGAAAATCATGTAACAAATTCTCGTAACCGCAATAGTAATTAGTACTTTTAATTTATATAAGAATTAAATTTTACAATGCGTACGTCCAGCCTTCAAAAATTAGTTGGTGTGTAGCGCCCGGCTTAGAGTTCATCAGCCATGTAGCGTCTATATCTGACACAAGCATCCTGTATGTTTACTTCGTTCCATGTCAATGAACGGTTGTAAACTAGATTTTCCACTAGCATACATATGATAACACTTGAGTTTCGCCCAATATGAGCTCCGTGGTCAGGCCACACAACAACCCCGCAATACTCTAAGGCTTCTACACTATCTATTCCCGAGTGCTGCCAGTACGATATACGGCCCAGAAACCATACGAATGGAGATTCAAATTCTAAAAGAATTTGATGTATTTTCCTGTGTATGCAAAATCCTTCTCCGCAATTACTTAGGTTACAGTTATCGGGAAAATAAGCATATATTTTAAGTGAACGCATATTTATTTTTAGAAGTAACCAGTGGTTTTCGTTGTGTGCTACGGGCATGTAAATCTGCAAAAAAATGAAACGTAAATAAGCCCCGGAAAAGGTATTCTTTTTAGGGAATTTTTTTTTAGATTATAAATTATTTAAAAAATCAATATTTTTTATAAAACATAAAATATAAAAATTGCTACTTTTTTTAAACAGAAAGTTTATTTTTAAATTTATTAAAAAATGTACAACTCTATTATTTCCTTGTCAAATGTTGGTGTAAAAAAGTAAAGGTCTGCAAATTTATAAAAAGCGTACACTTCGAATAAGCATATTTAACAACGTACCGTCTCAACGTTCCAAAAGGGAGGAAAATTTTCTTTTGAACCGTCTGCATATCCGTAGGCCTCTCTCTTTTGTTCTATTATCATGTTAAAAAAATAGGCGGGACTACTGTCCACCGATAATCCTTTGACAACATCGCCGTTGACCGTCTATGAAGCTCCCGTTGATACATTAGCTTGTTACACCATGCATTGATATGCTGAGAAAAATATGGTAAACGTTTGACTAAAAAAATATAAAAACACTATCATTAATAGGAAAGGTATTTCGAAGGTACCGTTTCCTGAATAAACCCGTTTCCACAAAATCCAAGTAATCCGCCCCACCATTCTTTTTCGAGAGGTGTTTTACCCATGTAGGTTGAGTAGCAAGTTGGAGTATCGCCGTCATAGTAAAACTCTAGAATATTTGGCGACCAATGTTCAAACCGATCATTTTGGTTTGTCCAAATGGTGCATTGCATGGAATGAGGAATGTTTGAGTAAGACATCCGGTGTGGCATTATTGACATAGTGAGGGCACATATATATACACATGTTCACAATAAATATAATATAATATTTAATATAAATGAAATTTTACCTACTTAATATGTCATCGAAACATATATAGAAATAACTATATATAATGAATTTTGTTTTATGAAATATAAATTAATACAAATCATTGAATATATTCAATATCGTCCTCTTCTATTTCGTCGACTGATTGTTTAGGTATAAGCGAGTTGTAGAAAAGTATCGCAAGTTGGCGCCTCATCCTTGTAGCCGTTCTGCTTGTGTCTTCACCATCATTTAGTGGTTTTTTGTTAATCAACCGGTCCAGAAATATACAAACCCAAACCCCACAGTCCTCTAATGGTCCCGACTGCTGTGGCACGTCATCTGCATATACTATTTGAAACGGAAACTTTAACGGTAAAGGTTTGTTGTCATAATAACCATGCATACGAAGCCAACGGTCAAAAACAAAATTTATAAAACAAACCACTTCCGTTCTTCCTTTTTCCAATTGTTGCATGCCCATCAAGCTACAAAAAAAAACGAGCATTAATAAATTTTTAAAGTCATACCTTTTTTTAGAGACCGTTAACTAAAACTATTAAATAATCAGTATAACAACCCTCCTAAATTTTTCTGATGCCCTAAAATACATTAAAATATCCCAAAATGTCTTAAAATATACCTCGTATGTAAAAACCGAGCCCAAATACCTTTATTTTTATAAAAATAAATAAAAACAAGAAAATTGAGGTTGTCACGGGGCGCGTAGCCTTTGGCTACAGACTACTCGGGCCGCGAGCGATCATCATCGAGACGACACCCGGAAGCCGCCACGTGTCGACACGTGGCGAGGCTATACCGGTGACAAATCAAGGCTAGGGCCTACAACCCTATGTCGAGGGCCGCGTAAGCCCCAACCTAATCTTACGCGAGCCACGAGGGAAGTCGAAGGGTCGCATATATATAGAGGTGCTCGGCTTTCAGTTTCCGTTGCTCAAATCTTCGATCTCTCTCTCAAATTCTGCATACATAATATAATTTCCGGGTTTAGTACCCCCCTAATTAACGAAGTTCTGCCCCGATGTAAGTATCATAACCCCGGTTACGTATTAGATACGTTGCCCGATTGATCCAGGGTTCGTAACGACTGTCGAGGTTCTGCCCGACGTAGTCGTTGGAATGCCGTCTCGGGGAGGGTATAACTAATGTAAATATAAATGGTTATTATACTAACGCGTGTGCATTTTGTAAATTACAGATAATTACCAGGAAACCCTTAAAAGAAGTCTAAGACAGCAATGTGAGTAATCTCCTTTTTGTAAATTGTTTTTACAAAACCTTAAATGTTTTACAATGTGATTAAGCAGTGATTGAGTCTTTGTAGTTCTTCAATTACTGCCGGTATGTTGGGGTTTTGTATACAAAATGTGGAACACGTTACCATTGGACAAAGAGTTAGCCAATGTGTAATATGACCCACCAGTCAGGATTGACAATACTGAATGAGTAATTGTGTAAAAATAAACAATGTGATTGCTCTCAATACTGTTAATGGATAAAAATCTTCTTGATTAAACTGGGATTCACTCACCAGTATTTCCCACTGACAAAATGTTTTTAAACGCGTTTCAGGTAACAAAATGTGAAAGCCAACTAGAAGCCAGCTGGACAGCACTGAAGGCTTGGAAAAGTGGCTATAAAAGTTACCTAAATAAAAGAAGATGTTTTATTCAAAAATAGGGATTTTCCCTATGAAAATGTTTGTAATAAAAACTTGGGATTTTATCCCAATATGTTTAATATTATAAAAGTGCGGTATTTACTCTGATAAACATTTCCTAACTACGGTCCTGATGAAATTTCCGCTGCCAAATTGATAAACAAACGATACCACCAAAACTGGTCTCGCGGCCGCCCGTTCCCTGGACAGATAGGGGACGGGGGTTGCGACAATCAGCTACAAAAAAACGAGCGTTTATAAATTTTTACCTGTCGTAAATAGTGAGGGTATGGTTAACCAGGTTGAAAACTCCTAAAAACCAGTGAATTGATGGTATATATATAACGGTACGTACACCTCGTCAACTCTAAATATCGAAGGAAAAGGTTCGACACCCCCGTTGAAGTAACCTTTGAACGTCTGATCCGAAGTTTGACAATGCATCTGGAAATATGGGGGTAAAATGGACCAACGGTCGGATGGATTTCTTGAATGATACATGTGTAGCATTCATCCAAAAAGGTACTGTTATACGGTTGGACAATTTCAGGGTAAGTTTATAGGAAAATTTAGTATATTTAGTATTAACAAAATAATCTATAGTGCTTATATCATCGCTTAACCAGCCAGCACCGTCAGTGCCTAGCAATGCTGCCCAGAAATCAGGACCAACACTTCCACCTGCCGTGAGGGTTAGTTCTCTAACGCCGCTAGTTGGTGCCCAATTTTTTTATCATTTTGATTAAATAATCTTCATCATTTGCTATCTTTTTTTGCTTCCGCTTCATGTTTCTGTAAACTACAAACGGTGATAGCAGAGACTTGGCGGGCTTCACAAGCCTTTCGGAACGCCTCAGCTTGATGATCTCCAGATCCTCATTCTACAATAACATTAATTTAAGAGGAATTAATTAACAGAACGTACTCAGATAACTAAAATAAACATATACGAAGTAAAAACTTACGGCTTCTTCCGTAAGATTTTCAGGATTTATTGACACATGATACACATCGTTATCGAAGGTACCTCTTCCCAGCCTGCCCTCTCTGGGTATTCAGCTGACAAGGAAGAAGGGATGTTTGTCTTTAAGGCTCAATCTAAAAAGCCATTCCCTCAGAAAAAAAGAGGATGGTTCAGTAAGGGAGCATTCGAGCGTAGGAAAAGAATTCGAAAGTTGCAACAGCAGAGAGTCCTAGCAGCCGCTAAGCGAGAGTCAGATGCCCATACACATGATATGCTTAATAGGAGCTTAGCCAATTTTCATATCCTAGCAACAACAGCTGCCGACCCAAACCTGGAACAACTAGTAGCCCCACAATCCTTACCTTTGTTCCCCACGCAGCCGATGGAGATAGAAGACAACCCCGAAAACCAAGTCCAAATGCATGATTTCAACCCTAAGGAGATACCTAGGATACCAGCTCCTAATCACTTAGACCCAGATTATGATCCATGGTTCGATGATCATAGGGATTATGTGCCACGCTACCACCTAAACGACGAACCCATGCCAAACATAGCAGCCTATCCAGGTCTGGACCCTCTAGATCCCTACTACTACGATAACGATGAATACAATAGGGAGATCTTAGAAAATCCGTACCCTCAGGAGAATCCCATGCCCCAGTACCCAGACCTAGTACCAGCACCTGCACCCCCAATGAGTGCAGAAAATGTGCATGA
Source organism: Helianthus tuberosus (assembly GCA_030545235.1). Classification (NCBI taxonomy): domain Eukaryota; kingdom Viridiplantae; phylum Streptophyta; class Magnoliopsida; order Asterales; family Asteraceae; genus Helianthus; species Helianthus tuberosus. Next base: position 47,629,072 of record CM060377.1, read on the forward strand.
ACTCCGAACTTTCGGAGAAGAGATTTTAGAGAGTAGTGAAAGGATGAGGCAGGTAGGAGAGCGACTCGTCTGGAAGTACGACGGGCGCAATATGGATTACTGGATGAATCCAGATCAGTGAAGGTGACAATGGAGTTGGTAATAATAATAATAATAATAATAATAATAATAATAATAATAATAATATAATATATAATATGTTTGTATGAAAAAAAAATTTAATAAAATATATGTGTAATAATAATATATGATGTAGTATAGACCACTTCGTGGTTAGCGATGCATAATAGTATTGTAATTTTAATTCCAGTCTTAGTGTATATTTGACGCATACTATAATAGAAAAGAGTAAGTCGCAATGCTCGACGTTTTGATCAATATGTGTGTTGTGTGGTGGTTGCCTAAATCATTAATTATTTTGTGATATTAATAATTGATAAATGTTTAAAATTCAGATGGATGACGAAGTAAACCAGGAAAACCAGAATAATGATAACCAGAGTAACATTAACCCGGATAATGAAATTCCGAACAACAACAATGGAAACCAAGTGGATAATAGTGCCATGCAGCATATAGTGGCACAAGGGATAATAGATGCGATGCCATATATTATCAAAACGGTTAAGGAAGCAGAAAATAAAAGTAAGCATGATAGCAAACGACCTTCTGAACCTGAAAACAGCGTAAACAATGGACCTGTACTTCAAGTGCCCATTCCCAAAAGAAGAAGAACCGTGTCTTACGGTTGTTCTTATAAAGAATTCTGGTATTGTAAGCCAATGGAATTCTTGGGCAATGAAGGGGCCGTTGCATCTCTAAGCTGGATAGAAAAGACCGAGGCAGTCTTAAGGATAAGTAAATGTGCGGAAGAGGATAAGATAATGCTTGCTTCCAATCTGTTTAAGAATTCGGCACTAGAATGGTGGAACACTATCCTCCAGTCTAGGGGAAGTGATAGGACTTACAACATGGAATGGGAGGATTTTAAAAACATGGTAGAAAGGAAATTATGCCCTCCTAATGAAAAAGAACTGATAGCAAATAAATTCCTAAATCTTAGGATGATCGGGGTAGATAGTAAGGGTTATACTACATTATTCTTTGAATATGCCCGAATAGTACCAACCCTTGCTTCACCTGAACCAGTTTTAATCTCCCGTTACATCTGGGGATTAATTGGAGAGATTAGGCATGTAGTCAGGGCAGCTAGACCTCAAACCATAGAAGAAGCAGTAGAACTAGCCAACACCTTGACAGATGAATTAGTCCGTACTCGAGAAGAGGATCAAAGGAGGAACCTAACCCAGAAGCTGACCCAAGAATTCCGTTCTAGAAATTCTAACCGTGGGAGAAATGTAGGTTCTACCTCTGCACCCTACTGTAAGTATTGCAAAAGGAAGCATTCAGGAAGATGCTCCATATATTGTAACTTTTGAAAAATATCTGGACACAAGGAAGAAGATTGAAGGAAAAAGCCTAACAACAAGATATGCTACAACTGTAGAGAACAAGGTCATATCAAGCCTAACTGCCCAAAAATAGCTCCAGCCACGAACACCAAGAATAATAAAAATGCTAGAGCATTTGTTCTAACCGCAGAAGAGGCAAAGATGATCCCGGATGTGATCACTGGTACTTTTTTAGTTAATGATGTTTTTGCTAAAGTATTATTTGACTCTGGTGCAAACCAAAGTTTTATTAATACTTCATTTTGCAAACTTCTAAATCAATCATTAACTAAACTCCCACAAAAATGTCTAGTAGAGACAGCAAATGGAGAAACCATTAAAATTTCTGAAATCTTGCAGTGAGCATGAATAGAAATTTTAAATCAGAAATTTATTGCAAACCTTTACCCAATGAATTTGGTAGGATTTGATGTTGTGTTAGGAATGGATTGGTTAATAACCAATAAAGCCAGTATTTTATGTGATCAAAAGTCAATTCAAGTAAATTCACCAAGGGGTGAAAAGATCACAATTAAAGGAAATAAAACCTCTAGATCCACAAAATTCATCTCTGTGATGAAAACAGCAAGTTATATAAGGAAAGGATCATTAGTGTATTTGATTTCTATAATCACTAACACTAAAGGAAAAGAATTAAAGGATATTCCAGTAGTATCCCAGTTTTCAGATGTATTTCCAGAAGAGCTACCAGGACAACCTCCAGACAAGGAAGTTGAATTCAGAATCCACTTAATACCAGGAACCGCACCAATTGCCAAAGCACCTTACCGTTTGGCACCCGCAGAAATGCAAGAGCTGAAGAAACAGTTAGATGAATTATTGGATAAGGGATTCAAACAGCCAAGCTCATCGCCATGGGGAGCACCGATATTATTCGTTAAAAAGGACGGATCAATGCGTTTGTGCATTGACTACCGTGAATTGAACAAAGTCACGATTAAGAATCGGTATCCATTACCAAGAATCGATGATCTGTTCGATCAATTGCAAGGAGCACGATTTTTCTCAAAAATCGATTTAAGGTCAGGATATCATCAATTAAAGGTACAGGAAGAGGACATTCCTAAGACCGCTTTCAGAATAAGGTATGGCCATTATGAATTTACTGTCATGCCATTTGGTTTAACCAATGCCCCAGCTGCATTCATGGACATGATGAACCGAATATGTAAGCCATATTTGGATAAATTCATAATTGTCTTTATAGATGATATTCTTATTTACTCTAAAAGCAAATAGGAACATGCACCGCATCTGCGCACACTTCTAAGTTTATTGAGAAAAGAAAAGCTTTATGCTAAGTTTTCGAAGTGTGAGTTTTGATTAGAATAGGTACAATTTCTTAGACATTTAGTCAATCATGAAGGAATTAATGTAGATCCCACCAAGATCGAGGCGATTACCAAGTGGAAAACCCCTGAGTCACCAACTGAAGTTAGAAGTTTCTTAGGAGTGGCCGGTTATTATAGAAGATTTATTCGAGATTTTTCTAGAATAGCCATTCCCTTAACTAAGTTAACCTGTAAATCCGTTAAGTTTGAATGGGGACCAAAACAAGAAGAAGCCTTTAGAATACTTAAGCAAAGATTAACCCATGCACCCATACTAGCATTACCAGAAGGAACTGAAGATTTTGTAATCTATTGTCACGCTTCTAAGTTAGGTTATGGATGTGTATTAATGCAACATCAAAAGGTTATAGCTTACGCCTCTAGACAGCTTAAGAATCAAGAAGAGAATTATTTGACCCATGATCTAGAGTTAGGAGCTATAATTTTTGCCCTTAAAATTTGGAGACATTACCTTTATGGTAGTAAGTTTACCATATTTACCGATCATAAGAGTTTAAGGTATGATTTTGGACAAAAGGAATTGAATATGAGACAAAGACGCTGGATGGAGATACTTAGTGATTTTGACTGTAGTATCCAGTAGCATGCAGGAAAGGCAAATGTAGTAGCTGATGCTTTAAGTCGAAAGTATCATGAAAAGCCAAAAAGAGTACGTTCTCTTAAGTTAAATCTGCAAATAGATTTAAATGAACAGATTAGAAAAGCACAAGAATCAGTAATCAAGGATGATACTGAGAAACTGAAAGGAATGATTAAGGAATTAGAACAAGGAACATATGCAATTTGGAGATTCCATAAGAAAAGAATGTGGATACCTAAATTAGGAAACCTACGCCACCCTATATTAGAAGAAGCCCATAAGTCTAAGTATACGATGCATCCTAGAAATGATAAGATGTATCAGGACTTAAGGAAGAATTTCTGGTGGATAGGAATGGAAAAGGATATAGCAGCATATGTTGCAAGGAGTTTAACTTGTTCACAAGTTAAAGCTAAACATCAGAAACCTTCAGGTTTATTGCAACAATTAGAAATGCCTGTTTGGAAATGGGAATTAATAACAATGGATTTTGTTACCAAATTACCCAAAACAAGAAAAGGTAATGATACAATCTGGGTGATTGTAGACAGACTAACCAAGTCAGCTCATTTCCTACCAATGAAAGAAACTTTCAGTATGGAACAGTTAGCTAAATTATATGTATATGAAATAGTTTCATTACATGGAATTCCTCTATCAATTATTTCTGACAGAGATAGGCGTTTTACCTCTCATTTTTGGACAAGTTTCCAAAAAGCTATGGGAATCAAGTTGAATCTAAGCACCGCTTATCATCCTTAAACGGACGGACAAAGCGAAAGGACAATTCAAACAATGGAAGACATGCTTAGAGCTTGTGTAATTGATTTCGGAGGTAATTGGGACAATCATCTACCATTGATAGAATTTTCTTATAATAACAGTTATCACACAAGTATTAATGCTGCACCCTTCGAAGCACTTTATGGACGAAAATGCCGAACGCCAGTCTGTTGGGCAGAAATTGGAGAAAAGCAACTATCTGGACCCGAGATAGTACAAGAAACGATAGACAAGATTATTCAAGTCAAGGAACGACTGAAAGCAGCACGTGATCGACAAAAGAGTTATGCTGATAACAGGCGAAAGCCCTTGGAATTTCAAGTAGGAGATAAAGTGTTATTGAAAGTCTCTCCTTGGAAAGGAGTGGTAAGATTCATCAAAAGAGGAAAGCTAAGCCCCTGGTATGTTGGACCTTTTGAGATTATTAGAAGAATAGGATCTGTAGCCTATCAGCTACAACTGCCAGAGGAAATGGCAGGAATACATGATGTATTTCATGTATCTTATCTCAAGAAATGCTTAGCTGATGAATCACTGGTAGTACCTCTTCAAGATATAAAGGTAAATGAACAGTTAAAATTTGTAGAGAAGCCTCTACAAATTGAAGACAGGAAAGTTAAAAACCTTAAGCACAAGAGATTAGTTCTGGTCAAAGTAAAATAGGACTCCAAAGGAGGACCAGAATACACATGGTAGCTTGAATCAGAAATGCAAAGGAAATATCCACACCTATTCCAGTAAATCTCGAGGACGAGCTCTAAAACAAGGTGGGGAGGATATAACAACCCTCCTAAATTTTTCTGACGCCCTAAAATACATTAAAATATCCCAATATGTCTTAAAATATACCTCGTATGTAAAAACCGAGCCCAAATACCTTTATTTTTATAAAAATAAATAAAAACAAGAAAATTGAGGCTGTCACGGGGCGCGTAGCCTTTGGCTACAGACTACTCGGGCCGCGAGCGATCATCATCGAGGCGACACCCGGAAGCCGCCACGTGTCGACACGTGGAGAGGCTATACCGGTGACAAATCAAGGCTAGGGCCTACAACCCTATGTCGAGGGCCGCGAAAGCCCCAACCTAATCTTACGCGGGCCACGAGGGAAGTCGAAGGGTCGCATATATATAGAGGTGCTCGGCTTTCAGTTTCCGTTGCTCAAATCTTCGATCTCTCTCTCAAATTCTGCATAGATAATATAATTTCCGGGTATAATACCCCCCTAATTAACGAAGTTCTGCCCCGATGTAAGTATCATAACCCCGGTTACGTATTAGATACGCTGCCCGATTGATCCAGGGTTCGTAACGACTGTCGAGGTTCTGCCCGACGTAGTCGTTGGAATGCCGTCTCGGGGAGGGTATAACTAATGTAAATATAAATGGTTATTATACTAACGCGTGTGCATTTTGTAAATTACAGATAATTACCAGGAAACCCTTAAAAGAAGTCTAAGGCAGCAATGTGAGTAATCTCCTTTTTGTAAATTGTTTTTACAAAACCTTAAATGTTTTACAATGTGATTAAGCAGTGATTGAGTCTTTGTAGTTCTTCAATTACTGCCGGTATGTTGGGGTTTTGTATACAAAATGTGGAACACGTTACCATTGGACAAAGAGTTAGCCAATGTGTAATATGACCCACCAGTCAGGATTGACAATACTGAATGAGTAATTGTGTAAAAATAAACAATGTGATTGCTCTCAATACTGTTAATGGATAAAAATCTTCTTGATTAAACTGGGATTCACTCACCAGTATTTCCCACTGACAAAATGTTTTTAAACGCGTTTCATGTAACAAAATGTGAAAGCCAACTAGAAGCCAGCTGGACAGCACGGAAGGCTTGGAAAAGTGGCTATAAAAGTTACCTAAATAAAAGAAGATTTTTATTCAAAAATAGGGATTTTCCCTATGAAAATGTTTGTAATAAAAACTTGGGATTTTATCCCAATATGTTTAATATTATAAAAGTGCGGTATTTACTCTGATAAACATTTCCTAACTACGGTCCTGATGAAATTTCCGCTGCCAAATTGATAAACAAACGATACCACCAAAACTGGTCTCGCGGCCGCCCGTTCCCTGGACAGATAGGGGACGGGGGTTGCGACAATCAGCTACAAAAAAACGAGCGTTTATAAATTTTTACCTGTCGTAAATAGTGAGGGTATGGTTAACCAGGTTGAAAACTCCTAAAAACCAGTGAATTGATGGTATATATAACGGTACGTACACCTCGTCAACGCTAAATATCGTAGGAAAAGGTTCGACACCCCCGTTGAAGTAACCTTAGAACGTCTGATCCAAAGTTTGACAATGCATCTGGAAATATGGGGGTAAAATGGACCAACGGTCGGATGGATTTCTTGAATGATACATGTGTAGCATCCATCCAAAAAGGTGTTGTTATAGGGTTGGACAATTTTAGGGTAAGTTTATAGGAAAATTTAGTATATTTAGTATTAACAAAATAATCTATAGTGCTTACATCATCGCTTAACCAGCCAGTACCGTTAGTACCTAGTAATGCTGCCCAGAAATCCGGACCAACACTTCCACCTGCCGTGAGGGTTAGTTCTGTTGGTGCATACATCTGTCGACTTCGTCTTATTTCGAGTTTGGGTTGCGTTGCAGATTTATTCAAGCATGATGTCATCATCTTTGATGATGACATCATCATTGCAACATATTCAAAGTGATGCACATGAGACAAAACATAATATAATTTCGTTTGAGATAATCGTTTGAAGCTGACACGTTTGAAGTTGACATTCATTTGAAGATGACATCCGTTTGAATATGTAGGTTCCGTTTGAAGGTGGGTTACGTTTGAACATAGTCAAACCGTTTGAACAGAAGTGTGTGTTTTCAAACGGACTAGCAAGTCCTATAAATAGGTGTCATGTATGTTCATTTCAAACGGACAGGTAGAAGATTAGAAAATCATACCGAGGTGCTGCCGGATTGATTCTTAGATGTAATCAGTGTAATATCAATCAGAAGCGTGGTTAAAGTGATATACTTCTATTTTCTACTCCGTTCTTTCTGATTCTAATTTGTTTGAGTGTTTCCACCACTCAAATAGTGTGTATTGACTCATATCGACTCATTCGATCGGTCAAATCGATCCTACAAGTTCTCTAACGCCGCTAGTTGGTGCCCAATTTTTTATCGTTTTGATTAAATTATCTTCATCATTCGCTATCTTTTTTTGCTTCCGCTTCATGTTTCTGTAAACTACAAATGGTGATAGCAAAGACTTGGCGGGCTTCACAAGCCTTTCGGAACGCCTCAGTTTGATCATCTCCGGATCCTCATTCTACAATAACATTAATTTAAGAGGAATTAATTAACAGAACGTACACAGATAACTAAAATAAACATATACGAAGTAAAAACTTACGGCTTCTTCCGTAAGATTTTTGGGATTTATTGACACATGATACACATCGTCATCGAAGTTAAATAACGAATCAGTTGCCGCCTACAAGTTTTTAAAAAATGTTAGAAACATTTTTAAATAATTTTTTTTTAGATTTTTATAACCAAATAAACGGGATTTTTGGATGAATACATTATCATCTTGTTTTTGTGATTGTTCCATCGGTGTTCGTATGTGGCTTGGAGTATTAACCGGAGCCATACGAAAACTTTGTAACAACTCCGACTTGATCATGTCAGTCAACGCCCGGTTGTTTGCGAACATCAGTGACTGAAATTTAAAACAAGCTGCTCTTCAGAATAAAATCCTGACGTAAACGGACCGGGAGCAGCATCCCGTTGCAAGTCAGCCGTGTCTAACGGAATATCATGCATCTGAACTGGTACTTCAGGTGTTAATCCGTGCATTTGAGGCAACTGAACTGGTACTTCATCATCGCCGAACAAGTGGTCAATAAAGTCCTTCATTTTTTGTTGGCCGAAGTTTTCAGTCGGCTGGATTGGATGTTGCATTTGAGGGGGTAATTCAGTTGGCATAGCAGGTTGATAAATTTGACGTTTACGGTCCAAATAATCCGACCTTGAAATGAACCATTGTGTTTCGGCCTCAAACTCAGTAGGTAGTATGAAGTTTAGCGGTTTATATTCACGTCTCTATCAGATTGAAACCAAACATTTTACAAAAAAAATGTTAAAAACTATTAAAGGTTGAAAAAAATTAAAAAATTTGTTACAAAAAATAATTTGATTAGCTATTAAATGTCAAAAACTATTAAACGTTGATTTTTTTTTAATTTTATAATTTATAAAATTATTAAAACTGTTAAAGTTGACTATTAAAATTTTCAACGTTTAACAATTTTTGTTATAACATTATAATTTGAAAATGCATATAAAAATGTTTCAAAAACTATTAACGGTTGAAAATATTTTTTTTTTATTTTATAATTTCAACAGTTATTATAATTCTATACTTTTAACAGTTTTTATAATTTTATCGGTTTTATGATTTTTTAAAAATTTAATTTTATAAAATTATAAAATTTTATAATTTTATAAAATTTGTCAAACAATTTAAGACACAATATAGCAATTTACCTTTATTGTCGCTAAGATTCCATCAACACTACCCTTCATCAGCTTTTGTCCTTCTTGCCATCCTAAAAATCTCGTAATGGACTGACCATCGAAATACCCCCTCCTTTGTTTGAATTCCGGAAACACCTCTAGAATCCACATCTGTAAATGCATTAACATATTTAACAGGTATTAGTCTACAAATTAAAACGAACATTACACTTAAAATATATATACGATTTCCCAGGTACCTTAAAGGGCCAAACAAATCTGTCAAATGAAAAACCCTTCGCGTCTTCCTTTTGACGAACGTGCATATCATACACGTTCGTATACATGCTCTCCCAAAAATAATTACCCCATGGATATTGGTTAAACTCATTCAGATTATCCACCAGGTGTAACAGTTTATTATCGATTGCATTTGAATCCTGCAACCCTAAAAACCCTTGGCCCAGAAGCATCAATAGACATATCCTTGTGCAATCTTCGTTGCTATATTGCATCGGACCTTCAAATATATCTCTTATTCGTTTGAAAGCAATACGTTCACGGCCCGGGAAAAATCGGTTTTTAAATGAGTCAGGGTGCTCACTCGGTGTCCAGTTAGTGGGCCCAAACCTTAACCCCGTTATAAGACAAAATTATTTCGGGGTAAACATTAAAATTTCTTGGCCTAGGCGATATGTTATACCTAATCTGGGTGTAGGTATATGCACTTGTAATTGTGCAACACCGAGTAAAAGTAGGCTATCACACATAACACACTTAATATCTAAATATGGCCCAAAACAGGTCTGCCTAATATGGGATTCAATAGTTGTCGTCATTCTTTTGTTCAAAGTCTTTACTATATTCCACGTTTGTCGAACTTTGATCTTTTTGGCCTTGTAAAGTAACAAGTGAAAGAAAAAACAATTGAATCTTAAGTTTGCGTTACAAAAAATAGTAAATATACTAAGATACTAAAACAGTATAATAAAGGAAACAAAAGAGATAAAGTATCACCAATACACATGGGAGAGGATTTTCTCCAACGTCTTGCATGACATGATCAGGTTGCATGTGCTCTGGACGACCCATGGGTAGGTAAACGTGGTAGTTCGGCTAAACAATGCTAGGTTTTGTCGTCGGATCTTCAACGCGGGTCGGGTCTTTCGTCGGATCTTCAACGCGGGTCGGGTCTTTCATCGGATCTTCAACGGTGGTCCTAAAGGAGCGTGTGGTCCCGAAGACGTTTGCCGGCAGAAATGAAACGCATGAACCCACACTCCCAAGGTCAAAACCTCTTTCGCAACACGTGTCACGCGATGGCTTCACGGGGAAATGAACTGGAACACGTGTCGTTCATCAAACGGTAGGCATGAGGAAACATCTCAAGTAGCAGTTTAGACGTCTCAAGATTCTTGTGAAACGTCTCAAGTACCAGAACAAACGTCTTAATAAAGAAACGTCTCGATATGTTGGAAACGTCTTAAATGTCAGCATTGACGTCTCGTGCATGTTGGAAACATCTTAAGACGTCTTAAATGGCATGCATGAAACGTCTTAAGAAATGTACTCAAACGTCTTAAAGATGCCACGTGTCCTACAATTCAAACGCCTTGGAAATATAACACCAAAGACGTCTTGGTTGAAACGACTTGACCTAAATTCTCATTTAATTTATCAAAATTTTTTTAAATAAATTAGAATTTTCCCTTTAAGTATAGTAATTGAGTACATTTCTGGAGCTCGTAAAATGTCTGAAAAAAATAAAATGATGTATACTGCTCGCAACCAGCAAACAAATCATCATCTTGGATTCTCAAAAAATGGAGAAGTTCCAAGGGTGAAAGTTCTTCTGAAGTTTCACAATGAAATGATTTGGAACAAAGCCACTTTGTACACAATCGACAAAGTTTTCACCTCCACCGGGCTGGAACATGGGCAATTCCAGACGACGAAAGTGAGAACTGGACAAAAGACGTGGCAACATTCTACACAAATGGGGACGCGCCGTTCTGTTATTCAGCAGTTTTCACAAGATCAATAGAGTTGGACAAAAAATTTTGGGGGACTCTATTAGGTTTTCGCTGTGGCGGCTACCTAATGTCAACAGTTAATTATTCTTCCTAATATTTTTATTAAATCTTGAATTTTTTTCCCGTCATTAATTAATTTTAAATTACAACTTATACAGCATATTGAAGGAAGGGTGGGAAGACTAATGGCTTGGAGGAATAGAAAGATTCAAAGGGATCCGTTGTTAAACTTACGGTGGACAATTCTTCCACTACAATTTTATGAAACGTTGTTAGATTCTACTCCTAAATGTTGGTGCATATTCGGTGACAACAGCTTAATAGTTTGTTTATTTAGTCTTTGGATATTTTGTATTGGGCTTAGCTTATTGGTTAGTGAGTTATTTGTTGTAATGGGCTTGGAAAATGGCCTAGCCTAGTAAGAAGCCTAGTTCACAGACATGTGATATATAAACATGTTTTGTGATTAGGGTTTCAGAGTTCTTGGAGGCTAGAGAGAGAAAACGTAGAGAGAGAGTAAGAATTCGAAATAGGGTTTAGCAAGATCACAGAGAGAGGCTGTGAGGTTGTGAGGTCTTGAATTGATTGTAAACTGCAAGTTGAATAATCAATAGAAGACCAGTTTTATTGTGAATTGCTGATTACTACTCGTTTCTGTGATATTCTGATCAAGAGGATTCCACACTCTTGATTAGATTGACAATTCTGTGAAGATCCATACGAATCAAGGGGACCTACAATTGGTATCAGAGCTGTAGGATCGTTTTACCGACCGAAATGAGTCGATCAGAAGAGTTTTTCTCAATACGAAAGGCGGAAACAGACGTATCGAGTTCAATTCAGCAAGAAATACACTTTAAACTGTCTTTTGATTGATAACAGATCGATTACAATGCTGTAGACACTTCGGCAGAGCTTCGCTACTGGAAACAAGATCGTTACAAATGAAATGGCACTTGAGGTATTTATAGGCAAGTAATTTCGTTTAAGACTGCCCAAGCGGAATTAGATTCCGCACGGAATCATGTTCAAACGGAATTAACAATTTGATTTCGTTTGAAATGACCTAGTGTCATTTCAAGCGAAATTACCCAAAATCACATCTCCTCGTTTTTCGTGCCCTGATCTATCTAGTACAATACAAGACTCGATACAAGACGAAGTCGACAGACGCATGCACTAACAGACTCCCCCTCGAATGTTGACGAGTCTTCAGTGTCGAGTCTTCAATATCTTCAGTCTTTATCAATCCTCTCGATCTTCTCCAAAATATCTAACAATGTAGAGCATCCTTAATCTCTGTCTTCTCTTTATCAACTCATCTCCCCCTCGAATGTTGATCTACTGAATCTCGACCTGGCTCTTATCTCACTATCATCCCAAGATCTGTAGCTGGCTCTTATTACTCTTGATCAGATCTTTTGATTCCTTAAGTTTATCAGCATCATCAGCTTGCATGAACTTCAGGATCTGAACTTGGCTCTTCAATTTTCAGACTCCCCCTTTCGACAAGTTGGGATCGTAGCCTGGCCTACCTGCACAAACTCTACCTCACAATAAATTTCACAATTTAAAATTTTGACAAATTACTATACCACTTGCAGGAATGTTTTTAGAATGATTTAACACTTTAAAAGCTTCTGATGGCCACTTATAGGCAAATATATACAAACTTTTCTCATTTAAACACAAATTCTCCCAAACCTTTTGTCCATCATGTTTAGCACTTGGAATTTTGAAAATCAGCTTTCCAACATCAGTTGTCGAAAATCTTTTTGAATTTTTCAAAATTTTATGCTAAAACACACTTAAAATCTTTTTGGATTTTTGAATAACATGCAAATGCAATAAAGAATTATTTACAGACAATTATTTTTGTGAGTTTGTGTAAGAGGATCATATCAGTTTTTGAGACAAATCACTAACACCGTTAAGCTTTATACATATTCAGTTTTAAACGATTCACTTAGATTGTCAGTATACTGATCCTCTTAAATTTTCACACAAAGTTCAACTGTTTCGAGATACAAGATTAATGTTTTAGACACTTAAACTTAATCATGTGTCCCACCTCAGAATATACTCCCGTATCCAGATCCCAATATTCAGTCTTACAGGTGAGTATACCATAGATGATATCTGTAAAGGGTTAATTGCGAGGACCGTGAGAGCTCAGGTCAGAACTTCCGTTCAGCAGAGAGATGACGGATTCGACTTTTGGTGTGTTCCCTTTAGAGAATCTTTTGTTTCAACAGCACATGATTAACATTTTGCAATGTTTTATCATATTTTGTACTGAGGGCGATGCTATATTTCAAGCAAGCAGAAAGTATTATACGGGGACTAGGCCATTGCTTCCGCAAAATCAGAAGTCCCGGGATAATAACCCAGATATCACTGAGTATAAAGACCTAGTATCTCAGAAAGAGGGACCTTTCAAACAAGATTTTGGGGGTTACCCATATATCCAAGAGATGTTCCCCACGATATAAGCAAGTTTGAAATTTAGGTTTATATCTCGTCACAATCTACTAAATGTGTAAAAACCTACTGGCACATCATCAGTGAGACCGTTTATCACATTTTGACTTTCCAATTCTTTAGCATGCTGTGATCGTCCACTGATGTACTATCATTTCCTCTTTTTCACGACAAAACTCATTTATGATTTTATCATGTTTTTGACTTTTTCATTTTCAAATGTTTTTGGATTTTCTGAAATTCTTACTCCCCCTAAAATGCAAAAACATTTAAAGAAAATTTTGAAAACAAACTATACAAGCAAAGTGACAACTGATATCAAATCACTTCAATTCGCCATCCACTTGGCATAAACAATCAGAACTCCCCCTGACAACAAACTATTTTCCCATTATGATTTCAAAACACTTAAGTTTGTTTTAATCAAATGGTTTTTCCGGAAAATAAGTTTTGTTGATTTCATAAAACCACTTGTAGGTTCGGGGTTCAATTCATCACCTTGTTCATTTAACCAATTGAAAAATTTAACAGTTTTAAAAATCAAACACTAACACCACTTGTAGAAAATCATATACAACTTAATGTCCCTGATTTACCACTTGTATGTTAAAACCCTTCTTCAACCACTTGTAGGTCGAAATATCACCAAAGTGAATTTCTCAAGAAAGATGCCGATACCTGCTCTACTCTTACCTACCTGGAAGCTCCGGCAAGTCATATTTTTCACTCATCATAATATGTTCCATCCCAGTCACAAACCTGAGATGAAACACCCTTACCTGGTTTCTTCGTTTTCTTCTCATAAAATTCCTTAACTCCTTTGACTTTCCTGTCAACCATTTTACCAAAAATATGGTGCACTTTGAAGTTAAAAGCTTTTTCAATATCAAATTCTTTCTTTTCCGAGAAAAATTGATTTGAAATTTCAACTTTACCAACTTTTTGCTTAAAATTTTCAGCCCTCAATGGTGGAAAATTATAAAAATTATAAAAAGAATTATCTAAGAGTGTGAAACAGTTTGATTTTGTTGATATGATCTTCTTGCACATGATTCTCACAAAAAGATGAAATTGTAAATATTTTTGAGTTTAGTTTAGTTTGTTAGTTTTTTATTAAAAAAAATACCAAAAATATTTCTTTTTAAAAGACTTCCATTTTGAACTGACAGGTAGTTGTTTTTGCAAACTAAGATAAAATATTGGTTTATCTTTAAATGTGAAAAAGACTAATGGTTTTTCGAGAGATACTTGCTTGTGTTGCTAAACAGATTGATGCAGTTATCAAAATGAAGTGCAGAATACAAGTAAAGTGCAGATTGAAAGTGAAGTGAAGAATGTGTGAAGATGCATGGTAGGATCCTTCTACTACATTGCAGGGAGAAAGAGATATGGAAGAGTTGGAGATACTTACTTAACCAAAGATTGCTAGCTAACTGATTTACAACGAATGAAAGTTTTGGAGATTGGAAGCATCAGCTAAGGGGGAGTCTGTTGATGTCAGAAGCTGTGTAGCTGACGCTATCCAAAGACCAAAAGAACACAAGATGTTTGAAGGCAAAGTTACACTATGAAGCTATTGTCAAGGGGGAGTCTGTTGGTGCATATTCGGTGACACCAGCTTAATAGTTTGTTTATTTAGTCTTTGGATATTTTGTATTGGGCTTAGCTTATTGGTTAGTGAGTTATTTGTTATAATGGGCTTGGAAAATGGCCTAGCCCAGTAAGAAGCCTAGTTCACAGACATCTGATATATAAACATGTTTTGTGATTAGGGTTTCAGAGTTCTTGGAGGCTAGAGAGAGAAAACGTAGAGAGAGAGTAAGAATTCGAAATAGGGTTTAGTAAGATCACAGAGAGAGGCTGTGAGGTTGTGAGGTCTTGAATTGATTGTAAACTGCAAGTTGGATAATCAATAGAAGACCAGTTTGATTGTGAATTGCTTATTACTACTCGTTTCTGTGATATTCTGATCAAGAGGATTCCGCAGTCTTGATTAGATTGACAATTCTATGAAGATCCATACGAATCAAGGGGACCTACAATTGGTATCAGAGCATTAGGCTCTTGAAGGCTCGGTTCAGAATTGTTGGCTGCTGAAACAGGAAGTTTTTCGAAATTTTTGAAACCTGAAAAATTAGGGTTTCGAAATTTTTTGTGTGTTTGATAAAATTTTCAAAATTTTTTGGCTGTTTTGATCTTCTGGTTTGCTTGATTGCTGTTTTGCAGGATTTCAAGAAAAGTTTTGTTGATTCTGGAAAAGTTTTTGGCTGATAGACTTGAAGATTCGAAGACTGTTCTTCGTGTTCTTCACGTTCTTCGTTCTGTTTCTTATTGGTTTTCGAAAATTACTGATATTTTTGCTGTCTCGATTCTGCAGGAAAGTGTTAGGAGAATCAGGAAAATAATCAGAATTTTGAAAAGATTAAGTTTCCAGATTTACTGGTTCAGCGAAATTAACAGTCCAGCGAATTTGTGACTTGATATCTCGGTGACCAGCGAAATTGTTTGACCAGCGAACCTGACAGCATAATAAACAGCGAAATTAAAATAACCAGCAAAATTAACAAGTCAGGGAATTTGTCTGACCAGCGAAATTAACTGTACAAGCATACTTATCTGTGAAGTAAATCCAAAGGCGACTTTGGTAACCGTGTACTTGTCCTCAGCGACATTATTACGTTGATCGACGAAATTAAAGTCGTCATAATAGCGACCTGATTAGCCAGCGAAATTAACTGACCGGTGAACCAGCGAAATTAAGTCAGCATAATTAACCGGCGAAATTAAGTGATCAGCGAATCTATTCCAGCGAATTTAAAAAGTTAGCATAATTATATCTGCTCTACCAGCATAATTATAATTACTCTATCAGCATATTTAACTTGGTTTGCCAGCATAATTAGCGTGACCTAGCGAAATTAACTTGGTTTGCCAGCAAAATTAGCTAGAGGATGTAAAAGGTGGAGTATTTATTTTTGTGGAGTAATTAGATACGCATAGAGGAATTAACGTTTTCGTGAATAGAATTTGATCCGTAGCTCATCTGCCGAAACCGTTTGCACCGTTGGATTCATGGGATTTTTAGGACAAAAAAAAACTCTGGAAAATCCCGAATTTGGTTTTCGACATTATATATCATTGGATTCGTTTTTTCGAGACGATTCTAACAGTATAATTTGGTAAAAACAGCTTTCGGAAAAATATTGTACGGTTTTATCAGTACGGTTACGGTAAAAACTTATTTTAAGATGGTTAAAATGGATAAGGTCAGTGAGAATGTTAAGAATTGGCCAAAGCTGAAAAACATTAAAGAATATGCTGACTGGAAAGACGAGTTTGAATCGGTTGTGAAGAGTGAAGATATCAGAATGTGGTATTGTATGATAGATGGATATGTTGCTCCTACGCGTCATATTGAAGGAAGAGTTAAAGTGATTTCTTATGAGATGATGGATGAATCTGAGAAACTTACGATTGATGCTGAGAAGAAAGCTTTAGCAGTGATCAAGAAGTCCTTGCCTGAGGGAATTAAACATACCATCAAGCACTATGGGAATTCTAGAGATCTGTGGGAAGCTTTAGAAAAACGTTATCAGAGTTCATCAAGACAGAGTGTAGGAGGTCATG
Source organism: Helianthus tuberosus (assembly GCA_030545235.1). Classification (NCBI taxonomy): domain Eukaryota; kingdom Viridiplantae; phylum Streptophyta; class Magnoliopsida; order Asterales; family Asteraceae; genus Helianthus; species Helianthus tuberosus. The sequence continues at coordinate 47,645,915 of CM060377.1, forward strand.
CTTTAGATGAAGAAGCAGATGCTATGAAAGAAGAGAAGAAGGAGAATGTTGAGAAGAAGGAGACAGAAGTTTCAAAGGGCTTGACTGATGTGAACGGACTTACAGCATAGGTGAAGGTATCATCAGAATCTGTAAGTCATACATGTCATAATTGCATTGAACTACAAGGTAAAGTTAACAGACTATCGGAGCATAACAAAATTCTGTTAGCTGAATTGGAAAAACAAAAAGAGTCAAATGTTCTTTTGATTAAAAGAGAGTCAAATTGTTTAAATAAACTCAAATCAAATGAACAAGAAATCAGCACTTTAACAAGCAAAGTCAATGAACTTTTAAAGATCATTGATTTGGCTCGTGAGACTGTAAAGGATAAAACTAATGAATTTTCTGAAAAGTGCAGGGAATTGGCCATTGCACAAGACCAGATTGTTGAACTTAAAGAAAAGTTAGACAAATTTGGAAATTCTTCATTAGTTAGGACTCAAATTCAAAAAGGGCTAAAAAGGAGTAATGATAGAACGGGAGTGGGGTTTACTAAAGCTTCATCTTCTAAAAATCAAGACTACTCTTTTTTACCTGATGAAAATGAGTTAATCGATTTTGTGCCTACTATACCAGCTGTAGTGAATCCGATAGCTGTAGACTTGCCAAGTAGTCTAGAATCTTTGAAAGAATTTGTTGAGTCTAACAGTACACCTCATAAATCGGATGAGGATACTGAAGAGGAAAAGAAGAAAACATTTAAAAAGAGATTTAACAAAAAGAAAATTTATAAGATAAAATCTTGTTTTAAATGTCATACTAAAGGGCATGTGGCAAGTTGTTGTCCTTTAAAGAAAAATAAGCAAAAAGTTGATGAGGTTAAGGATGGGAATCGGGTTGGTTTGAATAATAATGTTCAACAACATTGTCAAAGTAATCAACTAAGATTTCAATCTAAAACTTCACCATCAAGAACATTTGATAGACCACGAAGTTTTTCTACACAATTTAGTCATTATAATGGTAAATCAAATCGATTTCAAAATCAAAATAAAAATTTTGGATATAAAAAATGATACCATACTAACGGTAATCAGAATTTTCAAAGAAGAAATGAACATAGGGGTTTTAGTAACTCAAATGTTCGACAACATCCAAAAAAATTTCAAAATTCATGGTATGATTATGGGCGAAGAAGGTATCAAGATAATAATTTTCAAAGGTCAGAAAATCCGAGATTTTATTGGAACTCTCGCGATCAAAGACCTAGTGGAAGTTATAAATCTTGTTCAACAACAGGTAAAACATCCAAGACACCAGAAAGGTGTGATGGATATTGGATGGATGTTCCTGTAGTTGATGAATCTGGAAAACCCAAGACTGTCAGGGCTTGGGTTCTCAAGACTAACTGAGTTGTTGAGTGAATGTGCAGGATGGCCAAGAAGGACTGTTGATGTGTTCAACAGTGGTTATTCCTGTAAAGTGTCTGAGGTGAATAGTAAGTTAAAATTGGTAACGAACTATTTACTACAGTGATTGTTATGATTATTTTAAACTTTAACATTGAAAAACTTATTGTCAGGTTAAAGTGGGAGTCTGTTTGTGTTTGTAAATTTATGTTTTTGAAACTTGCTCCATAAAAACAAAAATTTAGGGGGAGAAATTTCCCTAAGCCAAAAAGAGTTTAGTTAGTGCGTGTGTTTAGGGGGAGTAAGTTATAAATTTTACAAAATTAAAAAAAAACATTGAAAAATGAAAAACATAAAAAAAATGAAAAATTGAAAAAAAAAGATTTCATGGTGTGAAAAAGAAGAAATGATAGTACATCAGCAAGTTCGACTGTCACACTGAAACTGAAATTAAATTGCTTAAGTGTGATAGCAGCTTCATCATATGATGTACCAGTAGGCAAAAAGCATGAAATAATCAACTTACCAATGTGATATAAACATAAATGAACTGTGTATGAGTGGGGAACACATCAGTGGTGTATGGTTTAATGACCTTAAATCTTGCGTTGATAGATTGCCAAAATCTGAGGTTTTGGGTCTTTATACTGTTATTTCATCTGGGGATATCAGGGTTGTCCTTCTGCTGCATCTAGATACATGCTGACCTAGGCACAACCAGGATATCTTAAAAGAGCTAAAAATGCCAAATCCCATAAATGAAGAAGCTCTCATAGAGAGTCATTCAAAAAGTGCAAAATGCATAAATCGTACCAAAAATGGTATTTGTCATAGCCCTCGTTTGATATTTTGGTCTCTTTGCTATACGGAAGTACTGACCTGTTCACCAATTATCTAAACGTTGAAAAACAAAACGGATGAATTCAGTATACTCACCTACTACGATGAATCTTTGTGCATACCTTGATCGCGGGGGTACATCCTGAAGTGGGACACACTAATATTTCAGTAATAAAATTACCTTAACGTATCATACGGTAATGGTATTTGAAATGTTCATGCATTTTGTTTAGGTGGACAAACATACTGGTAATCGTCTTGGACTGCTTTTCACGAAAAATTATAAAAAGAATTATCTAAGAGTGTGAAAACAGTTTGATTTTGTTGATATGATCTTCTTGCACATGATTCTCACAAAAAGATGAAATTGTAAATATTTTTTAGTTTAGTTTAGTTTGTTAGTTTTTTATTAAAAAAAATAACAAAAATATTTCTTTTTAAAAGACTTCCATTTTGAACTGACAGGTAGTTGTTTTTGCAAACTAAGATAAAATATTGGTTTATCTTTAAATGTGAAAAAGACTAATGGTTTTTCGAGAGATACTTGCTTGTGTTGCTAAACAGATTGATGCAGTTATCAAAATGAAGTGCAGAATACAAGTAAAGTGCAGATTGAAAGTGAAGTGAAGAATGTGTGAAGATGCATGGTAGGATCCTTCTACTACATTGCAGGGAGAAAGAGATATGGAAGAGTTGGAGATACTTACTTAACCAAAGATTGCTAGCTAACTGATTTACAACGAATGAAAGTTTTGGAGATTGGAAGCATCAGCTAAGGGGGAGTCTGTTGATGTCAGAAGCTGTGTAGCTGACGCTATCCAAAGACCAAAAGAACACAAGATGTTTGAAGGCAAAGTTACACTATGAAGCTATTGTCAAGGGGGAGTCTGTTGGTGCATATTCGGTGACACCAGCTTAATAGTTTGTTTATTTAGTCTTTGGATATTTTGTATTGGGCTTAGCTTATTGGTTAGTGAGTTATTTGTTATAATGGGCTTGGAAAATGGCCTAGCCCAGTTAGAAGCCCAGTTCACAGACATGTGATATATAAACATGTTTTGTGATTAGGCTTTCAGAGTTCTTGGAGGCTAGAGAGAGAAAACATAGAGAGAGAGTAAGAATTCGAAATAGGGTTTAGTAAGATCACAGAGAGAGGTTGTGAGGTCTTGAATTGATTGTAAACTGCAAGTTGGATAATCAATAGAAGACCAGTTTGATTGTGAATTGCTGATTACTACTCGTTTCTGTGATATTCTGATCAAGAGGATTCCGCACTCTTGATTAGATTGACAATTCTGTGAAGATCCATACGAATCAAGGGGACCTACACTAAAAACGTTGTTAAATATGCCAATGGAAAATTACACCCATTTCCTTCTTTCTTCGAAGTGGATTACGTCTTCTTTCCGTTACCGTTAGAAAATAACGAATGGCTCCTAGCTTGACTAGAGTTATCGTCACAGGAGTTGGTGTATTACCCGTGCGAAAATGTTTGTGTCGGCAATAAATACATAAACGTTATTCACCCACGTTTGACGAAGGTTAAAGTTTATTTAGGAGCATTACTAGTGCATTTGCGATATTGGAAAAAAAGGGAAAACCAGAAAAATGTATCTCTGCCGAGCTCAATGACAACTACGTGGTATCTAACACATCAATCGCAGGGAATGAAGTTGTCTACCTGTGTATGCTTATGGAGCATCTGGTTACGGACAAACCAATAAATATAACTGGAGACATTCGTAAAAAAATTTTGTCGTACATACAATTCATTGCAGAAAAACTGGATTTTTGGCGGTGTTTACCCTGTCTAAATGTTGTCTAGTTTATGCAATAAAATACCTGTTTTTAATTTATTAATTTAATAAACAGTGATCAATGAACCCACTATAAATAGGCATAGGCATTGTTGCCATTTAACCACATCCAATAACAATTTAACCTCAAACTTGAAATTTGCTAAAAAAATCATGGATTCTTGGACCGACGAAAAGACATTGCTGATGCCGTCTCCTACGCCGCCGCTCGTGATGAAGGCACTTACTCAATTTCCGATCCCGCGTTCTGGGGTCAGGTTATGAACTATTTCTGCATTCATGTGCAACAAACGACCCGTAGCGCCAATGACCTCAACACTCGGTGTGCTTTCCTACGCTTCAAATGTAGCCGTTTCCTAGGGAGGTACAAGAACGTTAAAAAAAAATAGGCACAACAACCTGGCTGAAGAAGAGGTCATTGAAGAAGCCCTGCTAGACTACGCAATAATTTATGACTAGGACTTTGAACACATTTCCGTGTTTGAAACTTTCAAAAATTATATTTAGCTAACGTTTTTAGGATGTTATTTAAATTTATCTTGTATCGTTTTTTTAGGATGTAATAACTTTGGTAATTTAAAGTTATTATTGTTTAAAAGCCAATATTTAAAAACTTATAAATATGAAAAATAAAAAAAGGGGAAAGCCGTGTATCGAACCCACACCAAACCCGTTTCACACACTCACCAACAACTTAACCAACATATCACAAGCCACTACACCGTGACCCTGAGAACAAGTTATATCCAGATTTAATTTAATTTATACACTCATTTTGTTTAAAAGCTCATATTCAAAAACTTATAAATATGAAAAATAAAAAAAGAGGAACGCCGGGTATCGAACCCGCGCCAAACCCGGTTCACACAAACACCAACGACTTAACTAACATATCACAAGTCACTACACCGTGACCCTGAGAACGAGTTACATCCTGTTTTAATTTAATTTATACACTCATTTTGTTTAAAAGCTCATATTAAAAAACTTATAAATATGATAAATAAAAAAAGGGGAACGCCGGGTATCGAACCCGCGCCAAACCCGGTTCACACAAACATCAACGACTTAACCAACATATCACAAGCCACTAGACCGTGACCCTGAGAACGAGTTACATCCAGTTTTAATTTTATTTATACACGTTATTTATTTTAATTAATTATTTTAACCAAATAAATATTTATAATTTTAGTAGTTAAGGTTCAAGGGGCTTTTGGACCGTTTATAAATAATATAATTTTATTTAAAAAGCCCATTACATGTTGCTGCCAAAACACGTTATTTATTTTAATTATTAATTTTAAGTAAATAAATAAATATTTATAATTTTAGTAGTTAAGGATAAAGGGGCTTTTGGACCGGTTTTAAATAATATAATTTAAACTTGTTATTTTTAACATTAACATTATTGGGTGTAAGCCCAAACCCCTTACACCCAATCCCCGTAAGCCCACACCCCAGTCAGCCCACACCCCGTAAACCCAAACCCCTTAAGCCCAAACTCCGTCAGTCCAAAACCCGTAAGCCAAAACCCCGTAAACCCAAACCCCTTAAGCCCAAACCCCTTAGGCCCAAACCCCGTAGACCCAAACCCCGTCAGCCCACACCCCGTAAGCCCAAACCTCGTAAGCCCAAACTCCGTCAGTCCAAACCCAGTAAACCCAAACCCCGTAAGCCCAAACCCGTAAGCCCAAAACCCGTAAGCCCAAACCTGTGAAACGGTCAACAGGCCCACCCCGTAAACAGTTAAAGAAAATATAAAACATTACATTAAAAAAAAAGAAAATACTAAACATTACATTAAAAAAAGAAAATATAAAAAGAAAAAAACCATTACATTAAAAAAAAAACCAAACATCTAAAGCCAAACCCTCATCGTTTCCCACTGCGAGACGTGTTCGAAATCATGTCCTTCTTTGTGGCGGTAGTTGATGAGGGCAACCGCCTTTATGTCCTCCTCACCAAGATCCTGGGATGAATCATCCACAGCTTTGTAGTAAAGCTCGAACTTCTCACAGTCCAAGCGTATAACCCGGAACCTTGAAGATAAGGCGTCAACGGTGCGGCCGTGGTCCGGACCACAGAGTTGTGCAAAATATTTGTAACAACCCTCATTAAAAGTCCTATTTATTTTATTATTTTATCCAATAGGAAACCCTAATTGAGACACCCAAGTGATTCTGCACAAACCCTACAAATTTCAGAACAATCAGGATCAGGGCCCCTAAAACTCAGGAGGGGTATTCCCAACTCGACGATTATCTTTATAAAACGCTGTCAAAATTGAATTTCTCGATTCCGTCGACTCAGCAGGCCTACACCCACACGTGGCAAAGCTATAGTGAAAATGTGTCCCTTACGGACCGTAAGGGATTTGGCTTACGGTCCGTAAGCATGATCAAATTCGTGTATAAATGGCCGGCTTTGGGACTTGCATTCTGGAGTTGAAGCGACAAAGAAATTCGTTACGTAGACTGAGATATCGCGGAAATACTTCTAAAAACACACACGAATCACTAATTGCTGCCACAAACAGGGTATTAACTCGATCGCTGCTACGATTCAATGTCCGATCGATGGAAACTATCCGATGGATGTTTTAGTACTATCCTTTGTCATTTGTCGTGATTCCGACAGGATGTTTGAGTACCACCCGAACTCGGGGAATACCCTGTCATTCGTTGTGAATCCGATGGATGTCTAAGTGATTGCACTTTGTCATTCGTTGTGAGGGTTTTAATCTCGTGAGTTATCGTAAATGTTGTATTAAGTTACCTACCTAGTTCGTGTGCACTAGGTTACAAGGCTAAATTAATAGGCTAAGCTCTGTCTGTATAAATCTACAATATATCAAGGCTTATCTGTAGACTAAACTTTGCCCGTATGAATCTGCATGATTATAATGTGAGTCATTCTCTTTTTATCAAATTTGATTTCAAAATCATGTTTATTTTCCAAGTTATAATTACAGGGATTAAGTCTTTGTAATCACCATATTACAGCCGGTATGTGGGGTTTTGTATACATTACTTGATAACCGTCACTATTGGACAACGAGTTAGCCAATGAGTGATATGACCATAGTCACAGACTCCATTGGACAATGAGGTTACCGATGGATGTTCGAGTGACAAGTACTGTGGGTAGTTGGTTTGATATCTGGAAACATTGTAATCTCCCTTAATACTGTAATTTATAACAATGTTTTCTAGTTATACTTTGCAGTGATTAAGTCTTTGCCAATCTTTAAGAAGCAAATATAAAAACTCTTAATGCTGTGAATTATAACAAATATGTTCTATCCAAAATAGAATGATTCACTCAGTATTTCCCGCTGACAAAACCTTTTTAAAACGCGTTTCAGGTAATTACAGTAGATTGGAGTAAGAGATGGATACGGCACTGAAAGGCTTCAAGAAGTGGCTTATTTTATTAATTAAATCAAATTAAGAAATATTGTTTTATGTAATCAAATTTATCTTTATTAAAGCTACCATTGTAAAACATGGGTTTATCCCATCTATTTAATAAATAAAACCCGGTGTTTTCTAAACTCTGATATTTTTCCTAACTCACGGTCCTGATGAAATTTCCGCTGCAACGTTTTCAAAATAATCACCGGTACCACTGGGCTGTTCGCGACTCCCGATTCCGTCCAGGGTGGGTCGGGGGCCGTGACAGAAGGTGGTATCAGAGCCACTGATTTAAGCCTTTAGGTGTTGTAATAATAATAACTAAGTTTATATAAAAGAGTTAGGAGATTGCTATTAACTGGTAGCACACAGGATAGTATTTAGACTTGAACTTAAGAAAAGATGCCTTAGTATAAACTTCAAGATAAGCTAAGTACTTATGTGAATAAATTATGATGGGTTTTTGTATGCCATAAGAATGACGATTAGAACATTGCAGGCAGTAGCACTTAATTGCTATTAATTCTTGCTTATTGATATTACTTGGTCTAGAATAAGATGTGTTATGGGAATACAAATTTCCTTGATTCTGGATAAAAGCCCTAATAAAAGAGGCACTTTTAAAAATCTTGAAAAGATACTATTTATGGGAAATAGAAAATTTTCTCCGACAAGACTGGGTATGGTGTAGCAGACTCTCCAGTTTGTTCGGATATACTGAGGTTACCTCTCCTGCGCGAATCGGATAAGATGGGGTACATAAAAATGTCAAACGAGTGACAAGATTTCCCTAAATAGTATTATGACCAGATATTTGACTGGTTTTTGGAAATATAAATCTGTTAAATACATTGACCTGATAGATGGTATGTTTATTTCAGCATATATGATTATATAGATATATATATATATCTATAAGAAATTCCAAAAAGTCAATTATAAATAAAGCACAAGCATATGTGTCTAGATTTCTTTATTAGGAATCTCTTTTCCGATATCAAACATTATTTCGTTTGATTATCTGCCTAGAAACTCGAGCGACAATAATAACAATAGAAACCCATAAAGTTGGGATACCATCAAAAGTATAAAGAATTTCTAACGCGTTACCATAAATTATTAACGCAAGTAAGAAACATGTAAAGTTGCGCTAGTGCACAAGAAAACACATGAAACTTAAAAATTATACGACCATAGATTTTAAAATATATCACACACGACTTCCAAGGCAAGACCTTTGGAAAATATAAATTAGGCACGATGACACCAATGCTAATTCCATCAAATAGAAGAACTACTAACTAAAAGGAAGCACTTGTTCACGTGATCCTACAAACGACATGAAGTCGCTGAGGTACGTTGGAACAAGATTTCACAACCATTGGTGCACAGTCTAATCAGAGTCATAATTATTATCACTGAAAAAGAAGTCACATACCTTTGCAAATTCCCTATTTCATTTTATTCGACATTCCTTGGTAATGTCACTTAACAACGGTTATCACAAGAAATTCCAGATAAAGTTTTTTTTAATTTCTTTCATTGAAATTCTGACTTCTGCATATAAAGAGTTGACTTTCGTGTTTCTACTTCCCCTAATAGTCATCATACCATGAGGATTTCTTTCATAGTAGCGAATATTGATCTATTTCATTTCTTGGTAAATCCACACGTTACACATGCACTGTTTATGGCGCATGTGGTTCATTCGATTTGTGAAGACCAATGGAGGACTTCATTCTAATTTATTATTTTATCCAAACTCAAATAGCATTCCGCTTTTTGTACTGTGAACCGCATTATTGCAAAACAATAACTCCTTGATATCGAGTCAATAAATTTCTTGAAAAAAATAATTTTCTTTGGCATACATGGTTTTGTTGTGACCATATCCGAACTTTCCTATTAATACATAAACTTGTTTTGTTTAAAACAAATTCAACTATTTGAACTTTCTCGCATTACATATTCATTTCAAAATCTCATATGATGAATTGAAGTTATCCTATTCAAAATAGTCCCAACAAGCACTTCAATTGTTTTTCTTGGCCTTCGACTTCGCTGAATTATTTCTTTGATCACAATCACCTTGTGATGACGTTTTCCCAAATTTTTAAGCTTGCACTAATCTCGTATTTAATTATTTATTTGTTCATATTGAATTCGCTTTGTTGATTTATTTTATAAAAACAATCTTAACACAATCGTGTGCTAAGATAATAATATACAAATTTATGTCATATTTCAGTATATCTCTTAATGGTTCTTACAGCATTAATCGAGCCTTTCGTGATAAATTTAATTGATTATATATATATAAGTAATTACTTAAATTACAATATAGTATTACTGTATTTAAATTTCTTGTTAAAATCCATTGAGGTAAAGAATTTATATTTTTATATAAAATTATGTTTGAGATATATTCTCATTTAAATTATATTTAGTTATTTATTATTGGTAATTAATATTAGTTTTATTATTAGTAATAAATAGTAGTAGTGTTAGTATTATTTTTAGGTACTAGGGTTATTGTCAATGGCAGGTATTGGATAGCCTAGCCTTAGTTAGGCATGGACTGGCCACCTATGCTTAAACAAGGCAGCACTAACCAATATCCAACCATGATAATGACTAGTTAATATATATAAATTAAGTCATCATACTTATTTGGTAAAATTTTAATTATATATAAAAATATTTTACTTTGTACCGTAAGGAGAAGACATATTTTCATAAAACAATACAAGAAAAAAAATTATATAATAAATATCACATGTTTTGTGATAACTATGTACAGTAACACTCTAGCAAGAAAATGACCATATAAGAATAATATGGTAGTCATCAAATACGTTGGGTTAGTGGAACATTGTACTATATAAGAATAGTCCTCATTTTCACTTATTTACAACATTTGTAAATACATTCACAACGTTATATGGTTTCAAAATAAAAATAAGTAATCACATAAAATCGACCCATTAAGTGTTATATATTTACAAAATATTTTACAAATACTTTTGTACAATAAATATTTTTACACCTTTATTTACAACTTTCATTTAACGTTATAAATAATAGTGATTTCTTTTACAAAATAATAATACTAAAATATTTGTAATATAATAACTTCATTTGTGGTGTTTTGTAATATATATTACATAGTAAATATAAGTTATTTTACATAGTATAGTAAAATACTAAAATAATATTTATTTAAAAAAAAAGTGGTGACCATTTACATATAGTAAAAATACGTAACAAATAATATATATTACATTTGCTTTACAAAATATAATATAATGGTTGGTCATGCCAAAACAATTTGTTCTTATTATATTTCGATCTCTAGGACATAGTATGAAAAATATAGTCACTAATAGTATACTATCACATTGTTTCACAATTTGGAACTCTAAACAATGATACACTAACTCTATTGTCTTTTGGTATATCTTTGCAATTCACTCATCTCAACACTTTGATTTTCTCATATCATAATTCAATATTTGACAAAAAAAATTTCATGCTTTTATTTCATTTTAAACCTGCCAATTCTAAGTCTTCCTCAGTTGCCAATCAAAGTAAGCTTTCTTTTGACAAAGAATTTTATTGATTCTAAAAGTCCTTCACATTCATTTTAAATATCTATTGATCATATATCTTTTGGCTTGAACCTAGTCACTTAAAAATCATATCATTTCATCTCATCCGTTTATCGATTTCTTGAACTAATTCAGTTGAACCATTAAATCCTACCTATTGTACAACTTATATTCGCAAAATTCGATATTTTAATTCTGTGTCATCTACCTTAAAAATTGTTTTTATTGACTAAAATGTGACATAAGTCTAAAAGAAATATCATAACCCAAATCTCGAGGACGAGATTTTTATTAAGGTGGGGAGAATGTAACAACCCTCATTAAAAGTCCTATTTATTTTATTATTTTATCCAATAGGAAACCCTAATTGAGACACCCAAGTGATTCTGCACAAACCCTACAAATTTCAGAACAATCAGAATCAGGATCAGGGCCCCTAAAACTCAGGGGGGTATTCCCTACTCGACGATTATCTTTATAAAACGCTGTCAAAATTGAATTTCTCGACTCCGTCGACTCAGCAGGCCTACACCCACACGTGGCAAAGCTATAGTGAAAATGTGTCCCTTACGGACCGTAAGGGATTTGGCTTACGGTCCGTAAGCATGATCAAATTCGTGTATAAATAGCCGGCTTTGGGACTTGCATTCTGGAGTTGAAGCGACAAATAAATTCGTTACGTAGACTGAGATATCGCAGAAATACTTCTAAAAACACACACGAATCACTAATTGCTGCCACAAACAGGGTATTAACTCGATCGCTGCTACGATTTAATGTCCGATCGATGGAAACTATCCGATGGATGTTTTAGTACTATCCTTTGTCATTTGTCGTGATTCCGACAGGATGTTTGAGTACCACCCGAACTCGGGGAATACTCTGTCATTCGTTGTGAATCCGATGGATGTCTAAGTGATTGCACTTTGTCATTCTTTGTGAGGGTTTTAATCTCGTGAGTTATCGTAAATGCTGTATTAAGTTACCTACCTAGTTCGTGTGCACTAGGTTACAAGGCTAAATTAATAGGCTAAGCTCTGCCTGTATAAATCTACAATATATCGAGGCTTATCTGTAGACTAAACTTTGCCCGTATGAATCTGCATGATTATAATGTGAGTCATTCTCTTTTTATCAAATTTGATTTCAAAATCATGTTTATTTTCAAAGTTATAATTACAGGGATTAAATCTTTGTAATCACCATATTACAGCCGGTATGTGGGGTTTTGTATACATTACTTGATAACCGTCACTATTGGACAACGAGTTAGCCAATGAGTGATATGACCATAGTCACAGACTCCATTGGACAATGAGGTTACCGATGGATGTTCGAGTGATAAGTATTGTGGGTAGTTGGTTTGATATCTGGAAACATTGTAATCTCCCTTAATACTGTAATTTATAACAATGTTTTCTAGTTATACTTTGCAATGATTAAGTCTTTGCCAATCTTTAAGAAGCAAATATAAAAACTCTTAATGCTGTGAATTATAACAAATATGTTCTATCCAAAATAGAATGATTCACTCAGTATTTCCCGCTGACAAAACCTTTTTAAAACGCGTTTCAGGTAATTACAGTAGATTGGAGTAAGAGATGGATACGGCACTGAAAGGCTTCAAGAAGTGGCTTATTTTATTAATTAAATCAAATTAAGAAATATTGTTTTATGTAATCAAATTTATCTTTATTAAAGCTACCATTGTAAAACATGGGTTTATCCCATCTATTTAATAAATAAAACCCGGTGTTTTCTAAACTCTGATATTTTTCCTAACTCATGGTCCTGATGAAATTTCCGCTGCAACGTTTTCAAAATAATCACTGGTACCACTGGGCTGTTCGCGACTCCCGATTCCGTCCAGGGTGGGTCGGGGGCCGTGACAATATTGTTGCACACGGACCCATAGACCCCCTTCCCTCGACGAGGAGGATCGGTATACACCTCCTCCCAAGCCTCCACCAACGCAATGTCCTCAACATCGGTCCACGACGAACTAGCCATGTCGGCAAAAACTGAACCGCGTCTGTTTGTTGTAAACGTTGAATAGAATATGAAAGTAGAAGAAGAAGAATGGTGAACGGCGTGTGTGTGTGTGTGTGTGTTTAGGGGTATATATAGTGGGGTTAAATGAATATTTAATGTAACTTTAAATGAATATTTAATATTTAATTGGCTGTTGAAACGGCATTGAGTTAATTATATGTAATTTTTTTCATTGAATTATACTGAATTGAACTAGAATTCAAACGTAAATTAGCAAAATTTATAACTTTATCATGATTGAATATAAAGTACATAAAAAACATAACACAAAAAATACAAACATAATCATTTGAACTAGAATACACCAAACCGCTACTTCCAACTGGGTAGGAGATCCGGACTGATTCCGGAATTTGCATCGAAACACCTAGCAATGATAAAGATGGGTCGTGAACTGGTAAGTTCCATCAACCCACATTTATATTGGCCTAGGTGATATGTAACGGGTTGTTGACATTTTCTTCAACGGTTCTGCGGCTTCAGTTATATTTCGAGACCTGGCTAACACATTGGTGAGCCCATTGTGTTAGCCAAGGTCTCGCCAACAACCCTAAAGGGGCAGAACCGTCATGTGCCGAACAACCCGTTAGACCCTTCACGTGTCCGTTGTAGATGAGTTCTTGAACCTGATCGACCCCGCAGAGCACGTGGAAGGGGATATCCGATCTCATCCGATGAAATCGGAGAAGATCTGTGTCTGTTGTAGATGACTTCTTAGACCCGTTTCTTGAATTCAAAAAAATAATTTTCAGGAGGTCTGCCCATTTTTTGAAGCTGTGAACACTAATAGGGTAGAGGATATGGTGAAGAAGAAAAGGTTGTGTATAACAGGGTTGAAAATTGTGAAAGTCTTAAAAACAGGTTTAAACGTCTCAACTTTTATAGAAAACGTCTTAAAAACAACCTTTAAATTTGTGAAACGTCTTAAACATAACTTCGAAAACCGGGAAACGTCTCAACTGTTTAATTAAACGTCTTAAAAATAACTTTGAAAACCGGGAAACGTCTCAAACGTCTTAAAAATTTTGAATGAAACGTCTCAAACATCTTAATTTTTTTTTTAAATTCATGATATTTCAGACGTCTCAAGCAGTGGTGAAGCGTCTCAAGCCATGGTCAAACGTCTCAAGCCATGCAAAAGTGTCGGCTTAACAGCTCAACGTTAAGACGGCTCAAGCCGCCATATGAAACGTCTCAGCCAAGACGTTAAGACGTCTGAGCTGAGTGTCGGACACATGGCAGCGTATGGTTGGTCAGCCGCCAAGATGCTAGACCCTTTTTGTGGCGTCTCCACAAGCCGTTTGACTTGGCCATTTTGGAAAAGTTAACCAATACTTGGCTATTTTGGCTATTTCCCTTTCTTTAATTACTAGTAATATATTTATAAGTTTTTAATACATTTTATAAAAAAAATTATAAATTAATACAAAAGGTGTGTGACACGTGTTAAAAAAACCACGCTTCCACGCCCCCGGCCACACCGTCCGTTTTAAGACCACGCCCTGTTCTAACGTGTGTCACATAGTGTCCTTTGTTCAAACCCCTCCATACCGTGTGGTGTTAAGAGGATAGATAACACATATATTTAGTATTTTTTAACTTTTTTTTATCATTTATAATAATAAAATAGAAACATCCATCAACTCATAAATTCTTACCACATATACACTTTCTAAAAATATATTTATTTCTCTTTATTGAAGTATAGTTCAAGAGTTAAAATGTGTTTGGTTTAGTCTGTAATTATTTGATTACTAGTCTAAGATCCCGCGAGTTTCGCGGGTGGCTTAACACAAACATATAATATCTATTGGCATTGAAGCCCATGTAGATCATCATTTTTGTTCAAGCCCTTTCCAAACTTAGGCTTCACGTCTAAGGGTTGCCAGATAGATACCTTCTGGACCAAATATTAAAGAAACAAACAAAACTTTAGAATGAAAAGGTAACATAAAGCATTGATGAAGCATGTCAGAACTAAATCACAACATATCACTATATTTTGCGCTTGAATATATGAAAACTCATGGTGTATCAATTTAAAATTAGATTTATATATGCTAAAATATATATATATAAGTTGCCTAATATGCAGTAAGTTGCCATCCCATTCCAATTTAAGGAGACATTTGTAAACATCATTTAGCTGAATTTGTAATACACTTATAATAATAAAAAAAAACTTTAAAGACATTCATTCATCTGGAAGCTAAACAAAAATTGTCGTGCAAACTTTAGGGGTTTTGTTCTTCATTATTATATTTGTCTGATCCGTTAGAGATAAAAATAAATAAATAAATAAGACGCCCTTAAACATACAAATATCTCGATGCTCAAATAGACTTATATTCGATAGATCATCCATGGAACACTGGTAAAACATCATTAAGATTATACAAATTCAAAGTTTGTGACGTTAAACTCGAGATTTTATTCTTTAAAGCTTAAAAGATTGATTATTTGGTTACCTCTAGCATTGGTAATGGCAATGAGTGGTTTGATTCAAGAGCTTCGAGAACAACTTTTTTCTCGAGGATTTGTTCTAGATGCAAAAGGCTACCAACGATAAACCGACTGAATATATTTTATTTAACGTACAATTCTATACAAAAAAAGGTAATTTTACCAATACATATCAAAAGAAACTTTGTACTGCCATCAAGATAGCTATCCAAATCATACCCACAAGAGTTATTAAATTGTTACAAATTCTTGGTTTCAAGGTGAAACCTTTTACCAACGCAAACATAAAAACTTCAACCACAAAACTCAATTTCTCTTCTCTACAAAGCGTATTAATCAACATCACACAATTTGGAGGTGTCAAATTAATATTTAACTCCTTTAAAATAGAAAGTAACCTTAAAGCTTCATTCGTCTTACGCTCCTGATAAAATCCAGTTAGCCAAATTATATACAGTGCTGAATCAAAATCTTGCAACTTTATATCCATATCAAGTAATAATCTCACAGGCCTCTCTATTTTGCCTTTTTGGAGATAACCTTAGACCAATTTATGACCTTTTCATCTCGTTTTGGGATGCTTTTTAAATAATTTGACCATAGATTATAAGTTTTAAATGTCTTTTTTTCTTCTACACGACCATTTTGTAAAAAAAAAAAAAGATTTCTTCAACAACTAATGTTTGCAAGCTTGCACTATCAACAACTCTATCTGAACCTTGAGTTAGTCTTGAAATAAAGAAAGATTTCTTCAAAATTCCATTTTGTAAAACAAAAGATGAGCTTATTGAGGCTCGCCTGATTCACAAATCCTATTGATAAGAGAATTAAATGTCATAACAGAAGGTACACATCCACATTTTTCCATTTTGTCTGCATCTCCCACTAACCCATATATACACATACCCGATATAAGAATATTGAGTATCCGGCACCAAATGCTTATCCGTCATGCACTCTACCTTCATCACGCAACCCTCAGATCATGATCGTATACAACATACCATCAGGCGCAATGTCAGCCTCTGTCATTTTCGTAAACATATCATGACCTTTAAACCTTTTCATATAAACAACCCGTCAATCAACAAACTATAAGTATTCAAATCAAGCTCAAACCCATCCTTCTCAAATAATAATTTGCACCATGTAGATATCCAACAACATCTAGATAATCAAAAAAGCATAATCAGAATCACTTTATACAAACACTTAAAGTTATAATTACTATTTCAACTTGCATTAAGCAGATAACCAGTTTTATAATACGAATCAAAAAAGGAAGCAACAGTCCTTTACCTTCTCATATCCCTTCAAAGCCTTCTCATATAAGGTAAGGTGACAGTTTTGACCTTTTACTTATATATTGATCTATTGAATTTATATTTCATATCTAACGGGTCAAAGAGGTGTACACAAAAGTGCATACTTTATCAATATGAGATAAATGTGCGTCAAAAAAGTAAAGAGCAACCATTAACCGGTTCCAAGTTTATGTGGAAGTAGAAAAAAATAAATGGAGAAAAAAATGAAACATACCAATTCGCAAGTTCTCTACATCCCTTATTGTCGTTGCTCACATCGGTTGCCGGAGAAACGGACTCCTGTTCGGAATCCTAGTCGTAACCCTAAGGTGTTTCAAATAACCAATACAAACCACCATCACCATAAATTAGTGCCAGTGTTCTATTTAGTTGTAGTTCCAACAAAATTAAGTTAGTTTAATAGGAGGATTGACTTAATTCACAAAGAAGTACCTGGCTAGCAATGGCTTCTACATAATTTTAAGTATGGAGAAGGAGATGAAGGATCCAATCCGAGTGCTATTACATACAAGAATAAAAAATAAAATTATATGTTTGGTTTCAGTGATTGGATCACATGTAAGAAATAAAGTATAATCGTTTGTTTATTCTTATGATTTAAAAAAATTAACATGAAATTTTTGAACCATGTGATCTATAAAACTTTTAATTAAGGAACCATTCACTCAAGCAGTCACATGTACATCATTTCGGTGCTGTGATTTTCTCATTGCCTTCATAATCAATGAAAATATTATATTATATTATACAACTATAAAATTGAACACCAAAAGATACAAAGGTAAGTTTTTACAGTGCATACATTTTGGTATCATCGATTTTGTCATCATACACACTTCAATTTCCCAAGCCTTTCTATCGGTTCCCCCTTCACGATAGGAATCCTTGCCTGTGAATACCTGAATATGATTCATGAATCACAAGCTTAACAGTACTACCAAATAAGTTAGTTATGGATTTGTGAAGGGTTTCTACTGCATCACCAGCAACAGCAAATCTAGGAATCAGCTAATATAGAAAGCGTCCCACAATCCCTAACTATCATCATTAATAATTTGTCCGACTAATCGGCCCAAATTGAATGGCAATACCGTTATAAAAAACCCTGCCACCATCCCTAACCGTCATCATTAATAATTTTACTACTTTCAGGATTGAAGGACTGAGACCGGGATGCATATGATCAAAAACATAAACCATCAAATAACATATACGATTTAACAACTAACAGAAAAAAAAACATTAAACAGTTGTCCAACTCCAAACTGAAACCGGTCTAAATCAAATAAACATGGTCATATATAAGATATTAAAAGCAAATCAATTGCAGTGACATTTAAAATAAAGAACAAAAAAAGATTTTAAAGGACACCAAAAATCAGTTGCCATCCTCTTAATTGTTATAACTATTGGAATGACTTTTTCATTAACTTTTTCCTGTTTGGCAAGTATGATTTTATTGCATACTTTTAGAATATGATATTACCTGTTTCAACTCGCCAGAGGCAACAGAATACAAATCAAATCATCAACCTTCATCAACATCACGGAATACATAAACAAATCTGGAACAATGAACATCAGAATACAAATCGAATCATCAAACATAGCTTATCTATAATACCAGAAAACATAAAACTTTGTAGCATCAAAAACCGAATCAGAGATTATTCTAAAACAAACTTAACGGAATTAAAAAAAAAACTCAAAACCCTAAAACAATTTAGGGTAAAAATTAAGTCGAATTCTATCACTCTTAGATGAACAAATACATGTTAAATCAACGTTAGGGTTTCAAGAATAATCTATTAGATTAAAAAGTTTGGGTTTTTAAAACCCTAATCGATGAACCAATATATGTAAATCAACGTTAGGGTTTCAAGAGTAATCTATTAGAGTTCGTATAAAGATTATCGATTGAAAAAATGAATAAAAAATGGAGAATCTAACCTGCTTGCTTGCGAATCGCGATGGAACATGAAGAGTTTTAGGGTTTGTGTATTAGGGGATGAGAGTAAAGGGTGAGAGGCGTGGATTCAGGGGAAATTGGATGATATCTACAGATGAAAGCGCCATAGTAGAAATCGCCAATGTGATGTCTGCCGAGATTTAGGGATTTTGATTGTGAGAAGATGGAAAGAGAAGAGGAAAAAGGATGGGAATTGGTGATCCCGCCTAAAACAAAGAAAAGAGTTGTAATACAATGACAGGTGGCAATAAGTGGTTTAAAAATATGTCATGTGGCCTAAGATGGTTTTGTTTTATTATAAGTGATAGATTCTTGTTTAGACTATATGTGTATATAAATTATCTGCCTAAAACTAGCTAGTCTTATTCAATAAATAAAAATTATATATAAGGAGACATATCATGTCTTTTAGTCACAAAATCATTTTTTCTTCAAGGAGACGAAACACTTCATGCCTTCTCAAGGGTCCATGGGTTTAATTTGGCTCCTCACACCCAACTTTAATAATATAACTTTTAATATATTACAACGCAATTATTAATGTTTTAGAAAAGGTTTCTCTGTTAAGTTATGTGAACTTTTTTAACTTTGTAAAAGTTTTATAATAACATTTTGTTTTTTTCATTATAATGTAATTTTAATTTAAGAAATCTTTGTTTAGTTGTCTTCTAGTAAATGGCCATCATTAATATTTGAAATATATAATATAATAAATATAAGTTGTGCGTGTATAGAGTCAAGTTCAGGTATAAATGGAATAAACTTTCGAAGTAAAGAAAAGGGAAGAAATGTGCGGTAAATATTGTCAATTTTATATGATTAGAGTAACTATCGTAATTTTAGTTATGAGGCTGGTGATAGTTACTCTAGTGTAGTCATATGTTTGAGTTGAATCATAAATAGTTACATAATTCCGCTAGTTATAAAATACTTTCTCTACAACTACAAATATTAACAAAAGTAGTTATACATAGTAATTACACTAGTTATATGCAATAAAGTAATTTTGTAATTACTCTGCAGCACTATATTCGAATGAATAACATTAAAAGCTTATACGATTTCAATCAATAATTACTCTGCAACACTATGCGATTTCAATCAATAATGTATGTAAAAACCTACTTAATTGATACAATTTCAATCAATAATGATTTGTAAAAACCCTACGAAGTTCAATCTCTATAGCTGGAGTTGATTAATTAGTCTAATTCACAAGCTTCAATTGAGCAATTAGTGATTCGCAACGCTTCAATCTAATTCGCAAACCTTCAATTGCTCGATCTCTATGTTATGCACTTATGCCACTGTGTGATTTTTCTTTTCCTTTTGCTTCGCATGTTTAGTAGGTTAAGCCCATTTTTATTTGATCCAACTCTCTCTCTCTCTCTCTCTAAATGTGTGTGTATGCGTGCGCCCACACGCATGCATGTGCATAGGGGAAGGATCGAATGAAACGCATGCATGTGCATAGGGGAAGGATCGAATGAAAACTCTTAATATCGTGAGAACTGCGAGAAACCAATCAAAAGCATTGTTTATTAAAAAATGTATATACAAATGTAAGATATTAAATCATGTCTAATCCGCTCATCCCAAATCAATTTAGGCATGCCTCTACTCCTTCCCTCCATAGTGGGGGTTTCCATTTAACTAGAGCCATTGTTTGTTCCCTCTTCACATCTCCAATTCATATCAATCTCCACTCTTTGATCTTATTTGATATACTAGTCACCTGTAACATTTCTCTATAAACCTCAATTCTAATATGGTCTAACTTTGTTTACCCACACATCCAATGCGGCATCATGATCTTTGCTACCTTCATCTTGCAGGTATGTGTCTTCTTAATGGCCCAACAATTTGTCCCATATATCATAGCCGGTCTAACTTCAAACCTGTAAAATTTACTATTTAGTTTAAGTTAGGAACCTCTTGTCGCACCAGGGGCGGACCTACGTTACGAGGAACGGGGTCCCTGGACCCCAATCTTTTTTTTAAAAGTAGTAGAAACGGTATATAAAATTGTCTATGGACCTCATAAAATAATTTAGTTGGACCCCATAACAATGAAAGTGAGCCTAGTGCAGTGGTAAAACCCCTTGTTTACACACAAAAGGTCATGGGTTCGATACCTGTTTCTTTGTTTTTTTGTGTGTTTTTTTTTTTGGACCCCATTGTCCAAAAATTCTGCGTCCGCCACTGTGTCGCACAATACCTTACTCTCCACATACACCAACCAATCTGGATGCAATGTGCTATCTCTCTATCTATCTCCCCGTGCCTTTGTATAAACGGACCTAGATACTTGAAGTTAGTTGCTTGCAGAACCACTTGATCCTCAGTGGTGATCTAAGTGTCCTTGTAGTCTTCCACTCCACTGAAAATCATATTAAGGGTACTTAGTCTTAGATTGATTAATCTATAACCATTACCCTCTAGAGTTGCTCATCAAGCCTTTAACCTCGCATTCAGGTTATGTTTAGACTCCGGAACTGACACGATACATCAGCAAAAATTGTACACCATAGATAATATACGAATACACGTCAACATATAAATTCATATATTAGTGTTGTGTTTTAATTATGTTGTATTCTAAATAAAATAATAGTTTTGATTGTTTTTTACGAGGTCTCATTATCAAATAAGAACTCATAAATATCATGACAGCCGCGAGAACTCACGAAAAAATCAATAATAATCATTTTTTATACTACTACTATTATTATCATTATTAAAATAGAACATTCAAAAATTATATGTACTCATATATTTAAAAAATTAAAACATGTGTGAGTTTACCATTTAAACATGCACAAGTTTTTATTATTTACACATGTGTAAAAAATTTTAACAGTGATTCACAAAGGAGACAGGAATTAATTAGAGAGATAAACCATATAATATTTTACATTTTGTATGCTTTTCATAATAAATGTGATTGATTTTTTAAGAGTTCTCATGGTTCTCATAATATTTGATTGGTTTCATAACTTTAAATCTAAAAAAGTATATGTTATGTTTAAGGAAACCATAAAATTTTACAATTAGAAATGTCATCTAACTTAACTAAGTCGAGCCGAGTTTGAGCACATCTAAACTCAAGCTCATTTCAAATTACATAAAGAGCATTTGAGCTCAAGCTATATGCCTATAACTTAAGCACGACTATCAAGTAATTTTTCAGTCTTGAGTTCGCATCATTTTTCTTTAAACATATACATATGCAAAAAGTTTAGACATATTCATAATTTTATTTTTCATATGTGTGTATATATATATATTGTATTACACAATTTATTTTTAACAAACTTATATATTAAAATAAATAATGAATAGATATTAAACAAAAACTAATTTTTATGCATAATAAACTACTTTTGTTTCGTATCACTAGTTAAACATGGATATCAAACTTGTGTTAAAAACTAAACATATTTGAACTTTTAATAAGCGAATTACAAGTGATCGTTTACATCCCATCTTCACAATCATAACAAAAAAGCGAAAAGAGTCGGTTTTGAATACATGATACATAATTGTATATAATCCTGTCTCCCACCTTCATCAAAGCCTATATGAATCTTGTTGTTCCTTGTAAACCACATGTTAATTTCCAAGCAGGGAAAATCATGTAAATAGTTACGTTGACTAATTAAATTATCTAGACGGTCTTTTGATTAAATTTCAAATTATATACTTTTTATCCTTAATAAAAATTACAACTCAAATCTAAAAAACTAACTAATCAGAATATAAACAACACGCTAAAGTTAAGAGTGTTACATGACTGTGAGTCGGACGCCACGTAGACCCACACTCAAATAACACCGGCCAGTGTTTTGAGAAATTCAAGCGGTTATCAAACGTCATTTAAAAATCATTGTAAATTACTGAATTCCCTAATTTTTTTTCTTACCAAAAACTCTCATACTCTTCCATCTTATTATTTACCTATATTAATTACCCTATCTATACTTTCTATAAAAGGAGAAATTCAAGTGACATAAGAAAAGCTGATGTGTCAGCTAGAAAACATGTCCAACAAGGCTTTTCTTATGTCATTATTACATTATAATGCCTAATATTAAAAAACTTTAAAATTCAAAGGTGGCCCACATTCACATTCCAAAGGTCTGTCATCAAACCACTGTCTATGTTCAAACCACTGCCTTAAACCTCTGACGATTCAAAATTCAAAATTCAAAACCTCAAATCCAGTTCCCTCAACATCTGCCCTCAACATTTTATAATCAAACATCTGTTCTCAATTCAAAATTATGGCTCCACATTCAAAATTCAAACCATATATTCTAATTTCTAATCCTATAAATAAGTAGGGGTGAGCATATAACCGAATTAACCGAACCGTAACCGAAATAACCGAAGGGTTGGTTATTTATATTTTTAATAACCGATTTTTGCGGTTCGGTTATGGTTATTCTTATTTTCATAACCGCAAATAACCGAACCGAACCGAATATTTTAAACATAGCCAAATCCGTAGCACCATAAGTCTTTAAGGTTGTATTTAAATGCTTAACCATGGCCTAATCTATATGTATCTTTGGTGAAGTGTTTGAATGTTTTAACTTTTAACCATGACCCAACCTTATTGGCCCATTACATTTTACACTAACCATGACCCAACCTTATTGGCCCATTATAGTTTACACTAATAATAACCGACCTATAACCGAACCGAAACCGCATTAACCGCAATAACCGATTAACCGAAACCGCATTAACCGAAACTGAACGGTTATGATTTTTTGATAACCGCAGTGTGCGGTTATGGTTTCGGTTATAGGTAATAACCGAACCGAACCACACCATGCTCACCCCTATAAATAAGACATAATTATCTGGCTCCACATTCAAATCTCTATCGCTCATACTGCGAGCGTGTCTCTCTCTCTCTCTCTCAAATGCATCTTTCTCGTGATTCAGTCGCTAATCTCCTATTACACTTATTTGTTCGAATTTTGATGATTATGTTTACATGTTATCGTTCCAATATCATTGTTCCAACATCGTCGTTTCAATGAAGTTTCCCATCACACATCAACCTTCTCCATGTTATTTCATGCTCTCTTTTGAATTTCAGGTCAGTTAGCATATTGCAGGGTTTTTTTTAATTAGTGTCATTGATTATGTCGACTTTTCTGTTTATTTTTTCGTCTGTTTTTTGTTCTTTGAGAGACCACATGGAGAACTGTGTTTTAACATCGCTGGTGTCTGACCAGTGGTAGAAGCTAAAGTTTCCCATAAACGTTTTCACAATTACAAATTTCAGTATATAAACTCATAGTCACTTCACCTGTTTTGTAGTAAATTTCAGGAAAGTCGAGTAATATAATTTATTCAAATGGCGTCATTCACAAATGCAAAATCAGATGTTTTAAAGCAGCGTTTTGTCAGGCAAATCGAGGAACAGGTGTATGAAGATAGTGCTACTCTTCAAGAGCGGAAGAGATGTTTTGATGGATTGCAAGTTGGCCTGTTCACTAGAGAGCAGGTTTCGAGAGATCTTATGTGGATGCCTTCAAGTTTTGTTCGTGAGCTTTGTGTTGTCAGTAATATAGAATGCGGTGATAGAGACGTGGAGTTCATGGCGATGCTGAAGGACATACATCGAGAGGTTCAGCAATCGATGGAGTTGAAGCTAAAGTTTCTTAATTCTTTCTGTTATTGTTAGATTTGAATTTTGCGTTTTAGTTATTTAGTGTTTGAGTTTCATTTAGATAATGTTGAGGTTGAATTGTGTCTGAACATCTGTTTGGTAAGTCAACAGAGGTTTAATAGTATCAAGGGTTGGTTTGATGGTGAACAGATTATGTTGATGTTGAATTGTGTTTGAACATCTGTTTGGTAAGTCAACAGAGGTTTAATAGTATCAAGGGTTGGTTTGATGGTGAACAGATGAGTGCAAAGATAAAACAAATGTTCAGAATTTGTGCTCCTGCAAATTAAGTGTTTGAACAACTTATTGACTTATTGGCTTTTCGAAAAAGTCAGTATGGAGTTGTCACACCCCAACCGATGGCGGAATCATCGGGGCGCGGCACTAGGCGAATCAGATTGCTCAAGAGAATCCATAACAACTATATTGCGATAATATTTAATACATTCGTTATCCCATACTAACAAATAATACAATCACATAAGTTATCACAGATTTCTTGTCCTCTCAAACAATACAAATCCGACAACCTAGACTTTAGTTGAGTTTCTAGACCTCCTAGCTTGATTTGATATAGTCTGCGATCTAACCTGCAACATACGTTAAAATATTTGTCAATACAAAAGTATTGGCAAGTATACAGGTTTGATATGTATAGCGTAATAGATAAAAAGTGTAGCGAATTTCCATATGCAAGAACGCAACACACGACATATATACTCACAAAGCTGATACTACCAACTAAGTCCTCGATGCTCGAATATGCGATGGCAAACAAGACCCCGTCGGGCGCAATAGTATTATACTAGTCATGGTGGGACGTCGCGAGTATAAGCCCTAGCACATATGCAACTAGCATCACGTATATCTATGCATAACAGTTATTCGCAAGTGATAATTCGATTGATTTGAATAATTCGTTTAATAAGTTCGATTTGTTAGAAACGTATGTTACACCCAAAATACGATTAAAAAGGGTTCAAGTATGCTCACAGTGCGTAATCGGTAAGTAAACACAGCTTGATTTGGGTTGCGTCTGAGTTAGCCTGAGCGAATGAGAGTGCGTTAAACGGTAGCGGGTGAAACAGGTGACCATTGACCATTCGGTCGGATGGCAATCCGTTTGAAGTGATAAGGTTCAGTGACTATCCGGTCGGATGGCAATCCGGCCGGATGGCCATTCGTTTGGATGATGCGTGCTTAGTGACTATCCGATCGGATGGAAATCCGGTCAGATGGTCATTCGTTTGAATGATGAGTTGGTCAGTCGTATGGTGCTCATCCGTGCAGATGACATGTTATCCGTCCGGATGACATGTGATCCGTCCGGATGGCAGGTGATTCGTGCGGATGACACGTCTGTTTCGCATTCTGAACACTGTTTCTGAGTGTTTAACGGAAGGAATACGTGCGGAGTTACCGGGACAGTGTAATTTCGTACTAACACTTGAAATTCCATCAGTTCCGACCCGCTCTAATGGTCGGGAATCACCCCGTCCCATCAGATCTGGCTGTTCTTGACGGTTTCCCGTGTTTAGCTCGAAATCGCACCGTGCCTTGGTTAGATACATAGATTTGGGTGAGATTTGTTATCAAAACATGTGGAAATCACCCAGATCTGAGTTGTTTAGGGTGGGATGAGGTCACAACTTGAAGTTCATATGAACTCTTGGTGACATCACCTTAAAATACCTCAAATCAGTAGATTTCACGGTTAGAATTTGAGTTTTAAAAGATAGGATGATGTAGAATTGAGTGTAGATTGTAGAAGTACAAGTTTTAGGTTGAAATCTTACCGGAATCGCGAGGAAATCGAGAGAAAGGGTCCTGGAGCGTGTTTGGTCGAGTGGGGGCTGTCACATCACTTGAACAGTGGTGTGGCAGGCTATTTATAGGCAACATGAGGTGAAGGGAGTCACTGGTCCGGATGACTTATCCGTCCGGATAGCCCATCCGTGCGGATGGCCATCCGTCCGGATGGCCCATCCGTGCGGATTGCTATCCGTCCGGATAGCCCATCCGTCCAGATAGCCCATCCGTCCGGATAGCCCATCCGTCCGGATTTCTATCCGTCCGGATAGCCACTCCGACGCGATGGATTTCTCCGTTTTCGATTGTCTCGATAGTTTTCGAAGTACGCGATTTTCATAGTAAATTTATATTATTATAATATATGTATATATATCACTAGGGGTCATATTTACGTATCCATATTCCAAAGTTTCGATATAACAATCGGTTTTCGTTTGAGTATGCGATTATTAGCGACATTTCACAGCCATCAAGGAGGGTAGTATAGGTCCTTTCTTGATTTCATCGTGACCGTTATTGCGTGTAGTGCCACAAATACTGACGGGGTACCATTCACTCGTATTTTCGTCGTCGTCACAACGACTGGAGCTATAGCACTTACCCGAGAGTCCTTGTTAGCGTTAATTGTCTGCGTTTCGACACATCACGGCCACCGAGGAGGGTAGAATAGGTCCTCACTCAATGTCATTGTGAGTGTTAGTGTTTGTGATAACAGTGTAGTATAGTGATATTGTATTTCGAAAATATGCGATCATCCTTCGAATAGCGATATATGCAATATAGTTACATTATGATCCGAATCTCTGGTGCTAGGCGTAACGAATATATCAAGTAGTAACAACGCACAAAAGTGCGGGTTGTTACAGTCTCCCCTACTTTAGGAAATTTCGTCCCGAAATTAATCCAATAGGTAGACCTTTGAGAGTTGATCCTGGATAAGTAGCGATATAACGAGTGAATCGGGGAAGAGTTGACAAGCGAGAGTGCTTCGAATAAGAGAGATCGATTGCGATAGCGAGAAGCGACGTAAAGACGAAAGTAATATCCCACGAATTGGCGTTCCAAAGTACCTTGTGTTGCGTAGAATTCGTAAGTTCGATGCGATTGAAATTTTAAAGGACTTTGAAAGGTTTCTCATAACGTAGGGTTAACTGAGTCGATTGTTAACCAACGTTGCAAGAGAGTTTAGGTTTCAAACATTTTAAGGAATTCGAAAATGAAACTGGGGTTACGGAAACTCTCCTAGGACCTGGGTTCAATGCTGAACTCGATGTCGACCCAACGTCTTAAGAAAAATTTTGTTTTGATATTGCAAAAGTTTTTAAAGAAAAACTGGACTTACGAGGCTTCCCTTGGGCATGGAGTTAAGCTGATTCGATGTTACCTCCACATTACGAGAAAATTTCACTTGTCCAATGGTTTTAATAAAAGTTTCATAAAAGTCAGTTTCTAATAGTTTAAAAAGTTAATTATCATCGGGCCCCACTTGGCACTTTCTCACGAAAGTTTGGTAATATGGTTAAAACACTTATATATAGGAAGTACCAACGGCGTATCCACCATGTTTCTCCATATCACTTCCGTTTCGTAAGGCGGTGTCATGTAGGCCGATATGACACAGATAGAATTTCGCTACCTCGGTCAAATCGATAGGAAGTCGGACCAAGTTGAAGATAGAATCGAATTGGTTAAACTGACGAGTTGAATTGCGAACGTAGCTGTAGCAGTGTGCGCTAGTAGCCTGATGACACAAAGTATTTATGTGTCGCGTTTGGGTAGGCGTTGAGCGATAAGCGAATAGCGCGATATTGATTAGATTCCACATTAAACCCACATGGCACGTTTCCACGAGAGTTTGTTAACATGGCGAAACGCCACGTTTAACCAGGTTAGTTTTGCCTCGTGAAGCGGTGTCATGTGTATTCATATCACACAGACTGCAATGAACACAAAGCGAGCGATACGCGAGTAAGCGGTAGTTTATACACGATAAGCGATAAGCGATTAGGTGATTAAGCGACTACCGCAACACCAACAATGACGGCGATGATGAACGAGTTACGATGAGCGGCAGTTGTTGCGTTGCAAGCGATGGAGGTATACGCGATTTATGCGGTTCGATTCGATTGATTAACACCACCAATGTATCTACATTAGACCCACATGGCCCTTTTCCACAAAAGTCCGCCGTTATGGCTAAAACACCTTGCTTTAATCATATGAGCTTCGTTTCGTGAAGCGAGGTCAGGTGTGCTAACTTAACACAAACACCACAGATAACGGTAGGCGACAGCGATAGATTGATACACAGCAAGCGATATAGTTTCACATAATAAGCGATAGAGATTGCGAGATACACATGACAAGAGATTGCGACTAGTCGGGTTTTGCTTCGAATAAGCTTAACGTTACGTTTCGATGCATCACGGTTATCGAGGAGGGTAGAATAGGTCCTCACTCAGCAATACTGTGAGCGTTTATGAGATTGTTTGCTATAGACTTACGACCAGTCTTGCGTTGATGCAATTGTCCTGCGAGGTAGACTCTCCAGAGTCCATCGATGAGGCGATTGCACTGCGTTTGCAGACTTACGACAAGTCTCGCAATGATACGGTTTGTTACGCCTTGCGATTGAGTGTAGTGTGTTGAAAATAGTCACAATAGTATAATAGGTCTAATAACGTTCAATCTCCACGTGGCACTTTCTTCACGGAACTTTGGTAGTATGATAAAGCACCCCTTGCTTGACCCCTACTACTTAGATCCCGTGATTTGGTGTCATACTTCGTTGAAACGCTTATGGCACCTTAGAATTCACTACGATCTCCGTGCACTGACCCAAATAATCCCGTGTGCACCCGTGATTAATCGTTCCTTGCACGTTTATCGTACCTCGTTCTAAGAGTGTAGTGAGGGTAAAACACATTATTTCGTGATATAGTATATAGTATGTGTGTGGATCTAGTCTAAGTGTGACGACTAGAGAGCGAAAGAGAATACGAGAGGGAGAGTTAGCGTTACACATAGTGGCAACATCGAGTAATGGAGTAGGTTCAAAACTTAGAGATTAACGTCGAAAATCGTATCATTACAACTTTATCCTACGCTTGCTAGATACTTGATGCTGAAGACTTTTGCTGGAGTTGTTGTTGTCGTACTCAGGTTCCCGGTTCGATGCGGCAGTTGTGGGTGAAGTGACCGTAACGATTGCAGTTATTGCAATAGCGACAGTCAGCCCCAACTGGATGATGATAGGTACACGAGTAACACTGAGGATGAGCTCTAGTGTAGGCTCGTTTTGGAAACATCGGAACTGTTCGAAGAGGTTTCAATTGCAGCAGTTCGGTCGTTGATGAGCTCGGGCTTGAAGTCTTTCGTTTGTGGCTGGGTTCGTCGGTGTCTTGCGAAGGGGTGTCGTCATTGGAGGGTTCGTCTGAGGACTCGCTTGCAGAATCTTTGACCGAGTCGTTGGAAGAATCGTCGGCAGAGTCATTAGAAGAATCTCCGGTAGATCCGTCAGAGGAATCGTTATCAGATTCGTCCGAAGGATCGTTAGTAGATTCATCAGAAGACTCGTTGTTAGGATCCTCTGAAGGATTAATGTCGATTGCCTGATAAGCTTGCTTGACAGGATTTTTGGAGAAAAATCCTTCCATGAGTCGTTTGTTGTTGATTTCTGCGGCTAAGCGGTAGGTTTCTTCGATGGTAGCAGGTCTTGCAACTTCGACAAAATCACCCACACACTCAGGCAAGCCGCGAATGTACTTCGAAATGGCTTTTTCTGAAGTGTTGACTTGACTTGGGCAGATTACGCTAAGCTGTTTGAACCTTGCGGTGTAGCCAGCATTGTCACTTTCGACTTGCTTGATTTTCCAAAATTCGTCTTCCAATTTCTGAATCTCGTGGGGAGGACAATATTCCTTCTTCATGAGCTCTTTCAGCTCATCCCAAGAGAGAGCGTAAGCTGTGGATATCCCACGTTTGTTACGTTCGGCGGTCCACCAGTCGAGTGCTCGCGTTTGAAATACTCCGGTAGCGCAAGTAGTACGGAAATTATCGGGACACCCACTTTGACGAAGGGTAACTTCGATAGAATCGAACCACTAGAGTAGTTGAGATACACCTCCTTCACCCGTGAACTCCATCGAGTCACAGGCTTTGAAGTGTTTGTAGAGAAAAGTAGATTGCAGTGTTTCCATCTTGGAATCTTCCGAGGCTCAAGAGTTGCTGAGAGAGTGCACTCGAGCGGCAATTTGAGGAATAAGCTTAACCACTTCCTTAGTCACAAGTGATGCAATCCTCTTATCGGCGCTTCGTTTGGCTCTTCTCCTGGCTACTCATCTCGAGGTAGAGTTGTTGGAAGGCATCTAGACAGGAAGAGACTTGGAATGAGATTCGATCATAATGATTTTTGAGTTTCGCGATGCGATTGAGCGCGTTCGAAACTTGATGCGATAGTATAATAGTAATGTGAATCACATAGGAGACATATAGGAGACACGAAGTTCCTAAGTTCTCACACAGTGACTTGTTTGTTTATTCGTATATATATATATGTATTTATATATTTGTAATTTGTAATCATACACATACAGGTCGACCTAGAATAAGCGAGGACGCGTTGAGATGAGAAAACGATAGCGAAGGCGATAGATTATGCATTAGTTTTGTTGCGAACATTCGGGTTTCGTTTTAGATGGCGATGGCGGTGAGAGTTGTGCGTTTATAAAGCAGGGAGTGAAAATTTGTTAAATCGAGAAATCGATAAAGCGTAAAGTTTCAAATCGTAAATAAGTTCTAACCATTGGTAAGATCGGTGGTTCGTATGATAGAGTGCCTTGGGTTTTAGGCGTCGACTACCCAAGGTAACCCAACTATATTTAACAAGTTCGTGCGCGCGCGTCGACCTAGAAGACTCCATGCTTCCACTGGGATGCAGCTTATGGCATTCGTCTTCCTAGTCATCACGTGGCTTGAGTTATCATGATAGTCGAGTCCTTGGTGAGAGCTTTTTGAAAACCAATTTAGAGAGTGGAACGGCTTATTAAGGTACGGGTTTCACCCCTGACTTAACAGCTTTGCTCCTAATTATGGTTATACTCTTCGAATAAATTCACGAGCTCCACTAGATTTCGAAATGGAGACTTTCATCGAGATGTGGATGTCACTCCTAACTCGATGAAAGGTTCTCGTGCTAGAAGAATGCGCTGAGTGAGCAATCCTATCGAGAGTTCTTGGTTTTCACACCTGGTCTTGACTGGATCGCTCGGTTTCGTTATGCGAGTATTTTCGAAAACATGTGTATTGTGTCGGCCTTAGGAAAGGCTAAGTAGTATTTCAGCCTTAGGAAAGGCTTCTTCGTGTGAAGTTGTAGTACGCGGTGTTCACACAAAGTTGTAGCTTTTAGCAATTTCGATCGAGAGTATCAAGTAGGCCCGATACAAACCCTACTGGGTTCGTACGAGTCGGCCTGTTGGTACTTAGACTATAGACTAGGTCAATTTCTAAGACGTCGACCCGGACTAGGTCAAGTCTGGCCTAATTCCCTATAGTTATGGCTCTGATACCAATCTGTCACACCCCAACCGATGGCGGAATCATCGGGGCGCGGCACTAGGCGAATCAGATTGCTCAAGAGAATCCATAACAACTATATTGCGATAATATTTAATACATTCGTTATCCCATACTAACAAATAATACAATCACATAAGTTATCACAGATTTCTTGTCCTCTCGAACAATACAAATCCGACAACCTAGACTTTAGTTGAGTTTCTAGACCTCCTAGCTTGATTTGATATCAAAACATGTGGAAATCACCCAGATCTGAGTTGTTTAGGGTGGGATGAGGTCACAACTTGAAGTTCATATGAACTCCTGGTGACATCACCTTAAAATACCTCAAATCAGTAGATTTCACGGTTAGAATTTGAGTTTTAAAAGATAGGATGATGTAGAATTGAGTGTAGATTGTAGAAGTACAAGTTTTAGGTTGAAATCTTACCGGAATCGCGAGGAAATCGAGAGAAAGGGTCCTGGAGCGTGTTTGGTCGAGTGGGGGCTGTCACATCACTTGAACAGTGGTGTGGCAGGCTATTTATAGGCAACATGAGGTGAAGGGAGTCACTGGTCCGGATGACTTATCCGTGCGGATTGCTATCCGTCCGGATAGCCCATCCATCCGGATTGCTATCCGTCCGGATAGCCACTCCGACATGATGGATTTCTCTGTTTTCGATCGTCTCGATAGTTTTCGAAGTACGCGCTTTTCATAGTAAATTTATATTATTATAATATATGTATATATATAACTAGGGGTCGTATTTACGTATCCATATTCCAAAGTTTCGATATAACAATCGGTTTTCGTTTGAGTATGCGATTATTAGCGACGTTTCACAGCCATCAAGGAGGGTAGTATAGGTCCTTTCTTGATGTCATCGTGAACGTTATTGCGTGTAGTGCCACAAAGACTTACGGGGTACCATTCACTCATATTGTCGTCGTCGTCACAACGACTGGAGCTATAGCACTTACCCGAGAGTCCTTGTTAGCGTTAATTGTCTGCGTTTCGACACATCACGGCCACCGAGGAGGGTAGAATAGGTTCTCACTCAATGTCATTGTGAGTGTTAGTGTTTGTGATAACAGTGTAGTATAGTGATATTGTATTTCGAAAATATGCGATCATCCTTCGAATAGCGATATATGCAATATAGTTACATTATGATCCGAATCTCTGGTGCTAGGCGTAACGAGTATATCGAGTAGTAACAATGCACAAAAGTGCGGGTTGTTACAGGAGTGGCTTATTGACTTATTGGCTTTTTCCCCTCACATACACCCTCATTACCAAACATCATTTTGAAGCTTATAACTTTTCAAAAAGCCAATAAGTCAATAAGTTGTTTCAAAAAGCTTAGCCAAACATGCCCTTAGTGTTTGAGTTTCATTTAGATTATGTTGATGTTGAATTGTGTCTGAACATCTGTTTGGTAAGTCAACAGAAGTTTAATAGTATCAAGGGTTGGTTTGATGGTGAACAGATAATGTTGATGTTGAATTGTGTCTGAACATCTGTTTGGTAAGTCAACAGAGGTTTTATAGTATCAAGGGTTGGTTTGATGGTGAACAGATTATGTTGATGTTGAATTGTGTTTGAACATCTGTTTGGTAAGTCAACAGAGGTTTAATAGTATCAAGGGTTGGTTTGATGGTGAACAGATGAGTGCAAAGATAAAACAAATGTTCAGAATTTGATCATTGATAGTAGTTTTTTGAAGAATCTGTGCTCCTGCAAACTTACAGAGAGTCAATATTTGTAGTTGTAAAAGGTCTGTTGTAGTTAAAGTTTGGTAAAAGATAACATTTGCTGATGATGAAACAACTGTGTATGCTAACGACTATTTGATTTACCATTGTTGACTAAATGAATAAAAGGTGTGTTGTAGCTAAAGTCTGACAAAAAAAGAGCATCTGCTGTTATAAAAGGTGTGTTTTCAGTCTTAAAATGTTTAACAGGGGATTTGATACTAACAGTGGTTAGGCTAATAGCAGATGTTAGACTTACGACTGTTGAGTTACACCGATTGAAAACAACTGTTTTTGAAACTTATGCTTGCCTAAAAATACATCCACTGCTAAATGGTACCGTCTGTTGTCAAAATTTCTGTTTATCCTAATAACTGTTGATTTACTATACTGCTGACTGTCATCCATTATGACAACAGAGGTTCTGATGTGGACAGATGTTAGCTAAAAATTAAACAACTGCTGAAAGTTATCATCTGTTCTCATAACTTCTGTTTATCTAACCACTGTTTTACACACACTGTTCCCAACGACCAACAGAGGTTTCCAAACACATTTTGTTAGACATCTTTTAGACATGTAAATAAGAAATTCAATAAGGGGTGCATGTGTAAATATTTTTCATTTGTTGAAAATATGGGAAACGAAAACACAACCTTCATTATTTCTTTAGCATCATTACACATCAAACATTTATCATCTGACTTCTTTCAAAAATCTCTTCTTCCCAATCATTTTCTAGGGTTTCAACTTTCTTATTCTCCGTCTTCTACACTTCAATCACTGGAGGTTTTATTGTTTTTTCTTCAGCAACTGGTATGTACATTCATATTGTAATGAACTTTATATTGTTTAACCGATTTTAATTCAAATCCTATCTTGCTACAAATACGATTTTAAACGTTTATTGCTATACATTCAAGAAGGGTTTAGTTAGGTGTTTGAATCATTTGTTGAGAACATATTAAAATAGTTATTATTTGCAGAAAAATTTTAACTCATGCTCTGTTTCTATGATTAATTTCAGTAGATACTCTGTTAATACAAAAAGTTAATGTTCATGTTCGAAGCCAACTTTTTAATTTCAATCTTTTAACATCTTTACTGATTCAGGTTTTATCATGTATACTACATTTGTCAAGTTTCTTGATAACCCGGAATGTTTGAAACTGGTGTGACATGTTTTTATATACATAATTTGTAGGATCGTTCTGTGACCCAAACGAGTCGATCAGAAGAGTTCTCAGTCTAATCAGAGGCGGAATTCATTTATTAGAGTTTGTAACAGCTTGATTCACACTTAATTGTCTTGTATTATTGATATAACACGTTTACAGATCAGTACACACGTCGGCAGCACTTCGGTACCGGAAACAAGAACGTTACAAATGAATTCGCATGAAGGGTATTTATAGGGGAGGTAATTTCGCATGGAATTACCAACTGCTATTTCGTGCGAAATAGCAGATTGCTATTTCGTGCGAAATAGCTAGATGTCATTTCATGCGAAATTAACCTTTCACATACAAATCCTAGATTTCTCGTACTACGTGCCCTGATCTAACAATTCTAATACAAGACTCGATACAAGACGAAGTCGACAGACGTATGCACCAACAGACTCCCCCTCGGATGTTGATGAAGTCTTCGGTGTCGAGTCTTCACAATCTTCAGTCTTGATTAGTCTTTGGGCTCTTCCAAAATATCTGATAGAATAAGCATCCTCTATCCTCTCTTCTTTTCATCTCCAGGATCTTCACCTGGTTCTTATCTCACTCTAATTCTCTTGATCAGATATCTTGATTCCTTAAGTTCATCAGCATCAGCAATTTGTGAACTTCAGGATCTGACACTAGCTGTAGTAGCAGACTCCCCCTTAAGTTGTTCAGGGATCGAAAACCTGGCTCACCTTCTGATTAGGTTTATACACGGAGTCCTGCACAAATCTCTACCTCAAAGTAAAATTTCACAAATTTAAATTTTGACAAATTTAAACTTTTCTGCTTATCACTTGTAGAAACAAATTCACAATTGATTTAATCAGTTAACACACTCTGATGACCACCTGTAGGCAAACCATTTTTCTATCTACACTCTCCCAAACCTGTTCGTCATGTTTAACACTTGGAATTTTGAAAATCAGCTTTTCATCATCAGTTGTCAAAAATGTTTTTGGATTTTTCAAAATTTATGCTAAAACACACTCAAAATCTTTTTGGATTTTTGAAATTAAAGAAATGCAGTAAAGAAATATTTACAGACAATATTTTTGTAAGTTTGTGTAAGAGGATCATATTAGTTTATGAGACACATCACCAACACCGTTAAGCTTTAAACATTTTAAGTTCTAAATGATTCACTTAGATTGTCAGTATACTGATCCACTTAAATTTTCACACAAAATTCAACTGTTTCGAGATAGGAGATTAATGTTTTAAGCACTTAAACTTATTCGCGTGTCCCACCTAAGAATATACTCCCGTATCCAGATCCCAATATTCAGTCTTACAGGTGAGTATACCTAGATGATATCTGTAAAGGGTTAAATGCGAGGGCCATGAGAGCTCAGGCTATTGCTTCCGCAAAATTAGAGAGATGATGGCTTCGACTTTTGGTGTGTTCCCTTTAGAGAATCTATTCTTCAACAGCACATGATTATCATTTTGCAATGTTTCATCATTTTTTATGTTGAGGGGGGTGCTATATTTCAAGCAAGCGAAAAGTATTATACGGGGACTTGGCCATTGCTTCCGCAAAATCAGAAGTCCCGGGATAATACCCCAGATATCACTGAGTATAAAGACCTAGTATCTCAGAAAGAGGGACCTTTCAAACAAGATTTCGGGGGTTACCCATATATCCGAGAGATGTTCCCCACGATATAAGCAAGTTTGAAATTTAGGTTTATATCTCGACACAATCTACTAAATGTGTAAAAACCTACTGGCACATCATCAGTGAGACCGTTTATCACATTTTGACTTCCAATTCTTTAGCATGCTGTGATCATCCACCGATGTACTATCATTTCCTCTTTTTACAACAAAACTCAATTTTTGATTTTATCATGTTTTTGACTTTTTCAAATTTTCAAATGTTTTTGGATTTTCCAAAATTTCTTACTCCCCCTAAAATTCAAAATTATTAAAAGAAATTTGAAAACAAACTATACAAATAAAGTGACAACTAATATCGAATCACTTCAATTCGCCATCCACTTGGCATAAACAATCAGAACTCCCCTTACAACAAACTATTTTCCCATTATGATTTCAAAACACTTAAGTTTGTTTTAATCAAATGGTTTTTCCAAAAAATAAGTTTTGTTGATTTTACCACTTGTAAAAATCGGGGTTATGATCATCACTTTGTTTTCCAAACATTTTGTATGAGAGTTAAATCAAGTTCAACTTAATGACCTTGATTAACCACTTGTAAGTGAAAACCTTCTTCAACCACATGTAGGTTCACTTATCAACCAAAATCACTTGTAAATCAAAATATAACAATTTAAAGCAAAACTACCACTTGTAGAAAATCAAGTACAACTTAATGTCCCTGATTTACCACTTGTAGATTTTCCACCAACACATAAAATTCTAGAAAGATGTCGATACCTGCTCCACACTTACCAACCTGGGAGCTCCGGCAAATCAGGATTTTAAGTAGAAAATGCAGTCACCCAAGCCTGACCAGCCTTGGGTGATTTTGATTCAACTTTATCCTAACCTCCTTTTGATCTGTAAAAATCTTTAACACTTTTTACCTTCCCATCTACCATCTTTCCAAAAATGTGTTTAACTTTCCCATTGAAACCCTTTTCAGCATCAAATTCTTCTTTACCTGAGAAGAATTGATCTGAAATCTCAAACCTACCTTTTGATTTCAGATTTTCTACTCGCAATGGTGGAAAATTTTCATCGTTCAATTCAGGAACGGAATTCTCATTCTTTTTCTCAACAGATGACTCCTCTGATTTTATGGAATCAGATTCATTGTCAGAAGTACTTTCTGATTTAACAACCCATCTTTGTTTGTTCAAATCAATTTTTCTTTTGTAAAAACGTTTTGAAACATCACCAGTTTCAAAAATTGAATTTTCAAACACGTTAGATTTCTCAGTTGGTTGCTGCTTTTCATCAACATGTTTTTCTTTTACTTTTGAGTTAAAAGAAACTCTCTGTTGTTTGTTGTTGTACTGTTGACAATTCCAAGCAATATGTCCAATCTTGTGACATTTGAAACATTTTCTTCTGTCAACTCTTGGTGCAAATTTGTTCAAATTCTTCTTTCTTTTAGCAAAAAAATCTTGATTTGACTGTTTCAAGAATGGTTTCTTCTGCTCTTCTTCAGAACTTCCTCCTGCAACAAATTTTGTTTTTGGTTTATAATTTTTCTCATTTTTATAATTTTCTGAACAACTAAAACAAAGACCTTTCTTTTTGAAATTACTGTTATGGTTTGGTTTCTTTTGAAAACCTGGACCAGAACTGTAACCCTTTTTCTTGTTCAATCTCTGTTGAACTCTTGAAGTGTACTTTTTAGGTTTTTCAGAAAAAATTACATCTTTTATTTCAGAAATATTAATTTCTGTCAATTTGAAAACCTGTTTGATCATTTCAGATTTAACACTTCTTATTGGAAATTCCTCATCAGAATATAATCTGTCTGAATCATTCAAAGTATATGCCACTTTGATTGATCCATCATTCAAATTAGATTTTGATAACAGAAATTCTTTATTGTAAACCCTTTTTACTGGTGAACTCGGACTCTTTTCTGATGAACTCGGACTTTCAGATTTAGACTCCGACTTTGACTCTTCATCCATATCCAACACTTGATCGACCACTTTCTTTAACAACTCAGACTCATGATCAGTGTCAGACGCTGTGAATGTGACATCAATGTTATCTGGTAACTCATCAATGGTTTCAGACTTTAACTTGATGTTGAGAGCCTTATTTAAATGTTCCTCATTTGGTTTTCTGAGAGAATAACTATTCCAAATCGGGGGCGGACACTTGTTATATTTGACACTCTGTTTCTTACCAGTATCCTCTTCTTTTTCTTTATCTTGGAAAGCTTCAAGACCTGCAACAGTAAGATAAACTCTATCAATCAAATAATCACAGGTTGTATAACTCAACAATAAACGTTTGATTCTTTCACTCTCAATCTTTTCAAGTTCCAAATCCTGCTTTAGCTTTGCACAGTCTTCAATATATTCATTGATAACTTTCTGCTTTGTCATTAAAGTTGAGCTCATCATTGTCATAGCAGCATCAACTTCTGAATTTGTCTTTTTCAAACCATCAACTGTTCTGTTCAGCACGTCATAAGATTCCTTCACATACTTCACATCAGACAATAAATTTTCTTTCATCTTTTCTAATTCAACGATCTTCTTATCCTTCTCATCATAATCTTTGCAAGATTCTAAACATTTCTGACAAGGTTTAATGACCTCAACTATCTTTTCAACTTCAACAATTTTTTCTACCTCAACAAT
The DNA here is from genome assembly GCA_030545235.1 of Helianthus tuberosus. Taxonomy (NCBI): domain Eukaryota; kingdom Viridiplantae; phylum Streptophyta; class Magnoliopsida; order Asterales; family Asteraceae; genus Helianthus; species Helianthus tuberosus. Next base: position 47,685,120 of record CM060377.1, read on the forward strand.
TTTCTCAACTTCGTCGAGTTTTTCAACTTCGACTATTTTTTCTACCTCAACAATTTTCTCTACCACTTTCTCCACTTCAACGATTTTTTCTATCACCTTCTCAATTACTGGTTCAACATTTGCTTCTTCAGCTTCCATCTTTGCCTTTTCATCAGCTATTCTTCTTACTTCCAGTTCTCTCTTTAATCTGGCAATCTTCTTCTCATTCAGTATCTCAACTTTATCTGTAAAAAACAAATTAAAACTATCAGGATCTAGACCTTTTCTAGCTTTATTAATGTATTCTTCTTCATCATCAGTATCTACATCACTTCCAAAATCTGGAAAATTGGTATTCTTTTCGGACTAATTTTGACTTCATCTTCTTCCAGAATTCTAACAACAAGACCTGAACCCGGTGGAATGTATTTATCCCAGCTAAATCCCTCTGCAACCTTTTCATCATCTTGGTCAATTATACCATAACAAGCTCTTTTCTCTTTTTCTTCAATGGCACATGCATGTGCAGTTTGTGGTTGTAGAGCAATCTGATGAAAAATTGATTTTTGATAATAATGTTTTTTTCCAGACTGATCTTGTCTTTCATTTGCTTCTTTGTTTTTGCACTCTCGCTTAAAATGACCTTTTTCTCGACAACGAAAACACGTAACCTTTGACTTATCAAACCCTATATGAGATTTAGACATCTCACTAAACTCATCTCTTCCGGTGATTTGTTAAAACTTTTCTGCCCTTCGAACAACACTGGCTAAACACTACTTTACATCCATCAACTCAAGTTCCTCAGCATCAATCTGGTCATAATTGTCACACCCCCAAAATCCACCTGCGGAATACCACCGCTTGGAGGCGTGACTGACCAGGATCCAGCCACCAATCATATCGAACAAGCATATAAGTGGTTATAAAACCCAACCAATACAATTGGTGTCCAAACAAAACATAGTTTAAGTTGCAAGCGGAAGCATAACGTTTAAAACCAAAACATAAGTTTAATTGTTTCAAAGTTTAACATGGCACACAGCTGTCCATGTCCCACAACGACTCTCTTCCATGCAAGCTCCAGCTAAGTACCTAAAGACCTGCAAAGCATGTAGTAACGAGTCAACAACAAGTTGAGTGAGTTCACAGTTGGGTGTTTGTTTTAAGTTGTTCTGAAAACAGTTTCCTTTATCTGGCATCCTGCCGTGGGGGTTACCCCATAGTTGAAAACGTGGTTTGTTTAACCCAATTACTCTGGCAATCCAGCCGTGGGGGCTACCCCATGTTAGTTATCTGGCATTTCGGCCGTGGGGGCTACCCCATGTATACACTAGACTCGTTACCATATCGACTGCTGACGGTAGTCATGTTTATGTGCCCTGAACTGTCAATGTCTATCATCATTGACGTGCCAGTAGTCCATTAGTTCACGCCCGTCCTCTGCGGCACGGTGTGAGGTTTGTCAAACCTAAATAGCGCTATCTAACTAATGACCCGCTCTCCATTGGCCCGGCGATTAAGTCGATACAAAAAGGAGGGACTTCGTGATAGAGTTTTGGTCTAGTACGAGTTATCTGTCCATGAAAACGAGGAATTACATTCCTGAACCAATACTGTCCTTACCCAAGAAAGGACGAGGAACCCATGTTCCTTAACCCCATTCCCAACCCAGGGAATCCCATGCTTTGTAGAGGGTATGAACTCACCTTGGTTTGCTAGGCAGATACACAGAAAGGTCAATCAAGTTGTAAGTGGTCAACTACGTCCTAACATAGATACCATTCACGTCAGGTTCATATCCAAGTAGTGCACGTATGTTCTACACGTATTGTACACAAGTAACGATCATGGCATACATGTCTTAGCATGGCAGTTCAACAACAGTTCGCAACAAGTTTCACAGTAACATTCACGTAATAACCAAAGTCTAAGTGTGCGGCCCAAACAGTTGGGCTCGGAATGGTATAACACACGTATTCAGCAACACATGAAGCCCATAAGTTCGTCCCAAACAGTTAAGCCCGTGAAAGTGCACAAGTCCAACTCAGTGAATGCATACATGTGGTCTCGAGTCGAGACTAGAGATCTCGAGTCGAGACCGTGCGATCTCGGGTTAAAGCCCACGAGTTCTCGAGTCATGCATAAACTAGTCGAGACTAGGTGGTCTCGAGTCGCAACCGGACCCGCAACCGTGGTCTCGAGTCATGCTGTTTGTGTTGATGTTGTGTGGTCTCGAGTCGAGACTGAAGGTCTCGGCCGGAACATCTGCTGATTTCCGACATTGTACTATCCAATGGGATTTTGATTTCATGCAGCATTGTGTACTATCCATACAAACATGTTTCTTTGTCTAACACTAACCGAAAATGGATCAAACACCTCAATTTCAAATATTCAAGGCACATTCATAGCATATTCATGTTGTTCTTCATATATTCAAGTAGTTCACCATGATCATTCAAACTTGTTCATCATATTTTAGGGTTTTTAACATCAATCACAATCATAACATGAACAACAATCAAAACACTTGAACATACTCGTCTAAGGGTTTCAAATCATCACATAACACCTCAAACTCGACCCTACACTAATCCGATTTCCACATACAAGTAGCCGGTTTAACAAGCATTCGGTTCTTAGCACAAGGGTGTACAATCCGATTAACATGACATTATCTAATACACATACACAAGCCGATTTCATGAACATCAACAATTAATGGTTTAAATCATGTTTAGACACAAGATATCATTAACTCGTCATACATAACTATCAACTGAAACACATCATTATCAACCGAAATATCACACATCATCATCAACCGAGATATAACACATAACATAAATCACTAACCGGTTGAGTTTTCAAGGGAGATCTTAAGCTTGAACCGAGAGCTCTTGTGTTGCCGGTTGGATCCGAGAATGAGGGAAGAAGGATGTTGAGACCTAGGGTTTTAGTGAGAGAGAATGTGGGAGTGTGTGTGTAGGAGAGTGTGTGTTGTCCAAAGAATGGCAAAGTTGGCTAGAAGTATAAGTTATATACTAGCTCTTAAGTTGGTTCACCCTAGTGGGTTTTCGAGTGGGGTGAAGAGGGACATGGCCCAACCGGCCCAACAGTTACACTATTCACTCGAGACCGCATGGTCTCGAGTCGGGTTCTTGTGTCTCGGGTCGCATACATGCAAGCATACATATAAACATAACATAACATATAATCACATAGAATGTTCACTTATATCAATACACCAACAAGTTAACTAGTCACATAACGTTCAAGCATGTAACATCGAGATACAATGAAAGGTTCTAAATTTCGAGTTGTCACATCATCCCCAAGTTGAAAGAAATTTCGTCCCGAAATTTGGTAAGCACTCACTGAGGAAGCTAGTTAAGTTGTATGGTTTTCACTGGTTTTCCTGGGGTGTCACATCCTCCCCCCGTTGATCTTGAATTTCGTCCCGAAATTCCGTAGCTTCAGCCTCAGTAGTGGTTGTACCGTTTGCGAACAGTTGGGGATACTTTTGTTTCATCCGATCTTCGCGTTCCCAGGTGAACTCTGGGCCGCGACGTGAGTTCCAACGAATTCGAACGAGAGGTATTCTAGTGTTCTTGAGGACCTTAACATCCCGGTCCGTGATTTCAACTGGTTCCTCGACGAATCGTAACTGCTCGTCGATAGTGAGTTCCTTCAGAGGAACTATGTGGGTCTCATCTGACAGACACTTCTTCAGATTCGACACGTGGAAAACGTTGTGAACTGCACTGAGTTCCGCTGGTAAGTTCAGTCTGTAGGCCACCTTGCCTATTTTCTCAATGACTTCGAAAGGTCCGACGTATCGTGGGTTAAGTTTGCCTCGTTTACCAAAACGAACCACACCCTTCCAGGGTGAAACTTTGAGTAGTACCCGCTCCCCAACCTGGAGCTCTAGTGGTTTCCTGCCCTTATCGGCGTAGGTTTTCTGACGGTCACGAGCTGCCGCCATTTGTTGTCGTATCTGAGCAATTCGTTCTGTTGTGTCTACCACAGTTCTGGACCAGTAATCTGACTATCCCCCACCTCTGTCCAATCAAAGAGGTGACTGGCATTTACGCCCGTACAATGCCTCAAACGGAGCAGCTTTAATGCTGGTGTGGTAGCTGTTATTGTACGAAAATTCCACAAGTGGCAGATGCTTTTCCCAGCCGTTTGCCGAAATCAATCACACATGCCCTAGGCATGTCTTCTAGAGTCTGGATGGTGCGTTCAGACTGTCCATCCGTTTGCAGGTGATAAGCTGCGCTCATATCTAAACGTGAGCCAAAGGACTTGTGTATTTCTTGCTACATTTCTGATGTAAAATAAAACGTGCATCTCGATCCGAGATAATAGAGGTGGGCACCCCGTGCCTCGAGACAACTTCCTTGAGATATACGTCTGCTAGTGTGGAGAACTTATCCGTTTTCTTGATAGCCAAGAAGTGAGCAGACTTTGTGAGTCGATCCACGATCACCCAAATAGTATCGTTACCACGTTGAGATCTAGGCAGGCCAGTAACTTGCTCCCATTTCCATTGTGGTATCTCTGGTTGTTGAAGAGGGCCTGAAGGTTTCTGGTATTCCGCCTTGACTCTCGCACAAGTCAAGCGCTTGCTAACGTAAGTTGCTATGTGGGCCTTCATGCTAGGCCACCAATACGTAGTTTTGATATCTTGGTACATCTTATCTGAACCAGGATGTACCGAGTAGCGAGACTTGTGTGCTTCATCCATCACAAGTTCTCGTAAGTTGCCATAGAGTGGAACCCAAATGCGTCCTGTGACGTAGTAAGTACCGTCTTCCTTCTGTTCTAATCGTTGCCTTGAGCCGCGTAGGGCTTCAGCCCTGAAGTTTTCTGGTTTCAATGCTTCTACCTGAGCATCTCGTATCTGGGGAGGAAGACTAGACTGTATAGTGAGTTGTAAAGCTCGCACGCGCTTAGGCGTAGTGTCTTTTCGACTAAGGGCATCAGCCACAACATTGGCTTTGCCAGGATGGTTCTTGATTGCACATTCGTAATCGTTCGGCAGTTTGACCCATCGTCATTGTCGCATATTCAGTTCCTCCTGTTTGAAGATATGCTCGAGGCTCCTGTGGTCAGTGTAGATGGCACATTTGGTACCGTACAGGTAATGTCGCCATATCTTAAGTGCAAAAACAACAGCTCCCAGCTCTAAATCAGGTGTAGTGTAGTTCTTTTCATGAACTTTGAGTTGGCGTGAGGCATACGCAATAACTTTATCTCGTTACATAAATACACAACCAAGACCTTGAATTGATGCGTCGCAGTAAACCACAAAGTCGTATGTGCCCTCTGGCAATGAAAGGATAGGAGCACTGCAAAGTCTATCCTTTAAGTGCTGAAATGCTAACTCCTGTGCATTTCCCCATCGATAAACAACGCCCTTTTGCGTTAAGGAGGTGAGAGGCTGTGCAATCTTGGAAAAATCCTTAATGAACCTCCTGTAGTAACCTGCCAAACCCAAGAATTGACGAATTTCCTTTGGTGTGCGAGGTGCAGGCCAGTTCTTAATCAAGTCTACCTTGGATGGATCAACGTGAATCCCATCCTTGTTCACCACGTGGCCTAGGGAATGGACTTCACGAAGCCAGAAGTCGCATTTCGAGAACTTTGCGTAAAGCTGTTCCGTTCGAAGGAGTTCCAAAATAAGTCGTAGATGCTGCTCGTGTTCCTCCTGATTCTTAGAGTAGATCAGGATGTCGTCGATGGAGACTATAACGAACTTGTCCAGGTAAGGCTTGCACACTCAATTCATCAAGTCCATGAAAACCGCAGGTGCGTTTGTCGGCCCAAAAGACATGACCAAAAACTCATAGTGGCCATATCGAGTTCTAAAGGCTGTCTTGGAGACGTCCTCTTCTCGGACTCTCAGCTGGTGATATCCCTATCTCAAATCAATCTTTGAATAGTAGCTCGACCCTTGCAGCTGGTCGAACAAGTCGTCAATACGTGGAAGAGGATAACGATTCTTTACCGTCACCTTGTTGAGTTTGCGGTAGTCGATGCACATTCTGAAGGTACCGTCTTTCTCCTTCACACATAGCACTGGATCCCCCCGGGGTGATGAGCTAGGACGAATAAAACCCTTATCCAAGAGTTCTTGTAGTTGTGTAGAGAGTTCTTCCAACTCTGAGGAAGCTAAATGGTAAGGTGCACGAGCTATAGGCGCAGCTCCAGGAGCTAGTTCAATCTGAAACTCAACTTGGCAATGAGGAGGAAGGCCAGGTAGTTCCTCAGGAAATACCTCAGGGAAGTCCCGTATAGTCAGAAAATCTTCTATCTTCTGCTCTTCCCTCGAGATGTCTGTAACATGAGCCAAGATAGCGGTGTGCCCCTTTCTCAAACACTTCTGGGCCTTAAGGAAAGAGATGATGTTCTCAACAGCACTCCTCTTGTCACCACGAATCATGAGAGGTTCATCACCTGGGCGAGGAATACGGACGATCTTCTCGATGCAAGAATCTCTGCTTGATGTTGGGATAACCAGTCCATCCTGATGACGATGTTAAAACCATCATACGTTGGGGTCATTCCTAGCACCCCCCGACCAATCACGAACACTCGACCCCTGGCACCATTGCCGTCGTTATTACCCCCGTGGTTGTCTCCATTATTGTTCCCGTTTTCCTTGGTTGGGGTTCCGATTCTGGTTCTGGTTCAACTGTGGGTAGTGTCTCTTGAAGTGACCTTCAGCACCACACTGATGGCATCCCTCGTTACCCTGATGTTGCTACAGATTTTGCAGGGCTTGTGGCTGTTGTTGTCGGTTCTCGTTTGCAGGGCGTGAGCGTCTACAATCTTTGGCTTCATGCCCGAGCTTGTTGCATTTCTGACAACGATCTTTGTTGCACGGCCCGCTGTGGTGTAAATTACATCAATTGCACTTAGGGTGGTTTCCCCTGCATCCACCCTGACTCCGATTACCAAAACGATGCTAACTGGGGCTCTTGTAGTCGTCAGTCCTTCTCTGCTGATACTGAGATTGAACAGAAGTCGAACCTTTGCTTGAAGCTCCATCCCACTTCCGTTTGTTGTCACTGGTAGTAGCAGAAGTAGTAGTAGTAGCAGAAGTAGTAGTAGTAGCAGAAGTAGTAGTAGTAGCAGAAGTAGTAGTAGTAGTAGCAGAAGTAGCAGAAGTAGGAGTAGTAGCAGTAGTAGCAGTAGTAGCAGTAGTAGCAGTAGTAGCAGTAGTAGCAGAAGTAGCAGAAGTAGCAGAAGTAGCAGTAGTAGCAGTAGTAGCAGTAGTAGCAGTAGTAGCAGTAGTAGCAGTAGTAGCAGTAGTAGTAGTAGCACCAATACGTTTAGGCAGTTTGTTCTGTCCCACTGCCTGGTCTGTGAGACGATGAGCAAAACGAGTAACATCCTGGATGGTTGCAAGGTTAGTAGTAGTCACATGGCTTTGAATCTCTGGTACTAAGCCTTTGAGGTACAGCTCAATGTGCTTGATGGGAGGATTCATCATAGTTGGGCACAACACTGCCAGTTCGTTGGATCGTTTCGTGTACGCTTCTATCTGTGGCCTCGCCATCTTCAGGTTAAAGAACTCCATTTCCAGCTTGTGGATGTCCTCACGACTACAGCATTCACGTTTGATCAGTTCCAAAAAAAAGAAATCATTCCATGGGGTGGCATTAGCAGCCGCCAGCCCCATCATCTGAACGTGCGCGTTCCACCAAGTTAGCGCAGTGCCTTCGAGAGTTCCAGTAGCGTATTTCCCCCTGCGAGCTTCAGGGCATTTCCACATTTTGAAGACCGATTCGAGCTTCTCGAACCAGTGGAGGAGACCTATGGCTCCTTCAGTGCCGCTGAAAGTACTAGGGCGACAGTCCATGAATGTCCTAAACATGCATACGGGTGACTGGGCATGCCGGCCCGTTGAGTACACCAGGACGGGATAAAGTTAAACACAAAGGTCGGTTCACAAGAGTAGGATCTAACATCCTAGGGTAGGTTCGTAATAGCAGGTTACGCCTCTTGCCTGAGCGGCTGCGAGTGCTGCCGTATCTTGTTTGTTGATAAGAGCCGTCCACTGGCTTGAGTTAGGTTCACACGTTCCCGCATGATCTTCACATCGAAGGAAGCACAAATAGGAAGGGCGTCGAGAATGTGTGTAAGTGTGGAGTGACAGAAGAGAGCAAGCACACATGTGTTTTCAAACCATAGTTACTACGTTCATCTAGGCATACCATAAGCATAGTTCTATGTAATCTAGCAAGTAGGCAATAAAACATAAACCATATCACCTAGAATGTCGAGCCTTGCACGTAGAGTGAACCGTCGTTGTGGATCGTAGAGCACTGTACAGGTTATAGTCTGATTTTAATAAAACCTTTTCCCTTATTAAAACCAAGTTCTCTATAACCAATGGCTCTGATACCAATCTGTCACACCCCCAAAATCCACCTGCGGAATACCACCGCTTGGAGGCGTGACTGACCAGGATCCAGCCACCAATCATATCGAACAAGCATATAAGTGGTTATAAAACCCAACCAATACAATTGGTGTCCAAACAAAACATAGTTTAAGTTGCAAGCGGAAGCATAACGTTTAAAACCAAAACATAAGTTTAATTGTTTCAAAGTTTAACATGGCACACAGCTGTCCATGTCCCACAACGACTCTCTTCCATGCAAGCTCCAGCTAAGTACCTAAAGACCTGCAAAGCATGTAGTAACGAGTCAACAACAAGTTGAGTGAGTTCACAGTTGGGTGTTTGTTTTAAGTTGTTCTGAAAACAGTTTCCTTTATCTGGCATCCTGCCGTGGGGGTTACCCCATAGTTGAAAACGTGGTTTGTTTAACCCAATTACTCTGGCAATCCAGCCGTGGGGGCTACCCCATGTTAGTTATCTGGCATTTCGGCCGTGGGGGCTACCCCATGTATACACTAGACTCGTTACCATATCGACTGCTGACGGTAGTCATGTTTATGTGCCCTGAACTGTCAATGTCTATCATCATTGACGTGCCAGTAGTCCATTAGTTCACGCCCGTCCTCTGCGGCACGGTGTGAGGTTTGTCAAACCTAAATAGCGCTATCTAACTAATGACCCGCTCGCCATTGGCCCGGCGATTAAGTCGATACAAAAAGGAGGGACTTCGTGATAGAGTTTTGGTCTAGTACGAGTTATCTGTCCATGAGGACGAGGAATTACATTCCTGAACCAATACTGTCCTTACCCAAGAAAGGACGAGGAACCCATGTTCCTTAACCCCATTCCCAACCCAAGGAATCCCATGCTTTGTAGAGGGTGTGAACTCACCTTGGTTTGCTCGGCAGATACACAGAAAGGTCAATCAAGTTGTAAGTGGTCAACTACGTCCTAACATAGATACCATTCACGTCAGGTTCATATCCAAGTAGTGCACGTATGTTCTACATGTATTGTACACAAGTAACGATCATGGCATACATGTCTTAGCATGGCAGTTCAACAACAGTTCGCAACAAGTTTCACAGTAACATTCACGTAATAACCAAAGTCTAAGTGTGCGGCCCAAACAGTTGGGCTCGTAATGGTATAACACGCGTATTCAGCAACACATGAAGCCCATAAGTTCGGCCCAAACAGTTAAGCCCGTGAAAGTGCACAAGTCCAACTCAGTGAATGCATACATGTGGTCTCGAGTCGAGACTAGAGATCTCGAGTCGAGACCGTGCGATCTCGGGTTAAAGCCCATGAGTTCTCGAGTCATGCAAAAACTAGTCGAGACTAGGTGGTCTCGAGTCGCAACCGGACCCGCAACCGTGGTCTCGAGTCATGCTGTTTGTGTTGATGTTGTGTGGTCTCGAGTCGAGACTGAAGGTCTCGGCTGGAACATCTGCTGATTTCCGACATTGTACTATCCAATGGGATTTTGATTTCATGCAGCATTGTGTACTATCCATACAAACATGTTTCTTTGTCTAACACTAACCGAAAATGGATCAAACACCTCAATTTCAAATATTCAAGGCACATTCATAGCATATTCATGTTGTTCTTCATATATTCAAGTAGTTCACCATGATCATTCAAACTTGTTCATCATATTTTAGGGTTTTTAACATCAATCACAATCATAACATGAACAACAATCAAAACACTTGAACATACTCATCTAAGGGTTTCAAATCATCACATAACTCCTCAAACTCGACCCTACACTAATCCGATTTCCACATACATGTAGCCGGTTTAACAAGCATTCGGTTCTTAGCACAAGGGTGTACAATCCGATTAACATGACATTATCTAATACACATACACAAGCCGATTTCATGAACATCAACAATTAATGGTTTAAATCATGTTTAGACACAAGATATCATTAACTCATCATACATAACTATCAACTGAAACACATCATTATCAACCGAAATATCACACATCATCATCAACCGAGATATAACACATAACATAAATCACTAACCGGTTGAGTTTTCAAGGGAGATCTTAAGCTTGAACCGAGAGCTCTTGTGTTGCCGGTTGGATCCGAGAATGAGGGAAGAAGGATGTTGAGACCTAGGGTTTTAGTGAGAGAGAATGTGGGAGTGTGTGTGTAGGAGAGTGTGTGTTGTCCAAAGAATGGCAAAGTTGGCTAGAAGTATAAGTTATATACTAGCTCTTAAGTTGGTTCACCCTAGTGGGTTTTCGAGTGGGGTGAAGAGGGACATGGCCCAACCGGCCCAACAGTTACACCATTCACTCGAGACCGCATGGACTCGAGTCGGGTTCTTGTGTCTCGGGTCGCATACATGCAAGCATACATATAAACATAACATATAATCACATAGAATGTTCACTTATATCATTACACCAACAAGTTAACTAGTCACATAACGTTCAAGCATGTAACATCGAGATACAATGAAAGGTTCTAAATTTCGAGTTGTCACAATAATCCTCTTTGGTAAGCATCGGATTTCCAATTTTGCCAGCAATCAAGCTTTCATATGATTCCAACATAGCAACAAGTGATGCCATGTGTTGCTTAGCTATTTTTGGAGAGAGATTTTGACCATTTTGAATGTTTAAGGTAACGTTGCACTGCAGATTTATAGAATTCTATCGTTGAGGAATTGGTGCTGTAAAATTTGGATCAAAGCTTGAATACGAAGACGAAGGTCCACCACTTTGAGTCACAGTACTTCCCTTTGTTCCAGAAGAACTATCAGCACTGAAACCAGTTTGAATCTTTGGACTTGGAGTAACTTCAAATTTGTTTCCTCTGTAATATAAACTGACATCTTGTTGAGCATTTGGATTAGTCATGATTGCCGTTTTCTGGATATCCAACTCATGCTCTTCAATCTTCTGAATATACTGTGCCAGATTCATATTTTCAGATTTTCTCATGTGTTTTAGGATCAACAAATAAGTTCCCCATTTCTGCTGTGGTAATGCATCGGCTAGTTTATCAACCCATTCATTGTCGTCTTTCTTTATTTCCAATCTTCCCATTTCCAAAACCAAATGACAATATCTATCAATGGTCATTTTTGTTGTTTCATTTTCAAAAGCTACAAACATATCAAATGATTTTTTCAGTAAAGCCTTTTTGTTCTTGATCATATCTGCACTTCCTTTAAACTTTTGAATTAATGTTGTCCAAATTGATCTAGCAGTACCCTCATGTTGGAGTAAAATAAAGATATCTTCTTTAACTGCTTGTTGAAGAATACTGATCATCATTTCTTCACTTGTATATTTCAATTTTTCAACATCTGAATAGTCACAAAAAGCTTTTTCAATCCCACGTTCATTTTCGGTTTCTCGTAATTTTTCTCTAATGAACACCATGCGTCAAACTAATAAGCTTGCACCCAGTTTTCAAACCGATTTTGCCATCCTCTAAAATCTTCAATGTACATAAGCTTCGGCGGTTTTTGATAAGTTCCCGTCTCATTCTCACTGTAAAGAGTTTCAGCAGCTGTAACAGGAGCAACTGGTGTAGCAAACACATTGTAGAATTCCTCTTCCATAATTCAGTAATCTATATCACAAAGTCAACAAAGTTCAAACAACAATGAAGGTTCACATGAAATAAGAGTTCAAACGAAAACACTTGGTGCAAAATGGCTACTACAAACGAAATCAAACTTTGGTGCGAAATATCGTTTTCAAACGAGATTAATTTTCACACGAAATACCAATTCAAGCGAAAACACTTTTTGGTGCGGAATACCCTTCAAACGAAATAGCACCAACTCAAATGAAATACCCTAATTTCGTGCGAAATTAGTCACACGAAATAGCAACTTGGAACGAAATAACCTGATTTCGTGCGAAATCAAGTATTTTTCAAGCGAAATAGCAATTTCAAGCGAAATCAATTGCCTATTTCGTGCGAAATACTGCTGACGTCATCAATCCGAGAACATTTTCAAGCGAAATTATCAATTTTATCACTTTTAGATCGAATTTAAGTCCAATTCTTTCAAGGATTCATTAAAACACTGTTTCGCATGATATGTTTGAAATTCAATCCATTTTAACCGTGAAATCATGATTAATTTTGAAAAGAAGGTGTAGAAGTCAGATTTTTGAGCTGAAATGTTAAGAACTCTTCCTCCTGAGCTCTGATACCACTTGTAGGGTCGTTCTGTGACCCAAACGAGTCGATCAGAAGAGTTCTCAGTCTAATCAGAGGCGGAATTCATTGATTAGACTTTGTAACAGCTTGATTCACACTTAATTGTCTTGTATTATTGATATAACACGTTTACAGATCAGTAGACACGTCGGCAGCACTTCGTTACCGAAAACAAGAACGTTACAAATGAATTCGCATGAAGGGTATTTATAGGGGAGGTAATTTCGCATGGAATTACCAACTGCTATTTCGTGCGAAATAGCAGATTGCTATTTCGTGCGAAATAGCTAGATGTCATTTCATGCGAAATTAACCTTTCACATACAAATCCTAGATTTCTCGTACTACGTGCCCTGATCTAACAATTCTAATACAAGACTCGATACAAGACGAAGTCGACAGACCTATGCACCAACATAATTTAATTTTATTGAGATATATATTTAACAGTTGTTATGGTTTATATTTTCTTACACTACTTAAAAATTATATACAGGATGTACCTATAGCCTTTGCTAATCAAAAGTGGGGAGGTTGTTGGCATAAAAATAAGTTGCGAATCTATCATGAATCTGGTAAAAAATGGGTTGTGAGGGTCAGAACAGAAAATTCAACACCAATAATAACTGACGGTTGGGACAATGTTGTTAAAGATCTCAATCTGCCGAGGGATACTTTGTTGGTTTTCAAAGCGTTAGGTGATTTTGGGCTTGAAGTTTCATGTTTTGTTGATTGCATGTGTGGTGAATCTTATTTCACGTTTAATCGTTATGCAATATTTGGTTTTACGGTATGACTATTGATCTTAACTTCAATCCTTTTGCATCTTAAACGTGTCAACACTTATTCTCATAAGTTACATACTTCACGTATAGTATTCATTATTTTTAATTTTATGTAGGTAATCGAAGACTGCTTCATTAAACAATTTTACGTAAACAGCCCACCAAGTGGCAAATTTCAAATCTGTTATAAGGGTTCCTATTGGAATGTTGAGGTTTCTAAGGTTGATACAAACTTTGTATTTGCTAGAGGATGGCCTGAAATGTGCAAAGATGTTGGGATACTTGACGATGATTTGCTTGTGTTTAGCAGAATTGATGATGTTGTTTTTGAGGTAGTGGTATTTATTTATAAAAATGAAATGTCCATTTTGCCCCTGTGGAAAGGACAAAATAGCAGGGTTTTATAAGACAAACAAAACCTGATTTCATTTTTGGACCAAAATGACAATAAAACTAAAACCACAGGGATCCAGATGTAAAAGGTTTGAAATTTGGACTGAAGTGGCAAAACTGCCCAAACCTCAGGGACCAAAATGACAGTTTACTGGGGTTGTTCATGAGCCGAGCCGAGCCGAGCTAGGGCAAGCTCGGGCTCGACTCGATTATAGAACCGAGCTGGCTCGGCTCGGATTTGAAACCGAGCTGAAAATCTAAGGTCGGGCTCGGCTTGGTTTTAAACCAAGCTGGCTCGGCTCGGCTTGGTTTGACCCGATTTTTAAAATAAAAATTAATACATAGCTCTCAAAATTCAGTATTCTAAAATATTATTCAATACTTCAAAAGAACATATTCAAAATAAGTTCAACCTAATACATTAAAAGCCAAAATCACGTTCAACAATGCAAAATAAGTTTATTTCAAGTAAATACAATAGTTGTTCATTAGCACGGCAATCAACATTTAAATATGTCATATATATCAAACTACACATTTAAATAATAATCACAATTTTGTAATATATTACATGTATATAAAAATAAAATATATTATAAGTAAAATAATTCGAGCTAAGCCGAGCCGAGCTACCAAGCGAGCCAAACCGAGCCAATTTGGCTCATCACAAGCCGAGCCGAGCTTGGCTCACTTTCTAACCGAGCCGAGCCGGCTCGGCTCACTATCAAACTGAGCCATATCCTGCGAGCTTTTTTCAAACTAAATCCGAGCGAGCTCCGAGCCGCAAATCACTACATTTTACTCTAAACAAATAAGTTACTAAAATAAGCGATAGCAAACACCCCCTTAATGAAACAAAAATATGAAGCTGACAAAAAGACAAGTCTACAAGAAAAGACACTGAAAGCAGCTTAATCATTGACATTAACACATGTTGTTGGCAAATAAATTAATGTTGTTGAATGCCTTAAACAAGAAGCCGGCTGGTTTCTTGGACTCACTCCACTCTCCTTCTTCATCCTGCCTTCATAACAATCACCACCGACTCACTTAACACACAACATGGAGGTCATATCACCGGTGACCATCCCATTTGCATGGGAGGACAAACCCGGTGTTCCCAACCCATTTTATACATTTCTTGATCAAGATTTTGCATTTGATGTTAGTCAAGAGTTTGTTAGTGATTCGGTTCCGGCTGAAGAGTTATTTGATGGTGGTGTGATCAAGTTTTCATCTTTTTGTGATTTACCACCTTCCTCTAGAAGAACACAGTCTTTGTCTACTCATAGGGGATGGAAGGTTCCATGGGATGAACAAGAAGAAAAGGAGATCAAACAACAATCACCAGCAACAAAAAACGTAAAACCTCAGTTGCTTTCGTCGTTTTCGACTCTTTCAGCTTCTTCGTCTAGGAAAGGGTCGAAAAGATGGAGCTTCAAGAACTTGTTTTTGTTTAGAAGTGCTTCGGATGGGCGCGCTATGGACCGCGATCCGTTGAAGAAATGCTCGGCCATTTTTAGAAAACATGATGAGGAGTTTATGAGATCGAGTGTGAAGTCTATGGAGCCCGGGGCACATGGGTCTGAGTCGGGGTCTAAGAGGAGGGGACCGGTGTCGGCTCACGAGTTACATTATAAGGTCAACCGGGCGGTTGCGAATGACATGAAGAAGAAAACATTCTTGCCATATAAACAAGGTATTCTAGGAAGATCAGCCTTCAATCCAAGTGTTCATGCACTTTCAAATGGGTTTGGGGTTGCTCGTCATAATAGGGAATGAATTTTGATATTTTTGTGTTCGGTGAGAAAATGATTATAGCATTTTAATTACAATGGTGTAACTCCATCGATCCAATTTTGAGATCAAGGCATTGATCATTAATATAATAATAATAATAATAATAATAATAATAATAATAATAATAATAATAATAATAATAATAATAATAATAATAATAATCTATATTATATAATAAAAGAAACCAATATGATGTCATTCATTGAAGCCATTTATTTTTTATAGATAATTAATATCAATTAAAAGATAATTATAAAATTAAATTTAATATAAATTTAAATAATTCGTATAGGAGATAATATAATATTTTAAAATATTATATAAATGATTTATTTATTTTATTAAACTAAAGTAGTTAAGGGTAAAATCTATTTCAAAAATGCTTATAACGTGTAAACAAAAATATTAATCAATGTTAATTGGTTCTATACTTTTATTTTCGTGTTCGACTCTCAACTCAAATATGGTAATCACTATGTTTACGTGACGTTTATAAAAACCATCACCGCAATCACCCAATCCATCGTATATCGAGTATATCCGTTAGTTTTTTAAGATATAAATTTTTATTAGATTCATTCAACCCGTGTAATAAACGATGTTTTCTATAGATATATCATTTTTATTTTTTACTATACAAAATTACATTTATGCAACTCGTGTAATACACTGGGTTTTTTAAAATATAACTTTTTTTTGTTACGTAGTATATAAAATTAGATTTATTCAATCTATATAATACATAAGTTTTATAAAGATATAACTTTTTATTGTTTGGTATATGAAATTACATGTGATCAACACGTATAACATATGAGGTTCTTAAAAATGTAATTTTTTTCATTATTTAATATATAAAATTAAATTTACTTAACCCGTACAATACACGGGGCTCTTAAAAATACACATTTTTTTATTATTTAGTATATAAAATTACATTTATTCAACCAATGTAATAAACAAGATTATTAAATATATTTATTCAACTCATGTAATACACGAGGTTCTAACCTAGTAATAATATATTTAAAAGTACATTATGGCTTTTATGTTTGGTTTTGTTCCACTAGGTATACTACTGTTTAGAGATTATGGCATATAGAACATAGAAGTAACATTAAGGGATGATATTTAATATTTATCAAAATACAATGCGGGCTTTATTGATGGGCCGAACGACCAAATATATATGCAAGTAATATATATGCAAGAGTGTTTGGCCCACCCCGAGCTTTAGTCGGGCTCATTGTAAGTTGTAACCAACTCCTATGAAAGACAAAGGTTTTATCCTCTTAAAGCAACGAATATAACCGAACCAAGCCTTAACCAACGGTTCGGTTATCCGTTTTTATGATAACCAAAAAAATCGGTTCGGTTACGGTTAACAACAAATCCATAGTTGATTTATCCATAACCGAACCGATACTTTAGCCCAATGCATATTATTGTGGTTATTTTCAAATCTAGTCCAAGTCTCTCTGTCACCAATACTCTACTCTACGTCACTTCTCTCCGTAACTCTCTTTGTTCTGTTCTGTTCTGTTCCGTTCCATTTCGTGTACACAAACTTCATAACTTAAAGTGAATGTTGATTAAAAAATCTATACATTTTATAGATAACTATTAACTAACTAGATCATAGTCCTGTGTATTACACGATTTGAATAATGAAAACGATTTTTTGCAGAATATAATAAGATAGGTAGATTTACTTGATAATCATCTCACAAACTTGTAATTTGTTGCTCATAGTAATCAATACCCAACCTACTTCTAAAGTGCTTAATAATCAATTTTTCAGGAAGCTTTGTACTTATTTTTACATCGTGTAGATAAACACTCAAAACATATTTTTATAACCCATAAGTTTTGTTTTGGTCAAAAATTACCGAAGCAATTAAGTGATCAAATTAGTTAAGTGAGGTAGTGTGCTAGAAATATGTGTGAAAAATATGTTAGTCAATTTAATTGTAAAAACAGTTTCAGGATACGGCTCAGGATATAGAGCTGTATCATTGATCAAACAATGAGCGAAAAAGTAAAGGTTGACACGTGATGTACGAGGAAAGCCCTTGATCAATCTAGATCGCCGGCACAAAACGTCGGGAGCTGACAATCGCAGCTGCCTTGTTCTTCTATTACTTCAAATATCAGGATACAGTGCAGGATGTGATGCGGATCAACTAGGTGTTACAATGTAATTCAAGTACAAGTGTTTGTGTATAGTGTTTGCTGTGAGCTGGAGAGCAAAAGTGTTCAAAAGTGTGTGTGAAAGTTGCGTGCCTTAATCTGATCCGCCCCCATCTATTTATAGTAAAAGAAATGCAACAAACTATCCTTATAAACCGGGATCCGGCGAATATTCCCACTCGAACGTTGTAGACCTGGTCTTTCGGGTTCAACGTCTCTCACATAACAAATACGCCCGAGTGTTGAGGAGAAGAAGTCCATCTGACCGTTAGTAACACGCAGCCTCTAATCTGCACGTGGTTAATTTAGTTATCACCAGGATATTGCCCAGGATATTAGCAATATCCTAATCCAGTATCCTGATCACAAGTAAACAACCAAAAGCGGGATATTAGTCAGAATATATATATACTCAAAAAATGACCCATAACAATTGTCCCCAAATATATCTGTTGGTATACCAATCCAACGGATATATTTCAAAAATTCTATCTCGTAAATCAAGGTAATTAAATCAAGACGACGGTCAAAATCACTTCATAACCTCCAACGCGCTTTTAACTCGATGGAGATCTACAATGCTCCTATATCTTCTCTCTTCTTGTTTGAAAAGCAAATATCTCCAACGGAGTCTCCAGGTAATTCCCTATTTCTCATTCATTTTCTGTCAATCTTTCTTCCCTTATTTGCAATGGCTGCCAGAACTCATTCCCAAACTGGTGAATCATCCGAGACCTTCATTCAGCAGAATCTTCTCAAAAATCCCGAGAAGGAGGTCTGTGCTTTTGACAACGCAGACATTGCGGCTTTGAGAGCTTCCGGTGCTTTCCCTGATAACACGGTCTTTAGACCATTCGATCGGTCAATTCAATCGGACGTTTCTTCTACTGATTGGGTTTGCTTCCCAGCATACCCTTTCTCGCTAGGTCTTCGATACCCTTTTTCCTGAATTTATGATGCAATTCTTCCGGACCACCGGTATCTCCTTTGCTCAGACCATGCCCATGGTCTGGAGGGTATTAATCGTGCTCAACCAAATTAAAAATCTTCACCGTCCCGACCTTTGTATCGAAGATCTGCCAATCGCTTACCGCCTCCGATCCCACGGTTCTAGCCGGTTTTTGCTTTTTTCGACTTCCAACAAACCCCTTATTCTTAAAGCCACCAAAAACGAAGATGGATGGCAACGCAAGTTCTTCCGGTTGAGTGGTTAACCACCGGTAGGATTATGAATGTTCTCATGTACTTTTAGACGTTTATCTTTTGCTAATATCCTCCTTTTTATCCCTTTGCAGTAAATTTCAAGGAAGTAGCTCTCCCTACTGCGGAATCAGAGAAAAGAATCAAGACTGTTTACCAATTACCTGCAAGTGATAGGAGTTTTACCACACATATCCCGAGTTCCAGTCAATACTCATCATCTGAAATGTCGGGTAAGGATTACTTTAAAATAATTAGTTAGCACAATACAATAGAATGAAGGATAATAAAAATGTAAGACTTTTCCCTTTACACAGCACCAGCCAAGATCCCTGAAGTCTTTGACCTCGACGAGTTGGACAGTTATTCTGATCAGGTTCAGATCAAGAAGGAACCTAGTCCCAAGGCCACAGCCTTATCCAAACCCAGCAGCTCCAAGGCTATCATCATTCCCGTAAAAGGAAAGAGCCCGATTCCCCCGTCATCTCTGATACATTCCCCTACGAGAATTACGGGTTCATCGAAGCAAGCGGATTTATGACTTCTTTTCTCAATCAGGTCAGTATCCCTGAACCATATCCTGCAGCTTATACCCCTTATAAGCATTTATTAAAACCAATACCTGTCCTTTTATTTTTGCAGGGTCTTGAACGTCTGGTTCATCTATATCAAGAATCCTGCGGGCTCAACAAGACGCTTGAGACCAAGTTAAAGAAAGCCGAGGTTACTATCTCCGATCAAGGCATGATTGCAGCTGCTAAATCTCGGCACTACGAGGAGAAGTTCAAGGCTATGACCCAAGAACACCAGCCCGCTCTCAACAAAATTACTCTCCAGGCCCAAGCCGATCTTGACGCTGCCCATGCTCAACATGAACAGGATATGGTCAGCTATCGGGAAAGCCTTAAAAGTTTCGTCGTCACTTCTCTCCTCCAGGCCAGGCTAAAGATGGCCCACGAAGCCAAAACACTAGGCTTCGAATGCCCTTCTTGGGACGTTAATGCCTGGGAAACAAAGCTAAAGAGCCTCGGCGGCACTTCTGCCAAACCTGCTGCTGAAGGATCTTCAAAAGCAGTTAAAAAACCAACCAGTGCTGAGAAGGATGCTGAGGCGGATCCCGAGACGGATGCTGCTGAAATTACCATGAACGAAGAAGGCGCTGCCTCCTAAAACTTATTTTCTTTAAATTTGAGAGTTATGTTTATGTTTGAATAATTTTATTTCTCGTCTTATGAACAATTTTTATTTCTACATCAAAACAATTTGATAGCCGAAGGTGGATGGGTCCTGGGTTTTAGGATGAAACCTTCGGCTATCAACTGGTATTGCTTATTTCAAATAATTCCATCTTTCAATCGACTTGCTATTGTTTTCTGTATTTCTTAGTATAGATTTTAGCTTTGCAAAATTTTGTACAACTATCCTTTGAAAATATCCTGATCAATATACTCAGTGATATGTTACGAAAACTTTTATTAAATAGAACTCCTAAAAATTCAATCAACTTTAGAGAAAACTTCTAAAGAATGAAAGATAGTTCATTTTCTAAAATCTGTTTTGACAATACTTGTTTGATCAGAGTTTTAATTTCAAACTAGTATCACTTCCAAACATTTCAATCAAATATCCCGAAACGCATCCCAAAAGCACATTTTGAAGATATATCCCGAAGATATATCCTTTTCAGGATACTTAAACCTTAACCTGAATTATAAAATTTATGTAAGGTTTATAAAGGAAAGATCATACCAGGAACTGAGTCTAACCCTAGTATTAATCTCCAATCCCCTTTGCGACTTCTTCTACTAAGATGTCCCCGGTTCGAGACACTTAGCTCAACTTTGATCCTTTGTGCGTCATACAATTGCTTTAGATGGAATGTCCCCTGTGCATGAAGTCCTTAAACACTTAGAAAATTTTTGAACAATAGTTCCAATTGTATAAACAATTTTTGTGTTACAGGGGTAAAACCCAAAATATACTGGAGATAAATCCTTCATATCCTGGGGGAAATCCCAAATTTTCGTGCGCTACAGGCGGGAGTGTATAAACTCCAAGACTTAGAAAGGTGAAAACCTTTAAACCTTAGAGAGTATGAAAATACCCTTTCGTGAGAGAGGGTGATCAATCCTCATATACCTTTAGGATTCAGGATATAGCCAACAGTAACGAAATTGTCAGCCACTTTTACATGGACTGGTCCCGCCACCTTGAACTATTCCCGAATAACTTGCGCTCCAGGTGGGGTGTTTAAACCCAATTCGGAAGAAAGGTGAATACCTTCATACCTGTGAATCCTCTAATCTTCCGAAGTATCCTGAATGTGTATCCTGGTGCTATATCCCGAAATATATTCTGCAAAACCACTATAAGCTAAGGTGGGTGTTAGCCTGGCTAACACCCCTCCGATGCTTAAGTCAGTAATAGATTCAAAATAGTAAATAATGTCAAAATTTAATAAGAAATACATAATCCATACCATCCTGAGCTGGAATTTAAATTCCATACTTACTTAAAATAGAGCTTTAGATGTATAGCATTCCAGGATCTCGGTAGCATATCCCCTCCAGATTCTTGAGTCGGTATGCTCCTTTTCTTGATTCTGATTCAACCTCGTAGGGTCCTTCCCATTTCGGAGCCAACTTTCCATCAGCAGGATTAGTGGTATTCTGAAAAGCTTTTCTTAATACCCAATCTCCAACCTGAAATCTTCTAGTCCTTATATTCGTGTTATATGCTTTAGATATCCTCTGTTGATATGCTGCCATCCTTACCCTTGCAGCATCTCTTGTCTCATCAATAGTATCCAGTTCCTGGCATAAGACTTCAGGATTCTGCTCAGGATTCCGGAGGATAAATCTTGCAGTAGGTATCACCATCTCTGTTGAAATCACTGCTTCCGCTCCAAATACCACGGAAAACGGAGTTTGACCTGTTGCATTTTTTACCGTCGTTCTATCAGCCCACAAAACAAAGGGTAGTTCTTCTGCCCATCTTCCTTTCTTGGCCCCTAATCTCTTCTTCAAGTTGTTGACAATTATCTTGTTTGAGGATTCAGCTTGTCCATTTGCTTGAGGATGTACCGGGGTAGACGTGATCATTTTGATTCCCCAACTTTTGCAAAAGTCAGTAGTCCTCTTGCTTATAAACTGGGATCCATTGTCACAAATGATTTCAGCTGGTACTCCAAACCTTGTCAGGATATTTCTCTTTATAAAGGATACTACTTCTTGGTCTCTAACTTGAACAAATGCTTCTGCTTCAACCCACTTGGAGAAATAATCCGTCATTGCCAACATGAAAACCTTTCCTCCGGGAGCCTTTGGAAGCTTTCCCACTATATCCATACCCCATTTCATGAACGGCCAAGGGGAAACAATAGGATACAGCGGTTCAGCAGACTGATGTAATATGTTACTATGTCTTTGACATGCGTCACATCTTCGAGCATATTCTGTGGCATCTTTCCTCGTCGTCGGCCAATAATATCCTGTTCTTAATACTTTTGAAAATAAGGACCTGCCCCCAGTATGGTTACCACAATCCCCTTCATGTATATCCTGAAGTACTTCTTTGGTTTCGGGATCCTCCAAGCACCTTAGATATGGTCCTGCAAGACATTTTTTATACAAAACACCATTTATAATAGTGAATCGTGATACCTTCATTCTAAAGGCTTTAGGATTCTCATTCTTTGGGATGTGTCCTTCCTTGAGATATCTCATAATTGGAGCCGTCCAGGATTTAGGATCCTCCTCAGGATACTCATCGTCAGGATCCTGAATACTTACTACTTCCTTATCCTGAGGATCCGTCGCAGGATATAGGATATGTAATATTGGTATTTGGGTTCCTTCCGGTATCCTGACCGATGATCCCAGATTTGCCAAGGCATCACCTTTAGCGTTATCTTCTCTTGGTACCTGTTCAAGTGTAAAAATATCGAAATATCCTGCTAATTTTTTGAGAATTTCGAGATACTCGATTAACTTCTCTCCCTTAACTGCATAGGATCCATTAAAATGATTAGTGATTAACAAGGAATCAATATATACTTGCAAATTCTTGATACTCATATTCTTAGCCAACTCTAATCCTGTCATATTCTGCCTCATTATTAGTAGCAGGAAATTCACACCTAATAGCCTGGGGTAATATGTCCCCCTGTGGCGATTTTAGTAGTATACCTAAACCTACACCTCTTATGTTAGATGAACCATCAGTATACTTCTAAATCTACTCCATTTTGAATGTCACTACTGAAATCAGCCACAAAGTCAGCTAAAGCCTGAGACTTTATGGCATTTCTAGGCTCATATACTAAATCATAAGCACTCAGTTTTACTGACCACTTAGCCAACCTACCTGACATCTCGGGTTTCCTAAGCACGTTTTTAACAGGATAATTGGTTTTAACATGAATCCTATGTGTCTCAAAATAATGTCTAAGTTTTGTTGATGCCATAACTAGGGCTAATATTAATTTCTCTAGATGAGAATATCTAGTTTCAGCATCTAGTAAACTTTTACTAATATAATAGACAGGATATTGCTGACCTTCATGGTCCTTTATAAGAACGACACTTACAGCATTCCCTGATACAACGAGGTATAGGGATAGTGGTTCACCATTTTCAGGCTTCATCAATAGAGGTGCAATTGAGAGATATCGCTTCAAATCCTGCAAGGCTGTTTCATGCTTTGCTCCCCATTCGAACTTCTTATTCTTCTTAAGGATATCATAAAATTCCTTGCATTTTTCCGAGGATCTTGAAATAAATCTGTTTAATGCTGCTACTCGGCCTGTTAACCGTTGAACATCCTTCATATTCGAAGGTAATTTTATATCCAGGATGGCTCTAATCTGCTCCGGGCTCGCCTCTATGCCTCTTTTGGTCACCATATATCCTAGAAACTTTCCTGCCCCCACTCCGAAATGGCACTTAGCAGGATTCAGCTTCATGTTATACTGATCCAGGATATCAAATGCTCCCTTAATATCCTGGAGGTGATCCTCAGCCTTTTTAGATTTCACCACCATATCGTCAATATATACCTCCATGGTGTCCCCCAGCTTGTCTTTAAACATCATGTTTACCAACCTCTGGTATGTTGCACCTGCATTTTTCAATCCAAAAGGCATAGCAGTATAACAATAAATACCTGTTGGTGTCATGAAGGCAGTATCCTCCTGGTCCGAAGGCTCCATTTGAATCTGCTAAAATCCTGAGGATGCATCCATGAAGGCTAACATCTCATGCCCAGCAGTAGCATCCACCATTGCATCAATATGGGGAAGAGGAAATGGATCTTTAGGACAAGCCTTGTTCAAGTCCGTGTAATCTACACAGACTCTCCATTTCCCATTTTTCTTCTGTACCACGACTACATTTGCCAGCCATCTTGGAAACTTGACTTCTCTGATCATTTTGGACTTCAACAATCTTTCAACTTCCTCTTGTATGATTGTATTTCGTTCAGGAGCAAACTTCCTTCTTTTTTGCTGAACATGCTTGAATGACCTGTCAATTCCAAGCTTGTGAGTAGTAATGTCTTTGGATATACCTGTCATATCCTCATGCTTCCATGCAAATGTTGACATCCTGCACTTCAAAAAGTAAGTTAATTGTTCCTCAATATCCTGAGGGATATTGGTCCCTACGAGCACCGAGATATCGGGATTATCCTGATCCAGGATAACTTTCTTCATATCCTGCTCTGAAGCCTCCACGATATCCTGGGCCCGCATCTTTAATTGCTATGCTGCAATGGGCTTGGTTGAGGATTTCATTGAGGATGAGTAGCATTCCTTCGCCTCCTGCTGATCACTATCAACTTTGACGACCCCCCAAGGGGTAGGGATCTTGATGCACTGGAGATAAGTCGATGGCACAGCCTTCATGTCATGGATCCATGGCCTGCCTAGTATGATGTTATAACAGGATAGGGAATCCATCACACAGAAGCGTTGTATCGAGTTGACCCCTTCAACATATACTGGCAACTTTATCTCTCCTACGGTGTTCCTAGCTTCTCCACTGAAACCAACGAGCACAGTGGACTTCGAAGTAATGTCCATTGGAGATACATTCATCCTCTTCAACGTTTCCAGCTGAATTATGTTGACAGAGCTACCATTTTCCACTAATATCATGCGTACAAAATGGTTAGCAACATATAATGTTATTACGAGAGCATCATGGTGAGGATCCTGAACAGTATCCCTGTCATTACTATCGAAAGTGATCACTTTATCGGTTGTAAGGGTAGTCATCATGGCTAGTTTGTCTCCCCTTTAAGTCTTAGCTTCCTTTGCATGTCTCTTGGCCACAGAATACGAAGTCCCACAAATGTCGGATCCTCCTGAAATAAAGTTAATTATTTTGGCATCAGCTGGGGGTGATGCTGCTCGTTCAGGATCCTTCTCAGGATCCTGCCCTTTATTCTTCTTTCTTCCCAGCAAATCCTTCAGATACCCCTTGCTTAATAGGTAGCTTATTTCTTTCCTTAGAGCAATGCAATCCTCGGTCACATGTCTGAAATCTTCATGGAAGGCACACCATTTGGATTTATCCTTCCAATCAGCTTTCTGCTGATTCTTTCGAGGCCACCTAGCTTTGTCTCCTAAACCCTGCATAGCATACATTAACTCAGGTATATTAACAGAAAAGCAGTATTCAGATAATTCAGGATATTCCTCAGGATCCTCGTCTTCAACAGCGTTCACTTTCTTGTTATCATTCCTGCCATATGGCTTGGAGAGATATGGTTTATACGAGGATTCTGATTTCCTGTTGGTTGATTCGTAGGTTGAGGTAGAATTCATCCTCTCTTGCATCTTTTTGTCATCTTCCAAGCGGATATATCTCAAAGCCCTGTTACGAGCTTCGTCGAGATTCCTGCAGGGATTCATTACAAGATCCTGATAAAACTGAGAATCCTTTTGTAACCCCATCTTAAAAGCCTGCACAGCTGTTGCAACATCAAGATGTGGGATATCCAAGGATTCCCGACTAAACTTGTTCACATAATCCCTCAAGGATTCATGAGGTCCTTGAGTTATCCTGTAAAGATCACTGGTTAGTTTCTCAAAGCTCCGACTGCAAGAAAACTGACTATTAAATAAATTAACCAAATGAGCAAACGAAGTAATTGAGTGAGGAGGAACATTTAACAGCCATTTTAAGGCTGATCCTGTCAAGGTAGAACCGAAACCCTTGCACAAGCATGCTTCCTTTAGCTTCGGAGGAATAGGGTTAATCTCCATTCTTTCTCTATATTGGGCAACATGCTCTTCAGGATCCGTAGTCCCGTCATATAGTTTCATGTTGGGGGTCTGAAATCTTTTTGGGATTTCAGCATCACAGATAGGATATGCGAAGTGGGATATCCTGTGGTTGTCTTGGGATACTTCCGGAATCGGCTGGACCACTCCAGGCACACTGGATATCATGTCCTTCAATTTCTGAAGTTCCCCAGTAAATGTTGACGTCATACCTGCATCCTGCAAAGACCCATTATTGTTAGTAGCAAGGGTATTATTATTTGACATGTTACCGGTCTGAGGATTCTGGCCATATCCTGAAGCATATCCTGAGCTCCTCACAGTTGACATCCTGACCGAGGAGGGTATCTCAGGGATATGATTCTGAGAATGGCTTGGCACGATATTCCCCCGGGTATCTTCAGTGTAAACTGCAGAACTGAAGTTCAAAGCTCTACGCTGCAGAGGAGTGACAGTTTCTTCAGCAGGTCTACTTAGGCCGGATTTCAAGAGTTGAATCTCTCTCATCAGCAACCGATTAGTTTCCTGCTGCTGCCTCATCTGTTCCTGTACACTACCAAACAAATTCAGAATTTCATCATTAGAAGCCAAAATAGGACCAAATCCCTGAGTAGTGGGAGCGGGGATAACATCCCGAGCCACATGACTTTCAGTTCCATGTGAAGAAGTTTGCATTCGTGGAGGAGGAGGTGGAAGCACCGAACCAATTGTTGCAGAGGTTGTAGCAGACATGGTGGAAGAGCTCATGTTTGATCTCGAGGCCATTGAAAACAATGTAGCAAAAATTTTTGACAATAGAAAGCCGAGTAATGATTTTACTAAAGTTTTTAGCAAAAATAGCACCACTTGCCCCACGGTGGGCGCCAAATTGTTTTGGTCAAAAATTACCGAAGCAATTAAGTGATCAAATTAGTTAAGTGAGGTAGTGTGCTAGAAATATGTGTGAAAAATATGTTAGTCAATTTAATTGTAAAAACAGTTTCAGGATACGGCTCAGGATATAGAGCTGTATCTTTGATCAAACAATGAGCAAAAAAGTAAAGGTTGACACGTGATGTACGAGGAAAGCCCTTGATCAATCTAGATCGCCGGCACAAAACCTCGGGAGCTGACAATCGCAGCTGCCTTGTTCTTCTATTACTTCAAATATCAGGATACAGTGCAGGATGTGATGCGGATCAACTAGGTGTTACAATGTAATTCAAGTACAAGTGTTTGTGTATAGTGTTTGCTGTGAGCTGGAGAGCAAAAGTGTTCAAAAGTGTGTGTGAAAGTTGTGTGCCTTAATCTGATCCGCCACCATCTATTTATAGTAAAAGAAATGCAACAAACTATCCTTATAAACCGGGATCCGGCGAATATTCCCACTCGAACGTTGTAGACCTGGTCTTTCGGGTTCAACGTCTCTCACATAACAAATACGCCCGAGTCTTGAGGAGAAGAAGTCCATCTGACCGTTAGTAACATGCAGCCTCTAATCTGCACGTGGTTAATTTAGTTAACACCAGGATATTTCCCAGGATGTTAGCAATATCCTAATCAAGTATCCTGATCACAAGTAAACAACCAAAAGCGGGATATTAGTCAGGATATATATATATATATACTCAGAAAATGACCCATAACAAGTTTATTTTCCCTTATTTTGTAATACAAATTAACCTATTTTGCCTCATATATAATTTAAAAAACTATAAGACTATTTTAATAAACTATTAAGCTATATTGATAAATGTAAAAGTTTTTTTAATAAAAGGATTAAAATGTTAAGGGGCTGTTTGGCAACTTCTGAATGGTTAACTGTTGAATCACTAAGAGGTCTGAACTATTAAGTGTTGAACTAGTAAGAAGTCTGAACCATTAAGAGACAGTATAATGCTTAACCGTTCAGAGGCAAATGTCTGACCAATTCAGATTACAGGTCTTAACCATTCAGACTCAGTATAAAACTTAACCATTCAAAGGCAAATGTCTGAACCATTCAGACATCCGCTCGCGAAACAAACAGTCTGAACGATTAAGAGGCTGTTTGTTTGCATCTTAACAGCCTCTTAATACCCCCATGTCTGACCGAGTCAGATTTCAGAGTGTTTGTTTCATCCCTCTTAAAACTTACCCAACCGCTTATTATCCTCTGACCGAGTCATACATTACCATGAGTCTGACTGAGATCTGAATGGAATTTTGACAAACTTGCCCTCATCCACACTGCCCCTTCATCTCCATACCTACCGAATCAACATAACCGCCACCACTGCCCCTTCAAAAAATAAATAAAGAAAAGTAAACTCACCACTATCTTCATCGCATTGCTGCCGTCGGCAGGCTCCGGCCGTCGGAGTGACGGGGCTCCCGTCGCTCCTCGTTCACTATTTTCTCACGCCGAACCCAACCACCACGTATAACTTCCTGCTGTCACACCTCAACTCAAAACAACTCGAATCCACCGCTGAATCCACCGCCGCAAGGCGGCTCTCCGCCGTCTCTCTCTCTCTCTCTGGTCTCTCTCTTCCGATCTCGTCTGCAGCCATCGCTCACCACCACCGGACGTGGTGGTGGTCCGTTTCTTTTACCGACGCGGGGGGGGTGGCTGTTTGTCGGGTGAACAAGCCGCCGCCGGTCGCGGCTCCACCAGTTTCACCGGTCGGCGAGGATGGGGGTGGCTCTGGTTGTCGGATTTGTGGCTGGAGTTTTTAAGAAGAAGAGGGGTGTTATTGTGATGTGGTCCTGTGTTTTACAAATGAAGGAGATAGGGTAGAGAGAGACAGAGAAAGTTTGGAGGTGATGAATGATTGAATGACTGGAAATGATCTATCTAGACAACATGTATATATATATAATAATAAAATGGTTTTTTTAATTAAAAGGGGTAAAAATGTCATTTTACATGGTCATTCAGATGTGCAACCAAACAACACTTTACTGATTCAGCACTTACTGATTCAGAGCCTCTTATCCATTCAGACCTCTTATTCAATCAGCACTTATTGATTCAGATGTTGCCAAACAGCCCCTAAGTGAGTGTTAAATCAGTAAGAGGTCTGAACCATTAAGAGCCTCATTAAGAGGTAAACAAACAGCCTCTAAATCACTTAATATGGTAAAATATGAAAAATATTTAAACTCATACTTGGGTTTACATTTTTATTATCCTCCATAGTAACTCAAAGTTTGTTTCAAACATATCATGTTGTTTATCATAATACTTAAAAATACGTAGATTCTACATTTTTTCAGTAATTTAATTCAAAAGTATCATTATTATTAATATTATAAGTATAATAAAATTTAACCGTTTTTAGTAACTTTTCATACAAAAAATATCATTATCATTATAAATTATAAATATATTTGAAGTATGAGTGGATATTAAGGTAACAGTTTTAAAAGAAGCAATATTGTCATTATATGATATTAACATGATTTAAAAAATAAAAATCAATTTTGATTAGAAACGATATTTTAAGGATGATATGATGTTAACAGGTGGCATTCATTAAAATCGTTTATTAGAAGTAAGATTTGTTTTTCTAAAAGTATAGAAAATTTGTATGTGAATTTTGTTACGATATAATTTATAGTATTTATTTTGTATTGATAAAATGTAAACTAATATGAAAACCCATAAAAAATTTAACCATGTACTACTACGCTAAAAGTAGGAAAAATAGTATATAATAAAGTTCTCTTCAAAAGAAATACAACACTTCTTAAATGGAAAAAAAAATAGTTATAAAAAACAAATAAAAACTAATCAATATCATGAACTATAGTTTCGATAATAATAGAAAATGACAAAAGACAAAAATTAATCAATTATTATATATATATAATTTTACAACTCCTCACTTTGGAAATTTTTTATTTTGGCCACAAAATTTCTATATATTTTAGTTTGACCACCAAATTCTATTAGCTACATTCAAAAAAAAATTTAATGGATAATTTTCTTTGCACCCTCTTATCTTTCGGTTTGTTAGTTTATTTCCTTTTTTTCAGTGGATATTTTTTATTTGCACCCTTCATATTTAGGTTTGTTAATTTTTTTCTTTAACGATTTACGTTACAGCCTCTCTTTGAACTTTAACTTTAATAAGATTATCATTTTGAGTTTTTAACGAGTATTCAGTTAAGTGAATTATTTTTATCTGCATTTTGACAAGAATTTTCGTAAGGGTGAGATGGGTGGTCACCTCTTGAGCAGAGGCAAACTCTCCACCCACCCAATCACATCTTGGCATGTCAATTTCCCTCTCTAAGTCCTCTCTTGCACTAAAACATAACGGGTGGTCACCTCTCTTGAGGAGAGGTGAACTATTTTTTTTTAAATATAAAAAAAATTGTGATTGGTTGAAAAGTGTGGGTCCCACCATTATCCAACTCTCTCTCCTCTTCCCTCTTCGGTGACTACTCACCGATTACACTTTATCACCCCACTCACCCAAGTGTTGGCAATGGTGTTACCGTGAGGTAAACTCACTCAATCACCCCACCCCACTTCACCCACCCATCTCGTTCACCCTAACGAGGTTTTTAAACAAATTGGTTGTTTTAAACATTATTTAAACCATTTGGTTTTTTAAACTGTCCGACGCTCGTCTCTAAATATACCATTGCAATGTGTTTTTATCAATGTATAAACCGACCTGCTGTAATGCACGATCATCGTGTTTATCTAATTTATATGTGTTTTAGTGTAAAGTTTGTTCGGCTAACTTGACTTTCATATACAATATTTAACGTAACTTTTCCATGACTTTCGAAGATACCGTCGCCCGTGATTTTTGTATCGTCACGTTCACAATTTGCTTATTTTTATGTGTGTTTCAAACCCGTCGTGGAGCACGGGTCGTAACCCACTAGTTTTCTATAAATTTAAATTGAAGGAGGTGATTTAGATTAGATTAATCTATTAAATAAAATATAAATAGCAAATAAGAGATTGTGAGAGAGAATTTTAGGCATTAAATGAAGTCTTTTATTAATATTATAGAGAAAAATTGTAGGATCGTTGAATCGATCAAACGAGACGTTCAGAAGAGTTCTAGACCAAATCAGAGGCGGAATTCAGTGATTCGATCTTCATTGCAGCTTGATTTACACTTAGAAGTAGTTTAACTGTCGATTGTATTGATTTCAGAACGTTTTACAGGCTTGGCGACACTTCGGCAGAGCTTCGCTACCGGAATCCAAAGTTACAAATGACAACCAAGACTCAACTATTTATAGGAGATCCAGTCCTCACGAACCAGCAAAACCCACTTCGTGCGAAGTGGTCACTTCGTGCGAACTGAACTGTTTACTCTAAAATCCTATTTTCTTGACTGCTAAGCTTCGGTTTATCCTATCTAGATACGTGACTCGATACAAGACGAAGTCAACAGACATATGCACCAACAAAAATGTCCGGATAGTCCCTGTGATTTGCCTATTTTTCACCTTTAGTCCCTAACTTTCTAAAATTACACCTATAGTCCCCAACTTTTGCAATTTCGTTCCCGGATAGTCCCTGACGCATATAGGGGTTAGTTTTTGTTGTTAAATGGATGTGAAATGACCAAAACACTGTTAAATTAATACCTAAAAAGTTAAAAAGAAACATAATTAATATTAAATAATTTATGTGAGACCCTCCACCAACTCCACCCGCTTCATCTTCCCCACTCTTCACCACCATCACAATCTCCACCTTTCACCACCACCAACATCCACCAACCACAGTCACAAAAAAAGCTTAATCATAAGAACTATTATGTACAAAAACTCACAAGAGTACCCATTTTCAGGTTAAAAATTGCGACTTTTTTTATATTGCAAATGGTATGCTTGAACTATACAGACAGACCGAGACATTCTTGATTCCAGCATTAATATTTTTTTCCGCCTCACAATGCATAATTAAGTATTACAAATCTGTTCAGTATATACACTCAGAATAATGCCATCTATCAGACGATTATGGTTGGAATGGTAATTGTGAATCTTCAACCCACCACCACACCTCCTGACCTCCACCAAACCAACCACAACACCTCCTAACACCCAACCACCAAAACACCACCCCAACCACCGCCACTTAAACCCGCCCGTCGGAAAAACGAATCTGGCCGGAAAAACCTGTATGTCGTCCACAAGCCGCCCGCCAAACTTGAATCTGGCCGAAAAAACTCGTACCCGTCCTCTACAACCTGCAACAACAAAATATTTCGTTTTTCACGGTGGAGGTGGTGGTGGGTTGAAGGTGGAGTGGTGGTGGTTTTGTTTTTCTCCGGCGAGTTTCTGGGTTGAAATTTAAAACCTGATTATCGGCAAAATGACTGCGATCATCTACCTAACTAGAGCTGATGAGCATGGAGTTAAAATAATCAGGCATGTCAAAGGAGGATAGAATCCAAGTTCTGTTAATTAGTTGCAGGTCAACAGTCCACATCTCAGAGAATTAGTCGAGAAGAAGAAGATGATGAGAGGGGTAGGGTGAGGGTTGGGTATGTTGTGGGACCCACTTTATTAATTAGATTTTTATTTATTAAATGTCCGGATAGTACTTGTGGTTTGCCATTTTTAAGGAAAGTGTATTTTTGTTATTTCACAACCTCTTAACTGAGAAAACTAACTGATATTAGGCATAGGAACTATTTGGGAACGAAAATTGAAAATTTGAGGACTATAGCTGTAATTTTAAAAAGTTGAGGACTAAATGTGAAAAAATAGCAAACCACAGGGACTATCCGAGCATTTAACTCAATATTTTATAAGATAAGATTAGAAGTTGAATGAGTTGTAAAAAGGATGGTATTTAAAAATCTATATATATAGTTGTAAAAGGGTGCGAGACTTTCTTGTTTTGATGGAAACTATCGATGTGAATTGATATATATAATAATTCTTATCTTAACTGTAGCTGATTTATTATTGTATATTTCCTCTATATTATTTATCGGTTGTGAGGGACATTTACTATTCAATTTTAATGCTTTCTATTTGTCCACCTGTCTCTAGATTCATGATATGTGGTCATCTGTCTAAACTCTCTCAACTCACAAAAATAAATTCAAAAACACTCACATGAATGTTAGATTTAATTCTGAAATAATCTTAATCGTTCCATTGTTTCTACAAGCTTAAATTCTGTTCTCAAGTAATTTGAATTTTTCCATTGATTATATTTTTTAAGGTTTTATGTTGGTTTTCAAAAACAAGTTCTTAGTCCTTACTCCTTAGATGCCATTCTCAAAATGAATCTGACTCATTTATCTTATTTTATCCATTCCCCTGTGGTGTTGATGTAGAGAGAAAATGGTGATGCCGTAGATAGGAGAAAGTAGCGAGAGGGCGGAGGGAACTTGGCATAACTCACCACCGGTGGTGATGCATATGCTTCTCTCTCTCATTTCCAAGATGATGTTTTTATGTTCTCCAAGAAAGAAAGTTCAGAGAAAAAGAAAAATGTTTACAAGTGTTTTTTCTTTAAACATGGTTTTGAATCATGGTTTTGTACCAACTTCTATCTTTTGAATCTTTTTCGTACATCTAAAAATGATTTACTTTTGTATAACAAAATAGCAAGATGTTGGCTGTTTTCTTACCCAATTTGATAGCTTCTGCTTTTTGTTCACAATTTAGTCAATACATCTATTAAAAAAAGTTAGATTTCGTTCTAAGTTACGAGCTAACTTGGAAAATAAGCTGACAGTTTTTCATTGATTTGTTGTTTTTGGTTAATTGTTGTTGGTAACATCTACATGATATATTTAATTTTTAACAATGTATTCAGTTTTTAATATTATTAAACTTGATTATCTTGATATAATAATAATAATAATAATAATAATAATAATAATAATAATAATAATAATAATAATAATAATAATTGCATATCTCTGAGATACAAAGATACAAATAAAAAATACAAGTAAAACTATATAATATGTTTATAATATTATCACTTTTATATTTCTGGGCTATAACGAGCGTTGGGACAGTATTTTTTTAGTTTATCTTATTACTGTAAAGTGTGGGTAATGTTATTCTTTCTTTTTATATATCATAACATTTTATGTAACACTCCGTAACGTGCATGCGTGTTTCCACGTTTTTACGTTTATTTTTTGTTTTGCTTAACGGTTCCGTCGCAACGCGCGGGTACTGAAAACTCGTATATATTAAAGAACAATTTAACTTCTTTTTTTTTTTTTTTTGTCTTTTTTGGTTTTCTTTCTTTTTACTTTTAACCTTTAACTTTAAGTATTAACTCTTACGACCCCTTAACTTTCTAAATACTTTTTAATCGAGTTTTACGTATTTATTTTTATTTACATGTCGATATAAACTTAAGTTGATTTACGTTTTGACGTATGTTTTTTTTGTTTTGTTTTTTTTTTACTTTTAACCTTTAATTTTCAGCATTGACTCTTACAACCCCTTAAATTTCTAAATACTTTTTAATCGAGTTTTACGTCTTTATTTTTATTTACGTGCGGATAAAAACTTAAGTTGATTTACATTTCGACATAATTTTTTTTTATGTTTTCTCAACTTTCGGCATTGACACTAACAACCATTTAACTTTCTAAATACTTTTGTAATCGAGTTTTATGTGTTTAGCTTTAGTTACATGTGGTATAAATTTAAGTTATGTTTTGACGTATGCGCAACTTTAAAAAAACGTTATCCCGCCGCGAAGCGCGTGTATAAATTCTAGTTCGTTTTGATATTTGATGGAGATTCTTAGCGTAGCTATTTATGAAATTCGTTTTCATTTTTGATGCAAATTTGAATGGAAATTTGAAGTTAACAGTAGGCTTAACCAATGTTTTAAAAACTAGTATTTTAATTGTACCGGGTCAGATTCAGAAATGGTTCAATCGGTTGGATCGGGTTGTACCGGGCGGTTCAACCGTGTTAACTAATTAACTCCATAAATCCATAAAATATAATTTCAACTCAAAAAATAATCCAAAACTACATCATTCCTTAATAAAAAAATATTCTAAAAGTTAATCCATAATAAAAAATTTTATCCAAAAAGTTCATGATTAAATACCCATTATATAGCAATTAGCAAACGCTATAACAATTAACAACATGAATGATTGAACAAAAGTCAAAAGAAGGTAAAATTGGATGATCGGTTGAAAAACTTAATTTGAAAAAAAAAAATCCAACGATTTTCTATCTTTGAGCAAGAAAGAAGTTTGATCTATGTGGATTGTCAATTGTGAGCGCTAAGTTTTACACTTTAACTAAAAAGGTAAATAGTCACCTTTTTAGGCACCTAAAACTTAAAAGTTCAAAATTTTGACCTTTGGCCCGGTATGAACCCGTACCGGTATACCAGTTTAAACCGGTATAACTCAATTTACCGGCGATACAACTTCTTTTCCGTTTCCTTAGTTTACTGGTATGATTCGTGCAGTCCAAACATCTGGCATCCGGTTTAACCAGCTCAACTGGACGGTTTAAACCGGTTTTTAAAACATCGGGTTTAACTTACTAGGTTATAAAGAAAGGCGCACATGATTAGTTGGTATTTTGCTAATTGTTCGGTTGTATTTTGTTTAGGAAGAATTACACATTTTGTCCTTTATCTTGATACCCTCTTTCAGGCGGCGTCCTTTTCAACGAATTTTGACAAGTTTTGCCCTTTATAGTCAAAATCCTTGCACGTCTTGTCCTTTAGCCCTAACCCAGTTAGATTTTTTTGTTAAATCAGATCACACAAGGGTAATTTAGTCTTTTTACCCATATATATATATATATAAATATTTTAATTTTAGTTAACAATAAACCAAAATCAAATTTAAGAAATTAATATAATTAATACATATAATTATATGTACAGAAACCCTCACCCATCTCTTTCTCTCTACTTCTCTCCCTAATTAGGTTTGATTTGATTCATGTTCATATTGTTTGATTTGATTCACAGCTTTTTATTAGTCATTGAAATGTACAGATTGTTTAATAGATTGATGTTCAGTGGTTAAGTTTCTGATTTCATTTCACTAGTCATTATAATGCACAGTCATTATAATGTACATATTGTTTAACTAGACTAATGTCTTATGTAATTAGGTTGGCGATTTCATTTAGAAACAACGATTTAGTAGTCGTTATATAGTAAATATTCTTCAATTTGATTGATGTTCATCGATTAGGTTTTCGATTTCGTTTACCACAACGTTTCATTAGTCGTTATTTTAGAAAGATTGCATAACTAAATTGATGTTTAGTGATTAGGTTTGCGATTTCATTTAATCACTCATTATAATGTACAGATTGTTCAGTGATTTTGTTACGGATCAGAGTTGTTCTTGATAGAGGTGGGTTACAGCTTTGATAGAGATAGAGAGTGGTGGCGATGGGGTGGATGGTGGTGGTGGTGGGGCCTTTATATATATATCAGTATTTACAAAAATTATCCTTTATATGTATAAAGACTAAACTACCCTCATGTAACTTGCACGTGACCAGATTTAACAAGAAAATCTAACTAGGTTAGGGTTAAAGGACAAAACGTGCAACAAAATTCCCTATAAAGGGCAAAAACTGTCAAATTTTGTTGAAAAGGACATCGCCTGAAATATGGTATCAAGATAAAGGACAAAACTTGTAATTTTTCCTTTTCTTTATGATTTAATCGTTAGTGGAAATCCTTGTTCCTTTCATGTGGGCTATTATTTTTTTTAATTATATTTTGTATGATTCACACATTCCCAACTAGTCAACAACACACAAACAAAAAAAGCGGTTATTTATCTGTAACCGAATTATATCGGTTAAGAATATGTAAAAACCGATCATATCGTTTCGGTTATGGTTACGGCTTAAAACCGAACAGAACCGTTCACACCCTTACAAGTAAAGGTGAAAAAAAAGTTTTGGGATCCAAAACCAATTTGGAAAGAAACCGTTGGATTTGAAATCCGAGTGGAAGAGAACCACGCGAAGGTGTTGCAGTGCATGGACATATCCGAACCACCTATTACCCTAAAGACTTAAAGTACAAAGTCGGTGGCTTCAGCCACCGACCAATTCCTCCCTTTTGTCGCCATTTGTCTTTTCTATGTTTTCCTTTTGTCTTCTCTTGGATCCCTTCTCCGTTCTTTCTTTTTCCCCAGATACACAAAACACAGAACACCCCAAATAAAACCCTAGCTCCATCTCCCCTTCAAACACCGTGATCCCCTCCTCCTCCTCCCATCGCCGCCGTCCCCCGCCCCTACCACGCCGTCACGCCCCCTTCTCCTCCCCTTCACACACCGTCGATCCCCTTTTTCTTCCTCGCCGTCGCTGGTTCTGTTGCCCTCCGGTTCGTCGTTGATGCTGCTGCTGCCCTCCGCCACGCCACCCCGTCGCTGCTGCTGCTGCTCTCCCCTGCCACGCCGTCGATCTCCTCCCTTCTCCCTTGCTACTTCACCGAATCAAGTATGTTTCTTTATCTTCAAGAATTGTTTTTTTCTTTTTTAATGTTATGATATGTACAGACAATCTATGATACAAAGGAGATTGTGTGGTGTTAGAGAGAGAAATGGAGCTATGAGTATTGCACCACCGTTGCCGGAGGCACCGGATTCAGGTCGGTGTTTTGGTTTTTATTTTTCTTTGCATTTTGTGGTTTAGTATTGAAGCTCGATTATCAGATCTGATGATGTTTCTTTTCATGATTGTTGCTTCTGTTATCGTTCAAATGTGTCCATGTCACGATGTGTCAGAAACTAGCAACGGGAGGTGGTGCGACGGGAGGAGGGGTGGCTGGTGGTGGTGTTGCGACGGGGGTAGGGTGGTATCTTTGGGCACATCATCTATTTCCAGACCGATGGGTCTGATGGTGTTGCGACAGGAGTTAGGTTGGTGTCTTTGACAATGAATTTTGAGGTTTTGATGTGAATGTGTTAGAGCTGTATTTAATTTGGGGTTTTTTGTTCATGTGTTCATAGGTGTGAAGTCTCAGTTGGAGTATCTTCAACAATGCTTGCCAGGTAATGCTTCTGGTTAAATTTTATTTTTACTGTTCTATCTTAAGATTGATCTTTAATGTGAATACCTATGATTTTGCTGATTTGGTTGTCTTTGTTATGTTTGCATATGATTGTAATGAAGCCCCTTTATAGTTTAAAGTTTAAACATTTATATTTAATTATGTTCGAGACCAAGGTGAAATTGATGTGATGGAACTAGAAGTTTCATGATGGTTCACCAAGTGGACCGAAGCAATTTTCGAAAATAAACTAATATTATGGATGATTATTATATCGTGAGACTATTTTTACATTTGATTAACTCCATAATTTTTAATATTAAAAAACACATTCAATCATATATTTACGTATGCAAAGATCTAGGTTTTGTTATGATTTGTTAAATCTCATTATATTTTTATTATAGTAGTATAGTCGAAAGCAATCAAGTAATTATATATTCCTTCAGTCTCATTTCAATTTATATCTTGACTTATTTTAGCTCTTTGTATATGTGAGTTACTATTTGTATGAATGTTGTTTCGACTCACGGAAACTGTGAATGGAGGCATGGTTTGCTTTCTCATGTTATTTATTATTTTGTATGTTGTCAAATGATCAATATTACTGATGATCATCTATGCGTTTGTTCAATGTTGTTAAGAAGTCCAAGAAGGACAGCACCATCTGCAGTTATGATTTCAAATTTTTACCTACGGATGCACAGTTATGAAGTTAAGGACATGTATAATTCAGCATTAAAGACAATTATTATGGTACTAAAACAAATTGTTTGCTTGCTTTGACAAATGCCATTCATCTTTCTTTCTTTCTGTTCATGAGTTCAGTTCCCTTTATCTTTCTTTCTTTCTGTTCATGAATTCATGAATCTCTGTTTTCTTTTCCTTTTTTTATTATATCATGATTAATTATTCATATAGTTTTGGATTTTAAATGAAGTTACAATAGTTTATTGAATAGTCTACGAACGTACATTTTTCGTAAAGTGATTGTGCATCAGTTCTTATACAATAGTTTATTGAATAGTCTACGAACTTGCCTTTTTCATTAGGTAATTGTGCATCAGATCTTATTTGAATAAAAGTCCCACTTCCCAAAAAAATGGCGTTCCTAATTCTATGTTTAATGACGTTAACGTCGCGAACATAATGTGTCTAACAAAGTCAAAAAAACGTGTAACGACGTGCGCGGATTCAATCTTTATTCTATTGGTTTTCAAGAATACAAAACCAAGAACTCAAGAAACAAATTTTTTATGTGCACAGGTTGATAGAAGATACAAACAATATTATCATCAAATGCAGATAATTATATCATCATTTGAAGTAATTGCTGAAGGTGGAGCAGCAAAAACCTACACATCACTCGCACTCGAGACCAATTCATGCCGTTTTCGGTGCTTGAGAGATGCAATCGACAGCCAGGCAACACGTTTTCAATAACTTTTTTTCAGTAAAGAGCCGGTCAAATATAAAGTATAAATACGTTTTCATTCGGCAGTGTCATAATGTTTTTTTAGTAAAGAGCCGGATCAAATATAAAGTATAAATACGAGTTAATTTAACTTTCGACGCCGCCGCAACGCGCGGCGGGTCAAAATCCTAGTTTATACTAATTTGAGATTATATCCGATTTGTGCACCTCCCGTTACAAGGCTATACTATTCATTGAAGAGGATATCATTACTATCATCTGAGAATCAATCTCTACTGGTTTTTTTTTCCAAAACGCAAAATTTCATTTTTACTTCTCGTGGGACTTGAACCTATGAACTCGCCAATTTCGGTACTCCTAAAACCTTTGCTTCTCCCGTTAGGTCACCAACCCCAATGGTAGAATCAGTTATTGTTAGTACATGATATTTGTAGTGTGTGAGAATATTCACGAGCATGCCCGACTTGGGGGAGGGCCGGGTGGGCGACGGCTCAGGGCCCTACCGCCCCAACGGGCCCATAACTTAAAAAAAATTATATTATGTATATACACACGCATTTAAAGAAAAAAATGTGTATTTAATTCTAAATAATATAAGGTCTAACCGTTTAAACAATTAAACCCAAATTGAAATTTAAACCCAAATAAAAACAATTTCAACTACTGAAATTCAATAATATAACAATTGATGAAGGAGCTTATGAATATAGTAAATTAATTCGACAAATTTTAATACCAATTACACTTCTTTCCATCTCTTTTTCATTGTGTTACTTTATATAACAACCCTCATAAAATATTTAGAACGTCCCTATACGTCCTAAAATATACCCCGTATACGTAAAATGACTCTAAATACCTTTTATTTTATAAAAATTAAATAAAAACAAAGTTTAGTTGTTCCTCGCCACACACCTTTGGGTGTTTGTCACGGGGGGCGAGCGAAGGGAGGAATGGCGCAACCCGGTGCCGCCACGTGTCACGTACGTTTCGAACCTACACTGGTGACTGTTCAAACCTAGGGCCTACCCAACCTAGCTCGCGGGGCGCGACGGCCCCTTGTGTTTCCTTCGCTGACCGCGAGAGACTGTCGATCAGACCCTATAAATAGAAGGCATCGGCCTTCAGTCCCAAATCGTTCATCACAATTCTCTCTCTCTCTAAATTTCTGAAGTGTAGAAATTATAGCGGATATAATACCCCCCTAAATAGCGAAGCTCTGTCTCGTTGTAAGTATTTTAACCCCCGGTTACATATTAGATACGCTGCCCGATTGATCTAGTGCTCCGTAACGACTGTTGAGGCTCTGCCCGACGTAGTCGTTGGAGTTCTGTCTCGGGGAGGGTATAACTAATGTAAATTGGGTTATTATACTAACGCGTGTGCATTGTTTAATTAATAGATTATAACAAGGAAGTTACAAGAAAAATACCTAAATTAGCAAAGTGAGTAATCTCCTTTTTGTGAAACCTTTTTGTAAACTGTTTTTACAAAACCTCAATTGTTTTGAACTATAATTAACAGTGGTTGAGTATTTGTAATTCTACAATTATCTTCGGTTTGTTGGGGGTTTGTATACAAAATTTGTTACTACACTGTGAGTAGTAACATGACCACAAGTCAGGATTGACAGTGCCGTGGGTGGTAATTAAAGTAAGAATTGGAAACAAATGTAATTGTTGGATTGCCCTCAATATTGTAAAATGATAAAAACCTGTTTTGATTAAATTGGGATTCACTCACCAGTATTTCCCACTGACAAATGTTTTTAAAACGTGTTTCAGGTAACAAAATGTGAAAGCCAAATAGAAGCCAGCTGGACAGCACTGAAGGCTTGGAAAATGTGGCTATAAAAGTTACCTAAATAAAGAAGATGTTTTAAATCAATAAATTAGGGTTTATTCCTATAAACATGTTTGTAATGGAAACTTAGGTTTTTCTCATGTATTTATTATTATAAAAATGTGGTATTTTACTCTGATAAAACATTTTCTAACTACGGTCCTGATGTAAATTCCGCTGCCAAAATGATAAATACCGATACCACTGATACTGGCTCGCGGCCGCCCGTTCCCAAGAGATAGGGGTCGGGGGTTGCGACAGAGAGAGTGGTATCAGAGCTACAGCCACTGATTTCAGCCAAAGAAGTGTTCTGCTGACATTGAAATTGTCAATTCTGTTAGGAAATAATTTATGTGACTATGTGCATACGTGTATATTATTGTTTTGTTATTTGACAATTTGTTAGTTTACAGTATGAGTGATCAAGGACCATCGGACGCCTATCGTCAATTGTCTAGTTCTCCTAAGGATGAAGGAACTTTTTCTCAGCCTACCCCCTCGGGGTATTCAGCTGACACAGAAGAGGGGATCTTTATATTCAAAGCACAATCCGAAGAACCATTCCCTACCAAAAAGAGAGGATGGTTCAGTCGGGGAGCTCACGAGCGTAGGAAAAGAATGAGAAAGTTGCACCCACAGAGACATTTAGCAGCTGCAAATATGGAGATGAACACTCAAACTCAGGACATACTCAATAGGCGATTAGCTAACTTCCACATATTAGCTACTACAGCCGCAGACCCAAACCTAGAACAAATCATTGCACCACAGCCACTACCCTTGTTCCCAACTCAACCCATGGAAATAGAATCTAACCCAGGAGACCTGATTCTCATGCCTGCATTTGATCCAAACGAAATCCCTAGAATTCCAGCACCCAATCCCCTGGCATATGACCCGTGGAACGATGAACATAGAAATTACCAAGAACTCTACCCACAAGAGGGCCCATACAAAACCCAGTAGCACCTAATCCTAACCTTGACCCTTTAGATCCGTATTGGGATAATGACCAGTATATTCGAGAGATCCTAGAGAACCCATACCCATACGAAGAACTGATGCCCCAGTACCCTGACCCGATACCAGCACCCGCACCACCCATGAGTACCGAGAATGTGCAAGAACTTCGCACCTTTGGTGAGGAGTTGTTAGATGAAAGTGAAAAGATAAGGCAAATAGGAGAAAGGCTCGTTTGAAAGTACGACGAGCGTAATATGCAGTATTGGATGGACCCCCACTAATAATATATATATATATATACTAGTCGTTTACCCGCGCGATGCGGCGGGAAACATATCACTCAGGTTGATGAGTTTAGGGCTATGTACGGGGATGTAGTTTCCGATGTGGCATGCGACTACGATGGTCGGTTGCGGCCTTCTTCAGCGGCAGAGAATCAGCGGTGTGCGGCGATTGGAGGTTTCGTGATGGCGTTTGGTTGTTTACTTAATTGTAGGATGATGATGTAGTTGAATAGTGTTTCGTGTTTGTTATGTAATTACTTAATTGTATAACCTTTATTATTTCGTTTACGCTTGACTTTGTAACATTTTTTTTGCGAATGGTGACAATTTAGTAAAACAGACTTTTTATATATTACAGGGAGTTGGTAGCCCAAATCATCTCTCTGAAATTACGCTCACTATCAGGGCGGGTTGGCGCTTAGTGTTAAGAGAAGAGTCACAACCAATGGGTGTTAAGAAAAACATTTTTCAAAAACAAAGTAATTATATATCGTAGGGGTGATCACGATTCGGTTTCATATCGTAAAACCGCCCAAACCGGTCTTCGGTTTGGTTTCGCGATCACTTTCTTTCTTTAACTTTTGGCTTGTCGGTTTCAAAATCTTCAAAACGTAGTGACTGGTTTGATTTTCGGTTTTATACCAAAACTGGCCATATAAAATCAGACCAGACCGTTAATGAGGTGGCGAAAATTTACAAGCTTGATCTCGTTTTCTATTATTTTATCAATCCCTCTCGTGATATAGTTTATGGTATATCTGTTTTTTTCCTCACTTTTTTTCTCATAACATCGTTGTAGTATGTCCTTTTATCCATTTTTTTTATATTTTTCTATTTTTCATTGGGCCTGTTAGAGATATAGCTTAACCCGAATCAACCATACAAAAGTAAACATGGAGTGAAATAGCCTAATTTTTAAAGATGAACACAATTCATTATTTTCAACATACTGTACAATTCACCCACTTCTAATTAGTCCTCTGTGACA
This sequence comes from Helianthus tuberosus, assembly GCA_030545235.1. Lineage (NCBI taxonomy): Eukaryota > Viridiplantae > Streptophyta > Magnoliopsida > Asterales > Asteraceae > Helianthus > Helianthus tuberosus. The sequence goes on from CM060377.1 coordinate 47,728,864, forward strand.
ATTTAGAACTCATTCAAAAGAAAGTCATGCGTCATATTGTACCATCACTATACAATGTAAATGAAGTCTTACTGTTATCACACCATTTATGTAAATCAAAAGAAGAGAAAGAAACGTTGTCATTCATACTTTTTCGAGTTGCACTAAAAAATACCTTACACCCCCCCCCCCCCCCCATTTTACCACTACTAAACCTAAATGAAAATCAACCAAGTTATACATGACCAATGACTAACCAACACTCAAGACTAATAAAAATGAAAACTTGTACGTCTTGGGTTCGGAAACTGAATGTGTGTTACCCATGTCTCGTTCCCAGACTTTAAGCTTTTTATGCGAAGAATTTGGCGTCGAGGTTATTGTAGCAAAGAATTTCCCATCACCTCGCCAGGTAGCGGGACTTCCAGGTGTACATTCCGAGTGCAGGCAGGCCTTGATCACCTGAGACAAACTTCAGTAATCGTAACAAAATTATAATCAAGAAATAGCAGAAAACAACTTAGAAACGTGTCGTGAATACCCTTACGTGTGTCAGTATCTTCAATACGCTCTTCAAGTGGCGTCTCATACAACAAGTCCCAATCATGAACCGGCCGAAACAGATTATGTTGTAAGTGAAAAAAATGGAAATGGGTCAAAAGTAGTTCAAAGTGGATTATGTTTAATACATAAACATCTTATATAGCCTTGCTCCATGATTAGATTATTATGATATTTGAAAACACTATTTATTTCATTCAGGTAAAACAGACCCATCCACAAAATGACCCATTTCAACCAATCACCCCTTGTGCCACCTCAACATAAACAACTAAAGATACAAACACAGGAACATCTGCCCATACCAATATTTAGGGAAAGACCACCCTGAGTGAACTTTTTAACATCTTTGAGTGAAAAGGACTAAACACACATGTGTTACGGTTTGGAAAACACTATATTCATATGTTTAATCTACTTGATATCAAACTAATAGTTTTGGACAGTTATTTTGAGATAAGGATAAATCTCAATATTCTTCCATCCATAATAAATAATATAGTACTAACCTCGATACCTACTTGGATTAATTCCTTTCTCTGTCGATAAGACACAATAAGATATACATCAGAGAAATGACTAATAAATAAGAAGTTTAGAACAAAAAGTTGATAGAAAAGGTTATAGGATCAATTTATTTAAAAAAAAAGTATCAATGTCCGTACCATACAAAATCACCTGAACTGGAATAAGTTAGGAGCACCGAGAGTCACGTTGTTGGGTTTCATTTGAAAGTCACCATTTCTCCTTTTAATTTATCCCAATTCAAGATACAAAGCTCTTCATCTAGAACAAAACAAAACCCACGAAAGTGAAGAAGGAAAACCTTAGATAACTTGTGAAATCTATTAACAAAGAACAAAACATAATTCACTCTCAGTGATGCAATATGCCAAAAGCTATTACTTGTGACAAAAAATGGAGCTTCGTTGGTGATGTAGAACAACAGAACTTCACCATCGTGTTCTCAGTTACCTTATAGAATACCTACCAAAGTATCCATTAAGTCAAGATAACAATGCAACAAAGATTAAATAAAACAATGTGATTCTCTAATTACCTGCAATATTCATTTGTTCCATAGGCTGCAAAAATACCCACACCCATTGATGGATTTCGAGCACCACATTGTATGACTATGATGCCAGACCTTGCTCTACCTGCAAATAGACACAACATGTTAAATCTATCATAACATCGACAATCAGACAAATTGTCTATAACAAATTAATAACAATCACCCTAAAAACAGAATTCAAACCCTATAAAAATGAAGATTATCACTTCACAAAACATTAAAAAAACACAATACCAACACAGATCTGAAGGAAGATAATTATTACATTCACATTATCACTTCATAAAACATTATAAAAACACATTATCACAATACCAACACAGACTATATGAAGGAATATAATTCTTACATTCACATTATCACTTCACAAAACATTATAAAAACACAATACAACACAGATCTGAAAGTATTACACAGATTTGACATAAACACCTCCAAAAATAGTAGCAAAACTGTTCAAAAACACTTATAAAACCCTAGAACAATAGAAGGACACAAAACTAAAAAAAATAAAAAGTGTAAATAAAGATACCCAGATCAGCAAAGTTTTGTCATATTCATTGGTACCGTAACCTCCCTGGCTTGTGTATCTACAAAAAAATAAATAAAAAATATTAAAACTAAGGATTTAACTTAACTGATGAACAAAATCGAAACGAATCTGGGAGAAATCGACCTGGATCTTTGTTTTTCACCTTGCGGTGCTTGACATCGAACCCTAGAACCGCCATTGAGTGAAAAATCGGAACGAACTTGGGAGAAATCTTCATGATTCAAGAAACCCTAAAAACCATTGAGAGAAAAATTGGAACGAAACGAATCTGGGAGAAATCTTCATGGTCACAATCGCCATTAAACAAACCAAACTAAAAATCGATAGAACATGCCGTCTCATACAACAAGAGCAGATAAACCCTAGATCCGGATCTGGAATCGCAAGAGAGAGAGAGATAGAGAGGAGGAGCATGGAAGCGGGTTTTTTGAGAGAAAGAGAGAGAAAGTGAGGAGAAAGTCTGATCCGTGATCCGTGTGAAATGAATATCAACCGTCAGATCATGATCCATGTGAAGAATTGAAAGAAAATGGACGGCTGATGATGAATCCGGGTGAAGGGTAAAAGATTTGTGTTTCTTGGTGCTTTAAGACTTGTACATTGTGCATTGAGGGTGTTTTAAGTACATATTTTTTTTCCAATCTTGCCCTTCCTATATGTATTATAAAGTAGTATAGATATATATATCAACTAAGATAGATAATCCAATAACTACTGATGCATAACTAGTATTGTATTTTAAATTCCAGTAGTGGTTTGTATTAGATGCATAATATATAAAATAGAGTAAATGTCGCAATGCACGACGATTTTGATCAATGTGTTGTTTGTGTGATTATTCGCATTAAACATTGCTCTGTGATATTAATACTTGATAATTGTTTATAATCCAGATGGATAACGCAGCAAATTAGGAAAACCAGAATAACGATAATAATGGCAACCAGATAAATAATAGTGCTATCCAACATATTGTAGCACAAGGAATTATAGATGATATGCCATATATCATTAAGACTATTAAGGAAGCAGAAAATAAATCTGCAAATGGAAGTAAATGTCAACACACTGAACCAAGTCATAGTGTGAACGATAACAACAGACCATTACTTCAATTGCCTATTCCAAAAATGAAGAAGAACCATGTCTTATGGTTGTTCTTATAAAGAATTCTGGTCCTGTAAACCAATAGAATTCTCGGGCAATGAAGGAGTCATTGCAGCTCTACACTAGTTAGAAAAGACTGAGGCAATCTTAAAAATAAGCAAATGCGCAGAGGAAGACAAAATCATGTTTGCTTCCAATCTTTTTAAGAATGTTGCACTAGAATGGTGGAACACTATTCTCCAGTCTAGGGGAAGTAACAGAGTCTATAATATGGAATGGGCTGAGTTTAAGACTATGGTTAAAAGGAAATTTTGTCCACCCAATGAAAAAGAATAGATTGCTAATAAATTCTTAAAACTTAGAATGACTGGAGTTGACTGTATGGGTTACACCACTGTATTCTTCGAATATGCTAGAATAGTGCCAGCCCTAGCTTCACCAGAACCAGTATTAATCTCCCGTTACATTTGGGGATTAATCAGTGAGATTAGGCTTGTAGTCAAGGCAGCTAGACCACAAACTATAGAAGAAGCTGTAGAACTAGCAAATACCTTGACCGATTAACTAGTACTTACACAAGAAGAGAACCAGAGAAAGAACCTAGCTCAGAAACTTATCTAAGAATTTACACAAGAAGAGAACCGGAGAAAGAACCTAGCTCATAAACTTATCTAAGAATTTCGCTAGGGAAATTCCAACCGTGGGAAAAATATAGGTTCTACTTCTGCACCTTACTGTAAGGCCTGCAAGAAGAAGCATTCAGGAAGATGCTCCACCTACTGCAATTTCTGTAAGATACCAGGACAAAAGCAAGAAGATTGTAGAAAGACACCAAGTAACGGAGTATGCTTCAATTGTGGAGAAAAAGGACATATCAAGCCGAATTGTCCGAAACTAGCTCTAGCCATGAACAACAAGACTACTAAGAATGCTAGGGCATTTGTTCTAACAGCAGAAGAAGCTAAGATGATTCCGGATGTGATTGTCGGTACGTTTTTAGTTAATGATGTTTTTGCTAAAGTATTATTTGACTCTGGTGCGAACCAAAGTTTTATTAATACTTCATTTTGCAAACTTCTCAACCAACCATTAACTAAACTTCAACAAGAATGTCTAGTAGAGACAGCAAATGGAGAATCCATTAAGATTACTAAAATCTTGCAGGGAGCAAGAATAGAAATTTTAAACCATAATTTTATTGCTAATCTTTACCCAATGAATCTGGCTGAATTTGATATCGTATTAGGAATAGATTGGTTAGTAGCCAATAAAGCCAGTATTCTATGTGATCAAAAGTCAATCTAAATAAGTTCACCAAAGGGTGAAAAGATCACAATTAAAGGAGATAAGCCATCTAGATCCACGAAATTCAACTCTGTGATGAAAACTGCAAGTTGTGCAAGGAAAGGATCACTAGTATACATGATTTCTATAATCATTAACACTAAAGGAAAAGAATTGAAAGATATTCCTGTAGTATCTCAATTCTCAGATATTTTCCCAGAAGAATTACCAGGACTACCGCCAGACAGGGAAGTTGAATTCAGAATCCACCTGCTATGTAACACCCCAAAAATGGGTTTGGTAATCAAACCACGTTAATAGTAATGATGGGTAAAGTACCGTTAGTGGTAAAAATTAACCCGGTAAATATTTGGAATTTAAATAAATAAACCTAATATTAATTGGAAAGAGGATAAATACTTTGAGAAAACAAAGTATATAAAAATGCCCGAGTTAACTGGACTTAAAATATAACGGGTTATATCTTCCCGAACCCGTTGAGTTAACTAGGAATAATTAACCTAGTTAATGAGGTGTAAATAAGTAATAAAACATGGAGTTCTAGTCCCTAACAATTAAAATTAAACTTGAGGGACCACAATCATTAAAAAGGAGACAAGTTCTATTTAATAAAAAAAAACACACACCAGGTGTGTGTTCTAGAATCAACCAGGAGAAGCTCCAAGGAGCTCAAAACCCTAGTTCAACAATTCATCAAATTGAATCTTGATTCAAGCCCAAAATCGATGCATGAATACATAGAAACGATCACCTAGTCATGGGGATCACAAGGTATGTTGTGTTTTGTTATTTGGTGATACCTTGAAATTATGATAAACAATCATAATCGAAATTCTGGAATGAATGATGAATCTATGAGCATTGTTGTGATGAAATTTGTGTTTAGAAACAAACCCTAGATGGAAACTTGATGAATTAGTGTTAAAAACTAGGGATTTGATGATTACCCTTGTATATGCTAAGTGGGTTTTGACTAAATAATGAAGATGATGATATGTTTGTGCTAGAAATCATCATAATTGATAGTTGGTGCGAGATACCTAAACAAGTTGCAAGTTTGGGTATTTGATCATACATGATTGAGATGGGTTTTTAAATGTTGGAATGAAATTGGTAAATTATTTCATGAATATGGATGTTTGAAATCATGATATCTACTAGCTGATATGTAAAACTTGGTTATATTAAGTGTTCAGATGAATGCTAGCGACATGATGAAACGGGTTTCACTCATAGATGAGAACCCTTAATTCTTGAGAAATAAATAAACAAGTTAGCTTTGATAATCGCTTGAACTAGTTGAAGTGTTAAAAATATTAGGAACGGGGTTAAAAGATAAGTTAAAACGGTGGCTTAAAAGAATGCCTACCGGGTCACTTGAAAATGCCTAAAACTAGTTGATGAACTTGAATGTGCATTTCATGTGTTAATGGGCATTTGACTTTTAAAAAGTCAAACTGACCTACAATGCGACGGATGATAACTTTGGAATATAAAATGCGTAAGGTGGAATAATCGTATTAAGTTATGATTAAACTAACCACCTTGTGAATGATGAATGATAGTTAGCGCTTAACAAGCTAGGTGAAGCTTGGGGAGAAAGCTGGTCAAACGAATCAAGTATGAGAAGAAAGGCGTAATCTGGATATGAGGTAAGTAAAGCTTACACTCTTTTTTTATAGAATGTTCTATTATTATAAGGGTTATGAATATGTTTAGCTAATGGTTAAAATGTGGTGTTCCGGCGTAATTGATACGACTCGGAATAAGTAAAAATGATGGAAACCATGATGGATGGTAAAAATGGGTAAATGGTGATATAGTCATGGAATGAAAAAATACAACGAATTTTGAAATGTTGCCCTATGGGGTAATTCATAATAATGATAGGGATAAAATGGGAATTAGTCGCGTGTCGACAAACGTAAATTAAGGTTAAAAGATACCCTACGGCATAAGCCGAAATGGGTTAAATAACGAAATGGTAAATATATATATACCATTCAAATACAAATGCAAAACGGGCTAAATGGTGATTTTTAGCGCCATTTAACAAATAACGCCTAATGAAGTATTGTCGAGTCTAGTGCTCACCGGATAAAAACGGCTTATGGAAATTTGCATTGCTATAGATTAGCAAATCATTAACGTAAGGTATTAAAACGGGTCAATACTTGACCCGAGCCAGGTACGCATATTTTGTATTGTAGTTAGAAGTGATATTTTGGTCAAATATTAGTGAATGCCCTTCGTCGAAAAATGAAGGACTAGAATTGACCAAAAAGCCCTTGATGGGTAAATTGGGCAAACGACCCATATGGGTTATTTAGGAACTTTATGGTGATTATAGAATATAGGTAGATACTTTATATGAGGAAATGTAAAGTGCAAAAAGAGTAGAGCGTGTTCGACGCTTGGGTGCTTAAATACCCTTAACAGGTCGAATAAGCGTAATAACATAACCGGGTTAATGATGTGTAATAACCCGTGATTTGCACCTTGCATGATAGGAAACGTTTAAAATATGATTGACTACGAGAATTTGAGAGTAACAAACAAGTTGTTTAAATAAATCATGAACGGGTCAAAAATGTGTTATAATTTAACTTCAAGCCGAGAGCTTGAAATCTAAAATTTTTGAATTCAGAGGTTGGATTTTAACTCCATTTGATGGAGAATCAAATTACGGTCGCGTAGGAAAAAGATTCGTGTAAAACGGACAAGTAGATAAAAAGTTATGGCATTTCGAAGTTCGATTTTAGTAAAATAATTGAGCTGGGCGAATGTGCAGGTCCAGAGAGTGGACCTGCTGAAAAACTGTCTTTCCCGCGGCACGTGAAGGGGTGCTTGGGCGCTGGCGCAAAACGCGACAGACGTCGCGGCCCGCGAAGGGTTGAAAGGAGTCTCTCGCGTGGCGCGAGAGACTTAAATCCGGAAAATTTGTTTTTATTTCGATTGTTTTGATACTAGAACTTGATTAAACTATTATTTAAAATATCAAAACTAACTTTTAAGTTGGTTTTGATCGAAGGTGATTATCAGGAGTATCGGATGAAGATCAAGCGAAGTACAAGAACCGAACACATGAAAATGAAGCTTCCGCAAGTTGTTTCGTCGTTTTTTTTTTAAATGATGAACTCAATCACATTATGTTGTATTATTTTAAATTGTAAAAGATTTAGTAAACCCGTATTTTATATGTATGTGTATTCGTAAGTACACATTAATTTGTCGTTATTAGTACAAAAACCGTTTTATAATAGTAAGGATGTTACATGCTACCAGGAACAGCACCAATTCCCAAAGCACCTTACCGTTTGGCACCAGCAGAAATGCAAGAACTGAAGAAACAATTAGATGAATTTCTGGAGAAGGATTCATACAGCCAAGTTCATCGCCATGGGGAACACCGATCTTATTTGTTAAAAAGAAAGACGGGTCAATGCATATGTGCATTGATTACCGAGAATTGAACAAAGTCATGATTAAAAATCGGTACCCATTACCGAGAATCGATGATCTGTTTGATCAATTACAAGGAGCTCAATTCTCTTCTAAGATCGATTTACGCTCAGGATATCATCAATTAACGGTACAGGAAGAGGATATTCCTAAAACTGCCTTCAGAACAAGGTATGGCCATTATGAATTTACTGTCATGCCATTTGGTTTAACCAATGCCCTAGCCGCATTTATGGACATGATGAATAGAATATGTAAACCATATCTGGATAAATTCATAATAGTTTTTATAGATGATATTCTAATTTACTCTAAGAGTAAAGAGGAACATGCAGTGCATCTGCATGCACTCCTAAATTTGCTGAGAAAAGAAAAGCTTTACGCTAAATTTTCAAAATGCGAATTTTGGTTAGAAGAAGTGCAATTTCTAGGACATTTAGTTAATCATGAAGGAATTCATGTGGATTCCACAAAGATTGAGGCTATTACAAAATGGAAAGTCCCTGAATCACCAACGGAGGTGAGAAGTTTTCTAGGACTAGCTGGTTATTATAGAAGGTTTATACGAAATTTCTCTAGAATAGCCATTCCCTTAACCAAATTAACATGTAAATCTGTTAAGTTTGAATGGGGACCAAAATAGGAAGAAGCCTTTAGAATTCTTAAGCAAAGGTTAACCAACGCACCCATACTAGCGTTACCAGAAGGAGTTGAAGACTTTGAAGTCTATTGTGATGCTTCTAAGTTAGGTTATGGATGCGTGTTGATGCAACGTCAAAAGGTTATAGCCTATGCCTCCAGACAACTTAAGAATCATGAAGAGAATTATTCAACCCATGATTTAGAATTAGGAGCCATAATTTTTGCCCTTAAGATTTGGAGACAATATTTATATGAAAATAAATTTGTAGTCTTCACAGATCAAAAGAGTCTAAGGTACATTTTTGGGCAAAAAGAGTTGAATATGAGACAGAGACGCTAGATGGAATTTCTTAGTGATTATGATTGTAATATCCAGTATCATGCAGGAAAAGCTAATATAGTAGCTAATGCTTTAAGTAGAAAGTATCACGAAAAACCAAGAAAAGTACGTTCTCTTAAATTAAATCTATAGATAGATTTAAATGAGCAAATTAGAAAAACCCAAGAATCAGTAATCAAGGACGATGTTGAGAAATTTGAAAGGAATAATTAAGAAATTAGAACAAGGAACAGATGGAATTTGGAGATTCCATAAGAAAAGGATGTGGATACCCAAATTAGGAAACCTACGCCACCGAATATTATAAGAAGCTCATAAGTCTAAGTATACGATCCATCCTGGAAGTGATAAAATGTATCAGAACTTAAGAAAGAATTTCTGGTGGATAGGAATGAAAAAGGATATAGCAGCTTATGTTGCCAAGTGTTTAACTTGTTCACAAGTTAAGCTGAACATCAAAAACCCTCAGGTTTGTTGCAGCAATTAGAAATGACTGTGTGGAAATGAGAATTGATAACAATGGATTTTGTTACCAAATTACCCAAAACAAGAAAAGGAAATGATACAATCTGGGTGATTGTAGACAGATTAACCAAGTCTACTAATTTCTTACCGATGAAGGAAACTTTCAGTATGGAACAATTAGCCAAGTTATATGTAAATGAAATAGTTTCATTACATGGAATTCCTTTATGTATTGTTTCTGATAGAGATAGTCGTTTTACTTCTCATTTTTGGACTAGTTTTCGAAAAGCAATGGGAACTAAGTTAAATCTAAGCACCTCTTATCATCCTCAAACGGATGGACAAATCGAAAGGACAATTCAGACAATGGAAGATATGCTTAGAGCTTGTGTAATTGATTTCGGAGGAAATTGGGATGATCATTTACCATTAATAGAATTTTCATATAATAACAGCTATCATACCAGTATCAATGCTGCACCATTCGAAGCACTTTATGGACGAAAGTGCCGAACCCCAGTCTGTTGGGCAGAAATTGGAGAAAAACAACTATCTGGACCAGAGATAGTGCAAGAAACAACAGAAAAGATTATTCAAGTCAAGGAAAGACTAAAAGCAGCACGCGATCGTCAAAAGAGTTATGCTGATAACAGACGAAAACCATTGGAATTTCAAGTAGGAGACAAGGTATTATTAAAAGTTTCTCCTTGGAAAGGAGTGGTAAGATTCATCAAAAGGGGGAAGCTAAGCCCCATGTATGTTGGACCTTTTGAGATTATTAGAAGAATAGGACCTGTAACTTATCAGCTACAACTGCCAGAGGAATTGGCAGGAATACATGATGTATTTCATGTATGTAATCTCAAAATATGCTTAGCTGATGAATCATTAGTGGAACCTCTTAAGGACATAGAGGTAAATGAGAAACTTAGGTTTGTAGAAAGACCTTTACAAATTGAAGACATGAAAGTCAAGAATCTCAAACACAAGAGATTAGTTCTAGTCAAAGTAAAATGGGATTCCAAGAGAGGACCAGAATATACATGGGAGCTTGAATCAGAGATGCAGAAGAAATATCCACACTTGTTCCAGTAGACCTCGAGGACGAGTTCTAAAACAAGGTGGGGAGAATATAACAACCCTCTTAAAATATTTGGAACGTCCCTATACGTCCTAAAATACACCCCGTATACGTAAAATGGCCCAAAATACCTTTTATTTTATAAAAATTAAATAAAAACAAAGTTTAGTGGTTCCTCGCGGGGCGCGACACACCTTTGGGTGTTTGTTGCGGGGCGCGAGCGAAGGGAGGAATGGCGCAGCCCGGTGCCGCCACGTGTCACGTACGTCTCGAACCTACACTGGTGTCTGTTCAAACCTAGGGCCTACCCAACCTAGCTCGTGGGGCGCGACGACCCCTTGTGTTTCCTTCGCGGGCCGCGAGAGACTGTCGATCAGACCTTATAAATAGAAGGCATCAGCCTTCAGTCCCAAATCATTCATCACAATTCTCTCTCTCTAAATTTCTGAAGTACAGAAATTATAGCAGATATAATACCCCCCCTAAATAGCGAAGCTCTGCCTCGTTGTATGTATTTTAACCCCCGGTTACGTATTAGATACGCTGCCCGATTGATCTAGTGCTCCGTAACGACTGTTGAGGCTCTGCCCGACGTAGTCGTTGGAGTTCTGTCTCGGGGAGGGTATAACTAATGTAAATTGGGTTATTATACTAACGCGTGCGCATTGTTTAATTAATAGATTATAACCAGGAAGTTACAAGGAAAATACCTAAATTAGCAAAGTGAGTAATCTCCTTTTTGTGAAACCTTTTTGTAAACTGTTTTTACAAAACCTCAATTGTTTTGAACTATAATTAACAGTGATTGAGTATTTGTAATTCTACAATTATCGTCGGTATGTTGGGGTTTTGTATACAAAATTTATTACTACACTGTGAGTAGTATCATGACCACAAGTCAGGATTGACAGTGCCGTGGGTGGTAATTAAAGTAAGAATTGGAAACAAATGTAATTGCTGGATTGCCCTCAATACTGTTGATAAAACTTGTTTTGATTAAATTAGGATTCACTCACCAGTATTTCCCACTGACAAATGTTTTTAAAACGCGTTTCAGGTAACAAAATATGAAAGCCAAATAGAAGCCAGCTGGACAGTACTGAAGGCTTGGAAAATGTGGCTAAAAAAGTTAACTAAATAAAGAAGATATTTTAATTCAATAAATTAGGGTTTATCCCTATAAACATGTTTGTAATGGAAACTTGGGTTTTTCCCATGTATTTATTATTAGAATAAAGTCCTTTTTAACTCCCTGTGGTTTGTATTTTTAACCCTTTGAATCCAAAATAAAACCTCATCCAACCCTTTGAGTCCCTGTGGTTTGTATTTTTAACCCTTTGAATCCAACCCTTTTAGTCCATGATTTGGATGAGGTTTGCGTTTTGGATTCAAAGGGTTAAAAATACAAACCACAGGGACTCAAATCAATACATGTTTAGTTTTTGGATTCAAATAGTTAAAATGCACAAACTACAGGGACTCAAAAAGGACTTTACTCTTATTATTATAAAAATGTGGTATTTTACTCTGATAAAACATTTCCTAACTACGGTCCTGGTGTAAATTTCACTGCCAAAATGATAAATACCGATACCACTGATACTGGCTCGCGGCCGCCCGTTCCCAAGAGATAGGGGTCGGGGGTTGCGGCACTTTATTCTTTTTTTGTGCTCGAGATTTACCAAACTCACTACAATCTTCTCACAACTCTCAAGTTACGATTAAATAGTTATATTATTCTGATTTATTAAATTTGCTCTTTATATTTATGTAATTCTAAATCTCAAATCTTAAAATTACTTTATTTTCTTTATAGTCTAGATAAATTTTAGAGTAAACTTCCGTTTTGCTACTTGTGGTTTGGTCACATTAACGGTTTTGCTCCAAACCTTTAAAAATAGCCATTTTACTCCCTGATGTTTTGGTTTTGTTGCCAGTTTGCTCCACACCTCTAACTCCATCTAAAATATATGTTAGCTAAAAGGGTATTTTGGTAATTTTATGGATTAAAGTAAGGATAATTTGGTAATTTTATATTTAAAGATATTACAACTACACTCTCTTATCTCTTCACCTTTCTATCTCTCTCTGTCACACACACACAAACAAACACCCACACCCAATGAATCAGTCACCATCGTCATTGCCCAGCCTCTACCACCACACACAAATAAATGCAGATTCTTCCCCAGCTACCACCGTTACCTGCCACCGCATCAGCCACCACCAACTGCCGTTTGAACCCTAAATCACCACCACAAATCTAAACCCTAATTTCATGTATAGCCACCACAAATCTGTACAGATCATTATCTAAATTCGAACAGAGATGGAGAGATCTTATCTAAAATCAAACAAATTTGTACGTTTTTGAATAAACGTGGGGTGATTTGAGATCTTATCTAAAATCAAACAGAGATGGAGAGATCTTCACCGCTGTCTACATCGGGTTTCATCTTTGAAACCCTAGCCGCCGCCGTCTACATCCGTCGCTCATTTCATCTTTGATACAGGTATGTCGGGCCGTTGTTGATCCAAATATTTGTTGATTTTACGCCCGGGAAGGGGAGTTCACTGTATGAAGGATATTATTTGGTACTGATTCTCCTAGTGGCGAAATTTATAGAAGTTTTGGCTTCAAATCATTTCAATTTCTTCTTTAAGAAGACCGGGATGTTGATTTTGTTTGCCGACATGTAGTTGTGCTTTATGCTCAACTCGGCACATCCACTTTTGTTACATTGATTGCGGTTGTGTTGATTTTGTGGTTTGAATATTCGGGTACTAAAAAAATGGGTAATCAACATAATTTGTTATAATCTCGCAAAGAAAAGGGTAAAACATACCTTAAATGATGATTAACAGTAGCTAAACACTCAATATGAAAGCTTGCGAAATTCCACAAAAAAACTCAAATTTTCGGACTAGAAATGTCCAAAAAACGCAAAAACCGTGATGAATTTCGAGATTCTACTGGGTGGGTTTTGTTCGTCTCGAAAAATCATGCAATTTGCACCCAAGAACCGCTCGATTCCGTTAAGAATTGCAGGAGATATGATAAGTTGAAGTTCTAGGTTTCATAGAGTTTCAATGTAGAAGATGAAGAAGATGAAGATGTGAAAAAGAAGCCAGCTTGTTTAATAAATTAATACTTATATTTACAAAATTACTGAAATGCCCTTTTAGTTAAAAAAACAATTTGGATGGAGTTAGAGGCGGGGGCAAAATGGAAAAAACATAGCAAACCATTGGAGGAAAATGACTATTTTTAAAGGTTTTGGGCAAAACCATTAAAGTGACCAAACCACAGGGAGCAAAACGGAAGTTTACTCTAAATTTTATATTGAAAGTTTTTATATTTAGTCACAACAAGGTAGTGGTCACAGGTATTTAAGATCCATTTATGGTGTGTCCAAGTGAGTTTTCCCCTCTAGGTCTTAAGTACGAGTCTGGATGATAGGGGTTTCTTATTGAGGGGTTTAACTTGGGGATCTAATATCTATTGTGCGAGGGGGCTCTATAGTGCGGACACGATTAAGACAACATATGCTAGACCTCCCGACATTCGCGAATAATTCACACCTTTCAAAAAAAAGTTATAAGAAGGTGTTCTTTTATGTGTATGTTTATTTTTTTATGAGTTAATTACACAAATGGGTCCTGTGGTTTATACCTAATTTCGTCTTTGGGTACTAACTTTTTTTTAACAGGTTTAGGTTTTATGGTTTAAATTTTGTAACACTTTTAGGTACTAACACCAAAATTTGTTAATTAATGACTAAAATACTCTTGCATTTTTTTAAGTTTATCAATGTAACACATTTGGGTACTAACACCTAATTTTATTTAGGTTTAAATCGATTTTACAAAATCCATTTATTTTTTTATTTTCATCTTTTTATTATATCTCTTAATTAACATAAAATCTATTTATTTTTTTTATTTTTATATTTTTATTAAATTTCTTATTTAACATAAAATCTACTTGTTAAATAAAACCTTACTCGTTTTCAATTTTAGATAGATATGATTGATAATAATAAATATATTTCATGTAAAAAAATTAAGCTTTTTTTTTTAACTCGTTTTTTGTTCATTTACATTTTACTATTTTAGAAAGATATTTAATTTACATAAAACTATATACTTAGGTATTTTAGATAAAACTATATAGCTAGGTATCTTAGATAAAACTAAAAAAGTTTAAGCCTTTTTTAAACTTGTTTTTTTTTTGTAAAAAAAAAGATATTTAATTTATATAAAACTATATAGCTAGTAGATTTTACTTGTGTATGTAAATTAAATATCTTTCTAAAATAGAAAAATGTAAATGAACAAAAAAATGAGTTAAAAAAAGGCTTAATTTTTTTACATGAAAAATATTTATTATTATCAATCATATATATCCAAAATTGAAAACGAGTAAGGTTTACATTATTTAAAACGAGTAAGAAATTTTATTTACATAAAACTATATAGCTAGTAGATTTTATTTAAAAAATCTATTTAAAAAAAATACTAGTGTAACAAGTAGATTTTATGTTAAATAAGAAATTTAATAAAATATGAAAATAAAAAAATAAATAGATTTTACGTTAATTAAGAGATATAATAAAAAGATGAAAATAAAAAAATAAATAGATTTTGTAAAATTGATTTAAACTTAAACAAAATTAGGTGTTAGTACCCAAATGTGTTACATTGATAAACTTAAAAAAATACAAGGGTATTTTAGTCATTAATTAACAAATTTTTGTGTTAGTACCCAAAGGTGTTACAAAATTGAAACCATAAAACCTAAACTTGTTAAAAAAAAGGTTAGTACCCAAAGGCGAAATTAGGTATAAACCACAGAACCCATTTATGTAATTAACTCTTTTTTTATTCTTTTGATCTAAAACTACTCTAGCCTTGAGTTTTTCCTTTTGATTACTATAGCAAGCTTCGGTACCTTAAAGGAGCGAAACGACACCCATCGAATTTCCACCGCGAAGCACGGAGTACCTCTGTTCATGAACGGTTTTTTCATATATATGATTATTGAGTTTCTTTACGGGTCCACTTTTTTTTATTCGTCCTGAGCCCTAAACGTTTTGAGGATCCTCAGGACGGCTCTGTTCACGAGCGGTAATTTCCTGTATAAGGAGTCTCGTGGTGATACTGAAAAGAGTGTCAAATAAATTATGGTCGTTTTCTTGACAGATCTTGATTCTTGAGTGATCTTTTGTTTGTGATCTCATGTGTTCCTTTGGGGTATGATATTCTGCCAATGAACTGTTGCATCCTAGCTCTTTAACACTTGGCGTTACACCATATCTTGTACAACTAAACCAAAAAGATCGAAGTATATCTTGTACAACTAAACCAAAAAGATCGAAGTTGAACGGATGCCAGATGTAACAATATACAAAGTCAAAATTCATATTTTAGTATTTGATTTATTAATAATCTGCTTTTGACTTTAGAGATTGGGATGTGATTTTAACAATTTCTAGAAGATCATAACAATGTATTGGAAGATACAGTTGACCTTTTGTTGTTTTCATATATTCTTTACATATGAAAACCAATAAATAAGTATTTGACTTCGAATTATGAACAAGAAGTACGGGTCAAGTACCCATTATATATTGACCGTCGAGTATATTATATTGAACTTGAGTCTCGAGCAGTGGCGGACTCAGGAATTTTTTCATGGGGGTGCGGAATATTTTTAAGGATTTTAGACCCCTAGGTATATAAAAAATTCAGTCCATATCGGTCGGGTCTCAAGCTAAAATTTATATAATTATCAAAAACATGTCAAACATCGTTACAAACATATTTAAAATGTCGCTCTATGGGTTTTCATTTTTTGAAATCTATCAAAACATCTAGAGCTACTTTTTCTAAGCAAGTATTTCTCTATATAACCTATACAACTAATTTCAACACTAAACACTTAAACAATCATCATCAAAGTTCATAATTTTCAACTTTAAAATCAAGCCCTAGTTTTAATTGTTGATTCATTCTAACTAACCATTTAAACACACTAAACTTTAACTAAAGCAACAAAATCAACCAACTAAAGTTTCAAAAAACAACAAAACAACTAAAATTTCAAATTTTTTTTAACAATTGTATTTCTCCTAAAAATTCAAATAAAAAAAGAAAACAAAAAAATAATCGAACCATACCCGAAAATAGTGATGAGATGTTGTTTTCGTGAGTTTGGTGGCCGAAATTGCGGTGGGTTGGGTTATTATATTTTAGTTCAAATTAGATTATTAGATTGGGTTGGCCTTGAGTTATGGTGTGTTTATTAGGTTAAAGGTTAAGAGAAAGTTAATTGGGTTAAGTGAAAGTTAATGAGTTAAGTGGAAAGTTAATTAGGTTGTATTTTTAAAAAACAAAATCAGTGTTTACGTAAATTTTTTACAAATTCATAAGATTTTTTTTCCTAAGGGGCGGTCGAAAATTCCAAAGGGTGCGAACGAAAATTTTCAAGGGGTACGGTCGGGAATTTACCGGGAATTTAGCACTAAATTTTATTTTTTCAAAGGGTGCGTCCGCCCACCTTGAAAGGATTAAATTGTCAAAACCTCAAAGTTATAAGTCAAGGGGTTGTTCTTGTAGTTAATGGAAACTATATTTATTAAAGATGAGTTAACTAACTAGGTTAATAAACCTAGTTAAGTTGGTTAGTTTTGTATAGGAGCTTAGTTAACTAAGTTAGCTAATTTGTTAGTTTTATAAACATGTTATTAACTAAGTTAGTGAAATAAATTAAGTAGGTTAACAATGTTAAGGAAACTAGAGGGATTTAAGTGTCACATATTAGGACTTTTAAGGAAACTAGAGGGTTGTAGCCTAGTATCACCAACGGTATTAGACTCGCTCCGCAGGGCTTGAGACTAATGCACGCTATTGTCATGAGTCTATTTATTGTAGTTGTTCGTGTTGTTATTCGATTGTGTATTCTTGTTTGGTAAATTTGGATATATGGAGATGTTGACTATGTTGATGTTATGAGAACATTTTCATGCTAACCTTGAGGTGCATGTTAAAAATATTTTTTTTAAATAAATATAAAACTGTTTTCTATAAAAGGAGGAAATTACTCACCAACATATTTGTTGACCCAAAAATATTTTTTTTTTCTAACATGGTGCAGGTTTTCAAAGTCGATAGACAGGTGATGAGGACACGTAGCATGGACCATAGAAAATTAAATTGAAATCTTATAATAGATTGTTTTTTTACGATGTATCAACAAATTTTAATTATTATATGTTATGTGACAATATAAATGGATATGCTTTAAATATTGAAACAATAATTAGTTGTCATGAGTTAAGGGCAATCATCATGCCTCGTACCTTTCCGCTGCGGGTCGGGGTGTGATAGATTGGTATTAGAGCCAATGACTATAGGGAACTAAGCTTAGAATATTAGACCCCTAGACTTAGACTATAGTTGATTAGGTACCTTAGGTATCTTACATGCTTAATTGTTTGATTGTCTTAGCTAAAACAAAAAAAATTTAAAGTGCCCATGATTTAAATTTTCTGATGTTACACACATATGCATGTGAGCACATCAAATTGTTATATGCTTAGTATTTTATGCCATAAATGACAATATGTGCTTTATTATTAAACTATAGTTTATTATTTCTTTTTCCATGTCACGTCGCACACACCTTATACTGTCACACCCTAACCGATGGCGGAAACATCGGGGCGCGGCACTGAGCGAAACAAATTGTCCAGAAGTTTCCATAACAACTATATTTACCAAATATTTAAAGCAACACGTCCCATACCATGTCATAAGTGATAAAATAACTATTACAGACAAACTCTAGTCAAGTAGTTCTGTTCTGACAACTCAGATTTACAAAATAGTATAAATTGTTTATTTGTTTCTAGAGCCCCTTTTTCCCTAGCTTTCGGTTTCATCAAATAGCAAACAAGAGGCCCTAGGTCTTTCCTAGCCTTGATTTCACAACGAGCTAAGCATGTAAACATCCTAAGCACCTGTCACATACGTTAAAGTAAAAGTCAATACACATAGTGTAAAGGTGAGCATACAAGTTTAATAGATATAATAAGTTTGAAATTCGATTACGCATAACCAACACGTACGCATAGTGAAATGAGGGCACGTTAGTTATCGACATGGGTCTATCGACACCAACGACTGCGGGTTGACTGTCCGGGACAGTTCGTAATACATAATCACCATTTTGATCCATGCAAATAATAGTCCTTAACAACCCCCGCGAACGGGTGCTGAGTCCAAACTATAGTACTATCGTTGCTAAGGCAGGTGGACAACATTCCATGTGTAAACATAACAAACAAGCATTCATTAAGCCACGTAATACATGCAATAACAGTTAGCGTTTAAATAGTATTGAGTAGTGTGTTCGATGTGATTTGAATATTCGTAACGTATGTAACACCCAAAAGTGCAAAAAGCAAAAAGGGATCGAGTATACTCACAACGGTTGATGGATTGAAGGGAGCGCTAGAGAGTAGGGTTAGCCTGAACAGTACGATAGCATATCGATAAGTGACGCGCAAAACGATACAAAGTGTATGTGGGTCGGACAGCAGTTCGATCAGACGGTAGTCCGATCGGACAGCCGTTCGTTCGGTTGGTACTCCGCTCGGACGGTCATCCGGTCGGGTGACATTTCGAGTGGATTGTTTCTTCCTTTGAGAAGGATGTGTTTGTGCATGATGGCTTGACTTTTGAAGTTTTTGTTGTAGCATTTTGAAAACATTGAAGTATCTCTACCATTCAGGTCGGTCGATTGGACGGTCGTTCGATCGCACGGCAACCCGTTCGGTTGGGCACTTCAGTGAGAACAAGTTCACAGTAGGTTTGGCACTCGTTCGGATGGTGGTCCGATCGGATGGCAACCTTCGTGCATTGAACATGTTGAAAATTGTTTAAGTGTTGAAGTTTAAATGTCTCATGATTCGATTGGCAGTTCGACCGAATGGTAGTCCGATCGGACAGCAATTCGTTCAACATTCAGACTTCAAGTGTTTGGCAAAAATGGTTAAGTGTGGGACCAAGGTGCAAGTCGTACGGGTGGCTGTCCGTTCGGACAGCAGTCCGATCGGACGGCATCCCGTCCTGGTCGACCCGTTCGTCTTACACTTGGTTGTTTTGATAGCTGGTCGTTTTATCGAGCTATTTTGATAACGTGTTAAGCAACATAACTTTGTCAATACTTGGTTCCCCTGATCGGACAGGAATCACCCACATCCGATTAGTTAACTGTTCGAGACGGCGTTCCATGTTTAACCCGAAATCGGTAACCTCGTGGATAGAATCCAGATCTTGAACCAACACAACCACTAGAATGAGTAGGAAGTCGGTACAGCCCTGATTCTATCGATTTTGAGTGCATTGAGTGTAAAAGAGTTGAAAGAAAGTTGGGAAAACCATCTTTCAATCCTTTTCATTGTGAATATGTTTAGATCTATGAAAGATATTTGTTTGTTTATATGGAAATCGGTTAGATCCAAGTTATTCTCGGTGGATTGAGGCCAAAACATGAAGTTCTTCAAGAACGCACGATGACGTCATCCTTGAATACCTTGAATCTTGATGATTTCACGGTTAAAAGTTAAGATTCAAAAGATAGAAAGGTGTAGGAGTGCGTGTAGATTAAGGAAGTACAAGATTTAGGACGAAATCTTACCGGAATTGAGAGAAATCAAAGAAAATGTGGGGAGCACAAGCTGGTCGGACGTCAGTTGCCAAAAGTGGTAATAATGAGAGTGACAGGAGGTATTTATAGGGTTCCCTAAGTGGAAAGGGCTGGTCGTTCGGCCAGGCAGCTCGATCGGACAGCCTGTCCGATCGGACGGCAGTCCGATCGAACGGCTAGTCGATCGGCTGGTCGCCTGATCGATCAGTTGCTTGATTCGAGCGTTCGGTGCGACGAGTTTTGCCGTTTCGATTGCGATTGTGAGCGATGCGAATGCGATAGAGTTTCCTATTCAAATTACTTTTAATCCCAACTACTCATATCTCGCACTATCTATTCTCTACCAATTACCATACCATTTCGATTGCGATTAGGTTCGATTGCGATTGAGTTTTGATTGATTACCACACATAACAACATAAATAAAGATGCACAAGTAACACATAAGGCACACACACACGTATAACCATAGCCAAAATGCGTAATTCGAGTTGCGAGTGCGATTACCATTCGATGTCAATTCGTTTAGCATAGTTCGAGTATCGTTTTAGTTAACTTTATCGCATTGTTACTTCCTATAGTTCACAGTCGTAAGTCGATTAAATAGCGAATAACACACGTCGATTACTGCGATTATTGACACTTACTCCACATAATACAACTAAAGTAAACATATAAAAGAAATTCACTATCAGTCAAGTCGCGCGATCGGTCGTTGACTTTGACCTTGACTTTGACTTTGACTTTCGAAACACGGGGTGTTACAGCCTCCCCTAGTTGAGGGAATTTCTTCCCGAAATTAGGCCGAAGCCGTAACAAACAACTGCGGGTACTTCGCCTTCATGTCGCTTTCGAGTTCCCAAGTGAACTCTGCGCCTCGTTTGCCTTCCCACCGGACTTTCACAATAGGAATGCGCGAGCGTCTGAGCTGCTTGGTTTGGCGATCCATGATCTCAACAGGCTTTTCCACGAAGTGTAATGTTTCTTTCACCTGCAGGTCCTCTAACGGAACATGTAAGTCGTGCTCAGCTAGGCACTTTCTGAGGTTTGAGACGTGGATAGTCGGGTGAACGTTGCTAAGTTCCTCCGGTAGTTCGAGTCTGTAAGCCATTTTGCCGATTCTTTCCAGAATCTTAAAGGGTCCAACGTATCGAGGCATGAGCTTTCCTTTCTTGCCGAATCGGACCACACCCTTCCAAGGTGAAACCTTTAGGAGTACGTAGTCACCAACGTCAAATTCAAGGGGCTTGCGTCGTCTATCGGCGTAACTTTTCTGACGATTCCAAGCTTTCGTTAGATTGTCTCGAATTTGGAAAATTTTGTCTGTCTTTTCTTGCAATAGCTCGGGACCGGTTAATTGCGAGTGACCGATCTCGTGCCACACAATAGGCGATCAACATTTTCTTTCATATAAAGCCTCGAATGGTGCCATTTGTATGCTGGAATGATAACTGTTATTATACGAGAATTCGACTAACGGCAGGTATGCATCCCAATTACCACCGAAATCTATGACACACGAACGGAGCATGTCTTCAAGAGTACGGATCGCTCTTTCAGTTTGGCCGTTTATTTGAGGGTGGAATGCGGTACTCAGATTAAGCGTAGTACCGAGAGCTGCTTGAAACGTTCCCCACAGTCGCGAAGTAAACCGAGCATCGCGGTCAGAGATGATGTCGCGAGGCGTCCCATGATTACAAATGATCTCGTTGGTGTAGATTCGGGCTAATCGTTCTACCTTGTAGTCTTCCCGTATTGGCAAGAAGTGAGCTGACTTGGTCAAACGGTCAATGACAACCCAGATGCTGTCGTGACCTGATGACCTGTGCGGAAGCTTTGTTATGAAGTCCATAGCTATACTCTCCCACTTCCACATAGGGATCGGGGGTTGTTCGAGCAAGCCAGAGGGTCTTTGATGTTCAGCCTTGACCTTTGCACAAGTCAGGCACTTCCCAACGTAGAGAGCAATATCCCTTTTCATACCCGGCCACCAGTACTTGTAGCGAAGATCCTGGTACATTTTTTCGGCACCGAGATGAATAGAATACCGGGATTTGTGGGCTTCGTCCATCAATATCTGTCGCAAATTGGTCCGTTTAGGGATCCAAATTCGGTCCAGAAAGTGGAATATCCCATTCGACACATTTGGTCCGTGGTAGATTCTTTCTTTCTTCAAAGTGCGTTCATTAAAACAGGCGTGCTGGGCTTCGCGGATGAGGGTTTCGAGGTCGTATTGGGCTTGGATGTTACGAATGCTGAGCAGATAGCTCCGTCTGCTGAGTGCATCGGCAACGACATTTGCTTTGCCTGGGTGATAACGAATCTCACAGTCGTAATCGTTGAGAAGTTCTACCCATCGGCGTTGACGCATATTAAGTTCTTTCTGATCAAAGATGTGTTGTACGCTCCTATGATCGGTGAAGATCGTACGCTTGGTACCATACAGGTAGTGTCGCCAAATCTTTAACGCAAAAACAACTGCGCCTAGCTCGAGATCATGGGTTGTATAGTTCTTCTCGTGGATTTTGAGCTGACGAGATGCGTAAGCTATAACCTTGTCCCGCTGCATAAGAACACAACCAAGACCAAGGTTGGAAGCATCACAATAGACAATGAAATCGTCATTTTCGTCGGGCAATGTGAGAACAGGAGCATTGCAAAGCATGTGCTTGAGGGTGGTTTGGAAGACAGACTCTTGTTCAGTTCCCCAAACAAAAGGCTTGTCTTTGTGCGTAAGAGCGGTAAGCGGCACAGCGATCTTCGAGAATCCTTCAATAAATCGTCGATAATAACCCGCTAGTCCGAGAAAAGAACGGAGTTCAGACGGGTTCTTAGGTGTAATCCAACTCTTAACGGCTTCAATCTTCGCGGGATCGACGTGAATACCTTGACTATTTACAATGTGGCCCAGAAACTGAACCTCCTGCAGCCAAAATTCACACTTGGAGAACTTGGCATAGAGTCGATTCCCCTGGAGTAGCTCGAGAACCAAACGTAGATGCTGCGCGTGTTTGGTTTTCGACTTGGAATAGATCAAGACATCGTCGATGAACACAATGACGAAATGGTCGAGATATGGTTTACACACGCGATTCATCAGATCCATGAAAACCGCGGGTGCATTGGTTAAACCAAAAGGCATAACAACGAATTCATAATGGCCGTATCGAGTGCGAAACACGGTTTTGGGTATATCTTCCTCCTGAATGCGTAGTTGGTGATAGCCTGAGCGTAGATCGATCTTCGAGAAGCACGTAGCACCTTGTAATTGATCAAACAAATCGTCAATGCGAGGCAGGGGATAGCGGTTTTTGATAGTTAACTTATTCAATTCCCGATAGTCGATGCACATCCTGAACGACCCATCCTTCTTTTTGACGAAAAGGACTGGCGCGACACAAAGAGAGGTGCTCGGGTGAATGAAGCCTTTCTCAAGTAATTCCTAAAGCTGACTCGAGAGTTCACGCATTTCGAACGGTGCGAGTCGCTAGGGAGCTTTGGCAACAGGGTTGGCTCCAGGAATGAGGTCGATACGAAAGTCGATATCACGACTCAGCAGAAGGCCTGGGAGATCATCAGGAAAAAGGTTGGGGAATTCGCAAACAACAGGTACCCGGTTTACCGCCTTTTCTTTCTTTTCCTTCTCCGCTACTACAATGTTAGCCAAGAAAGCTCTGTATTCCTTGTGGAGATACTTGCTAGCTTGGACACATGACATGAGCTTGAGACCTTTCGAAGCAGTTTCACCATAAACACACAATAGATCACCATTTGCGAGCGAGAATCGAATCATCTTGTCGAAGCACACAACTTCAGCATGGTTTTCGTGAAGAAAGTCCATGCCTACTATGACGTCAAAACTTCCGAGTTGCATCGGAATAAGGTCGATTGGGAAGATGTGATTGTTGAGCTCAAGAGTACAATCACGAAGAACAGAATTAACGGTGACAGTTCTTCCGGTAGCGACTTCAACATCGAACGTCGAGGGGAGATGGGAGCGTTTATGACTAAGAAGTTTCTCGAATTCGAACGACACAAAGCAATTATCGGCTCCAGTATCAAACAAACATGAAGCATAAATACCATTCACAAGGAACGTACCATTGACCACGTTGTTGTCAGCTTGGGCTTGGCGCACATTGATGTTGAAAGTTCTGGCACGTGCGGCTTGTTGCTGTTGCTGCTGGTGTTGCTGAGGCTCTTGTTTCACAACCCTGTTCGGGCACATGTTCGCAAAGTGGTTGGGATCACCATATGCGAAGCAGACTCGGGCGTTGACCGCGGCTGCCTGAGCTGCTTGTTGGCCTTGCGGGGCTGGGAGCAGAGCTTGATGAGCAGTGGCTTGAGCTGGGGCTTGACGGGGACCAGTACGACAATTAGCTGTGAAGTGGCCGTACATATTGCAGTGAGCGCAGAAACGACAGGCGAGACCCACCTGGTGATGATAAGAGCAGGTTGGGCAAGTCGGGTGGGGGCCTGTGTATGCACGCTTCGCTGGCGGTGCGTAAGTAACTGGTGCTGGACGGTGGTGAGAGTGCTACTGAGCCGGTACGGCTTGAAGTGGAGCAGCAGTGGTAGTGACAGCACAGTTCTTGTTGCTGGAGCTACTGTTGTTGTTCTTCTTCTTGCAGCGTGAGGACTTTGACGGTTGAGCGGCGGCGGTTTCAGCAGTTGGTGCGGCGGTGGTAGCTTGGTGCAGGTTCTTCGAAGTTTTATCCCAGACTCGAGCCTTGAACCGCTTTTCGTTGATTTCAGCGGCCAGTAGGTAAGTCTCTTCGATCGTTGTAGTCTTGGCCGCTTGCACGAAATCTGCAACGCAGTCGGGCAAAGCTCGGATATACTTCTTGATTGCGATCTCCGGAGTCTTGACTTGATCAGGACAGATAATACTGAGCAGCGTGAAGCGAGCAGTGAGTGCAGCGTTTTCTCCATCCTTCTGCTTTATGTGCCAGAATTCATCTTCCAACTTCTGGCGCTCATGAGGAGGGCAAAATTCTTCCAGCATGACTTCCTTGAGCTCGTCCCACGATAGACCGTCGGCTGCATCGTTCCCACGCTTGTTCCTCTCAGCCGTCCACCAGTCTAAGGCGCGGGACTGGAAGACGCCAGTTGCGTTGAGAGTGTGGAGATTGTCGGGGCAACCGCTCTGTCGTAGAGTGACCTCGATGGAGTCAAACCATTGGAACAAAGCCGTAGGGCCTTCTTCTCCAGTGAATTCCTTTGGTCCGCATGCCTTAAACTGTTTGAAACTGAAAGCAGTCTTGGGAGTATCTTTAGGAGCTTCGGTTCTGGACTCCTCAGATGATTTGCTAACACTCTCATAAATTTCGCTCACGATCTGAGGTACAACCTTTGTGTCGCAACCCCCGATCCCTTATCTGTCTCGGGAACGGGCAGACGCGAACTCAGAGTTTTGGTGGTATCAGTTGGTTAATTTGGTAGCGGAAATTACATCAGGACCGTAGTTAGGAAATGTTTATCAGAGTAAAACCACCACATTTAATATTAATAATCACATGGGTAAAACCCAAGTTTCTTATTACAATACATTTATAGGGATAAACCCTATTTTATTGAATTTAAAACATCATTTATTAGGTAACATTTATAGCCACATTTTTTCCAAGCCTTCAGTGCTCTCCAGCTGGCTTTTTACTAATTGTCTGTCACATTGTGTTACCTGAAACGCATTTTAAAAACATTTGTCAGTGGGAAATACTGGTGAGTGAATCCTAGTTTAATCAAGAAACATTTTATCAATTAAAACAGTATTGAGAGCGATCACATTGTTTATTTCTACACAATTACTCATGCAGTACTGTCAATCCTGACTTGCGGGTCATATTACACACTAGCTAAGTCATTGTCCAATGGTAACGTACTATCATCCTGACTTACTACTCGCAGTAGTAAATTTTGTATACAAAACCCCAACATATCGGCAGTAATTGAAGAACTACAAAGACTCAATCACCGCTTAATCACATTGTAAAACAATTGAGGTTTTGTAAAACATTCCAAAAAGTTTAACAAAAAGAGGATAAACTCACATTGCTATCTTAGACTTCGCGTAAGGGTTTCCTGGGAATAATCTATAATTTATACAAATTTACATAGGTTTGTATCATAACCCTTTGAAAATATTAATGATACCCTCTCCGAGACGGTATTCCAACAACTACGTCGGGCAGAACCACGACAGTTGTTACAGAACCAAAAATCAATCGGGCAGCGTATCTATTACGAAACTGGGGTTATAATACTTACAACGGGGCAGAACCTCGCTAATTAGGGGGTATAATACTCGAATATAATGCCCATATCTTCTGAAATTCGCTTAAGAAAGAAAAGAAATGAACGAGGAATACTGAAACCCGATGCCTGCTTATATAGTTGCTGAAACTGGTTCTCACGCGGCCCGCGTAACATATAAGCGGGGCTTACGCGGCCCGCGTCAAAGCTGGTCAACGGACTAGCTTGTCCGTCTCATCAAGTAGGTCCTCCACGATGTCGACACGTGTCAGCTCAGGGTGTCTCTATGTTCTTGATCTCTCGCGACCCGCGTAAACTTAACATGGGTCTTACGCGGCCCGTCTTAACTTAAGAAAACCAACGAAATCAGTTTCAGCCTTGATACCGCCCGCGTGAGTGTTAGGGTGGGTCCTACGCGGCCCGCCTCAACTTAATATTTCTAGATTTTTAATTATTTTAATTACTATAACGTATTTCGGGCTCGGTTTTCACATACGGGGTGTATTTAAAGACATATTATGATATTTAAAAATATACTAGGGTGTCGGAAATATTATGAGGGTGTCGGGTTATTTTGAGGATTGTTACATCCTCCCCACCTTGTGTTAGAGCTCGTCCTCGAGATCTACTAGAATATGTGCGGATATTTCTTTTGCATCTCTGATTCAAGCTCTCATGTGTACTCAGGTCCTCTTTTGGAGTCCCACTTCACTTTGACCAAAACTAATCTCTTATGTTTGAGATTTTTGACTTTCCTATCTTCGATCTGTAGAGGCCTTTCTACAAACTTGAGTTGTTCATTTACCTCTATATCCTTAAGAGGTACTATCAGTGATTTATCAGCTAAACACTTTTTGAGATTAGATATATGAAATACTTCATGTATTCCTGCCATTTCCTCTGGCAGTTGTAGCTGATAGGCTACAGGTCCTATTCTTCTAATAATCTCAAAAGGTCCAATATACCTGGGACTTAGCTTTCCCCTTTTGATGAATCTTACTATTCCATTCCAAGGAGAGACTTTCAATAATACTTTGTCTCCTACTTGAAATTCCAATGGCTTGCGCCTGTTATCGGCATAACTTTTCTGTCGATCACGTGCTACTTTCAGTCGTTCCTTAACTTGAATAATCTTGTCAGTTGTTTCTTGCACTATCTCAGGTCCATATAGTTGCTTTTCCCCAATTTCTGCCCAACAGACTGGGGATCAGCACTTTCGTCCATAAAGTGCTTCGAATGGTGCAACATTGATACTTGTGTGATAACTATTATTATAAGAAAATTCTATTAAAGGTAAGTGATCATCCCAATTACCTCCAAAATCAATTACACAAGATCTAAGCATGTCCTCCATTGTCTGAATTGTCCTTTCACTTTGTCCATCCGTTTGAGGATGATAAGTTGTGCTTAGTTTTAAATTGGTTCCCATTGCTTTTTGGAAACTTGACAAAAAATGAGAGGTAAATCGGCTATCCCTATCAGAAACAATTGATAAAGGAATTCCATGTAAAGAAACAATTTCATTTACATATAACTTAGCTAATTGTTCCATACTGAAAGTTTCCTTCATTGGTAGGAAATGAGCTGACTTGGTTAGCCTATCTACAATCACCCAGATTGTATCATTGCCTTTCTTTTTTTTGGGTAATTTAGTAACAAAATCCATTGTTATTAATTCCCATTTCCACACCGGCATTTCTAATTGTTGTAGAGATCCTGAGGGTTTCTGGTGTTCAGCTTTGACTTGAGAACATGTTAAACATTTAGAAACATAGGCTGCTATGTCCTTTTTCATTCCTATCCACCAGAAATTCTTTCTTAAATCTTGATACATCTTATCATTTCCTGGATGCATCGTATACTTAGACTTATGGGCTTCTTCTAATATACGATGACAAAGGTTTCCTGATTTAGGTATCCACATTCTCTTTTCATGGAATCTCCAAATTCCATCGGTTCCTTGTTCTAATTCTTTTAGCATACCTTTTAGCTTTTCAGTATCTTCCTTGATTACTGATTCTTGTGCTTCTCTTATCTGATCATTTAAATCTACTTGTAGATTTAATTTAAGAGAACGTATCCTTTTTGGCTTTTCATGATACTTTCGGCTTAAAGCATCTGCCACTACATTTGCTTTTTCTTCGTTATACTTGATATCACAATCATAGTCACTAAGCATTTCCATCCAGCGTCTTTGCCGCATATTAAACTCCTTTTTGCTAAAAAATATACCTTAAACTCTTATGGTCAGTGAATATGGTAAATTTGCTACCATAAAGGTAATGTCTCCAAATTTTTAAAGCAAAAATTATTGCTCCTAATTCTAGATCATGGGTTGAATAATTCTCTTCATGATTCTTAAGTTGTCTAGATGCGTAAGCTATAACCTTTTGGCATTGCATCAACACACATCCATAACCTAATTTGGAAGCGTCACAATAGACTACAAAGTCTTCAGTTCCTTCTGGTAACGCTAGTATGGGTGTATAGGTTAATCTTTGCTTAAGAATTCTAAAGGCTTCTTCTTGTTTTATTCCCCATTCAAACTTAACAGATTTACAGGTTAGCTTAGTTAAGGGAATGGCTATTCTAGAAAAATATTGAATAAATCTACTATAATAATCAGCCAATCCTAAGAAACTTCTAACCTCGGTTGGTGACTCAGGGATTTTCCATTTAGTAATTGCCTCGATCTTTGTGGGATCCACATGAATTCCTTCATGATT
This sequence comes from Helianthus tuberosus, assembly GCA_030545235.1. Classification (NCBI taxonomy): domain Eukaryota; kingdom Viridiplantae; phylum Streptophyta; class Magnoliopsida; order Asterales; family Asteraceae; genus Helianthus; species Helianthus tuberosus. Next base: position 47,758,127 of record CM060377.1, read on the forward strand.
AACTAAATGTCCAAGAAACTGTACCTGTTCTAACCAAAATTCGCACTTGGAAAATTTAGCATAAAGCTTTTCTTTTCTTAATAAACTTAAAAGTGCGTGCAAATGCTTTGCATGATCCTCTTTATTCTTAGAGTAAATGAGAATATCATCTATGAAAACGATTATGAATTTATCCAAATATGGCTTACATATTCGGTTCATCATGTCCATAAATGCAGCTGGGTCATTGGTTAAACCAAATGGCATGACAGTAAATTCATAATGACCATACCTCGTTCTGAAAGCGGTTTTAGGAATGTCCTCTTCCTGTACCTTTAATTGATGATATCCTGACCTTAAATCGATTTTAGAGAAAAATCGAGCTCCTTGTAGTTGATCAAACAGATCATCGATTCTCGGTAATGGGTACCGGTTTTTAATCGTAACCTTGTTTAATTCACGGTAGTCAATGAACATACGCATTGATCCGTCCTTCTTTTTAACAAACAATATCGGCGCTCCCCATGGTGATGAGCTTGGCTGTATAAATCCTTTTTCTAACAATTCATCCAATTGTTTCTTCAGTTCCTGCATTTCAGCGGGTGCCAAACGATAGGGTGCTTTGGCAATTGGTGCTGTTCCTGGTATTAAATGGATTCTGAATTCAACTTCTCTATCTGGAGGTTGCCCTGGCAATTCTTCTGGAAATACATCTGAAAACTGAGATACTACTAGAATATCTTTTAAATCCTTTCCTTTAGTGTTAGTGATTATGGAAATCAAATACACTATAGAACCTTTTCTTATATAGCTTGCAGTTTTCATCACAGAGATGAATTTTGTAGTTCTAGATGGTTTATCTCCTTTAATTGTCATCGTTTCACCTTTTGGTGAATTTACTTGAATTGACTTTTGATCACATAAAATACTGGCTTTATTGGCTATCAACCAATCCATTCCTAAAACAACATCGAATCCTGCCAAATTCATGGGATAAAGGTTTGCAATAAATTTCTGATTTAAAATTACTATGCTTGCTCCCTGCAAGATTTCAGAAATCCTAACGGTTTCTCCATTGGCTGTCTCTACTAAGCATTCTTGTGGTAGTTTAGTTAATGACTGATTTAGAATTTTGCAAAATGATGTATTAATAAAACTTTGGTTTGCACCAGAGTCAAATAATACTTTAGCAAAAACATCATTAACTAAAAACGTACCAGCTATGACATATGGAATCATTTAACTTCATCTGCAGTCAGAACAAATGCTCTAGCATTTTGAGTATTCTTGTTGTTTGCAGCTGGAGCTAATTTTGGGCAATTAGGCTTGATATGACCTTGTTCTCCGCAGTTGTAACATATCCTGTTGTTAGCTTTCTTCCTACAATTTTCTTCCTTGTGTCCCGATATTTTGCAAAAGTTACAGTATATGGAGCATCTTCCTGAATGCTTTCTTTTGCAATTCTTACAGTAAGGTGTAGAGGTAGAACCTATATTTTTCCCACGATTAAAATTTCCAGAACGAAATTCTTGTGTGAGTTTTTGGGTTAGGTTCCTCCTTTGATCCTCCTCTCGGGTACAGATTAATTCATCTGTCAAGATATTTGCTAGTTCTACAACTTCTTCTATGGTTTGAGGTCTTGCTGCCTTGACTACGTGTCTTATCTCTCCAATTAATCCCCAGATATAACGGGAGATTAATACTGGTTCTGGTGAAGCAAGAGTTGGCACTATTCTGGCATATTCGAAGAATATTTTAGTATATCCCTTACTATCCACACCAGTCATCCTAAGGTTTAGGAATTTGTTTGCTATCTGTTCCTTCTCATTGGGTGGGCAGAATTTCCTTTCTACCTTGTTCTTAAATTCTTCCCATTCCATATTGTAAGTTCTATCACTTCCTCTTGATTGGAGGATAGTGTTCCACCATTCTAGTGCTACATTCTTAAACATATTAGAAGCAAACAATATCTTATCTTCTTCAGCACACTTGCTTATTCTTAAGACTGCCTCAGTCTTCTCTATCCAGCGTAGGGTTGTAATGGCCCCTTCGTTGCCCGAGAATTCCATTGGTTTACAAGACCAGAATTCTTTATTAGAACAACCGTAAGACACGGTTCTTCTCCTTTTGGGAATGGGCAATTGATATATAGGTTCATTGTTTACGCTGTGTTCTGGTTCAATTGGTCGCTTACTGCTATGCTTACTTTTATTATTCGCTTCTTGAATCGTTTGAATAATAAATGGCATGGCATCTACGATTCCTTGTGCCACTATATGTTGAACAACACTATTATCCATTTGGTTTCCATTGTTATTGATGCTCGGATTCTCATTACCACGTTAATGTTACTCTGGTTATCATTATTCAGATTTTCTTGATTTCCTTCATCGGCCATCTGAATTTTAAACATTTATCTCATATTAATATCACAAGATAATATTTAATATAGTTAATCACATGATACGCAATCTAGCCAAAAACGTCGATCATTGCGACTTTTACTCTATTTCCATATACTATTATGCATCTATTACACACTAGTACTGAAATAAAATTACAATACCAATAGAAATAGAATCACACTAATAGTAATATGCATCCGTACACACATATTTTATTTTATTTTTATTTTATTATATTATATTATTATTACTATTACCATCTCCTACCATCACATCTATGGATATGGATTTATCCAGAAATCCATATTGCGCTCGTCGTATTTCCATACGAGACGCTCTCCCACCTGACGCATTCTCTCACTGCTTTCTAAAATTTCCTCACCAAATGTCCTAAGTTCTTGGACATTTTCTGCACTCATTGGGGGTGCAGGTTCTAGGACTGGGTTCGGAATCTGGGGTGCAGGTTCCTGATATGGGGGTGAAAGTGCCTGAAATCGGTAAGGATCTTCTAAGATTTCCCTAATGTAGTTATCATGGTAATAGGGATCTAAAGGGTCCATACCTGGATAGGCTCCTATGTTCTGTATGGGTGTGTCTTCATGTAGCGGGTAACGTTGCACAAAGTCCCTATTATCGTCCCACCAGGGGTCGTAATTTGGGTCTAGAGGGTTTGGTGCAGGTACCCTAGGGATTTCTTCTGGGTTAAAGTCATGCATCTCCACTTGGTTTTCAGGGTTTTCTATCTCCATGGTTTGGTCTGGGATTGGTGGTTGTGGGGCTACTAGTTGTTCCAGACTTGGGTCAGTAGCAGTGGTAGCTAGGATATGGAAATTGGCTAGGCTTCTATTAAGCATATCCTGTGTATGGGCATCTAACTCTCGCTTAGCGGCTGCTAAAACTCTTTGCTATTGCAACTTTCGCATTCTTTTCCTACGCGCAAATGATTCCTTACTGAACCATCCACGTTTCTTATGAGGGAATGGCTCTTCAGACTGAGCTTTAAAAGCAAACATTCCTTCTTCCTGATCAGCAGAATACCTAGAAAGGGCAGGCTGTGAAGAGGTACCTTCACTCCTAGGTGAATCAGACAACTGACGACACATGTCTGAGGGTCCTTGATCACTCATACTGTAAACTAACAAATAGTCAAATAACACATAACAAATAATTACAGTTATGCACGTATTTCCGTAATTTATTTCCTAACACAAAATTTAGAATTTAGGTGTCAGCAGAACACTTCTTTGGCTCAGACCAGTGGCTAGGCTCTGATACCACCTTCTGTCGCAACCCCCGATCCCTCATCTGTCCGGGAACGGGCGGACGTGAACTCAGAGTTTTGGTGGTATCAGTTGGTTAATTTGGCAGCGGAAATTACATCAGGACCGTAGTTAGGAAATGTTTATCAGAGTAAAACCACCACATTTATTATTAATAATCACATGGGTAAAACCCAAGTTTCTTATTACAATACATTTATAGGGATAAACCCTATTTTATTGAATTTAAAACATCGTTTATTAGGTAAATTTTATAGCCACATTTTTCACAAGCCTTCAGTGCTCTCCAGCTGGCTTTTTACTAATTGGCTGTCACATTGTGTTACCTGAAACGCGTTTTAAAAACATTTATTAGTGGGAAATACTGGTGAGTGAATCCCAGTTTAATCAAGAAAAATTTTATCAATTAAAACAGTATTAAGAGCGATAACATTGTTTATTTCTACACAATTACTCATTCAGTACTGTCAATCCTGACTTACGGGTCATATTACACACTGGCTAACTCATTGTCCAATGGTAACGTACTGTCATCCTTACTTACTACTCGCAGTAGTAAATTTTGTATACAAAACCCCAACATACCGGTAGTAATTGAAGAACTACAAAGACTCAATCACCGCTTAATCACATTGTAAAACAATTGAGGTTTTGTAAAACATTCCAAAAAGTTTAACAAAAAGAGGATAAACTCACATTGCTATCTTAGACTTCGCATAAGGGTTTCCTGGGAATAATCTATAATTTATACAAATGTACATAGGTTAGTATCATAACCCTTTGAAAATATTAATGATACCCTCCCCGAGACGGTATTCAAACAACTACGTCGGGCAGAACCACGACAGTTGTTACGGAACCCTAAATCAATCGGGCAGCTTATCTATTACGAAATTGGGGTTATAATACTTACAACGGAGCAGAACCTCGCTAATTAGGGGGTATAATACTCGAATATAATGCCTATATCTTCAGAAATTCGCTTAAGAAAGAAAAGAAATGAACGAGGAATACTGAAACCCGATGCCTGCTTATATAGTTGTTGAAACTGGTTCTCACGTGGCCCGCGTAACATATAAGCGGGGCTTACGCGGCCCGTGTCAAAGCTGGTCAACGGACTAGGTTGTCCGGCTCATCAAGTAGGCCTGCTACGATGTTGACACGTGTCAGCTCAGGGTGTCTCTACGTTCTTGATCTCTCGCGGCCCGTGTAAACTTAACATGGGTCTTACGCGGCTCGTCTTAACTTAAGAAAACCAACGAAATCAGTTTCAGCCTTGATACCGCCCGCGTGAGTGTTGGGGTGGGTCCTACGCGGCCCGCCTCAACTTAATATTTCTAGATTTTTAATTATTTTAATTACTATAACGTATTTCGGGCTCGGTTTTCACATACGGGGTGTATTTAAAGACATATTGGGATATTTATAAATATACTAGGGTGTCGGAAATATTTTGAGGGTGTCGGGTTATTTTGAGGATTGCTACACTTTGCTACTTGTTTAGCGAGTATGGCAGCAAGGCGTTTGTCTCTCTGTTCTCGACGAGAAAGTCGTGGGTGACGGGGTCCAGATGATGGTCCAGTTGACCTTGTCTGCATAGACATCGTCATAGGTCTCAGACACGTCATAATCGAATCTCACCTCACACGTCTAGTACTACTAAAGCTCAGGAACACGTACAGTCACGTAAACACATAGGCACATAAGCACAGATTCACATAGGCACAGAAGCACGTAGGGCACAGAAACATATAAACATATAAGCACATAATTCGCTCAGAAGCACACAGGATCAGTCAGAATACAGAAACCTATCATTTAAAGTCCGTGATCGTTCGAGAATAGCGTCCGTGATTAACACAGCGAGTAATATAGTCTAATATGGCGGGTAGTATAGCACAAGTGTATCATAGGGATGTTCACAATTTAGCGATTTGTTAGCGCTTTGAGATAGATATGCAGTGCGAGTCGCGCATGTTGATTGAAGAGAAAACAAGAGTCGAATAAGTCTCCAAAATTAAACACATAAACAGGTAAACACACATATAAAATCAACGAATCATCAGAGTCAGCAGTTACGGGCTCAGAATCGAAACACATAAAAAAATTGAGAAATAGATCGTCTGCGGCTATTAGACATTGACTAACCAAAGTGATTCGACTATTCACAAGGACTTTCTGAGCACACTTTGACCTTTGGGACTGTGCCCTTGCCTCGATTCTTGGGCGAATGACACATATCCTTTCAGTTTTGGTGTGTCGTCGAATCGTTGGAGTCCGTCGAGACTTTGGTGAGAGTTTTGTAAAAAGGCGGAACAAGTCGTCAAGGTTAGGGTTTCACCCCTGGCTTAACAACTTCGTTCCTGTTTTGATAAAATAAAAGAGAATTATACGTCAAGGTATGGATTTCACCCCTATTTCAACGCAACTTCTCGTGATTATAGATAAAATGTGGGTTTGAACAAGCAATTTAGTCGAGAGTTTGCGGTTTTCACACCTAATCCCGACTTAATCTCTTATCCAAAGTTGAAAATTTAAGTGCAGTGATAGTGCAGCATATGTGAGGATAGCGAGGAATAGCAGTAAGCTCATACATATTCTCTACTGGACATGTACGAGTCGGTCTGTTGTTCCTAATTATAGAGTAGGTCTCTAAGACATCGACCCGGACTAGGTCGAGTCTTGCCTAATTCCCTATAGTTATGGCTCTGATACCAATCTGTCACACCCCAACCGATGGCGGAAACATCAGGGCGCGGCAGTGAGTGAAACAGATTGTCCAGAAGTTTCCATAAAAACTATATTTACCAAATATTTAAAGCAACACGTCCCATACCATGTCATAAGTGATAAAATAATTATTACAGACAAACTCTAGTCAAGTAGTTCTGTTCTGACAACTCGGATTTACAAAATAGTATAAATTGTTTATTTGTTTCTAGAGCCACTTTTTCCCTAGCTTTCGGTTTCATCACATAGAAAACAAGAGGCCTAAGGTCTTTCCTAGCCTCGATTTCACAACGAGCTAAGCTTGTAAACATCCTAAGCACCTGTCACATACATTAAAGTAAAATTCAATACACATAGTGTAAAGGTGAGCATACAAGTTTAATAGATATAATAAGTTTGAAATTCGATTACGCATAACCAGCACGTACGCATAGTGAAATGAGGGCACGTTAGTTATCGACATGGGTCTATCGACACCAATGACTGCGGGTTGACTGTCCGGGAAAGTTCGTAATACATAATAACCATTGTGATCCATGCAAATAATAGTCCTTAACAACCCCCGCGAACGAGTGCTGAGTCCAAACTATAGTACTATCGTTGCTAAGGCAGGTGGACAACATTCCATGTGTAAACATAACAAACAAGCATTCATTAAGCCACGTAATACATGCAATAATGGTTAGTGTTTAAATAGTATTGAGTAGTGTGTTCGATGTGATTTGAATATTCGTAACGTATGTAACACCCAAAAGTGCATAAAGCAAAAAGGGATCGAGTATACTCACAGCGGTTGATGGATTGAAGGGAGCGCTAGAGAGTAGGGTTAGCCTGAACAGTACGATAGCATATCGATAAGTGACGCGCAAAATGATACAAAGTGTATGTGGGTCGGACAGCAGTTCGATCGGACGGTAGTCCGATCGGACAGCCGTTCGTTCGGTTGGTACTCCACTCGGATGGTCATCCGGTCGGGTGACCTTTCGAGTGGATTGTTTCTTCCTTTGAGAAGGATGTGTTTGTGTATGATGGCTTGACTTTTGAAGTTTTTGTTGTAGCATTTTGAAAACATTGAAGTATCTCTACCATTCAGGTCGGTCGATCGGACGGTCGTTCGATCGGACGGGAACCCGTTCGGTTGGGCACTTCAGTGAGAACAAGTTCACAGTAACAATTTTCAACATGTTCAATGCACTAAGGTTACCATCCGATCGGACAGCAATTCGTTCAACATTCAGACTTCAAGTGTTTGGCAAAAATGGTTAAGCGTGGGACCAATGTGCAAGTCGTACGGGTGGCCGGTCGTTCGGGTGGCTATCCGTTCGGACAGCAGTCTGATCGGACGGCATCCCGTCCTGGTCGACCCGTTCGTCTTACACTTGGTTGTTTTGATAGCTGGTCGTTTTATCGAGATATTTTGATAACGTGTTAAGCAACAGAACTTTGTCAATACTTGGTTCCCCTGATCGGACAGGAATCACCCACATCCAATTAGTTAACTGTTCGAGACGGCGTTCCATGTTTAACCCGAAATCGGTAACCTCGTGGATAGAATCCAGATCTTGAACCAACACAACCACTAGAATTAGTAGGAAGTCGGTACAGCCCTGATTCTATCGATTTTGAGTACATTGAGTGTAATAGAGTTGAAAGAAAGTTGGGAAAACCATCTTTCAATCCTTTTCATTGTGAATATGTTTAGATCTATGAAAGATCTTTGTTTGTTTATATGGAAATCGGTTAGATCCAAGTTATTCTCGGTGGATTGAGGCCAAAACATGAAGTTCTTCAAGAACGCACGATGATGTCATCCTTGAATACCTTGAATCTTGATGATTTCACGGTTAAAAGTTAAGATTCAAAAGATAGAAAGGTGTAGGAGTGCGTGTAGATTAAGGAAGTACAAGATTTAGGACGAAATCTTACCGGAATTGAGAGAAATCGAAGAAAAGGTGGGGAGCACAAGCTGATCAGACGTCAGTTGCCAAAAGTGGTAATAATGAGAGTGACAGGAGGTATTTTTAGGGTTCCCAAAGTGGAAAAGGGCTGGTCGTTCGGCCAGGCAGCTCGATCGGACGGCAGTCCGATCGAACGGCTGGTTGATCGGCTGGTCGCCTGATCGACCAGTCACTTGATTCGAGTGTTCGGTGCTTCGAGTTTTGCCATTGCGATTGCGAGCGATGCGAATGCGATAGAGTTTCCTATTCAAATTACTTTTAATCCCAACTACTCATATCTCGCACTATCTTTTCTCTACCAATTACCATACCGTTTCGATTGCGATTGGGTTCGATTGCGATTGAGTTTCAATTGATTACCACACATAACAACATAAATAAACATGCACAAGTAACACATAAGGCACACACACACGTATAACCATAGCTAAAATGCGTAATTCGAGTTGCGAGTGCGATTACCATTCGATGTCGATTCGTTTAGCATAGTTCGAGTATCGTTTTAGTTAACTTTATCGCATTGTTACTTCCTATAGTTCACAGTCGTAAATCGATTAAATAACACACGTCGATTACTGCGATTATTGACACTTACTCCACATAATACAACTAAAGTAAACACATAAAAGAAATTCACTATCAGTCAAGTCGCGCGATCGGTCGTTGACTTTGACCTTGACTTTGACTTTGACTTTGACTTTCGAAACACGGGGTGTTACATATACTATATGCGGATATTCAATATTCTAATTCTTATCCCTATATGTCTAAAGTCTTGAATCATTTTATTTTCTTTAATACATTTCAATTATTCATGAGTTTGATTTCATTTTGTTTTTCAGTTCCAAGTTTCAATTGAGATTTCACTCTCGTCAAAGTGGGTTCTTATGATGGGCATGTAGTAACTGGAAGAGTTACATACTGGTAGTCGGGACGTCCTGTCTAGGCTAGCATTCGTATAAATCCAATTGATGGACCAGCTTGCCTACCTGGGGACTAACGATGAGAGTGCTGACACCTATTAAGCCAAAGCATGTCACACCAAACATCACGTGAACAAACAACACTTAGATACGTCAAACATGTCCGTGGTAATTCATGGATACTATCCTAAACATCGTTTTACAACACCCCAAAACTCGAGTTATTTATTTATTCATGATTTTCTTTGAGTTAAGTTATATGTCAAGAGGCAAACATAAGAGGACCATGCGAAAGCTCGGTAATTGCGGGTGCACACGTAATTACTAAAGTGATGCATGAAAGTCATACTAAACCTTATGATGTGCCAACCCTATGATTTTTCAATATTTTATAATGAAATGTTATTTTATCATAAGTTTTATTATTTTATCATATTCTATGTGGTTATTATATTGTTTCGTATATAAACCACTGGAATAAATTCCTAATATTTCATGAGATCCTAATAAACTTCAAATAAATCACCCTATCTTTTTGTATTTTATCAACGGGTTAGACTTATGCTACTCTTTGATGCCCTATAATATTTTTAATGTGATTGGTATTCTCGAATTATGGAATTTCCCTGAAGTTCCATGAATTCACCAATCCGTGAACTCCAATCAACTGATCATATACTCTCGCTATATATAGGTCGTACATTTCACTTAGGTTGTCTCTCGCAGATGCTGCCTTATCGTTGCCATTACCACCACTCATAAATCTCTAACCGTCGAATGGCAGCTTTAATAGCTGAACAAATGGCCGCAATTATTCCTACTATAGCTGTTCAAGTTCAACAGACGCTTAACGCCCATGCCTCCACGAATCCAATCAAAGAGGCTGAAGCTGAACTGTCTTCACACAATGACAACCACCAAAGGAGTGAAACCAACCACGATTACGCCATAGTGGCTATTCCGCTAAACCAGGTTGCTCCTAACCCTCCACCTGATAGAAAACCTTACCGGGGACATTTTCCACAGTGCCCCACCTGTCAAAAACATCACCCCGTCAATATCCCGTGCCGCCTTTGTACTTATTGTGGACTTTATGGTCACTTAATCGACACTTGTCGGCACTATAACCCTCGAACAGAACCACCTATGACACTATTCAATGTAAAACATGTATCATCTCCATTTAACCAACCAAACAACCACCTTATGATCCAACCGTATGTCCAACTAGACGCTCCACTAATGGATCAACCGACTATACTTTTTGACACCCAATTCGTTCCTTACGATCAAGCCGGTCAAACCGATGCAGAGGACAAGGATAACTAAAAGGCACACAGACCAACACTCATCTAGATCCAAGACAATCATGATGCGGTCAGCAACACGAAGAAATTTTATGCGATGAGTTATTACGAATAAAATGTTTTAAGTTTAATTTTGTATGAACTAGTTTGAATTTAATAAAGACTGTTCTGAATTTCTGAGCACAAGTGTAATGATGTGGTTTTTGGTAACATGATTTAAATTTTAACGAGTCGTCCATTACGACTTGAACGTCACAACCCTAATCACTTTCATAACCTGTGCCCAGAGTTCAACAAATTCAAGTCAAGGGCACATGGTGACGATAAAATTTTTCTGACCTCAAATTGATTTTTGTAAAAATAATAATAAAATCAAATATATATATATATATATATATATATATAATAAATACTTTCAGTAAAATGTTCTACTTTAGATAAAAAATATTCTCCTAAAACTTAACGAAAATATTTTTCTAAATAAATCAAATTGCTACTGGGCATAAAAAATCTAAATACTAATGATTTACACTTTGTGAAGTGTAAATACCGTTAAGTATATAAACGAAATAAACGTGAGTTTGATTAACAAAGTTATGGTTAACGTAAGACCGTTTGACAATTAAAATTTATTAGTAGAACCTAGGAAATTTCTCCTACTACTCCCCCATCACTTGAGATGAAACTCCAGACTACCGTTCCGATATCGTACGAGTTATATCTATGATTGATATTATAACCCCCCTACGTTTGTCTGAATCATAATTATCGCCTGACCTGTGGAAGTCAAAATTCTTACTGCTACTTCATTTCTTATGTCTTTCGACTTCACGTGTGGTTTTCCCTCAGTGTTGACTTTATCCGCTACTCCCACTTCGTATCCTTGATGTTCGCACTAACGCCAATCGATACATTTACCAACTCTTAATCAGTACTGAAGGGGTATGATCCCAAAAACCTTGCGCTGGCGTATTGGACCATACCACAACCTTATCCCAAAAACATCTTGAATAAAGGCCCTGAGCGGCTGCGTAGTAGTCATAAACAGGATTTAGGAAGAAATGATTCAAAGACAAAGACAAAGGAATATGGTATAGGAAACCTCGCGCAAGATCACGAGGCCATACCATAGTCCTATGTCAAGAACACTTTTAAAAGAGAACCCTACGTGGCTGGGCAGCGGTTCTAAACAAAGATACAGAAGAAAACAATCTTTGATAACCATGCGCCGGAGAAAGGACAAAACTAACCTTCGCCTAACACTCTTGCGCGGGCTCGCACAAGAGTACCCTTAGACTTGGAAGCAGAATCCTAAACATATCTGCGCGCCTGGAATCAAGACTTGAACAAAAGTGTTCTTTCTGTTATAATAGAATAGACACGTGGCAAGGGCATAAAGGGTTACAGCTGTAAACCTTTTAGAAGACTTCATCGTGCACAACCATTCGGTTATAACTGAATAGTGACGTGGCATCATCCTAGATGCTCATCTAAGTCATGACGATGGCACTAACTTGGAGAAGGATCCACACAAACCCACTTTCCACGTGGCGTCTCCCCAACCGTCGATCACACTCATGATCCGTGTGCATGGATATGACGTTAGTGATTGACGGAAAAAAGGCATAACCGCCTACGGAAGATACTTTCCGTTACTATCTCCGTCAACAAATTTTCCCGCCCAAATACAGCTATAAATAAGTCATGCCAGGTATGATCTCATAAGTTACATTCACTTCACCTTTACTATTTCTTCTTCTTCATCGAGATCACGGTACTTATTCTCACGCCGGAGGGTGGTCACGGAAAGAACCCCCATTCTCCCCGGGGGGAGTCTAATGGCTTTCTGTTTTGCAGTGATCACCGGAGAAGGAGCTCAGTCTAACCCCCGAATCAAGCGAGAGGATTAACCCTTTTTATGTAGAACTAAACCCCTGGTCTGATCGATTCCGGTCAATCAAACCACTGTTTCTTCATTGGCGCCCACCGATTTTTCAATTTTCAATCTCATCTTCTCGTTTCGATTCATTTATCTTCATTTTATGTTTTCCATGGCAGAAACTCCGTCGAATCGTCCATCAGGCCCTCGACCGGCGAATTTTGTTCATGATCTTCGTGTCGAGGGGATTGTGGAAGAAGCATCCGATGATAAAGATGTCCAGTAAAACGTTAATCATCCGAATGATCCTGTCACACCAGGAGCACAACCCAAAATCCCGATAAGTTTGATTTTAACTCCTGGTGAAACTCTGATTTCATGGTACGTAAGATCTCAGGGTGCATTAAACGCAGTCTATGCACAGCTCTGTGCATAGGCTGCTCAACCTGCGACTCAATCACGAAGATCTGCACCTCAGATGCGAGCCTCATCCGCACCACGTACATTGCACTACGATGCACCATCACGAATATCCGTGGATGATACAGAAGTCTACTCCAGATCTCCCACTAGGTACGAATCTACTCACTCCGAATCCAGGCGAAGAGATCACCGTGATGAACAGTATTCTCACAGACGTCAGTCAGTCCATTCTCGGCTGGGCCCGCGTTCTTACCAGAAGCGGGACACCCAAACCAATGAATACGACAGGACGTATCAGGAGGGTGACAACACAAGCTTTTTCAGCCGGTTGCAGCGAGATCATGCAAACTATAAACCAAAAACCCGTGCGGTTTACAACCCAGACGCGGAGTACGATTACAATCTGATTTACCGACCAGCAGAAGCCGCGGAAAACTCAAAGTTTGTTAGCGAGATTGCTCTAGCTCCCCTTGAGAGGGCGAAATTACGTTCAAATATTGGGAAGTTCAACGGACTGTCAGATCCAGACGACCATCTACGCGTGTTCACCAGCGCAGGATTAGTCGGAGGATGGACATTACCCATGTGGTGCCATTTATTCATCCAAACTTTGAAAGGGGTAGCACGATTGTGGTTTGACAACTTACAAGTTGCTAAGTTAACATCCTGGGTAGATTTGAGGGAGAAGTTTCTGGTCCATTTCAGTCAACAACGCAGATCCGTCAGAGACTCGGCAGATGTAATGAACAGCTGGAGACGTGACGATGAAAGCCTCGAAGATTTCATAAAAAGGTACAACAAAGAAGTGCGGGAAATCGACGATGTACATGAGCATCTAATCCGCGCGCAATTCAAATACGCGGTAAGGTGTGATGATATGATTAAAGTCTTGTCAGGAACCGAGGGCCTGCCAAAAAGTTCGGAAAAATTGATGGCCGCCGCCAAAGTGTATGCTCAAATAGAGCGTAATCTAAGCTCCAACAGGCCACCACTGCTATAGAACCGTTCACAGGACATGAGTGGGAACAGTGGTAGAAAATTCATGAAAAGCTGGAAGGACTCAGCTTCAGGAGCAAACGCATCCGATGACGCCCGCGCAATAATTAACAGGCTGGCAGCACAAAAGGAGGCTAAACAAGAGAATCGTGAAAGGCAGTGGACTCCTCTTACCAAGACGCTGGTAGAAATGCTTAGCACTGAAGATTACCAATTCAGAACACCCCCACCGATGAAAAACAAAAGAGGACAAGACCCGAACCTTTACTGCGAATATCACAAAGACAATGGCCACACCACAAACAACTGCATAAATCTCCGCACGGAAATAGAGAAAGCACTGAAGAGTGGAGAACTCACCCACCTGGTTCAAAACGTTCGCAAAGACATCAAGCAGATCACGCGCGGGGACGAAGGGCCGAGCCACAAAAAAATCAAAACAAACTTAAGCCCAAGACAGATCAACGCGCATGCAATCATAGCTTTCCTTCATATTTGGTTAAGTTCTTCAAGTTACCAACTTATGGCACAGGACTATTTGCATGCGCAATAAATTAAGTCTCACTATTTATCCTAAAACAACTTTGTAACTCATGGCCTCTGCGCCCTATCAAATCAAACAAAGTTCGTTCCATTATGTCTGTGTTTATTACAAAATGCATGCAATTTTTTTGGTAAGCACAAAAACACTATGGTAACCTAATACAAGTCTCATGAACGGCCAGCAGTCACAAATAACACGCAAGGTCCAGCCCTACGTTCACACATGAGCTTTATATCGTCTTTATTCGCCTTACCTAAATAAAGTAATTGAACACATGCAAGACATTGTAATTCAAACATATACATTCAAAACAGTTACTTACGCAGCAAGAGCAATTACAAAAATGTACATGCACAGCAGTGCATCAACAAGTTACTTGCGCAACAGCGCATTAACAAACCGTCAAAAGGGATCCACATCCCAAGCCTATTTAAACTACAAATGTTCAACAACCACAAAAGTACAAAAAACCTACTCTAGGTCTTCATCATCATCTCCTTCATCTGTAAACACTTCCTTTAGTTGCGCCACAAAGTCATCACCCTGGAGCGCAGCAATGACCAGGTCCATCACAGGAAGACATAAGTTATTATATTCATTCTTGGCAGCAGCATGAGCAGCTTCAGTATCAACTCCATGCGTGGAAGCCCTGCTGGTATCCCAATCAACCTTCAATGCATTAGTAACATACTGAGTACATTCTGCGTATCCATGGGCGTACCCATCATTACACGTAGTAATCAGCAGAGGCGCAACCGTTTGATCCAACAAATAAGAGGATGCACAACCAGATCAAAATGTTGCAAAGAATTAACATACTTACACTAATAATCCCGCGATTTTTCATCCAGAGCATGTCATCCTTCAACGGTTCAACCAGACTCTCCGCCGTCACCCGAGCAGTTTCAGAGTTTCTAAATTTTCTTCGGTTTCACTCAAGCAGCGGGAGGTCTCAGCTTTTTCAACTCGCTCAAGCTGCAAATAGTTTTTTGGCAGATTCGAGCTCCGCCTAAATTTATTCCTGATCAGATAATAAAGAGGTGAGTTCGTCTATCTCCTTATTCTTAAGGGCAAGAGTAGCGCAAGTTTGTACCTCTCTCTGCTCACTTCTCTCTCGATGAGAACTGGCCTCATCGCGGGCCGCTTCACGCCTTCTCTTTCTTCAACCTCTCAATCTCAGTATCCTACTTCTTCAGCTTCTCAATCTCTTCCTTAAGATTGTTGATGACATTGCGGAGACCCATTTTTTTATTATTGTCCTTCTCACAGATTTCTCTCCAACGTTTACGCTCTTCTGACAGTAGGGCGGTTTCAGCCTCCGCTTTTCTTCTCCATCCCGCGGCATACCACTCTTCAATTTTCTGCTCACTTTCAAACTTGGCTCGATCAGCCTCTAACTTAGCCCTCAACAGGGCAACTCGAGCCTCCTTTTCAGAAGCTTTTTTCTTGGATGCTTCAAAAGCAGCCCATTCTTTGTGCATACTACACCACTCGCGCACTATACAGTGAGTAGTGGAAATAAAGCTAGCAGCTTCCTCAAGGTAAGCACGATAAGACTGATCGTGAGAATGCTCTTTTTTGAAACTTCACTTCACCAGGAGGAAAAGTACCATGTAACCAATCACGGCAAACCTACCAGTCTGAAAAAGTGTCGCCTTTTTTAAGTTTCCATACCGGCGCATGTATCTAAGAAGCTTTCTTATCTGAGTAAGATCTATAATAATAATCCCTCGAAGTTTCCTCTAGGAGGATGGGAGAGTCTTTTTCATCATGGGCAAAAAAGCCTTGATCACCAACTAGGTTTCTCTCAACGTTTACAGGTGCAGAAGTAGCAGTAGAAGTAGGGATAGTTATCACAGGGTCTTCATGAATGGATTTCCCTTTCTCTAGCTCATGCACCACAACTTCAGAAGACTCAGGTCGAGTAACATCAACATCCGCAGCCTCCGTTTCCACAACCTTCTCCGCTTCTAGCTCAATCTCAACAGGTTTCTCAACTTCTTCAGGATTTTCCACCTCCACAACTTTCTCCACCTCCGTTTCAACAGCTTTTGTACCTTCTAGCTGCTCCTTAACAAATGCGCGAGGTGACGAAGGCGGGAGATCATCATTAAAAACAGATGATGGCTCCGCGTGAGCAGAAGGAATCGGCTTTTCTGCGACTGCAAGAACAAAGGTTATATTAACATTTAATACGAGGAAACAACAGCTAAAGATAATACTCACCTGGGGGAGGTTTCGCAATAAAGACATCCAGATTGCCTCTTTTGCCTATTTTCCTTTTCGGCACCTTCTTAGCAGGTTGCGCCGCAGCCTCAACTTCAATCTGCTTCCTTTTCACCGCCTTCATTCTTAGTAAAGGTTCCGGACTTGACTCCAAATCAATAGGATCATCAGGATTTGACGCTGGGATATCCGCGGTATCCCGAGGCTCCGTTTTTGGGTTTCTTACAACTACCAGCGCAAGTCCTTCCAATGTATTAGACACCACTATATAATCACACCAGGAGTCAGAGAAATGACGCGTACCTTTCTTCTCTTCCCTAACATTCTTTGCGCTTGAAGATTGTGCCTTCGGCGTGTAAGTTTTCTTCGGCGCAATAGGAACAGCCGGAACACGTTTTTTCTTCTCAGGGCCTATGCCCAGGTTAGTTAACTCACCTATTTAAAAGGAAATATTGCAATATTACCCCACGCGCAAAGACAACAAAGAGTAATATTGCAATATTGAAAAAGAAAAAAAATAATTTAAAATGAACTTACCAGCACCGGTCGAAGGAGGCGTAGCCAAATCTTCATCCCGGGGAAGGGAAAAATTCCTTACTATCTGAAGATACCAGAGTTCTTTATCAGCACCCGTAGGAACGGTTGTCATCCTCCCTTTATCCCTCTTGTATGCAACAACATACAAAGAAACAACTGCAGAGCGAGAAACAGTAACAAATTCATGATATTTACAAACAAGAAACAAATGGGTAAGAAAATTGCAAATCTTACTTTTATCATCTTCCATGTACACCGGCTTGCCTTCACGATCCATCTTCCAGTGAAGACTCATACCAGCAGCAACCAGGGCTCTCTCCGGAAGTTCAATCGACGGAACATCTTTCAGATCCTGATACCAAATCTCCGATTGTGGAGTCTGTATGTTCTCTACCACAATGTCTTTTGTACCCCTAAAAGTCATTTTCATCGGAATCACGCCGACTTTGCTGAAGAAAAATTTCGGTTTCCACTCATGAAAGGATTTTGGAGGGTGCAACAAGATTTTCTTCGCCGACGAACGTTGGGCAAAGGAATAAAAGCTCTGAGAACAATGGAGTTGATAAAACACCCGGAAACGGTTAATCGTCGGCTCAATATACATTGACCGGCAAAGGAATTCGAATTGTCGAATCTGAACCATTCCGATGGGGTGTAGTTGAGAAATATGAAACTTGTAATATGCAAGGATATCAAGAAAAAACCATGTCACCGGTAATCAGAAATTGCCTTCAGTAAAATAACCCCAGAACAAAGTGATATATCCAGCCGGAGCATCGGCCACCGTTTGACCATCATCTGGGTATCGAACACCCCAACTGTCAGGAAACTTAAAATTCTGGACTAAACCATCAAAGATTTCTTTGGACCACTTCAACGGTGGTACGACGGCAGACATTTCTTCTGAAGAATCCTCGTGACGTTCTTCGGTAGACATAAGGGGAAAAATTGCAGGTTTCTTCAAAGAAATATTGGGGAAGACGAAAAGAATTCAAAGAGCAAACAACGAAAAGAAGGCAATAAAAGGGTTTATATACTCACCGCCATCAATGCCCTCGAAAACCGCAATGGCCCCTTTTTCAGGAAAACACGGTTATCAAAGCACCAGGGGCGAGTGGGGAACAACGAATAAACTCACGCGTGCTTGCAGGCCACGTTTGACGACACACATTTAATGAATAGCTGACAAGTGGCAGTCTGTCACCAAAATCGTCACACATCAACAGTCAGAACAATACCTTTCACCTGCCAGGAGTCAAATTTTTCAAAATTTGAAATCATGAGCAATTCAACTTAAAGAAGGAAGTATCTTCCACAAAAAGATTCTTCACATTTTGCGCCAAAACAAGCTTGTTACTTCTCAGAGCAAAAGCGCACACTTCATTTTATATAGTCCAGTGCTCCACCTACTTGCATAGAAGCAACACTGGACTGGGGGGACTTGAAGGGGTATGGTCCCAAAAATATTGCGCAGGCGTATTGGACCATACCACAACCTTATCCCAAAAACATCTTGAATAAAGGCCCTGCACCATAGTCCTATGTCAAGAACACTTTTAAAACAGAACCCTGCGTGGCTGCGCAACAGTTCTAAACAAAGATACAAAAGAAAACAATCTTCGATAACCATGCGTCGGAGAAAGGACAAAACTAACCTTTGCCTAACACTCTTATGCGGGCTCGCGCAAGAGTACAATTAGACTTGGAAGCAGAATCCTAAACATCTCTGCACTCCTAGAACTAAGACTTGAACAAAAGTGTTCTTTTTGTTATAACATAATAGACACGTGGCAAGGGCATAAAGGGTTACAGCTGTAAACCTTCTAGAAGACTTCATCGTGCACAACCATTCGATTACAACTGAATAGTGATATGGCATCATCCTGGACGCTCATCTAAGTTATAACGATGGCACTAACTTGGAGAAGGATCCACACAAACCCATTTTCCACATGGCGTCTCCCCAACCGTCGATCACACTCACGATCCGTGTGCATGGATATAACGTTAGTGATTGACGGAAAAAGGCATAACCGCCTACGGAAGATACTTTCCATTACTATCTCCGTCAATAAATTTTCCCGTTCAAATCCAGCTATAAATAAGTCATGCCAGGTATGATCTCACAATTTACATTCACTTCACCTTTACTACTTCTTCTTCTTCATCGAGATCACGGTACTTATTCTCACGCCGAAGGGTGGTCACGGAGAGAACCCCCATTCTCCCTGTGGCGAGTCTAACAACTTTCTGTTTTGCAGTGATCACCGGAGAAGGAGCTCAGTCTAATCCCCGAATCCAGTGAGAGGATTAACCCTTTTTATGCAGAACTAAACCCCTTGTCTGATCGATTCCGGTCAATCAAACCACTGTTTCTTCAAGTACCATTGATAGCTTGTGTCGTTTCCATGCTTTTGACGTTACTATTTATTGTCGTTCATTATCCTTGACCCAGACAGTTTATGTTTTTGCTATGTTGCGCATTTATGATTTGTTTTATTGCTAGTTCATGTTGTGTCACATCATTATTCATCATGGCTTACCTTTTCCCATAATTTATGCGATGTGGGTATCATATCACTTATTCATAGGATTGCCATTCCCTCATAACTATGGATGTAGGTACTACCATCTTTTAGTCGCGCCTTTTTTTGGGGTCGAAACTCACGCACTAGTTGGTTATGGTTTGGATTTGTTTACTTAATTAATAAGTCTGAGTCGTCGCATAGAACTAATCAAAAACCACTAACGAAGCCGATGAAATTTGATATGGACATGGACATGGTGGATACGCCGCTGGTACTTCCTATATATAAGTGTTCTTATCAAACTATCATAAGTCTCGTTAGACTAGTCAAGAGAAGTTCTATGTAAGTTGTGTTCGTGTCGTCAATCATGACCCGAATAACGAAGTCGATGAAATTCGATAAGGACGTGGTCGATACGCCACTGGTACTTCCTATATATAAGTGTTCTTATCGATGTATTAAAAGCCCCGTTAGACTGGTCATGAGAAGTTGTGTGTTGTCAATTATGATTCGAATAATAATGTGGATGGAAGTTTGATAGAGACATCGTGGATACGCCACTGGTTCTTCTTATATATAAGTGTGTCTACCAAATTTTCAAAAGCAGTGTTAGACTAATCATGAGAGTTTTAGTTAGTTTATTTTTTGGTTCTGTGATTAGAGAATATAAATTCTATGATTTCGCTCATTTAACTCAATTTGTGGCATTTTATGAGAAATTTTTCAAGATCCCAGGTTGTGACACAAATTGTAGTTTGGGATTCACGAGTATACTTCATGACTTAGTTGCAAACTCTCTCGTGTTATAAGTTATCTTTGGGACATGATTTTCTCATTAGCTGCAATAAATCCTTGATACGCCAATCTTGAGCTTCGTGATTGTAATGATCATAGAGCCTATAACCAGCTACCTTATATGAAACAGTTAACGTTTTCCAATTATGCATCCTTGGCACTTTAAAGCGATTCCTTTAATTGGGTATGCAACCGTTATCAGGAACGCTACCGCCTTAATGAGATCTGCACCCTTTGCCATATCTTAGTTCGAGCTTATTCTCAGCAACGTTAGATCTCGTGTTCAACACTTGTTACCTGACATTTCGAAGAAACAATCTGATACTAGGATTAGAGTTTCTTAATACTATTACTAAATCGAACCGATATCGTTTACGCCTAGAAAAGGTCCTACACGTAATTCTTCACGAGCAGTTTTCCCCTAATTTCGGGACGAAATTCCCAAAAGTTGGGGAGACGGTAACATCCCGTAAAAATATGATCTCTGAAATTCGACCCGGAGGAATACATATAAATATATTTTAATCTCGTCGTAATCATAAGTGATTTATTCTTGACTATTAATATAACTTTAATTTCTTAGAATTGTGATTTATAAATCAGGCAATACAAAAAGTCCCCAATCAATAACTCGAAGCACTAGACCTATTGTTATCGTTCCGTCTATTTAGAGCCTTTGTTATATTTATTCTAGGGCGACTTAGTCATTTGTTGTCACGGCCCCAGTCCCGGTGTGACCCGGTCCAGGAGCCGCGGGACAGAAACCCCGTGGTATTTATTAATTGAGTTGACAGCGGAAGTTTAACAGGATCTTTAACAAAAACTTGAAACTGCCCAATTACTTTATTTCATAATTCGGGATAAACTCCATAATTTACAATAGAGGAATTTCACGGGGAAATTCCCTGTTTTACAAAACATGTTTATTTATTTTATTGAGCCACCTCTTCAAGCTTGTTAGTGCTCCGTAGCACTTTCTCCTTAATTCACAGTAGGTCGCCTGAAACATGTTTAAAAATATTTTATCAACGGGGAAATACTGGCGAGTCATTCAGTTTACATAAAATGACACATAGTTATAAATTACAGCATAAGAGCGATTACAATGGCTACTATCTTATTTTTATCTGGCGCCGTGTCACACCCTGGTGACGATGGTCATACCACTATTGGGTCCTTTCACCCAAGTAGTGATGATTATCACTATTAGGTTGATGAACCTAACCGTGAGAAATTAGTAATGTGCACAATACCCCACTTGCCAGTGATTCAAGATAACCAAGACTTAATCCCTGTAATTATAACTGGAAATAGTTTGAGGTATTGTAAAACAACTTTGATAAAAAAGAGAATGACTCACATTGCAAGTTTAACGGGCAGAGTTTAGCCTACTGATAAGCCTTGTAACCTAATTTAAATAACAATGCACATGAACTAGGTCAGTAACTTAATACAACATTTACGATAACTCACGAAATTAAAACCCTCACGACGAATGACAAAGTATAGCCCTGATTCAGGCAGCATTTAAACATCCATCGGATTGGTTTCAATCGATCGGACATTGAATCGTAGCAGCGATCGAGTTAATACCCTGTATCGTAGCAGCGTTTCTCTACTGGAAATTATGATTTGGAGCAGTAAACTTCGTTTTTTGATTGAAATTTCAAACACAGGTGAACTGCTCATGGCCAACTCATTTATAGCTGATTTTTGGGTTTTACGCGGCCCGCGTAAACCCACTCTTGAATCTTACGCGACCCGCGAGGGCCACCTAGTCTACGACTAGGGCTAGCGTGTCACACCTAGGTGTGCCACGTGTGCGACACGTGGCCAGGGAAGCTTATCCAGTCAATTTTAAGTTGACGCGGCCCGCGTAAGGGTCCTCTTATGGTTTACGCGGCCCGCGTGAAAACCAAAAATCTTGTTTTCTTAGTTTTTCATGCACATTAGGGTTTTAGGGGTCCGGGTTTTCACTTACGGGTCATTTTGGGACATTTTTGCAGGTCCTTACATCCTCCCCACCTTAATTAAAATCTCGTCCTCGAGATTTACTGAAATAAGTGAGGATATTTTCGCTTAATTTCGGATTCCAGCTCCCATGTGTATTCTGGTCCTCTTTTTGAATCCCACTTGACTTTGACAAGTACCAATCATTTGTGCTTGAGGAATTTAATCTTTCGGTCTTCTATTTGGAGGGGTTTCTCCACGAATTTCAACTTTTCATTTACCTGTATGTCTTGAAGAGGGACTACAGCGATTCGCCCGATAAACACTTCTTGAGGTTAGATACATGGAATACATCATGTACTCTAGCTAGCTCTTCTGGTAGTTGTAAGCGATATGCAACTAGTCCTATGGGTTGAATTACTGGAAATGGTCCTACGTACCTTGGACTTAGCTTTCCTTTCTTTCCGAATTGAACTACCCCTTTCCAAGGAGAAACTTTCAAGAGTACTTTGTCTCCAACTTGAAATTCTAGTGGCTTGCGTCGATTGTCTGCATAACTCTTCTGGCGATCTCGAACCGTCTTTAGTCTTTCCTTAATTTGAGTGATCTTATCGGTGGTTTCTTGCACGATTTCAGGACCTGATAATTGACTTTCTCCTATTTCTGCCCAACAAACTGTCACACCCCGAAATTATCAGAGCTGGCGTAACTGGAGTGGTATATTCATTGCACAGCGGAAGCAAAATAAGCTAAGTCTTTTAGTAAATTGAACGCCCACTAAGTACTCGAATCTCCAATGGTCCTCCTATTACAACCGTGCCATAACTTTGAAAAGTAACCTGAGAAAGAAGCATGCGAAAAATCAACATAAAGTTGAGCGAGTTCATAGTTTGTTTGTAAAAGATTTGAAATAAATCTTTTGAATAACCGGTTTGTGAAATAATATTGAGAAAACGAATTTAGAAATCATTTTCTTGCCAAGTTATATGGAAACGTTGTATTTGTAACCATGTATTTGTAAAGTCTCGTATTTGTAATGTTCGTATACCCGTCAATGCCCACCCTGACTTTGACTTCCTGCCCGCATAATCCTATGCTTTTTGAATTTGTATAAAAACATGACATTTAATTTGTATAAATCAAGTATTTCTGTGAGTATGTATAAACCTTTCATGTATGAATAAAAGTCCCTGGTATGTAGCATTAAGGAAAAAAAAAGAGATCACCAATGGGTTGCAAAGCCACTGGTATGTGTTAAAAAGTGCAGGGAAACTCAAACCTAGCAAATTTGTTACCGGGCTTCCGGCTGGAAGACACAGTCACCTCTATGGGCCGCCCCGGCCTCACGGGTGTGGGCTTGCTACACCCAAATAGATCTATCACTCTTGTGTCCCTCGGTCCTATAATGAGGATTAATGGCCTCAAGTGTTGTGCCCACCCTTCACATGATCTAGTCTAGTAGTAAACCCTCCTTAGGCTAACCATACCAAAAAAAAAAAAAGTCTGTAAATGTCTGTAAATGTCTTTAAAAGTCTGTAAATGTCTGTAAATGTCTTTAAATGTCTTTAAATGTCTGTAAATGTCTGTAAATGTCTTTAAATGTCTGTAAATGTCTTTAAATGTCGGTAATAATTGTAACATGTATTTTACCCCAGCCTCTAAGGCTGAACCTCCCCAGCCTCTAAGGCTAACTTCCCCTAGTCATAAAAATCACTCACTTTTCGATAATACGCATTTGTTTTGTAAAAACCGGTATATTTAGTATAAAGTTCATTCGTAAACCGTTTGAGTTCCTTGAAATCCGTTCGTAACATGATTTAGAAATGTGAGTTTTCGTTCGTTCAAAAGCTTTGTATGTTCTTGCACAACGTGCTTTGTCTAAAAATATGCAGTCTTTGTTCATCGATAACCTTGTATGTTTCTGAAAAACGTGCATGTCTTTCCACCCCGAAAACATTTACAAAAATGTAAAACTGTAAAAGGTGGGGTTATGAACTCACCTGAATATTCCTGTGCAAAGCTAGCTATATACGACTTCGTGATGTCGTTTCCAAGACGTGATTCACTAGCGTGCATTCTACAATATTCCTAACACGGAATATCTAATAAGTTTCTAAATAAAGGCGGTAAATAAACTACGCGTCATCGAGCTCTACCGAATCGTTAATCGAACGATTCAACGGTAAGTAGTTAACTTATTGGGAATGATTAAGTCATATCTGATAAGTATCGTTTTATTGTCAATAATAACCAATAAGTCTTGAAAAGACTTGATTATCGAGAGATTTAAAATAAATAAATATTTATACAGAAATATATAAATATCGCTAAGATCTCTTGTCGTCCCGAGAAGTCGTTTGTGTGCATAAAAATGTTCGTATGAAAGTAATATATAATACGCTTGTATTGTATATGTTACGTCTTGTATATATGTTTGTCAAAAATATACGTACATGCCGTTTCGGCGTTTGAAATAAATATAAAAAGTTATATTTATTCTATCAAAGAATCGTCGAGTTATTGTGGTTTGAAATAAATACATAAACTATATTTATTTAGAAAAGAATCCGAATTGTTCGTTGTTTGGAAATAAATATAACTAAATATATTTATTTTATAAAACCATCCAGTTTTGTTATTTCGTAAAGCGGTTTGCCGAAAGGTTATACACATGCTTTGTAAGTTATGTAATGTCGTCGAAAGTATACATTTGTATTGGTTTTCATAGAAGGTTGTTTGGATCCGATAGTTTCGTGTTATAATAAAACGCGTCTTAGTTTTACGTATTTTCTCGAAAAACGGGCAGAGTTTCCTCTGTTTTTGGACGCCCCGACAACACAAGTTGTCGTTATTTTTATAAAAACTCAATCAATAATCAATATATAAAATAAATATATAAGATTTCGTTGAATATGTAAAGATATAAACTTCATTATTAATCGATCGGTTCGAGCTTGTTTCACTAAAATAACGAAAACTATATAAGTAACGAACTAAATCGTGCCGTAAAATTTTTACCCATCTTCGTATCGTTTTCGTTGACTGAGTTAACTTGCTATGTTGACCGAGTGGACCGAGTCTCGCCGAGTTGACTCGGTGAGTTGACCGAGTCGACACCCGGACCCGAAACCTGACCCGAACTATCCGTTGACCACAGTTGACCGAACCCGGATGTTGACTGAGTTTGCTTTCCGACCCGAACCTAGTTAACTCGGTTTAACAGAGTTGACTCGAACCAAAACCCGGAGCTTGAGACGGAACCCGACTGTCCCGTGTTTGACCTGAGACGCCACCATGGCCGTCGGCCGGCCCCACCACCGCCGTCGGCTCTCCGCCGTCACCGGATCCCACCAAAGCCGTCGACCACCACCGGAATTTTGCCGGAAGATAGAATTTCTTAAAACTTTGCAGAAACACTTCTAGTGTCCCGATCTATGCATGCACGGAAGAAAAAGTTGAAAAAGAGTTCGCCGGAAACTTGATCGGAGCTTCGCCGGAGTTGCGCGTGAGCCCGAACGACTCAGAATCTCCAAAATCGGACACCGCCATCGTGTCGGGAGCGTTTAGTTTTGTGGGGGTAGGGTGTTAGCTCGAAAAGTGGTCACCGGAAAACCACCGCCACCGCCGCCGCAAGCGGCGGCGCCGCCACCTTACCGCCGTCGCCGGCCTTGTCGCCGGTCGCCGGAGTCATTCGCCGGACTTGTTACCGGAACTGTTCTAGAGAGAGAGAGTTTGAGAGAATTTTAAGTTAGAGAGAGGGAGTGTAGGTGAAAAATGAGAGATTTTGGGTTAGAATCCTTTATATAGTGTGTGCCTTATGGGCTTGGGCCTAAGGTAGGCCCACAAGCCTGTTTTTGGTTATTTTGAACGGCCCGATCTCGTTTTTGAAGCCCGTTTTCGCACCGAATGTCATGGAAGTATCATAGAGCACAATTTTAATACTAAAACACGTAAATTAGGATCGGTAGTCAATGTTTGCGTGTTCGTTCGTTGGTTACGTAAAAATCGCGTAAGATGCTCCGTTCGTCGTTTTTAACCCGTTCTTCGATCCGGTATCGACTGTAATTACTAAAATTTTATTACGGAGCTAAATATAGCGTGAAATACGACTTTCGAAGGTGACAGGCGTCTCCGTTGCTTCCGTTTCGTTGCCGATGCGTTCCGTACCTTCGCGTTTTCAGTTCACGTTGCATTTGTGTCGCACGGAAGCCCAATAAATTCACAAAATTGATTCCATAGACATAAAATATTCGTGTAACATTCATACTTGTTGGCGTTGTCAGTATTTCGTACGGTTTCAGTTCGTTGTCGCTTAATATTCAGCAGATTTCCAGCAGATCACCATACGCGTACTGTAAAGTCTGATAAACGTTCCTAGGCACTCCAAAGGCCTAATTAAGTTAATATGCACTGTAAACACTATTTATTATCGCGTTAATCACCTGTTAATTACGTAATTAAGAGCCGTAAATCACGGGTTGTCACATTCTCCCCCTGTTACAGAAATTTCGTCCTCGAAATTTAGACTATGTTATCTCCTCAGAATTGTGTTGTTCGCAGGTAAGTCCGAATAATAACAAAGAGAATGACCGCGTAATCAAAATAAGACTTATTCGAATCATGTGAATTTAATGACATTCCTCAACAATAAGAACCCAGCGGAAAAAGCAATGTGTCTCAGTAATTGATGTCAAAGGAAACGAGACGTAATGATACAGCCACCAGTGCGACTAAGTTAACAAGGATCCAACAATGAACAGGAACTTCGACCAATCGAATTCCATATGAACGTTTATAACATGTGAATGAGTTCTAGAAGCAATAACATCCACTGGATGAACTTAGAATCAATCAATCAATCAATCATACCCAGTAAAATCCCACAAATAGCAATGCAATTTGTAGGGTCTGGGGAGGGTGGGATGTAGGCACACCTTACCTCTACCCCTAGGGATAGAGAGGCTGCTTCCAGAGAGACCCTCGGCTCCAAAACACCCAGGAAAGAAATAAATAGAGCATGGGGTGTGTGTGTGTATGTGTATGAAGCTACCAATGTAGAGCAGAACAAATATGTGTATGAGTTGCGAAAAAGTGCATGGTAGAACAGAACAAATATGACAACACAAAACAGAACAAATATGAACTTAGAATCAACAATCTCAAATATAATAGTTTGCATGAAACGCTCGATCGTGATCAGCAAAAGCTGCAAGTTATACCGACGCCACAAGGTGTCTTCGTGAATGAAGCAATTCGAATATAGCGGTGATCGAACAAGTATCGCCTGTTGTTTTACATGAAATGCTCAACCATATAATTAGCCCAAGCTACAAGTTTGTACTGACACCACAAGGTGTCGTAGTGATTTAAATAATTCTATAATAGCGGTGATCAAACAAATTCACCATGTTTGAAATCAAATGGAGGCGTAATAAAGGAAATCTGAAAGTTTGTTTCAAATGACATCATAGAATTTTCAATTGAAAGTGGACTATCAATGAAATAATGTTTTCGATCGAAGATGAAGAAGCAATGAATTTTGCAAAAACATTCGATCGATAATGAAAGAACCGTTAATAGGTACACCGGAATATAGAAATAAGTTTGGGGTACCACTGTCTTAACACACGATTGTGTTAAGGCTGTCGTAATGTGATAAATCAAAGCGGATTTAATCTAAATCAATAAATAAATAATTAAATCCGCGCATGAGATATGTAATCGAGTTTAGCGCAAGCTTCAAATAAATGAAAATACGACCACAAGGTGTCGAAATCAACAAACGACTTAATGGAGTCGTAGACCAAACAAGTCTACCACGACTCGAAACAAATGAAACACTTATTAAAACGAATTTTGAATATGATGCTCCCAATACATCATATGATGCTCTGAAGTGAATATGTGTGATGAACAAGTTCAAATAGTTGAACTTGGTTTTAGCGCAATCCGACAATAAATATATGTATCGACAAGAAAACTTTCGGCATGGTCACAACGAAAGACCATGTATGTAACTTGTAAAGAAATGATCGTGATATAATGACCCTTAAGAGGAGTAGAGATGTGAAAATCTACTCATTAGAAGTAAAAGTTAAAATTTCAATAAAAGAAATTTTAAGGACTTTACCTGGGGTTGCATGTGATGACCGGTTGTTAGGTGACATTACCATGGAATGTCGAACATAGCGTATTCGTCGTTAGTAAAAATAGGGGGAATGCGGAGACATACGTCTTCTCCTTGATGTAATTCGTGTCGTTGCAGGATCGCGTGACAAGTTGTCGTTTCCTGATCATTCGTTCTCCTGCTGACAGGAATCTAGCGTCGTCATTGAATTGCGCCATCGAGTCTTTTCAAAGGCCTCGCCTCGATAGTTGTATGTGTCGTACTTCAACCTCCGTTGATGTATAGCTTAAGTTTCACGTATACCTGTGCACAAGCGTTGTGTGCCGCGTAGAATGTGATGTACCCCGACATCCGTTGACGTAAAAATTGAGTTCCATGTATTCTCGTGCGCTAGCATTTTGTTAGGCGTAGGCTGCCTGCTCGGGAAGTTAAAATATCATAGACAATATGGATAATAGTGTGTGCCCGAGTTAATATTCGCGGTTCCTACGTGATTACCTTTCATGAACTTCAACGTAAGTTTCCGAAGGTCTTAAATGCATGTTTCCTAAACTCTCAGAGTTGTATGTACTGTATGTAATCGTTTCGTGTACCGTGTGTAAAACACAACTTTAGCGTATGTTTGAAAACAAAATTTTGACTGTTTGTTTTTCGGCAACGGTTGGAGACCATATTCGAGTACTAGGCATTCTGTATGTATTCAATGTCTTAATAGTCTAAGTCCCATAGAAAAGTGAGGTTAGAGCCTAGGTATCACAACAGAAACCTAATTTGCTGTAACCTATAGCTCTGATACCAAGTTGTCACACCCCGAAATTATAAGAGCTGGCGTGACTGGAGTGGTATCTTCATTGCACAGCGGAAGCAAAATAAGCTAAGTCTTTTAGTAAATTGAACGCCCACTAAGTACTCGAATCTCCAATGGTCCTCCAATTACAACCGTGCCATAACTTTGAAAAGTAACCTGAGAAAGAAGCATGCGAAAAATCAACATAAAGTTGAGCGAGTTCATAGTTTGTTTGTAAAAGATTTGAAATAAATCTTTTGAATAACCGGTTTGTGAAATAATATTGAGAAAACGAATTTAGAAATCATTTTCTTGCCAAGTTATGTGGAAACGTTGTATTTATAACCATGTATTTGTAAAGTCTCGTATACCCGTCAATGCCCACCCTGACTTTGACTTCCTGCCCGCATAATCCTATGCTTTTTGAATTTGTATAAAAACATGACATTTAATTTGTATAAATCAAGTATTTCTGTGAGTATGTATAAACCTTTCATGTATGAATAAAAGTCCCTGGTATGTAGCATTAAGGAAAAAAAAAAAAAAAGAGATCACCAATGGGTTGCAAAGCCACTGGTATGTGTGAAAAAGTGCAGGGAAACTCAAACCTAGCAAATTTGTTACCGGGCTTCCGGCTGGAAGACACAGTCACCTCTATGGGCCGCCCCGGCCTCACGGGTGTGGGCTCGCTACACCCAAATAGATCTATCACTCTTGTGTCCCTCGGTCCTATAATGAGGATTAATGGCCTCAAGTGTTGTGCCCACCCTTCACATGATCTAGTCTAGTAGTAAACCCTCCTTTGGCTAACCATACCAAAAAAAAAGTCTGTAAATGTCTGTAAATGTCTTTAAAAGTCTGTAAATGTCTGTAAATGTCTTTAAATGTCTGTAAATGTCTGTAAATGTCTTTAAATGTCTGTAAATGTCTTTAAATGTCGGTAATAATTGTAACATGTATTTTACCCCAGCCTCTAAGGCTGAACCTCCCCAACCTCTAAGGCTAACTTCCCCTAGTCATAAAAATCACTCACTTTTCGATAATACGCATTTGTTTTGTAAAAACCGGTATATTTAGTATAAAGTTCATTCGTAAACCGTTTGAGTTCCTTGAAATCCGTTCGTAAAATGATTTAGAAATGTGAGTTTTCGTTCGTTCAAAAGCTTTGTATGTTCTTGCACAACGTTCTTTGTCTAAAAATATGCAGTCTTTGTTCATCGATAACCTTGTATGTTTCTAAAAAACGTGCATGTCTTTCCACCCCGAAAACATTTACAAAAATGTAAAACTGTAAAAGGTGGGGTTATGAACTCACCTGAATATTCCTGTGCAAAGCTAGCTATATACAACTTCTTGATGTCGTTTCCAAGACATGATTCACTAGCGTGCATTCTACAATATTCCTAACACGGAATATCTAATAAGTTTCTAAATAAAGGCGGTAAATAAACTACGCGTCACCGAGCTCTACCGAATCGTTAATCGAACGATTCAACGGTAAGTAGTTAACTTATCAGGAATGATTAAGTCATATCTGATAAGTATCGTTTTATTGTCAATAATAACCAATAAGTCTTGAAAAGACTTGATTATCGAGAGATTTAAAATAAATAAATATTTATACAGAAATATATAAATATCGCTAAGATCTCTTGTCGTCCCGAGAAGTCGTTTGTGTGCATAAAAATGTTCGTATGAAAGTAATATATAAGACGCTTGTATTGTATATGTTACGTTTTGTATATATGTTTGTCAAAAATATACGTACATGCCGTTTCGGCGTTTGAAATAAACATAAAAAGTTATATTTATTCTATCAAAGAATCGTCAAGTTATTGTGGTTTGAAATAAATACATAAACTATATTTATTTAGAAAAGAATCCGAATTGTTCGTTGTTTGGAAATAAATATAACTAAATATATTTATTTTATAAAACCATCCAGTTTTGTTATTTCGTAAAGCGGTGTGCCGAAAGGTTATACACATGCTTTGTAAGTTATGTAATGTCGTCGAAAGTATACATTTGTATTGGTTTTCATAGAAGGTTGTTTGGATCCGATAGTTTCGTGTTATAATAAAACGCGTCTTAGTTTTACGTATTTTCTCGAAAAACGGGCAGAGTTTCCTCTGTTTTTGGACGCCCCGACAACACAAGTTGTCGTTATTTTTATAAAAACTCAATCAATAATCAATATATAAAATAAATATATAAGATTTCGTTGAATATGTAAAGATATAAACTTCATTATTAATCGATCGGTTCGAGCTCGTTTCACTAAAATAACGAAAACTATATAAGTAACGAACTAAATCGTGCCGTAAAATTTTTACCCATTTTCGTATCGTTTTCGTTGACTGGGTTAACTTGCTATGTTGACCGAGTTGACCGAGTCTCGCCGAGTTGACTCGGTGAGTTGACCGAGTCGACACCCGGACCCGAAACCTGACCCGAACTATCCGTTGACCACAGTTGACCGAACCCGGATGTTGACTGAGTTTGCTTTCCGACCCGAACTTAGTTAACTCGGTTTAACCGAGTTGACTCGAACCAAAACCCGGAGCTTGAGACGGAACCCGACTGTCCCGTGTTTGACCTGAGACGACACCACGGCCGTCGGCCGGCCCTACCACCGCCGTCGGCTCTCCGCCGTCACCGGATCCCACCAAAGCCGTCGACCACCACCGGAATTTTGCCGGAAGATAGAATTTCTTAAAACTTTGCAGAAACACTCCTAGTGTCCCGATCTATGCATGCACGGAAGAAAAAGTTGAAAAAGAGTTCGCCGGAAACTTGATCGGAGCTTCGCCGGAGTTGCGCGTGAGCCCGAACAACTCAGAATCTCCAAAATCGGACACCGCCATCGTGTCGGGAGCGTTTAGTTTAGTGGGGGTAGGGTGTTAGCTCGAAAAGAGGTCGCCAGAAAACCACCGCCACCGCTGCCGCAAGCGGCGGCGCCGCCACCTTACCCCCGTCGCCGGTCGCCGGCCTTGTCGCCGGTCGCCGGAGTCATTCGCCGGACTTGTTAACGGAACTGTTCTAGAGAGAGAGAGTTTGAGAGAATTTTAAGTTAGAGAGAGGGAGTGTAGGTGAAAAATGAGAGATTTTGGGTTAGAATCCTTTATATAGTGTGTGCCTTATGGGCTTGGGCCTAAGGCCCACAAGCCTGTTTTTGGTTATTTCGAATGGCCCGATCTCGTTTTTGAAGCCCGTTTTCGCACCGAATGTCATGGAAGTATCACAGAGCACAATTTTAATACTAAAACACGTAAATTAGGACCGGTAGTCAATGTTTGCGTGTTCGTTCGTTGGTTACGTAAAAATTGCGTAAGATGCTCCGTTCGTCGTTTTTAACCCGTTCTTAGATACGGTTTCGACTGTAATTACTAAAATTTTATTACGGAGCTAAATATAGCGTGAAATACGACTTTCGAAGGTGACATGCGTCTCCGTTGCTTCCGTTTCGTTGCCGATGCGTTCCCTACCTTCGCGTTTTCAGTTCACGTTGCATTTGTGTCGCACGGAAGCCCAATAAATTCACAAAATTGATTCCATAGACATAAAATATTCGTGTAACATTCATACTTGTCGACGTTGTCAGTATTTCGTATGGTTTCAGTTCGTTGTCGCTTAATATTCAGCAGATTTCCAGCAGATCACCATACGCGTACTGTAAAGTCTGATAAACGTTCCTAGGCACTCCAAAGGCCTAATTAAGTTAATATGCGCTGTAAACACTATTTATTATCGCGTTAATCACCTGTTAATTACGTAATTAAGAGCCGTAAATCACGGGTTGTCACACAAACTAGGGTTCTACACTTTCGTCTATACAGTGCTTCGAATATGGTAGCTTCAATACTTGAATGATAACTATTGTTATAGAAGAATTCAATTAAAGGTAGGTGGTTATCCCAGTTTCCACCAAAATCTATAACACATGCTCTAAGCATGTCTTCCAGGGTTTGGATCGTCCTTTCACTTTGTCCATCCGTTTGGGGATGATAAGCCGTACTTAAATTTAATCGTGTTCACATGGCTTCTTGGAAAGTTGTCCAGAAATGTGAAGTGAAACGACTATCCCTATCTGATACAATGGAGAGTGGGACTCCATGTAAGGATACTACCTCGTCTACGTATAACTTTGCTAACCTTTCCATGCTAAAGGTTTCCTTCACGGGTAGAAAATGAGCTGATTTGGTTAATCGATCCACAATCACCCAAATCGCATTGTTTCCTTTTCTGGTTTTGGGTAACTTGGTAACAAAGTCCATTGTTATGAGCTCCCATTTCCATACAGGCATTTCTAATTGTTAGAGTAACCCTGAAGGTTTCTGGTGTTCTGCCTTAACTTATGAACAAGTTAGACACTTAGATACATATCTAGTTATGTCCTTTTTCATTCCTATCCACCAGAAGTTATTTCTTAAATCTTGGTACATCTTATTATTACCAGGATGCATGGTATACCTAGATTTATGGGCTTCCTCTAAAATTTTATTTCTTAAGTTTCCTTGCTTAGGTACCCAAATTCTTTTCTTGTGGATTCTCCAAATTCCATCACTTCCTTGCTCTAATTCCTTTATTCGTCCTTTCATTCCTTCAGCATCATCCTTGATTGTTGTTTCTTGAATATTCTTCAGTTGTTCCATTAAGTCCAATTGTAAACTTAATCTAAGAGCACGAACTCGTCGTTGTTTCTCATGATACTTACGACTTAAGGCATCTGCAACTCGTTTGCTTTTCCTTCGTGATATTGAATATCACAGTCGTAGTCACTTAGAATTTCCATCCATCTTCTTTGCCTCATGTTTAATTCTTTTTGCCCAAATATATATCTTAAACTCTTATGATCTGTATAGATAGTAAACTTACTTCCGTACAGATAATGTCTCCAAATCTTAAGGGCAAAAATTACAGCTCCTAATTCTAAGTCATGAGTCGTATAATTTTCTTCATGCTTCTTCAATTGCCTTGAGGCGTATGCAATTACCTTCTTGCGTTGCATCAACACACATCCTAATCCTAGCTTAGAAGCATCACAATATACTTCAAAATCTTCTGTTCCTTCTGGTAAGGCAAGAATTGGGGCGTTTGTTAACCTTTGATTTAAAATCTTAAAAGCCTCATCTTGTCTAGGTCCCCATTCGAACTTCACTGCTTTACAGGTTGCTTAGTTAATGGTACGGCTATTTTGGAAAAATCCTTAATAAACCGTCTATAGTATCCGGCTAACCCTAGAAAACTTCTAACTTCCATAGTTGATTGCAGGACCTTCCATTTGGTGATTGCTTCTATCTTGGAGGGATCTACGTGGATACCTTCGTGATTCACCATGTGACCTAAAAATTGCACCTCCTGTAGCCAAAATTCACACTTCGAGAATTTGGCGTAAAGCTTTTCTCTTCTTAACAAAGTTAAGAGTACATGCAGGTGCTCACAATGCTCGTCCTGACTTTTGGAATAAATAAGTATATCGTCGATGAAAACAATTACGAATTTATCCAAGTACGGTTTACAGATTCTATTCATCATGTCCATAAATGCTGCAGGAGCATTTGTTAACCCAAAGGGCATGACTGTAAACTCTTAATGACCATACCTAGTTCTGAAAGCACTTTTAGGTATGTCTTCTTCTTCTTGTACTTTCAACTGATGGTATCTGGAGAGTAAATCTATTTTAGAAAAATATCTAGCTCCCTGGAGTTGATAAAAAAGATCATCAATCCTAGGTAATGGGTATCGATTCTTAATGGTAACCTTATTCAATTCCCTGTAATCAATACACATTCTCATTGATCCATCTTTATTTTTCACCAACAATACTGGAGCTCCCCACGGGGATGAACTAGGTTGTATAAATCCTTTGCTTAATAATTCATCTAACTGCTTTTTCAATTCTAACATTTCGGTGGGTGCTAACCGATAGGGGGCTTTAGCTATCGGTGTAGTTCCAGGAATTAGATGAATTCTAAATTCTACTTCCCTATCTGGTGGTAATCCAGGTAGTTCTTCTGGGAATACATCCGGGTATTCTGATACTACTGGAATTTTCTTGAGTTCCTTACCCTTAGTGTTAATGATTACTGAAATCATATACACTGTTTCTTGTTTTCTTGAATAACCGGCCAACTTCATTACTGAAATGAATTTCATTGGCTTACGTGGCTTATTTCCTGTAATCACCACTATTTCTCCTGTAGGTGAATGAATTTCTATGGAATTCTTATCAAAGAGGATTCGAGCATGGTTGGCTACTAACCAATCCATTCCTAACACAACATCGAATCCAGCTAAATTCATAGGTAACAGGTTTGCAGAAAATTTATGGCCTAAGAGTTCTATCTTTCCTTCTTGCAAAACTTTATCTATGTTAACAGAATTCCCATCTGCCGTTTCTACCGTAAAAATTTATCTAAGGTTGGTTAAGGGTAGATTAAGAGCTTGGCAGAATGAAGTATTTATAAAACTTTGGTTTGCACCATAGTTAAATAATACTTTTGCGTAAACCTCGTGAACTAGGAACGTACCAGCTATCACATCAGGGATTAGTTCTGCTTCCTGGGTAGTTAGTTGGAAGGCTCTTGTGTTTTTCTTGGTAGTTCCTTCTGCGGGTTTGGCTTTGTTGTCAGCTGGTTTGACCAGTTTAGGGCAGTCTGGTCTAAAATGTCCAGCTTCTCCACAGTTGAAGCAGATTGTTGATTTCTTCCTTCTGCAATCTTCTTCTTGATGACCTGGAATTTTGCAGAAATTGCAATACCCTTTGCATCTTCCAAAATGCTTTCTTTTACAGGTACCGCAGAATGGAGCAGTAGGAGATTGTCCAGTTCCCTTTCTCTTGAAATTACTACTATTACTCACACGGAATCCTTGGTTAATCTTTTGGGCCACTTCCTTCTTCCGGTTTTCTTCTCGCGTACGTACCAATCCATCGGTCAAGGTATTGGCTAATTCTACTGTATCGTCGATTGTGCGAGGTCTCGCAGCTTTAACGATATCACGGATTTCGCCAATTAAACCCCAAATATAGCGAGAAATAAGTACCGGTTCTGGCGAAGCCAGGGTAGGTACAACTCTAGCACACTCGAAGAATGTCAAAGTATACCCTCGACAGTCTACATCCACCATCCGGTGGTTCAGGAACTTATTTGTCATTTGTTCCTTTTCATATTCGGGACAAAATTTTCTTTCTACTAGACTTTTAAATTCTTCCCAATTCATGGCATAAGCCACATCACTCCTTTTGGCTTGTAGTACCGTATTCCACCATTCTAGTGCCCCTTCTTTAAAAAGATTTGACGCATACATGACCTTGTCTTCCTCGGCACATTTACTTATTTTAATTACTGCTTCGGTTTTTTCTAACCAACGCAGTGCAGCAGTTGCCCCTTCGTTGCCTGCAAATTCAACCGGTTTACAGGTAAGAAACTCCTTGTAAGTGCAACCAGGCGTTGCAGTTTTCATTTTCTTAGGAAGTGGGGCTTGCATCACATCATCATTATTGTTATTTTTGCCACCTCCGTTGACACTATTACTGAAGTTGTCGCTTTGAGTACGTTTGCTGGGAATAATTGGTTGAGGTTCAACTGGATTTCGGACAGCAGCAAGGATTGCTGGAATAGTATTTGCTATTCCCTGGGCAACAATGTTTTCTATATCTTGCCTATTCAGAAATTGATCTTCATTGTTTGGTTCGGATTGATTAACTTCGTTAACTGGCTCATTACCAGCGTATTCCATCTGATAGTTAACAACATATATATATATATATATATATATATATGTAACAACCCTCATTAAAAGTCCTAGTTATTTTATTATTTTATCCAATAGGAAACCCTAATTGAGACACCCAAGTAATTCTGCACGAACCCTACAAAGTTCAGAACAATCAGAATCAGGATCAGGGCCCCTAAAACTCAGGGGGGCATTCCCTACTCAACGATTATCCTTATAAGTTATTATAAAAATCGAATTTAATCAAACCGTTGACTCACCTGAACTTCAAACACACGTGGCAAGAAAATGAGAAAAATGTATCCCTTACGGACCGTAAGGGTTGATGCTTACGGTCCGTAAGCCTGACAAAATTTGTGTATAAATAGTAGCGTCTGGGACTTGATTCTGGGCACAAAAACGACGAAGAAACTCAAAATACACGCTGAAATATCGTCCAAATACTCTCAAAACACACACAAATCACTAATTAGTATAGCGGGGTGCTGCCGCAAACAAGGTATTAACTCGATCGCTGCTACGATTCAATGTCCGATCGATTGAAACTATCCGATGGATGTTTTAGTACTATCCTTTATCATTCATTGTGAATCCGATGGATGTTTAAGTAATTATACTTTGTCATTCGTTGTGATTCCGAGGGATGTTTCAGTGATTGTACTTTGTCATTCGTTGTGAGGGTTTTTATCTCGTGAGTTATCGTAAATGCTGTATTAGTTACTTACCTAGTTTGTATGCATTAGGTTACAAGGCTAATTAATAAGCGAAGCTCTGCCTATATAAATCTGCAATATATCAAGGCTTATCTGTAGACTAAACTTTGCCCGTAGAAATCTGCAAATGTGAGTCCATTCTCTTTTCTCACAGTTTTTATCACCTTTTTGTGATATAATTATATTTACAAATGCTTTCCAAAATCCTAAATGTTTACCAGTTATACTTACAGTGATTAAATTGTTATATTCTATAATAACTGCCGGTATGGGAGGTTTTATACATTATTTAACCCTCGTTACTATTAGCCAGAAAGTTAGCCAATAATAGCATGACCACAATCACAGTGGGAATTATGCCCCAGTAGCTATAGCCTATGACTAATATTATTTTCACATTAAATCGTTAATAAATTTAATGTATGTTTGAAATAAATCTAAATGGTGTATACCATAATAAAATAGTCAAGTATAATATCTTCTACTATACTAAGATTATATTTTTAGTCTTAGTCACGTTAATATATTAAATAATGATATTACAATTATTTAATTAACATATTATATTTGATAAGTTATAGTAGTTTGACATAAAATAATATATGTCATCTTCTGGGTTAAATGGTTTTGTGCCATAATTAATATATTTGACAAAGTAATGTCACAGGACACAACTAAGTCCAGAGTCACTAGTTGAGAGAATGATCAACAGTGACATGTCCAAAAGCACTAGTTGAGAGAATGATCAACAATGTTATGACTAGAATCACTAGATGAAAGAATGATCAACAGTGATATTACCAGAGTCACTAGTTGAAAGAATGATCAACAGTGATATGACCACCGTCACAGGAATCGCCTAGTGACTGATAAATTGAATAATAGTAAAGTAAAATTATTTGATAAATTCACTATT
The DNA here is from genome assembly GCA_030545235.1 of Helianthus tuberosus. NCBI lineage: Eukaryota > Viridiplantae > Streptophyta > Magnoliopsida > Asterales > Asteraceae > Helianthus > Helianthus tuberosus. Next base: position 47,796,867 of record CM060377.1, read on the forward strand.
GGATGATAGTGAGCCAATAAGTGATATGGCTACTGTCACATCGGAACTGCCACCATGTGACAAATACTGATTGAGTTGGGTAAATATAAATAAATATAAAAACCTTAATGCTGTAAGGTATAACAATATATTTTATAAAAATGGAATGAACTCACTCAGTATTTCCGCTGACAAAACCTTTTTCAAACATATTTTTCAGGTAATTACAGTAGATTGGAGTAAGAGTTGGATACAGCACTGAAAGGCTTCAAGAAGTGGCTTATTTTATTAATTAAATCAAATTAAGAATTATTGTTTTATGTAATCAAATTTTATCTTTATTAAAGCTACCATTGTAAAACATGGGTAATCCCATCTATTTAATAAATAAAATCCGGTATTTTCTAAACTCTGATATTTTTCCTAACTCACGGTCCTGATGAAATTTCCGCTGCAATATTTTATTTTAATAAAATAATCACCGGTACCATTGGGCTGTTCGCGGCTTCCGATTCTGTCCAGGGTGGGTCGGGGGCCGTGACAGAAGGTGGTATCAGAGCCACTTGTTTAAGCTATTTAGGTGTTCTTTTAATACCTAAAAGTTAGGAAACTGATACAAATTAACATATGTGTTATGTATATGAATATATATATATATATATATATGTGTGTCGATATGCACATATAATATTCTGGAAGTATTGTTTTGTTCTAATTATTCTGTGATATTAATAAGTGAAAATGTTTGCAATTCAGATGTCGAATGAAGTACCACATAATCCAGAAGTTCATGCTAATAATGAAAATCCTTTAGATAAAAATGCTATAGAAAATCTAATAGCCTAAGGAATAGCTAATACTTTACCTTTAATAATTAAAGCTGTTAAAAACCCCGTAGAACCCACCAAAGTTATGAGTAGCAAGCATACTCGTGACGACAGTTTTAACCATAGTGTCAATGGAGGTAATGATGATATTATCAAAACCCCATTTCCCAAGAAAAAGAAGGCGATGACTCTCGGGTGTACCTACAAATAATTTCTAGCCTGTAAACCAACTGAGTTTGCAGGCAGTGAAGGCGCCACGGCTGCTCTGCGATGGTTGGAAAAGACGGAAGCTGTTCTTACAATCAGCAAATGTGCCGAAGAAGATAAGGTGATGTATGCATCTAACCTCTTCAAGGAAGAAGCCTTAGAATGGTGGAATACAATTCTTCAGGCAAAAGGAAGTGACATGACTTATGCCATGAATTGGGAAAAATTCAAGGAAATGACAGAAAGGAAATTCTGTCCCCCTTATGAAAAAGAACGAATGGCTAACAAGTTCCTAAATCATAAAATGATAGATGTGAATTGTCGTGAATATACGACAACGTTCTTTGAATATGCAAGAATGGTACCAACTCTGGCTTCGCCAGAACCCGTACTAATTTCTCGTTATATTTGGGGATTAGTTAGCGAAATCCGAGACATAGTCAAGGCCGTTAGACCACAGACTATTGAAGAAGCAGTCGAACTAGCTAACATGTTGACAGATGGACTAATCCGCACAAGAGAAGAAAACAAGAAGAAAGAGTTAGCCCAGAAAATTTCCCAAGAATTCTACAAGAAGACAGGAACTGAACCGTCATTGGAGCAACCTATCTGCGGAAACTGTAACAAAAAGCATTCAGGAAGATGCCGTTTTAGGAGAACACCCTACTGTGACTTCTGCAAGATGACCGGGCATATAGAGGAAGAGTGTAGAAGGAAAACTAATGTTTGTTTCAATTGCGGAGAAACAGGACACATCAAACCATATTGCCCAAAACTGACCAAAGCACCTGACAACAAGGCCAGAACAACAGACGGAGCTAAGAAGAACGCGCGAGCATTCGTACTTACTACGCAAGAAGCAGAAATGATTCCAGACATAATCGCTGATATGTAATATCTAAGTTAAGTTATTATTTGACCCTAGTAAAAATAAAAGTTATAAATAAATGCATTCTGTCAAATATTTCATCTATTCAAAACCATAACAGACTTGTTTGGTCTTCACTTTCACTGAATCATTTATTTGGTTACGACACCTTGTGGTGGCGTTTTCTTTAATTTGAAGCTTGAGCTAATCTCATTTTCACTCCTGATGTACGAATTTTAAATTTTGTTGGTTCATTATCTTAAACAGTCTTAATACAATTATGTGTTAAGATAAGAGTACACAAATTCATATTATATTCCGGTGTACCTCTTAACGTTTCTTTCATCATTTATCGAAAATTCTATAATATTCATTTGGTCTTTTCATTATCAATTGAAAATCCTATTCGAAATGAATATCCAAATTTACTTCATTAAAACTTTCAGTTGATTACACGGTGAAATTGTTCGGTCACCGTAATTATTGAATTATTTCAATCATTTCGACACCTTGCGGCGTCGTTATAAACTTGTAGCTTATCATAAGCATACGAATCATTCAAAACCACATATGTCTTTCGTTTGACTCATCATTTAAAAGTAGTCTTGATGCAATTATGTATTAAGACAATGATACACTAACTCTATTGTCTTTTTGGTGTATCTTTGCAATTCACTTATCTTAACACTTTGATTTTCTTATATCTTTAACAAATCATTTTTCATGCCTTTATTTCATTTGGAATCTGTCAATTCTAAGTCTTCCTCAGTTGCCAATCAAAGTAAGTTTTCTCTTGACAAAAGAATTTTTATTGATTCTAAAATTCCTTCACATTCATTCTAAAATATCTATTGATCATATATCTTTTGGCTTGAACCTAGTCACCTTGGAAATTATATCATTTCATCTTATTCGATTGTCATCAATTTCTTGAACTAATTCAGTTGGACTTTTGAATCCTACCTATGGTACAACTAGTATTCACAAGATTTGATTATGTGTCAATTACCTTAAAAATATAGTTTTTATTGACTAAAATATGACATAAGTCTAAAAGAAATATCGTAACCCAAATCTCGAGGACGAGATTTTATTAAGGTGGGGAGAATGTAACAACCCTCATTAAAAGTCCTAGTTATTTTATTATTTTATCCAATAGGAAACCCTAATTGAGACACCCAAGTAATTCTGCACGAACCCTACAAATTTCAGAACAATCAGAATCAGGATCAGGGCCCCTAAAACTCAGGGGGGCATTCCCTACTCAACGATTATCCTTATAAGTTATTATAAAAATCGAATTTAATCAAACCGTCGACTCACCTGAACTTCAAACACACGTGGCAAGAAAATGAGAAAAATGTATCCCTTACGGACCGTAAGGGTTGATGCTTACGGTCCGTAAGCCTGACAAAATTTGTGTATAAATAGTAGCGTCCGGGACTTGATTCTGGGCACAAAAACGACAAAGAAACTCAAAATACACGCTGAAATATCGTCCAAATACTCTCAAAACACACACGAATCACTAATTAGTATAGCGGGGTGCTGCCGCAAACAAGGTATTAACTCGATCGCTGCTACGATTCAATGTCCGATCGATTGAAACTATCCGATGGATGTTTTAGTACTATCCTTTGTCATTCATTGTGAATCCGATGGATGTTTAAGTAATTATACTTTGTCATTCGTTGTGATTCCGAGGGATGTTTAAGTTATTGTACTTTGTCATTCGTTGTGAGGGTTTTTATCTCGTGAGTTATCGTAAATGCTGTATTAATTACTTACCTAGTTTGTATGCATTAGGTTACAAGGCTAATTAATAGGTGAAGCTCTGCCTATATAAATCTGCAATATATCAAGGCTTATCTGTAGACTAAACTTTGCCCGTAGAAATATGCAAATGTGAGTCCATTCTCTTTTCTCACAGTTTTTATCACCTTTTTGTGATATAATTATATTTACAAATGCTTTCCAAAATCCTAAATGTTTACCAGTTATACTTACAGTGATTAAATTGTTATATTCTATAATAACTGCCGGTATGGGAGGTTTTATACATTATTTGACCCTCGTTACTATTAGCCAGAAAGCTAGCCAATAATAGCATGACCACAATCACAGTGGGAATTATGCCCCAGTAGCTATAGCCTATGACTAATATTATTTTCACATTAAATCGTTAATAAATTTAATGTATGTTTGAAATAAATCTAAATGGTGTATACCATAATAAAATAGTCAAGTATAATATCTTCTACTATACTAAGATTATATTTTTAGTCTTAGTCACGTTAATATATTAAATAATGATATTACAATTATTTAATTAACATATTATATTTGATAAGTTATAGTAGTTTGACATAAAATAATATATGTCATCTTCTGGGTTAAATGGTTTTGTGCCATAATTAATATATTTGACAAAGTAATGTCACATGACACAACTAAGTCCAGAGTAACTAGTTGAGAGAACGATCAACAGTGACATGTCCAAAAGCACTAGTTGAGAGAATGATCAACAGTGTTATGACTAGAATCACTAGTTGAAAGAATGATCAACAGTGATATTACCAGAGTCACTAGTTGAAAGAATGATCAACAGTGATATGACCACCGTCACAGGAATCGCCTAGTGACTGATAAATTGAATAATAGTAAAGTAAAATTATTTGATAAATTCACTATTGGATGATAGTGAGCCAATAAGTGATATGACTACTGTCACATCGGAACTGCCACCATGTGACAAATACTGATTGAGTTGGGTAAATATAAATAAATATAAAAACCTTAATGCTGTAAGGTATAACAATATATTTTATAAAAATGGAATGAACTCACTCAGTATTTCCGCTGACAAAACTTTTTTCAAACATATTTCAGGTAATTACAGTAGATTGGAGTAAGAGTTGTATACAGCACTGAAAGGCTTCAAGAAGTGGCTTATTTTATTAATTAAATCAAATTAAGAAATATTGTTTTATGTAATCAAATTTTATCTTTATTAAAGCTACCATTGTAAAACATGGGTTATCCCATCTATTTAATAAATAAAATCCGGTGTTTTCTAAACTCTGATATTTTTCATAACTCACGGTCCTGATGAAATTTCCGCTGCAATATTTTATTTTAATAAAATAATCACCGGTACCACTGGGCTGTTCGCGGCTTCCGATTCCGTCCAGGGTGGGTCGGGGGCCGTGACAATATATATATATATAAGGGAAGGCTAGACAGAAAACCCTTAAATTTTTAGAAAACTCTGGAAACCCAAATCTCCCTTCATTTTTACCCAACCTGCCGACATTTTTTTTTTGAAAAAAATAACACATGTAATATACATGTTTTAGAGTGTTTTGGGCCAAAAAAAAAACAAAAAAGCGCCGAAGGGATTTTTTTAAAAAAAATAAACAATTTTCAGCAATGTCCGGTCCCCTAACATGTGTTAGGCACAAAAGACAGAAATTGCTGAATTTTTTTTTAAAATTATCCCTTCGGCGCTTTTTTGATTTTTTTGGCCCAAAACTCTTAAAAACATGTATATTACATGTGTTATTTTTTTCAAAAAAAAAAATGTCGGGAGGTTGGGGTTTCTAGGGTTTTTTATATAGATAGGGTTTTCTATATAGCCTTGCCCTATATATATATATATATTATTAGCACCAAAATAATTAATAACCAATTGCAATAAACAAGCATACATAATCATGCCAACAAGTATAGCCAAAATTGTCGACTTTGCGACTTCCATTTTTATATATTGTAGTATGCATCCGTACACACTAAATATATTACAAAAGTTTTATTTTTAGTTATTTTTATATGATTATATTTTTATTATTAAACACATGCTCCCATAACCATACAACCACAGTCTGCTGGCATTTCAAAAATGACGTTCCCTCTCGTCGTATTTCCATGAGATTCTTTCCCCCACATCCCTAATTCGGTTTCCTGCATCAATCAGCTCCTCGCCATAGTGACGGAGTTCAGCCAAATTTTCAGAGCTCATAGGTGGGTATGGTGCAGGCTCAGGGTCAAACTGAGGGAAAAAGGTATTAGGGTTATTTAGGAGATTCTGAAATTGCCAGTCAGTGGTCCACCATTCTTCCAGCTCTCCTAGAGGTCGGGGGTGGATAATAGGATTTGGGATAGCAGGTTTCAGATTGACTGGAAGTTGTGCTTCCGCTAATTGAAGAGTTTTTCATCGGCAGGTCCGATGAGGTCGCTATTTTCCAGTTGTCGATCCAGCTCTTCCCAGGGTGGCATTTCCTGAGCTTGCCCTGAATTTTCTCCGATTTCTATTCCTTTGCCTTTATCCTTCGGATCCTCAGTCTTTATAATGTATTGCTGGTTTCTTCCTACGCACACGCCTCCAGCCTACGAGTCTTCTTCTCTTTTTCGGTTTAGGTTTTTCTTGAGGTTGAGCTTGGAATACCATTGGCTCTTTCAGTATCAGCCTGGTAGCCAGTGAAAGTACTGGTGGTATCCATATCTGTGGTATGGATAGTAAAGTTTTGAAGTGCTTCTGATAGTTCATTCATGTTGTTAGCATACATGAAGAAACACACAAATTCTAAGTTAAATTTTGTAAATTATATTTTAATAGAATCACAGACTAGCAATCAGAAAATTAAGTATTTCTAAATACTTAATTGGCTTAAATCAGTGACTCTGATACCACCTTCTTCTGTCACGGCCCCCATCCCGGTGTGACCCGGTCCAGGAGCCGCGGGACAGAAACCCTGTGGTATTTATTAATTGAGTTGACAGCGGAAGTTTAACAGGATCTTTAACAAAAACTTGAAACTGCCCAATTACTTTATTTCATAATTCGGGATAAACCCCATAATTTACAATAGAGGAATTTCATGGGGAAATTCCCTGTTTTACAAAACATGTTTATTCATTTTATTGAGCCACCTCTTCAAGCTTGTTAGTGCTCCGTAGCACTTTCTCCTTAATTCACAGTACGTCGCCTGAAACATGTTTAAAAATATTTTATCAGCGGGGAAATATTGGCGAGTCATTCAGTTTACATAAAATGACACATAGTTATAAATTACAGCATAAGAGCGATTACAATGGCTACTATCTTATTTTTATCTGGCGCCGTGTCACACCCTGGTGACGATGGTCATACCACTATTGGGTCCTTTCACCCAAGTAGTGATGATTATCACTGTTAGTTTGATGAACCTAACTGTGAGAAATTAGTAATGTGCACAATACCCCACTTACAAGTGATTCAAGATAACCAAAACTTAATCCCTGTAATTATAACTGGAAATAGTTTGAGGTATTTTAAAACAACTTTGATAAAAAGAGAATGACTCACATTGCAAGTTTAACGGGCAGAGTTTAGCCTACTGATAAGCCTTGTAACCTAATTTAAATAACAATGCACACGAACTAGGTCAGTAACTTAATACAACATTTACGATAACTCACGAGATTAAAACCCTCACGACGAATGACAAAGTATAGCCCTGATTCGGGCAGCACTTAAACATCCATCGGATTGGTTTCAATCGATCGGACATTGAATCGTAGCAGCGATCGAGTTAATACCCTGTATCGTAGCAGCTTTTCTCTACTGGAAATTATGATTTGGAGCAGTAAACTTCATTTTTTGATTGAAATTTCGAACACAGGTGAACTGCTCATGGCCAACTCATTTATAGCTGATTTTTGGGTTTTACGCGACCCGCGTAAACCCCCTCTTGAATCTTACGGGGCCCACGAGGGCCACCTAGTCTACGACTAGGGCTAGCGTGTCACACCAAGGTGTGCCACGTGTGCGACACGTGGCCAGGGAAGCTTATCCGATCAACTTTAAGTTGACGCGGCCCGCGTAAGGGTCCTCTTATGGTTTACTGTCACACCCCGGATTTCCACGTGTCACCGGTGGGCCCGGTAGGGGAGTATCGTGACGTGGTTGGCAACATAATAGTCAAACAACACAATATTTAAATGCACAGCGGAAGCAAAGTATAGATTTAATTCAACCAACGATATTGTAATATTAAGTATCACAAATAGTCGAATATAAATCCACAGGTAGATCAAGTTTAAAAAGGAAACAAATGTTCAACAGTTATGACATCCAAGCTGGCGAGACTTAATGTGGATGCTAGGAGACAAGCCAGCCTATTTCGCGTAGTACCTGCACTTAACCTTTTAAGAAAATACGTCAGTTTACACTGGTAAATACAATCAACCGACTCATTTTCAAAAGAGTTTAAGAAAATGCATTTAAGGCACAAGGCACAAATAATATTTTATAACTTGGGATAATTATGTAAATATATAATACTTGTAAACGAATTACATGTTTCTTATGCGTTCAGTAGTCCGGTCCTTAAACTGGATTAAAGATCAATAAACACACCACTTTATATAATGAGACACTGACAGGTGTACGCCTACACCTGAGTGCTAAGGTCGTGGCCATCTCGTAAGATGATGCCAGGGATATCCGGGACATGGTCATTAACCCCCCAAAGGCTTTAAGCAACAAAACATTTCAAAACAGAGCATATCAATAATTTAACCTCTATTCGATTAAGATTCAATGCTGGACCAAGCGGTATTTTATATACCGTACCCCAAGCCCGTATAGGGAAAATAAGTTAAAAGTATTTACCTGAGTAAGTATAGTTCAGAAATCAGCGAGTGCAAATATCTTTTACTGGTTCTCCTATTCTGGAACAAAGGTTTATAATAACCTATTAGAATCCTAACGGGTCATTAGTTAAGCTTACGCTTAGACCGGTTAGTTTTAAAGATACGGTTCGTACGCACGATTAAGCGAAGACCGGATAGAATGTGATTTAGACCCGACAAGTTTGAAGACTTGTTTAATATGGGTATATGATACACATTCTGGATTTTGAGAATAAACCGATAAGGTTTGACCCGTTTCGGCTAATTTATGTAAACTAGTTACATAAACCGAACCGAATACGCGTGAAGCGTAACGGGTATCCGTAATAGTCCTAAACAGGTTCCCTAAGTTAATACACCTTAAATAAGTTGTGATATCAGTAGGATATCACCCATGATGCCCAAAACGAGTTTAATCTCTTAATAAGCCCCGTAGGGGTATTTTGGTCATTTTAAAGATTATAAAAGGATTAAATTAGGTTTCTATGAACCGGGTCTGGTTACATCAGTAAAATAGCTTATTTTAACAGGTTATAACATTTGGTTATAAGTCTTATATGTTAAAATAGTTTTAAACCCAAACTATGCGTATAATACGCGTATAAAGCCATTTTAAGCGACGTACGGTTTAAAATACGATTCTGAGTTTCCAGGTCAGTTTAATAGGCTCAAAATACTATAATTATTATTTAAAATCAGTAGCAATTGGATTGGCGCCATTTGGATTTGTAAAACTCGTTTTATGGCCTAAAAGGGTAAATTCGGTATTAACCGAATTAAGGCGCTAATCCAAGCTTATGATCAATCTAAAAATAATTAAAAATCTTTAAAAATCCTAAAATATTATTTAACATCAGTGAGTAAAAGATTTGGTGTCAAAACTGAGTTTAGATAGGCTTTACGCTAATGGCGCCGTTTAATTAATAAACATGTTTATAATTACGCCATTAAGCATAACTCCTAATCTAGACTTCCGATTTATGTGAAATTTTCGGGACATGCATAATAATCAATAACTAAGATTATGGCATTTCCACTTTTCCCAAAATCTCGTTTTATGGTCATAAGGGCATTACGGTCAATATTTAGGCGATTAACGGAAACATCGGATGATTAGGGATTCGAGTGGTATAAACGCAGAGGCTTATACACACATGTAACTAGGTCCTAATGGAACCTTAAGGCATGTCTAAACCTATAAGAATCGGGTCAGAACTGAGGTCAAAGCAAAAGTCAAACTTTTGCGTATCTCGGCTCCGAATCGGTTCTAGACATAAAGTTGTCGAATCAAACAAGCGTATACAAGTTTTTATACTTATTTTCAGTTGGTAAGAATGATAAAATAGGCTATACGCCATTTACATCGCTAATCATGCATTAAACCAAACATAACAATTCTGTTGACTTTTTCGGAAGAGGTTTGACTCGATAAACGACCTAGTTAGGATCCGAATTAGTTAGTGCCCTTTTAGGGGTTTATCAACTATATAAATACCAACTTATAACAACCTTTGATTCGACAAATCTCTGGACCATTTATTTATTATCGAAAAGTCAAACCGTAGTTACGACGGTTTGATTTCTAGGCCAAAATCTAAGTATGAATGAATTAGGAAAGATCAAGGGTACTTACACAAGTATTATGGATGATATGGATTGCTTGTAGGCTGCTTGAAAGACTTGGAAATGCTCAGAAGTGATGAACTAACATTGTTGCATAATGTGGACTTTTTAAACAACTTCAAACACCCTTAGATGATCAACACATAAGTCTAGGGGTGTTGCATTATCATCCACAAGTGCTCTATAGGCTAGAAACCATCCTAGGCAGCCCAAGGTTTCAAGAAACTAACATATAAGTCGGTTACACAACAACAGGCAGCTGTCTGTTGGTTTTTCGCAACTGGGCACCCCCATACGCATCGTAGGTGTTTAAGCCCTACGATGCGCAGAGCATCATACGATGCGCAGCAACATCCAGCCTACGATGCGCAAGCCTACAATCAGCCATCTAAAATTTGCAATTTAGTCCCTGGTCCCCCGTAACATCGCTTTCACATCCCAATCTTGCATATGAAGCTTTGTTATTTAATATATGGGGCTTTAAGACTTATACCCACTTTGTTAAGTTATCGGGTAACTTCGTGATCACCCGAAAAGCCCTAAATTTCCACGTTGACGATTCTAACCCTTGCACACGAATTTTATCACAACTTGCTCATACGATTACGAAACTTGGTGAAATTTTTATGGTACAATCTAGTGAGCATAATTAATCGTTACAAAGCTTCGGGTTTGTCAAAAGGTCACTCAGAGGTATAATTTAAACATGTTGGCACATTTAACCCCTGTAGTTTGTAATCTCTCACCTTCTTTCACAATTCGCCTCGTATGATCCATGATCTATTCGTTTTAGGTTATAAACATCATGTAGGGTTATTGCAAAGTGTAATTATTCATGGTTGACACTTTGAACCCTTCTATTTACACAGTTTCACTGTTTGTCAACTTTGGTCCTCCAAGAGCAATCTTTCACACGTTCAAACATTATGACACGTGTCAAGACCTTATAGGACGTAAATTTTCGAGGTGTTACATCCTCACCCCCTTAAAATAAATCTCGACCCGAGATTTACTGAAACAAGTAAGGGTACTTTTCTTTCATCGTGGATTCAACTTCCCACGTGAATTCGGGACCTCTTCGGGCATCCCATTTGACCTTTACAAAAGGTATATGCTTCCTTCGAAGCTTCCTCACCTGTCGATCTTCGATTGACAAAGGTTTTTCCACAAATTTCAAGCTCTCATCAATATGCACATCTGTATAGGGTATAATCACTGATTCGTCAGCGGAGTCAGCGAAACACTTCTTTAGATTGCAGATGTGGAACACATTGTGTATACTACTGAGCTCTTCAGGTAAGTTTAACTTGTAGGCAACTGACCCGATACGTTCGATAACCTCGAAAGGTCCTATGTATCTCGGGCTTAGCTTACCTTTCTTACCAAATCGCATCACTCCCTTCCAGGGTGACACTTTAAGTAGGACTTTGTCACCTACTTCGAAGTGAAAATCCTTACGATTTGGATCAGCATAAATCTTCTGCCTATTCCGGGCAGCTTGGAGATTGTTTCGAATCTGGACAATCTTGTCCGTCGTTTCAAACACGATCTCTGGTCCCGATAACTGGACTTCTCCAACCTCCGCCCAACAAACAGGCGATCTACACTTTCTACCGTATAATGCCTCAAAAGGCGCAGCCTTGATGCTGGTATGGTAGCTATTGTTGTAGGAGAATTCGATCAATGGCAGGTTCTTATCCCAGCTACCTCCCAAATCGATCGCACATGCACGTAGCATGTCTTCTAACGTTTGGATAGTACGCTCACTCTGACCGTTTGTCTGTGGATGGTAAGCCGTACTAAAGTTCAAACGTGTGCCCAAAGATTGTTGGAAGCTTTTCCAAAAGTGCGACGTGTACCTAGTATCTCGGTCAGAGATAATAGCTACAGGTATGCCATGTAAGGCTACAATCTTATCAACGTACAGTTGGGCTAACATATCGGAGCTGTAGGTCTCCTTAATAGGTAGGAAATGTGCTGACTTAGTCAGTCGGTCAACTATCACCCAGATGGTGTCATTTCCTTTCCTTGTCTTGGGTAACTTGGTGATAAAATCCATAGTTACCATTTCCCACTTCCAAGTAGGAAGTTCAGGTTGTTGTAACAAACCTGACGGTTTTTGATGTTCTGCCTTGACTTGCGCACACGTCAAGCATTTAGCTACATAGGTAGCTACAGACTTCTTCAAGCCTATCCACCAATAATTTGCTCTAAGATCATGGTACATTTTATCAGCTCCAGGATGAACAGAATATTTAGAGCTATGGGCTTCCTGGAGGATAACATCTCGAAGTCCTCCATAAATTGGAACCCATATTCTTCCATTCAATCTAAGAATTCCATCCTTACTAAGAGATAACTGCTCCTCAGTTACTCCTAGCTTTTCGTTAAGATAGTTAGCTTCCAACACAGCTTCTTTCTGTGCAGCTAACAACCTTTCTATTAAGCTGTTCTTTAATTCCATGCTCTTGGCATTGATTCGGATGGGTTTCACCCTTTCTTTCCGACTCAAGGCATCGGCGACTACATTCGCCTTGCCGGGATGGTATCTTATTTCACAATCGTAATCATTAAGAGTTTCCATCCAACGACGTTGCCTCATGTTCAAGTCCTTCTGGTTGAACAGATGTTGAAGGCTTTTGTGATCAGAATAGATCACACATTTGATTCCATATAAGTAGTGCCTCCACAGTTTTAGTGCGAATACAATGGCACCCAGCTCCAAGTCGTGGGTGGTGTAATTCTTTTCGTGCACCTTTAACTGACGTGAAGCATAGGCAATGACTTTGCCTTTTTGCATAAGCACACATCCCATCCCGGTGTGTGATGCATCACAATAAACTACAAACTCCTCTATTCCATCAGGCAATGTCAATACTGGAGCATTGCTCAACTTTTGTTTCAGAATATCAAAGGATTCCTGCTGCTTAGGACCCCAGTCAAACTTAATCTTCTTACGTGTCAGCGAAGTCAGGGGTGCAGCAATCCTTGAAAAGTTTTCTATGAATCGCCTATAGTATCCTGCCAAACCTAGGAAGCTACGAATTTCTGTAGGCGTCTTTGGCTCATGCCAATTCATGACAGATTCAACTTTAGCGGGATCTACTTGGATACCACGCTCACTAACAACATGTCCAAGAAATTGGACTGCTCGGAGCCAGAATTCACACTTTGAGAACTTGGCATAGAGCTTCTCTTTATGAAGTAGTTCCAGTATGCAGTGAAGATGCTTCTCATGGTCAGCTTGGCTCTTTGAGTAGATGAGAATGTCGTCGATGAAGACGATGACGAATTTGTCTAAGTGCGGCTTGCAAACGCGATTCATGAGATCCATGAATGCGGCCGGTGCATTAGTGAGCCCAAAAGGCATCACTAGGAACTCGTAATGACCATAACGAGTCCTAAATGCTGTTTTGTGCATATCTTCATCTCTAACTTTCAATTGATGGTAGCCTGACCTCAAGTCAATCTTCGAGAAGAAACTTGCCCCTTGCAGTTGATCGAACAGATCGTCAATTCTGGGCAAAGGATACCTATTCTTGATGGTAACCTTATTAAGCTCACGGTAGTCGATGCACAGACGCATCGATCCATCCTTCTTCTTAACAAATAAAACCGGTGCTCCCCAAGGAGACGAACTAGGTTTGATGAAACCTTTGGCTAGCAAATCATCTAGCTGCGTCCTTAATTCCTTCATCTCTGTAGGTGCCAACCTATAAGGCGCCCTTGCAACTGGTGCTGATCCAGGAATAATGTCGATTCTGAATTCCACTTGTCTATCTGGTGGCAAACCAGGTAGTTCTTCGGGAAATACTTCGGGGTATTCAGAAATGACTGGGATCTCTCCAATCTTGGGTTTTGGTTCATCAATAATCACCTGTGCCATGTAGATGACACAGCCCTTCTTCAAACACTTTGAGTCTTTGAGTATAGACATCTTCTCGGGCAGCCCATACTGGGTATCTCCCTGGATAGTAAGTGATTCACCAGACGAAGTCTTGATCCTCACTTGCTTCTTATTGCAAATAATCTGGGCCTGGTTATGCGATAACCAGTCCATACCCAATACTATGTCGAACCCGGCTAGTTTTAAAGGAAGTAGGGACAAAGGAAAAGAGTGATTCCTAATGGATATGAAACATTCATCTAATAAGGTTGAAGCGGTTTCTAAAGTGCCATCAGCTAGTTCCACCTCATACTTCACACTTAAAGTCTTAACAGGTAGTTTCAACAATTCACAAAACTTATTATCTACAAACGACTTATCAGCGCCTGAATCAAATAACACTCTCGCATAAACATCATTTACGAGAAAGGTACCTGTTATAACGTTGTCGTCCTTGACAGCTTCCTTAGCATCCATTCTGAAGACCCTCGCATTGGTCTTCTTCCCCTCTTCATTCTTCCTTGTAAATTTTGGGCAGTTGGATTTGATATGCCCCTTTTCATTGCAACTATAACACGTTGCATCCTTTATTTTCTTGCACTCCAGGGTCTTATGTTCCGTAGACTTGCAAATCCCACATGGCCTTGGCTGGTATTGGGATTTTGAGTCAAGTCTGCACTTTCCAAAATGGTACTTTCTGCAAATTTTACATCTGGGTTTTTCACCAGACTGCTGACCATCTTTCTTGAATCCTGACCCCTTCTTAGAGTCATTGTTTCCCTTCTGCTTCTTATCTGATCGTCGTGAGTTGTCATCCTCACGCTTTCTTTTCTCCGTATCAGTTTTCCTCAGTGACCTCAGTCTGACAGCATCTGAGGTCAGAGATAACGATATGTCCGTTACTGACCGAAAAGTGGTTGGTCTGGAAGCTTTTACACTTGCTTTGATCTCCGGTTCCAAACCCCCGATAAAACGAGCTATACGTTTAGGCTCCGGAGTCACCAAATAAGGTACCAACCTTGACAAAGTATTGAAAGTAGTAAGGTAGGCCTGACAGTCCAAGTTTTTCATGACCAGTGCTAGGAAATCAGATTCAATTCTCTCAACCTCGTGTTGAGGGCAGAAATTTTCCTTGATTAGTGCCGTGAACTCTTCCCATGTCATGTTGTACAACGGGACTTTCCCTGTGGCTTGGATCAAAGATCTCCACCAGGCTAAGGCTTCTCCTTTGAAAGACTGCGAGACAAACTTCACTATGTCCCTATTATGACAACCACTAATATCCACCACAGTATCCATTTCATCCATCCACGTCATGCAATCAACAGCTCCTTTTTCCCCATTGAAGTCTCTGGGTTTGCACGACACGAAGTACTTATATGTGCAACCCCTATTACGAGGTTCTTGGTTCTGCACAACTCTTTGGGATGGATTACTCCTTTGATTCGAGGAGTGGTGAGTATTACTGTTGTGGGCAGTGTGGGTCCTGGAGGGTGTTCTAGTGTGTGATGCAGAATGGGTCCTCGTATGGGTACCACTTGATCCATGGTGCTGTCTACCCATAGCTATATTAACCGCATTATTTATCATAGCTTGCAACTCTGGGCCTGCTACGTTAACTTGGGCATTTTCATTCACTATCCCTGGGTGACTGTTGACCTCGTTTGAGTCTGCCATGTATCTAGAACTGTCACATATTGATAACAATTTATTGGTGAGTTTATTATAAAATTGTCTTTTATGGCAATTTATTAACCGTGGTAAACTTAGACCAAATATGGTTAATTTATTACTCACATAAATTTAGGATTTCTAATATAATTTATCCTAATTATAAAACAATAATAGTTTTATTAGCACATAAGGCCTAGTCACAGGGACAATTTAAATTATAAGCTATGAATTCATAGAATCAAGGCTTTTTAAGGTTTGAACCTAGTTCATTACCTTTATCAGACAGGGTCACAGACTAATACTGTCTTTTGTCTCATATGAAAATGAGAAGGGCCCGTAGGCATTATATTACCACGTATGGTTAAGATATGATCATCTTAATTGATGATGTAAACCTAGGATTCAGAGATCATTTAAACTAGGTTAGGAATCTTTTAAAGAATTCCTTTATAATATGACGTATGTGATTTTAACGAATCACTTCTGTCAGGAGTGTTAACATGTTTTAAGATGTTAACAGGAAATTGAATCTTTTAGACAGGTCTTACCATTTTGGCCCGGTCTTATATGTGACACGAGGCTAGGGTTCACACTTTTAAGATCCTTAATTAATTAATTTCAAAGGCAGATTAAATTAAAAGGAATGATTTTAATTTATTTCATTTATACACTATATATGCGCATATGGAAATTTTGAAATTTATAAAACAAACATTCCATTAATCTATTATACTATTACACACAGCCCTAAACGGGTCTTTTACTAATAACAAACTTACCCACGCAGGGGTTTTTAAACGAGTACATGCCCACGCAGGGGTCTTACAGAAAGATGTGCCCACGCAGGGGTTAAATTAGAAACAAGTCCTCGTATGGGACTAAGTACAAAAGGTAGATGTCCACTCAGGGACTACATACTCATACAAATAATAAATGTCCACGTAGGGACTTGATTTAAATGAGGAAGTACAATAATACATATATGGGGATTTAACGATCCCGTTTCTTCTTCTTCCCCTTAAGCAAGCTTGCCAACCCACTCATAAATCCCTCATTCTTCTTACGTTCCTTCTGGAAGTCTTGCTCCACTTTGGCCAGTCTTCGGCGGAGTTCCTCCTGCTCATGGAGAGGAGCCCCTGGTGGCCGGTAATGTGGTGGCGGCTGAACAGGTGCTTGATACCCCTGAGTTGGGTATCCCATTCCCCAAGGAGGTCCGTATGGTCCTTCAGGATTATTATGGGCTTGGTAGCTTGCTGCTACGTTGTAAGGGTCATCAGCATAGTTATAGCCATGGTATGCTGGTGGTCCATATGGGTTGTAAGTTGCCGGAGCAGTATACGCAGGGATTGGGTGGCCAAAACCCGGTGGTGACGGTACTATAGGTGCTGAATTCACCTCCGAAACTGGGACAGAAGATCCACCCATCTGTGGGCCTTCATGAGTTGGCGGGTAATGGCTACCGCTAGAGTGTTGAGGAGTGTTGATATGAACTCCCACTGGTCGTACTGACATCCGCGGGCCAGTCCTCCTACGTCTTGGAGGTGCTGGAGGCTCTAAATGAACTGGTGGCGGTGGAGGCGGTGGCGTGACTGCCACAAACCCGTGTCCTCCAGAGGAATCTTGATGAGGCTGCTGTTGCGGATGAGATGCTGAATGAGACGGTGTATGGTGAGACGGTGTATGGTGAGATGGTGTATGGTGAGATGGTGTATTGTACCACTCACACCGTTCAAACCGTGCCATGTGGCTATCCGGACCCTGGTATGGTGTCCCGTGATATGACGATCCGTCAGAGATCACGAAAGGATGGTTAAATGATCCGGTTGAAGCCTCGACGGGATCTGTGTCCTCGTCCATATCCTGATCACCCGAAAAGTGATCTTCCGGTCCAAGTGGGTTAAAGCCCACTTGCTCTGGCAGGTACTCTGCCGGGTTAAACTGACCCTGAAAAACTGGAGTAGGGTCGCCAAAGTAACGTTGCGGGTTGTGGGGTTCATTCTCTGACTGTGGCCCATAAGAGTCATGATATGGAGGTGTTGAGGAATGCGAAAAAGATCGCCTGGCATCGTCTTCGTAGGTCCTCCATAGTTCCCGCGTTTCGTCGTTCCTTGTAGAAGTAGTTCGTCGAAACGAAGGTCCTGCCTCATGATCGTTAGGGGCACTAGCTGGCTCCTTTCCTCGATCACCTCGTCTAAATCTTGGCGGCATTATTGTACCTGTTAAAATACACAAGATAATAACAAGGAAAAATAAAGGACAAAAATTTAATTAAATAAAAATTTGAACAATTTGGATTATTCCTAAGTTCTTTGTCTAGACTCGAAGATTTAGGAATGTGCAATTGTGTAACTGAGATTAAACACAAAAGGTTAGTGTTTAATTCACTCAGAGTTGGCTCTGATACCAACCTGTCACACCCCGGATTTCCACGTGTCACCGGTGGGCCCGGTAGGGGAGTATCGTGACGTGGTTGGCAACATAATAGTCAAACAACACAATATTTAAATGCACAGCGGAAGCAAAGTATAGATTTAATTCAACCAACGATATTGTAATATTAAGTATCACAAATAGTCGAATATAAATCCACAGGTAGATCAAGTTTAAAAAGGAAACAAATGTTCAACAGTTATGACATCCAAGCTGGCGAGACTTAATGTGGATGCTAGGAGACAAGCCAGCCTATTTCGCGTAGTACCTGCACTTAACCTTTTAAGAAAATACGTCAGTTTACACTGGTAAATACAATCAACCGACTCATTTTGAAAAGAGTTTAAGAAAATGCATTTAAGGCACAAGGCACAAATAATATTTTATAACTTGGGATAATTATGTAAATATATAATACTTGTAAACGAATTACATGTTTCTTATGCGTTCAGTAGTCCGGTCCTTAAACTGGATTAAAGATCAATAAACACACCACTTTATATAATGAGACACTGACAGGTGTACGCCTACACCTGAGTGCTAAGGTCGTGGCCATCTCGTAAGATGATGCCAGGGATATCCGGGACATGGTCATTAACCCCCCAAAGGCTTTAAGCAACAAAACATTTCAAAACAGAGCATATCAATAATTTAACCTCTATTCGATTAAGATTCAATGCTGGACCAAGCGGTATTTTATATACCGTACCCCAAGCCCGTATAGGGAAAATAAGTTAAAAGTATTTACCTGAGTAAGTATAGTTCAGAAATCAGCGAGTGCAAATATCTTTTACTGGTTCTCCTATTCTGGAACAAAGGTTTATAATAACCTATTAGAATCCTAACGGGTCATTAGTTAAGCTTACGCTTAGACCGGTTAGTTTTAAAGATACGGTTCGTACGCACGATTAAGCGAAGACCGGATAGAATGTGATTTAGACCCGACAAGTTTGAAGACTTGTTTAATATGGGTATATGATACACATTCTGGATTTTGAGAATAAACCGATAAGGTTTGACCCGTTTCGGCTAATTTATGTAAACTAGTTACATAAACCGAACCGAATACGCGTGAAGCGTAACGGGTATCCGTAATAGTCCTAAACAGGTTCCCTAAGTTAATACACCTTAAATAAGTTGTGATATCAGTAGGATATCACCCATGATGCCCAAAACGAGTTTAATCTCTTAATAAGCCCCGTAGGGGTATTTTGGTCATTTTAAAGATTATAAAAGGATTAAATTAGGTTTCTATGAACCGGGTCTGGTTACATCAGTAAAATAGCTTATTTTAACAGGTTATAACATTTGGTTATAAGTCTTATATGTTAAAATAGTTTTAAACCCAAACTATGCGTATAATACGCGTATAAAGCCATTTTAAGCGACGTACGGTTTAAAATACGATTCTGAGTTTCCAGGTCAGTTTAATAGGCTCAAAATACTATAATTATTATTTAAAATCAGTAGCAATTGGATTGGCGCCATTTGGATTTGTAAAACTCGTTTTATGGCCTAAAAGGGTAAATTCGGTATTAACCGAATTAAGGCGCTAATCCAAGCTTATGATCAATCTAAAAATAATTAAAAATCTTTAAAAATCCTAAAATATTATTTAACATCAGTGAGTAAAAGATTTGGTGTCAAAACTGAGTTTAGATAGGCTTTACGCTAATGGCGCCGTTTAATTAATAAACATGTTTATAATTACGCCATTAAGCATAACTCCTAATCTAGACTTCCGATTTATGTGAAATTTTCGGGACATGCATAATAATCAATAACTAAGATTATGGCATTTCCACTTTTCCCAAAATCTCGTTTTATGGTCATAAGGGCATTACGGTCAATATTTAGGCGATTAACGGAAACATCGGATGATTAGGGATTCGAGTGGTATAAACGCAGAGGCTTATACACACATGTAACTAGGTCCTAATGGAACCTTAAGGCATGTCTAAACCTATAAGAATCGGGTCAGAACTGAGGTCAAAGCAAAAGTCAAACTTTTGCGTATCTCGGCTCCGAATCGGTTCTAGACATAAAGTTGTCGAATCAAACAAGCGTATACAAGTTTTTATACTTATTTTCAGTTGGTAAGAATGATAAAATAGGCTATACGCCATTTACATCGCTAATCATGCATTAAACCAAACATAACAATTCTGTTGACTTTTTCGGAAGAGGTTTGACTCGATAAACGACCTAGTTAGGATCCGAATTAGTTAGTGCCCTTTTAGGGGTTTATCAACTATATAAATACCAACTTATAACAACCTTTGATTCGACAAATCTCTGGACCATTTATTTATTATCGAAAAGTCAAACCGTAGTTACGACGGTTTGATTTCTAGGCCAAAATCTAAGTATGAATGAATTAGGAAAGATCAAGGGTACTTACACAAGTATTATGGATGATATGGATTGCTTGTAGGCTGCTTGAAAGACTTGGAAATGCTCAGAAGTGATGAACTAACATTGTTGCATAATGTGGACTTTTTAAACAACTTCAAACACCCTTAGATGATCAACACATAAGTCTAGGGGTGTTGCATTATCATCCACAAGTGCTCTATAGGCTAGAAACCATCCTAGGCAGCCCAAGGTTTCAAGAAACTAACATATAAGTCGGTTACACAACAACAGGCAGCTGTCTGTTGGTTTTTCGCAACTGGGCACCCCCATACGCATCGTAGGTGTTTAAGCCCTACGATGCGCAGAGCATCATACGATGCGCAGCAACATCCAGCCTACGATGCGCAAGCCTACAATCAGCCATCTAAAATTTGCAATTTAGTCCCTGGTCCCCCGTAACATCGCTTTCACATCCCAATCTTGCATATGAAGCTTTGTTATTTAATATATGGGGCTTTAAGACTTATACCCACTTTGTTAAGTTATCGGGTAACTTCGTGATCACCCGAAAAGCCCTAAATTTCCACGTTGACGATTCTAACCCTTGCACACGAATTTTATCACAACTTGCTCATACGATTACGAAACTTGGTGAAATTTTTATGGTACAATCTAGTGAGCATAATTAATCGTTACAAAGCTTCGGGTTTGTCAAAAGGTCACTCAGAGGTATAATTTAAACATGTTGGCACATTTAACCCCTGTAGTTTGTAATCTCTCACCTTCTTTCACAATTCGCCTCGTATGATCCATGATCTATTCGTTTTAGGTTATAAACATCATGTAGGGTTATTGCAAAGTGTAATTATTCATGGTTGACACTTTGAACCCTTCTATTTACACAGTTTCACTGTTTGTCAACTTTGGTCCTCCAAGAGCAATCTTTCACACGTTCAAACATTATGACACGTGTCAAGACCTTATAGGACGTAAATTTTCGAGGTGTTACATTTACGCGGCCCGCGTGAAAACCAAAAATCTTGTTTTCTTAGTTGTTCATGCACATTAGGGTTTCAGGGGTCCGGGTTTTCACTTACGGGTCGTTTTGGGACATTTTTGCAGGTCCTTACATCTGTCATACCTCGTGTACTCGTGCGGTAATTCTCTTGGATTAACTCTTCACAACCTGTGAGTAATCCCTTCTGTTTCCCCCTTTTTAACTTTACAAATTTTGGGGTGCATCGTGTTACACTTTTTTATTTACTTAACATGCTAGATCAAGCGTTATTATGTGAACGTCTTATGTGTATTCTATTATTCTATATGTTATCTGATGTCAAGTCTATTGTATGCTATTGTGTCTAGTTGATCCACGACTGACTAGGTTCCCCACGGCCATGGGTTATAGCCTAGTATCGCCACTAAGTTAGCTAATTTGTTAGTTTTATAAAGATATAGTTAACTAAGTTAGCTAATTTGTTAGTTTTATAAAGATGTTATTAACTAAGTTAGTGAAATAAATTAAGTAGGTTAACAATGTTAAGGAAACTAAAGGGATTTAAGTGTCACGTATTAGGACTTTTAAGGAAACTAGAGGGTTGTAGCCTAGTATCACCAACGGTATTAGACTCGCTCCTCAGGGCTTGAGACTAATGCACCCTATTGTCATGAGTCTATTTATTGTAGTTGTTTGTGTTGTTATTTGATTGTGTATTTGTCACACCCCCAAAATACCACATGCGGATAACCCCAACGGTATTAGACTCGCTCCTCGGAAACTAGAGGGTTGTAGCCTAATCACCTTGAACTAATAACAAGATTTCAAATAAAAGTAATCCTTTCATTGTCAGTAAGATATCGCAAAATATTATTTTAAACCCAACATGTTCAGCGGAAGCATAATTCGTTATTTAAGTAATTCAAAACCCAATGTATGAAAACAATTAAACTCATCTCATGATTCCATGTATCACGACCCATGTGACACCCCATGAAAACATGCAAGCAAACTAGCTTCTTCAGCGACCGCATACTAAATTTCGGGATGAAATTTCTTTCAACATGGGGATAATGTGACATCCCGTACCTTCAGGTTAACGTCGTTAACCTTCTCCGTTAAATCTATACGATTTACACTCATAACGCAAGGTTATTTGGAATAATTTTCGATACAAGGTAACTCGGTTAACTTCCTACGCAAGTTTCAAGGTTTTGAAACTTGAAGGACTAGTCTTGTCATAAAACATAAAGTTAATGTATTAACTTTCCAAGCAAGTTCAAGGTCTAGAGACTTGGGGGTCTTATGGGTGAATCAATAAAATTAGAATGATAGCTTTCTATGCAAGTTTCCAGGAATTAAAACTTGAGGGACTTGAAATGCCATTTAGAAAAATAAAATTTAAAACATATTTAAAAAACCCTAGGTCACCCCTCCATTCCCCTTACGACCATACGGATCTCTCTCTAAGCGTTTTCAAGAGGTCAAGAAACCCTAATCCTTCTTGTTTGATCTTCATCTCCATCTCTAGGTAATCCATTTAAGGTTTCAATTATAGTTCTATTTGTATGAAAGCTTGGCTGCGTTTTTTTTTTTTTTTTTTTTTATTTCTTGATGTTCTTAAAGTTTATGATGATTTTTTGTAGTCTAGGGTTGTTAGAATTCATACTTGATTGGTGATTGATCACTTATGTGTTCGGTTAGTCATTAGGGTTCGATTATTGCATGATCTTGGTTTGACCCTTGTTAGTTCTTGATGAATTAGTTGATGTATAACCTGAAATATAATGATTACTTGCTGTATATGATGCATATGGGTCGTTTTGTTTGCTAAGTAATAGTTTTTGGAAGTCGGGTAACAAAACAAGTTCTGTCCAGAAAGTTACAGCTGACTTTAATCGGCTGTAATGGGGTACAAACTAAACAAAAACGTGGAATTTCTGAAACTATGATGTGCTTCCAGGAAATATCTTTCAAACCCCACAGGAATTGCATTTTTTTGACGAAAATTGAATGTTTTATGAATTTTTCCGTATCAAAGGTTCAGGCTGCGTTTTCTGGCAGAATTTGCAACCCATTACGAATATCATAACTCAATTTAGGAATTGAGTTACGATCTAAAATTTTTACTGTAGGTAGCTTCAGGAAATCGTAAAAATCTCCAACTGGAATTATGTCAATCGGATAATCGATGATTTTTAAACGGATTTTTCCATGAGCTGCAGTCAGAAAGTGACGAATCTGATTGCAGCTTAGTAAATGAATTTTATAAATTTTTGGTAAAGAGTTAAGCTATAAAAAATTAACAAAAGACCAACCCCTCTGAGGGGCACGTCACATAAAAAAATCGTAATTTTTGAAATCTTGTAAGTGTGGTAAACGGACACTCCAAAACAGCCCATTTTCAGTAAATTGAGTTATGCATGTTTGTAAGTTTATTAAGTGTCGAATCTGCTATATTTGGTACTTGTACATGCTTGATGATCGTATAAATGGTGTGATTGCGCATTGTAGTGTATCTTACGAACATATGCCTAAAACTACTCGGTAACGCATGTTGTGACTGTTATGCTATACGTGTATTATGATGACCATGCTTGTATGCAACTTGTTAGAATACGTGTAGAACAATACGTGTATTACCTGAATACAAACCTGACTTATATGGTAACCATAATAGAACGTGGTTGACCACATTAGCTCAAGTGGCTTTTATCTGCCGAGCTAAACTAAGGTGAGTTCACACTTTTTATATAAGCATGTATTCCCGGTGGATTGGGAACGGAACAAATAACAACTATCTCCTTGTGTGGGATACCATTACGTATTCTCCTTGGGCAGGATATGGGAAACCTTGTCCCCCTTGGGTGGGATAACATGTTAATTTACTGTTGTACTACATATCTTAAGCGTATTAGACGGATACTCTATCTGAAAGTCCCTACACATTTTATACCGATTAATCGTCGGGCCAATGGCGAATGGGGTATTAGTTGAATAGCGTTATTAGGTCTAACAAGCCTCACACTGTGCCGCAGAGGACGGGAGTGAACTAATATGCCTGGGCACTAGTCAATGACGATATACATTTACGCGGGGCACTAAACATAACCACATTTAGTAGTCGGTATGGCAACGGGTTTAGTAGCTTAAAAAGGTGGGGTAGCTCCCCATGACATGTTTTATAAAACAGAGTAATTTAACAACTTACGTTTTTGAAACAACACTAATAAACTATGAACTCGCCAAGTTTATGTTGACACCCTACTGCATGCTTTGCAGGTTGATAGGTACAACTATGGACGGGCATTGCAATCGGCTGGAGTGTGTGGTTCGTAAAGCTTTATGCTACATACATTTATTAAACTTATAGTTTTAGGTTTAAGATGGGTTTAATTTATTTTTCCGTTGCTAACTTAAACTGTAATTTAGACTTTTAAACACTAATCACTAATCGTGTTGATTGTGATGATTTTACAACTTACATAATTGGCTCAACATGATTAGTGGCTGGATCCTGGTCAGTCGCACGCCTCGCAGTAAAACCCCGCACTTGGAATTTGAGGGTGTGACAACCCATGACCACTCCAGCAATCCCAAACTGTAAGTTCCTCATCCTCGTATCTAAGAACCTGCAAGCATGCAGACAAGTGTATCAGCATAACGCTGGCGAGTTCACAATTTGTCAAAACGTTTAGTTACCAAGTATTTGTTTAAAAGCATGTTGATAATAACTCGAGTACTGCAAGATGGCGTCAGTTTGTTTGCCCTTCCCCAATGTCTATCAACATTAGTCGAGTGGTTAAGGTCATTAGTTCATGCCCGTCCTCTTCGGTACAGTGTGAGGGTGCCAAACCTAATAGCGCTATCAACTAATAACCTCGTTGCCTCCCCGACAACCAGTTCGGTAGTATATGGGACTTAAGGTGATAGGTTTGAGGGTATTATCCAACATCGAATTTAAACCCAATAAAACCAGTATTCCTCCCCGGAATATTACCAGTTGTCCCTCCCCGGGATGCATGCTTGAAAAAGAGTAGTGAACTCACCTTAGGTTTGCTCGGTAAGTTAAGTTACGTGTCCCAAGTTGGTCTACCAAATCCTAACTTGGTTAACAACAACAACCAGTTTCGTAAACACATAATCATGTATCTAACAGGTTGCATACATCAGTTGGGTTATCCTATAATCACATAGCGAGTATTCGGATCACATATAGTTTCACATCACAAGTTCATGTTTCAACCAACTCTCTAACTGTTCCTATCATTCATCATCCAAACCATGCAATTACTCATACAAAATGTCAATTCATTAACACTGCATAACATAAATAAGTATGTAGTCCAAGCAAGTGTGAGACCGAGCTTCTAGTGTGCGACTTATTAGTAATACAGGCCACCCCGTGTGTAGCCCAAGTCGATGTGAGCCCATTTGTGTGCGGCCCACCGGAGAACAGCCCACGCACAAAGTGTGTGGCCTTGCCCCAAGTGTGTTATCCCAGTTTTGTGCGGCCCAAAATAAGTGTTTGGCCCAAGAGTAGTGTGCGACATATAACGAGTGTGCGACCCTTAAGCCGGTGTGCAATTCAAGTGTGTGGTTGACCAGGTCAACCCTTTCCTTATTTCACGTAAATACATCATCCCATTAAATCCAAACAGTTACAAGATTCAATCGGTTACAAGTTCCAATTTTCTAGAACCCTAATCATCATTAAACGGTTACAACATGATCCTCATTCAACCGATTCAAAATAACACAATCATTTTCAACAAATATTCGTTATTAACATCGAACACTGATCATTGAACACCCTAGTTCTTATGCATCTTCATAGCAACAACAACACGGGTCCGTATCTTGATAATTATCACAGTTTCATTGAATAAAACTCTAACTTACTGATTCGATATCGATCCTAACTTCCACATCGCATAAACAGTTGGTGACCATAATCAATTCATTAAAAATCCTACCATCATGCATACCTAACAACCCACATCATTTACACGGTTAAACATATTCAACAAAATCCCTAGATCATAAATAGCGTTCTGCTATTCATTAATCCTATTTGGCAAGTTTACACATAATCAAAGACAATCAACAAGGATCAAAATGAGGACGAATCTACTAACCGAGAGATGATAAGGTTGTTCATTAGGAGCTCGATCAAGAGAGACGATGCTTCGAAGAGGAGTCACTGTCGTCGTTCGCTTGAGAGAAAACTAGGGTTTGCAAGTGTTTTTGGAAAAATAATGATATGCATACATGTGTGCCAAAGGGGAATGGGTTTGGGCTCGGTTTGGGCTTAAAGGCATTGAGCTCAAAGAAACCCGCATGGTTTAAAAGAGTGTGCGGCTTGTGAGAGGGTGTGCGACTCGGTAACCATGTGCGACTAAACTTAACATATATATACATACACACTTATAACATTTGCATAATGCATAAACTCACAATCATTCACTTTTAATCAAACATTCTTAATTGTTCAAATAGTGTACACGTAAGTTACATCAAAGCACAACGCATGAAAAGAAACCTGTACAAAGAAAAGACTCTCGAAATTACGGATTGTCACAGTATTCTTGTTTGGTATATTTGGATATATGGAGATGTTGACTATGTTGATATTATGAGAACATTTTCATACTAACCTTGAGGTGCATGTTAATTTTTTCTAAATAAATATAAAAAAAATTTCTATAAAAGGAGGAAATTACTCACCAACATATTTGTCGACCCAAAAATATATTTTTTTCTAACGTTGTGCAGGTTTTCAAAGTCGATAGACAAGTGTTGAGGACACGTAGCATGGGCCCTAGGAAATTAAATTGAAATCTTATGATATGATTGTTTTGGAGTATATGAATGGAGACAGAATCATTTTTTTTATAATTGAATGGATGTGATTTGATATAGATATAGATAACGTATGTAACACCCAAAAGTGCTGATGTGATTTGATATAGAATGGAGACAGAATCATTTTTTGGACTATACGTATTTTCCATATGAATTGGTTAATCAATAATTAAAACGGTTTAGTTGATTAGCTATTAACGGAATTTGAAGTCAACCCATTTTAGTATAATGACATGTTAGTTTTTGCTTGATTATGACAAGGCTAATAAGTTTTCTTTAATTTATCAATGATTTTGAAGTCAAATATGTTTCTGTAGGTTCTAATCACAATTATTTTTATGTGAAAAGGACCGGTGAATATTTAATCTACAAGTTTGTGCTAAGAGGCCCTTCTCATGCACAAAATTATTATAAACATGTCAGTTAATTTATTGAATCGTGATTATGCTTTTTCATTAGAATAAGTAATAGAAAAAAAAAAGTATACTGTCTACTTTAGAAATTAAAGAATCTTTGGCTTACTTAACAAAACAAAACAATACGTTTAGGGTTGCAAGAGTCAACTTTCATTAGGGAAATTTGAGTACGTATAATACAAGATACAAGGTTCATTAGGGAAATTTGAGTACGTATGACAAGGTAGGTCTGACAAGCGCTTTTTTAGAAAAAGAGGGTTGTATAATGCTTACTCAAGGTTAATTATTATTATAGATAAGATACAACAATTTATACATGTGACCAAAATTCTTCAAAAAAAAAAAAAAAACGGTTTACGTGCCTTTTTCTTAAAGAACACTAAATAAAGCAACTTTCATAGCTTTTCATCATTATAATTCTTGATGTTTATCACGACTATTTATTTTATTTGCGGTAATCGAGAGTTCCACAAAATTTACATTGGATAAAAAATTTGAAAGCGTTTTTCTTAACAAACAACGCTTCAAATAGCATCAAATTAGGTTGTGCGAAGTAAGTCAAGCCCTCCAAACCTTGTTTAAGTTACTCCAAGCCATTCGAGAATCATACACTATCAACTAGTAAAACTAGTATGTTAACAAATATACCAAAAACATGGGCTTATTTATTCCTACAAATCGCCCCAACGCATTTAATTAAAACTGGGACAAATTAAACAATGTATCCTCTCAATTTAGTTGTAGATGGTTGATCATGTCATCCTATAATCATACATTTCCAAATCAACTGTAGGGAAGTAACTAGTAAGTATGTTCCGCCCTCCTATGATTATTCTTTCACCAATCAACTTTATACAAGTTCTTACCACCCGAGAATCATACACTTCCAAGTTTACCTTATATAGACCACACACTGTAGGCGTGGAAACATTGTGTTGTTGTTAGTCCACGCCCACAAAACCACCCCGTGCCCCGCATTGTGAACGGTGTTGTGTTTGGGGGCTTGAGGATTTCCACGGGCGTGGAAGCAAATGTGTGGGTGATGTGGAGGCTCTTGATTGGTGGGTGTAGTTTAGGTTTGTTTTGATTGTTTGATGTTTATTTTTTTAAATTTTTTTTATTTGCTTCCACGCCACTTTCCCACCTCGTTTTTTTTTCTCCACACCACCATGCTGACTCCACACCCTTTCTTCAAGCCCCTCCACACTGTGTCGTCTTAGCTTGCAAGGTTAAACATAATCTGTTGTGCCAAGTTATTTGTTTATAGTCACCAAATAAAATCTATGAGGAGTCCTTAAAGATCCATGCATGTGTGAAGTGTATTATCATTAACAACAAAAAATTGTTAGTTCATGAAAATCATGTCTATTAACAACTAAGATGTGAAGTATACTTTCACAATAGAAAGTTGAAAAAGGCTAACACTTACCTATCCTATGTAGCATTCAAACCTTGAGGCTTATCAGGACCTTCGTGTGTGTCTTATCAATCTCTATACATGTGGGGAACTTCTGAAATTTTTACTTACTTTGCTCACAAATAATTATGTTTATATAATTCTTAGTTTGTGTTTATATGATAAGAGCTTCAAGATGGGAGAAGATCTGCCCAAAATGAAACTAACATGAATATGATATTGATCCTCATCGTAAGGTGGATGAGATATTCTTGTAACGGTTTTTTGTCTTGTGTAATGCTGCCCCTTGTGTTATAGAGGCGGCTCGTTTGTGAATAATATTTACCTTTCAAAAAAAGATATTGTTTTAAGATATGTCTATCTGAATGCAACGGTTGTCATGAAGTGGAATGAAATAAAATAAAAGGTTCATTTTCATTATCATATGACCTTAATCCATTAAATGAAATGAAAGTTTCATTCTCATCATCTTTTTTTTTTTTTTTAACTAATTTTCATTTCATATAAAAACTTTAAGGACAATTACACCAAGATAGCCGGTAAGCGGGCAACAAGCTGCGCCGCTACCCCTTTTGAATAGCGAAACCTAACCTAGTAAAAACGAAACCCCGATCTCTAGGAGACGAAATGTTGCTGTGAACAACCCGTTGGACCCGTTCAAGAAATCTGATGGCTCCTGGGGCTAGCGAGCCAAAGGTATCAAAGGCAAAAGGGATAAAGGAATGTTGATTATCCTCGCAGGCTTTTGCATGTTTGTCCATTTTCTTCGCTGCCGCCCTTTTCTTTACAATTGACCATAATAGAAGTGCCTTAATACAATTGATTTTTTTACAAGATTTTCTTTCCATGTCGACTTTTCTTTTTGTGTGGCTCTAAAAATATAGTTGGGTCATTAATTTCTAGATATCTAAAGAGTTAGAGCTAGTTTCAGAAAAATTAAAGACCACGCTAGTTCATTTGGCTTTTGTTTATAAGCAAACTTACTCAATCATACTTACAAAACATCTTTCGTTAGCGAACACTTACCCCATATCTTTTCACAAAAGATTTAAACAAAACCATGGAGCTATAACAGACATGTTAGTTCAACACCAGCACTAGTAGAGAGATACATGTGTAAAGACGCAAAATCTGTTTTAAGAAAACTGTTTAGCGTATGTCTTATCGAGATCCAAATCGAACTCTTTTTGTTTGTTCAAATCTATAACAACACATACTGGTTATGTGTTAGGGGACTGGGGGTGGAGATTGTTTTCTCCGTGATGGAACCTTACAACGAGTGATGAATTCAAACTCCCCACCGCCACTGTTTGTTCATCACGTGTTATGGCAAGAGTCAGTGATGTTTTCAACGCGTTATGGGATTTTAGTGATGAAACATGTGAGGGGGTGTGAGTGTTTATTGTGGGTGTTAGTGAGTGATAACCAATGCCACAAATAAAAGGTTGTGAGTGATGAAAAAATGGTTGATGACATGGCGGAACTTGATTGGGTGCTTGTGAGTGATAGAATTCTATCACCAGTGAGCACCCCCACTCCCCTTATGTATAAATGGTATATTGCATTATTTTCTTTGAAATAAAAATAGACGTTTTTCTACCTTGGGGTTATACGTACATATACATAATATGAATAAACTACTAATAAAGCCCGCGCGCGTTGCGGCGCGAGTACATCGCAAACACTAAATGGATTTGTTCAAGTTTTAGGTGATGCGTTAACCATGTGAAAACGCGTGTTTCGACATATCGGATTGAACTCAATGTAACCTATATAAGTGATGTGATGCGATTGGATCATAACGTAAAATAATTAAATCTATCTCGTGCAATCATAACTTATTCTATAAGATTAATTAAAGCTTCGAAAAAAAAAAAGAAGAAAAAAAAGAAACCACAATTTGACTACATTATGTTCGGAACAAAATTTATGAAAACGTACATAAAATAAGTAAGAAAACACGTATTATATTAAAAAAAGTATATCCAAATGTAGACCAACTCGAATTGATACAGACACATACATAAAAATACGCACGTAAAAATGGTTTTTTAAACGAAAACGTGTTATATTTGACCTAACTCGTTTCCAGAAAAAGTTTATGTCGAAACGTAGACACCCTTAAATTTACACGGATACGTACATAAAAATATGCACGGAAAAATAGTTTTTTTTAACTAAAAAATGATAAGGGTAAACGAAAGAAATTAACGAACGAATGTTGTCAAAGGAAATTTAAATTAGTAAAAAGCTTGGGGCTAAAAATGTCAATTGTTAAAGTATAAGAATGATAAGGTTATCTAAGGGACTAAAATTGATTACTCTAAAAGTGGAGGGGCCGTAGCAAAGTTGGGGGGCTTGAAATGCAATATTGTAAAAGTTTTGGGGGTAGGGGAAAACGGTGGGAAACCCCCACCGACTTTCCTTTTTAAGATAGTACTAGTAATAAGACTCGAGCGCGTTGCGGCGCGGGTACTTCGCAAATATCGAACGGATTAGTTCAAGCATTATGTGATGTGTTAACTATATGAAAACGCACGTTTTGACGTATCTGATTGAACTCAAGGTATCCCATAGTTGCATTGTGATTTGATCAAAACGTAACGTAAATCAAATTTATATCATACAATCATAACGTATCATACGCGACCCGACTAACTTGAATTTATATCGTCAAGGCAAAAACTCTCGAGTGGGTCAAAGTGGCATTTACAAAGTTCATAAAAAGTTAAGTGGTTAAAAATTGTATTTCGTAAACTTAAGGGCTAAGAGAGGGTAAGGTTAAAATTTGATAAAGTTTTGGGGTAAGAAGGAAACTATAACAATGTTAGAGCTGAAAAGGAAACTACACAAAATTGAGGTGTCAAAAGCAAAGTATTTGTAAAATGGAGTAGTAGTTTAGGGACTAAATTTGTTATTTTATGAAACTTTGAAGGTATCAAAGTCAAGGGACTAAAATTGCAATATCGTGAAAGTATGGGGGAGGGGGAGGCAAAGTCGGTGGGATTTCCACCGACTTTGTCTTTTAAGAGTATACTAGTAATAAGACCTACGCGCGTTGCGGCGCGGGTAATTCACAAATATCGAACAGATTAGTCCAAACGTTATGTGATGTGTTAACCATATCAGAGTCCTCCCTAAAAACTCTTAAAAGAATTTAGGCCATGGGTGACAAAAAAGAATTAGGCCCAAAATTTGTGGTTAATTAAAAAAAGTAAACCTTGGTGGTTGAGTTAAGACTTAAACTTGAGACCTCTAGATTATCTTGAAATGTTTTTTTCCACTCCATCACCAACACTTATTTACATAATAGATGATTGTATATACTAAATATATAATGTAATATATATATATATATATATATATATATATATATATATATATATATATATATATATATAAGCTTATAAAAACCTTTCGGGCCCTTTGAAAATTTGGGTATCGGGCGACGGCACGGGTTGGCCGGCCCTGAACCATATGAAAACACACGTTCTGACGTATCCGATTGAACTCAATATATCCTATAGTTGCATTGCAATTGGATCAAAATGTAACGTAAATCGAATTTATATCATACAATCATAACATATTATACGCGACCCGACTAACTCGAATTTATATCGTCAAGCCAAAAACTCTCGAGCGGGTCAAAATGACATTTACAAAGTTGATAAAAAGTTAAGTGGTTAAAAATTGAATTTCCTAAACTTAAGGGCTAAAAAATGGTAAAGATAAAATTTGATAAAGTTTTGGGGTAAGAAGGAAACTATAACAAAGTTGGGGCTGAAAAGGAAATTACCACAAAGTTGGGGTGTCAAAAGCAAACTATTTATAAAATTGAGTAGTAGTTTAGGGACTAAATTTGCTATTTTATGAAACTTTGAAGGTACCAAAGTTAAAGGGCTAAAATTGCAACATTGTGAAAGTATGGGGGAGGAGGAGGAGGCAAAGCGGGTGGGGTTTCCACCGACTTTGTCTTTTAAGAGTATGTATAATATAATGTTGCGCTAATGAGGTAGTGGTAGAGTAGTTGAGGAAAGATTTGGTGTTCTTCGTGACCCAGGTTCGACTCCCACTCTCCCCATTATTTTCTACGGCATCCAGGTGAAAGGCGAATACGGGTGGCGCCGGTTCGTCTTAGATGGGAGGCGGGGTTTTTACCAATTATTCCACTGTCGTGCCTTCGGACTGGTGAAGGTCGGGTTTCCGTGCATCGGGGAGAGCCAAGGGGCTGGCGACGGTCGAGTAATCGACCTTGGCCACAGCGTCTGGTGTCACGGTGATTGACACGTCGTTCCTTGCTGTTTAAATAAAGTGAATAAATATAAAGCTACGTGTCTTGAATATGTATACCCACGTTGCTATTGGTTGTTAAGATACGTGTATTTTTGTATTTAAACGATGGTTGGTAGCTTGAGACAAGATTAGCTGTCTCCCTAACTTTTGCCTTTCAACTCATTAACACTTGGCAAAATTAAGAAGTGTAATCACTTTTTAAGTTTGAAAGAAATTTACAAACAATGTTTCCTGGACGAGAATAAGAGGATTAACAGATGCCTAGTGGTCAAGAAAAAATATTTTTTTGTGAGAAGATTAAGGTTCAATTCCTGAGAGGTGTAAGTATTAAGGAAAAAAAAATTAGACGTTCAAAGAAATAATTAAAAAACAGAAACTCAATGTACGTTTCTTTCCCAACAAAGCTTCTACTAAAATGGTATTTTATATATTAAAAGGAAAGTTAAATAAAACATTATTAATAAAAAAAAACACTGGACGTTAGGAAGTAATATATAAAAAAAAATTGCCGACATAGAGAGAGGGAGGAGATCGTGCGGTGCAGCTCTCAAATAAGTGACAAAACCTGTCAAATGTGAAACATAAACCATGTACTTATTAATATATTTTAAGCCGTAGAAATCGGCAGAATGAATGGGTGAATGGTCAATTAAGGCCTAGGTTCACATAATCTGTAAACCCTAAAAGCTGGTTTTGAAATAAAGTGATTAAGATGAGATATGCTACTTTAGCGACACCCGGTTACCTTTTTTTTAGGAGATTGATGATTAGATTCTTGTTTATGACAAAATGTTATGTGCAAGTCAGGAATTTTACTGCAGTAAGCCTGCACGTGGAATTGATGACGGGTTGGGTCAACAACGTTGTATATGACTACAGACGTGAGTGACATATTGGCTATGGTTGTACTTGGGTGGCAAACTTTGTTGGACGTTAAAAAGATATGAAACATATTAACTCATAAGAAGATTTTGTGAGTTGAGCGTAGTTAAAGCACATTTCATTTCAGCCTACGTTTACCGAGTTTTGGTTTGTCAGTAAGAGTTACAATTCATTTTTTTTTTTATAATTTTCACCCATATAGTTTTTGTGTTTTTCACCTTTGTCATAAAACATTTTTCGTTTTTACTCCAACACTTTTTCACTTTCATTTTTGGTCTCATATACTTTCATCTTTTACAAAGTTCTCGTTTTACGTTTCAATCTAAATTTTGCGAGTTAACACACTGCAACACGCAAGTTCGGTTCAAAGTTTTTACGTTATTTTGTTTTGCGGATTAACGGCCCGGACACAATGTCCGGGGTCCTAAGTCGACTTAGTTATTCTTTTATATATTTTACATTTCAGTCTAATTTTTGCAAGTTAACACTCTGCAACGCGTGTATGTGATTTAACGTTTTTACGTCTACTTTTGGTTCGGATTAATGATCCCGCCGCAAAATGCGGATCCTAAATACTAGTTTTGTTTGAAACTACAATATTTGCCCTCCTGACTTGCACGGTGACCCCGGACATTTTTATGATCACATGAAAATCATAAAAAATAGATTTTTTTTTTTGTTTTGGAAGGTTAGCTTTACTAAGTTGGCATCCGCCATCACTGTAGAATCTAAAAATTCACGGTGACCCCAGTGGCGGACCCAGGATTTTTTTCATGGGGGTGCGGAATTTTTTTTTTTTAAATCTTAGGCGTCTAGATATATACATAAAAAACCGGTTCGGGTCGGGTCGGGTCATGTAAAAAAAGAACATCAAACTTAAATTTATATAATCATCAAAAACAAGTCAAACATTGTTACAAACATGCTTAAAAAGTCGCCCTACGGGTTTTCATTTTTTGAAATCTATCCAAAACATCATCTAGAGGTACTTTCTTAAGCAAGTCTTTCTCTATATAACATATACAACTATCACTTAAATTCTCATCGCCAATCCGATTACGCAAGTCGGTCTTCACATTCTTCATTGCCGAAAAACATCTTTCAACGGTTGCGGTTGCGACGGGTAATACGAGAACAAGCTTCAATAAACGATATACCAATGTAAAAGTTACGTGAATATTTGTTGAAACCATTAACCTTACAAGACTTGACAAACCATCCAAGTTGGCGAATTGTTTATCTTTTTTCACAAAATCAATGTAGTTTCCGAGTTGAACCGGAAGCCTTCGTTTTTCGGCTTCATCAAAATCATATGGATACTTTCCGGCTAAGGGGAGGGCGGGAGATGAAAGGGCGATTGGCATTGGCTTTATTTGGGTAATTGGGTTATGTTTTGTGAATTGATTTAGTTATTTGGGTTGGGTAATTGGGCTTGATTTTGGGTTATAGGAATAAGTTTTATTGTGGGCTAACTTGTTTACAAATTTTTTTTATATAAATTCTAACATTTTTTTTCTAAGGGGTGCGGTCAGAATTTTCAAGGGGTGCGGTCGAAATTTTTCAAGGGGTGCGGTCGGGATTTTTCGCGAAAAATAACACTAAATTTTTTTTTTTCAAGGGGTGCGGCCGCCCACCCACGGGCATATGTAGGTCCGCCCCTGGGTGACCCGCATTCAAATATCGCATAGAGCAATCTCTATAAGGCGAGGCCCTTAACGGCTCCAATGTTGTTTCTAGGAGGAAATCACGCAACAATAGCTAGTTTTTATTTATATTGGAAATTTATAAACTTTGTAGGATTATGATTGAATGTTTGAAGAGTTGAGGGTTTAAAATATGACTTTTTTATGAATCTATGATTTTATGCTCGGATAGCTAGTTAGATAAAAATAAATCTAAAATGATTGTGAATGGGAATTCTTCTATATATTAAAAACATAACTGAATGAACAGTAAACAATATAGTAATAAAAAATAGAATTGAATTAGTAGTAACATCACTAAGAAATAAGCTGGTATCATATATTGGTATCAACAATATAGTAATAAAGAATAGAATTCTTCTATATATTAAAAACATAACTGAATGAACAGTAAACAATATAATAATAAAAAAATAGAATTGAATTTGTAGTAACATCACTAAGAAATAAGCTAGTATCATATATTGGTATCAACAATATAGTAATAAAAAATAGAATTGAATTAATAGTAACATCACTAAGAAATGAGCTGGTATCGGGTATCGGTATCAAATTTATCTTCTATATATTAAAAACATAACTGAATGAACAGTAAACAATATAGTAATAAAAAATAGAATTGAATTAGTAGTAACATCACTAAGAAATAAGCTAGTATCATATATTGGTATCAACAATATAGTAATAAAGAATAGAATTCTTCTATATATTAAAAACATAACTGAATGAACAGTAAACAATATAATAATAAAAAAATAGAATTGAATTAGTAGTAACATCACTAAGAAATAAGCTAGTATCATATATTGGTATCAACAATATAGTAATAAAAAATAGAATTGAATTAATAGTAACATCACTAAGAAATGAGCTGGTATCGGGTATCGGTATCAAATTTATCAAACTAGGTGTATTCTTGGTACCGGTTTTGCACCGGTATTCATCGGTTTTTACCCTCAAATACCGGTGTCGTACCAGTACCGGTACCGAGCTGTACCGTACCAGGTATATTCGGTACCGGTACCCACTTTTGGGGATTTGGGTAACCGTATTTTCCGTACCTGTCCTGTAGCAACATAGCAATGCAAGTAATTGCACCGTTTAGATTACTTTTCATACACACAGTAAGTAAACTGTATTTCTTTTGAATGAGGTTTTATATACAAAACAACTTATTTTGCTTTATTTTTTGTCTTTTTCTGTAATGAATGAACTGTAGCATGTAAAATTAACTTGGATATTTAGATTATTGATGAGCAAATCGTATCAAATCCTGTAATCAAACCGGTATCGTATCGGTACCAAATTTACTATACCAAATCATTTTCGGTACCAATTTGGTACCCACCTTTTGGCGTTTTCAGAATCGTTACTTTCGGTTCGACACCGGTCTAGCACCATACCTGTATTTATTGATTTTTACCTTCAAATACCATACCGTATTGTACCGAGCATTTTCGGTGCCGGTACCTAATTTCGATGATTTTTCGGATCGGTACTTTCGGTACCGTTACCGGTACCGAGCTCATCCATACTTTCGTGTGGGTCCTATTATTATATATTAGGTTATTTAAAATCGCTTTTTTTAAGACGGTGTGACTATCCTTTTCA
The DNA here is from genome assembly GCA_030545235.1 of Helianthus tuberosus. Classification (NCBI taxonomy): domain Eukaryota; kingdom Viridiplantae; phylum Streptophyta; class Magnoliopsida; order Asterales; family Asteraceae; genus Helianthus; species Helianthus tuberosus. The sequence goes on from CM060377.1 coordinate 47,834,575, forward strand.
CGACATTTTTATTTATGTTTTGATATTCGGCATCTGCTTGCCGTTACTGACACGCGTTTTGCAGTCATTGGGTCCCCGCCGCAATGTAGGACGTGTGGGTCCTATTATTATATATTAGGTTATTTAAAATCGTTTTTTAGGACGGAGTGACTATCCTTTTCACGACATTTTTATTTATGTTTTGATATTCGGTATCTACTTGCCGTTACTGACACGCGTTTTGCAGTAATTGGGTCCCCGCCGCAAAGCGCGGGCGGAAAATCAACTAGTTAGAAATTAATGTTTGTTTTTCCTTGTAAGATATCACAGCTACTTCTTGTCGATCTATGTATGCCGAGTGCCTTGGATCTTCACCACCAATCATTTCTATTATTGATTATTTTAGGATATATAATTAAATCGACTTATCATTACTGTTGCCAGTTTATAAGATGGCAAAACGATATGGAATAATGCTTATTTAATTTATATTTTGGTTAACTTGTTTATTATTTTATTAAGCCACATTCCTATGTTACTTGATCAAATGATATATATGTTTTTATATGCTCCGTATGTGCCTAATATTTTTTCGTAATAATCTAATTAAGCATTAAACTTGCTTCGTATTGTATATTTTCATAAACGATAATACCTGGAAGCTCGATGTGATTTGTGTTTTTGTTTCCAAGGTGATCAAGATAATCTACAATGAACGAAATCAGGAAACTACTCACATTAACAACTTTGTAATCCATGTGATCAAGATAATCCAAAGAGTAGTGACGTGGTTAAATAACATAAATTTTTGTCCAATCTGATTTACGTTTTTTTTTTTTTTAATATACTGGCAAATTCTCATGTCAAAGTAAGCCTTTTGTTAGCTAATAACAAAAATATAGAAGACACGTCTTGCACAATATCTCGAATCTCTACGCAAAATTGGATTATGTTTAAGAGCATCCTAGGGGACAAAGACCATTCTTTTTTGTTATAATGTCCCACTTCTAGGAATAAAGCCGCCCTTAGGATTTTATTCTTTTGTTTATACGAAACTCATTAAAAAGTAACAAAGTTTCCTACATTAGGGTGTACGGTGTGGGACTCGGCAACGTGCGGCAAACCAGTTTGCCGATCGGCAAACACCGGCGCCGACCTTTTGGCGACGCGGCAAAGCAAAGCAATCGGGGACAGAACACCGATTCGGGAAGAAGATGATTGAGAGAGAGAGGGTATTGTGGGTGCGGTCCATTCCTATCTCAACCAATCACACTTTTTTCCTTTTTAAAAAAAAAAAAATTAGTTTACCACTTCACCAAGTGTCTAAACCATTGCCAACACTTTTCACCAAAGTTTAAACACTTTTGACTGATTGACATGGCGCGCTTTGATTGGTCGGTTTTTTGGTTTGCCACTCCAAAGTGTTTAACCACTCCCTACACCCTTATACATTTATGCATAACTACAACCAGGGCTGTCTATCAGGGGTGCAGGAGATGCCTCTGATCAGGGCCCAAATCAATATAGGACCAAAAAAAAATTTAAAAATTATATATATATATATTTAAAAAAAATTCTGGATGTTTGTATAAATAAGGGCCTACTAAAAGAAACAAAGTTTTTTAAATAATGGACTGTTTAATAGTTTTAAAAAATGGTCCAATTAACAAGCCCAATTGACTAGTACAAACAAAAATAAGGGTTTGTATACGGAGTTGAAATTGATTAATACATTTTTACCGAGACACATTGACAACCCTTTTGATGTTTTTGACTATATCTTCCAACGCAGTACTACTTATCCTAATGCTATAAAGGCATATAAAATGTTGTTGACAATTCTGGTAATCGTGGCGTCAGCAGAAAGAAGTTTCTCAAAGTTGAAGTTGTTGAAGACCTATTTACGTTCTACAATGTCACAAGAAAGGCTAAACGTGTTGGCGACAATTTCTATTGAAAGTGAAATATTAGATACTATGGATTACAAGGAGTTGATAGAGAGCTTTGCATCAAAAAACGCTAGAAGAACCACACTGTTCGCTTAGCAAGTAGATTCGATAATTTGATCATTTTTGCTACACTATTTTTGTTAATTTGTTTTATTTATTTCATAATAATTATCGTAGTATTATAGGTTTTTAGTATTTATATATTATTAACCAATCGGTTTTCAGTTAATCAGTTCGATTTATTTGGTTAGATTGAGAGTTTTTGGTTCGGTTCTTTTAGTTTCGGTTAATAGCTAAAACCAAACTTGGGCTAAAATTTTAGCATATAAATACATTAATTTAAGGTATAACTACATAAAATGGTTATATAAATACATGAAATTGAAGTATAAATCCATGAAATGGAGGTATGAAATATGAAATACATGAACTAAGGTACAAAAGTTAGAAATATATGAAAATATGAATTATTCAGTTTGGTTAATTTTTGGTAAATGGGGGTACAGAAAAAAGAACGATAACCGGTTTTGGTTAATTTCGGTTTTCGAATAATCGGTTTTCAGTTAGTTCAGTTTTTTATTGATTTCGGTTCGGTTTCCTCTGTGAACCTTTTGGTTTCGATTAAGGATTCATATTAGTTTTTTAACTAAAAAAAACTATAGTAATACTACACTCAAGTTAAAGAGAATAAAATGTTCGTTTGTATGGTATATATATATATACAGAAAAATGCTGGATAGTCCCTGTGGTTTTTCCATTTTTCACCTTTAATCCCTAACTTTCTAAAATTACACCTATAGTCCCCAAGTTTTTGAATTCCGTTCCCGGATAGTCCCTGGCATGGATGGGGGTTAGTTTTTGGTGTTAGGTGCGTGTGAAATGACAAAAATACCCTTACTGTCAAATTAATAACTAAAAAGTTAAAAGAAATATACCTAATATTTTACAATTAATGTGGGACCCACCACCCACCCTACCCACTTCATCTTCCCCACTCCACACCACCACCATCATCTCCACCTTCAACCACCACCACCATCTACCCCCACTTCACCGTAACCACCACTGCCACAACCATCCCCACAACAACCACCACCGCCGCCATCATCACCGCTGAAGATCGTGTGGAATGCAAAACGTCTCGTGCAAATTTAGATGGCACACATCCGCACCAATAAATCCTGGAATCGTCAAACCAACCTGTAAGATCCAAAAAAATATATATTCAACATTTTATAAAAGTAACGCATTTTTAGGATACGAAATTGTTTCTTTCAGGCACTAATTGATGTTCTGCCTGTAACCTTTTATGAACTCTAAGCTCCTCATTATTAGACATGATTAACATGTCAGCATCTAACAAATGAACTAGTTCTACCTCTTCTTGATTATTTACGTTTAAGAGATCATCAGAAGATGTGACGTCACTGTTTAAAAGAAACGCATGAAGCTTTTGAGCAAAATTAGGGTTTTTAGCAGCATTTATGACGTAATTAGACACGTCGTTAACTGCAATTCCTGTGTTGGGGATCTTATCTCAAACGCACCGGACGGGCCTTCAAGTGGCCTATTGAGAGACGGAAGAAGCTTGCCGAAATCGTATTCAAACCTCTCGGTTTGATTTCTTTTAGTAAGTTGCCCAAACTGGCGTTCTGATTGTGAGCCTATACCTGCCGCAACAGCGATCGTTGGGAAATTCATGGCTCCCGATGATGGATTCTGCTTTGATTGGTGTACCTGTGAAGCTGGTGGCATCTAAGTGTTGCCGACAGGCAGTTTCGGAGGGACACCGGTTTGTATTTCTTCTGGCTTTGGTGGAGGGGTGTTAGATTCCTGCTTCTGGAACTTTAACAAATGCTCTACTGCCTGATCGAGGCCACCCTCCTGTTTTGAGCATTTGAATTTAGTTATTAATTTAATAGTAAGGGTTTTTTTGTCATTTCACACACACCTAACACCAAAAACTAACCTCCATCTACGCCATGGACTATCCGGGAACGAAATTCAAAAACTTGGGAACTATAGGTGTAATTTTAGTAAGTTATTAGAAAGTTAGGGACTGAAGGTGAAAAATGGACAAACCACAGGGACTATCCGGGCATTTTTCTCATATAGATATTAACGTACGTAAAAGTAAATGGACGTTTATAAATCGTGAGGGTGGTTAATTTTTTTTTATAAAGGGATAAAGTATAATGCAAACTAATTATCCATAATTTGGATATGTAGATATATGGCTAGTAAATTAAATGATATATTATTTATATATTATATAGTATGTGTGAACGCGACAAAAATAAAAAAGAAATGAAATTTAGATAAATAATATAACATAATGTATCATGTAATGCACATTTAACACATAACAATTAAATAAGTGATCTTGTGCATGTGTACTTTAAATATTCATAAGCTATAAACAATTAAACAAGTAAGCACATATAAGTACCTAAAAGAAAAACTATAGCTTAAGTCTAGGGTCTAATAACCTATCTTAATTACCTATAGTCATCGGCTCTGATACCAATCAGTCACACCCCGACCCACAGCGGATATGGTACGGGGCATGATGGATTGCCCATAGCTTTTGACAGTATTTAAAGTTTAAGTAATTAATTCGACCATATTAAATGTCATACATAACCATATAATTTCAAATAAAATTCAATACAATATCCAAGGAAAATACGAAACAAAAGTCTTGATTAATTTATTCTAAGGCACAATCCTATGTGTCTTCTCATGTGTAAAATAAATTTGGGTAACAATAGTTGGTGAATAGATCTTTGATTTTAATTGAGATAAGATAATTATTTTATAAAAAAATAATTAACATGCAATTTTAAGTGTATATGTGAAATCTATCAACAATTCAACACAACCACATCACATAATGAAACGACACATAAGTAATGAAACAATGATGCGATTCAGGCCTCGAAAGGCGAAAAGCGAAACTATGAAACAATGATGCGATTCAAGCCCTGAAAGGCGGAAAGTGAACTATGAAACAATGTAGTGATACCGAGTTCGACCCATGGCCGTGGGGAACCGGTGAGCCAGGTGGATCCACACGAAACCAATGACACAAAGCGATAAACAAGTAAGTGCATGTATATCAAACAAGTAACGAAACATATGATACAATTCATGAGCACATAAAGACACTTTGATTTGCATGTTAAAATAAATAAGAAACATTACGAAATTTTGACACACGATACACCCTAAAAAGTTAAAGTGAGAAAAAGATGGAAAAAGGTAAGATCTACTCACTGGTTGCGTTCCATTAATCCTTAGTGAAAAACCGCACGAGAATAAGGAGCAAATCCAAATGACAAGCGTGATTTAAAACCTAGACAAACGAATGCAACAATGAAAGAGTAAACGCTATGCTAGGCATAGCTAAATGAACGAACACGATATGTTGGAATCGTTGGGCCTAACAAGCCTCTACAAGGCTACCCCAAGTGTAACACCTCGTAAAATCATGTCCAATATAATAAAGACACGTGCCATGGACTTTAAGTGAGTAATAAATTGATTACGAGGGACTAAAGTTAACAAACAAAGAAAGTATGTGTGTAAAAGGATTCAAAGTGTCAACATCTGATAATTTTGCCTTTCAACAACCCTACACGATGTTTATACCCTTAAACGAATGATTCATGAATCATACGAAACCGTTTGTGGAAGAAAGTGAAAGTTTACAAACCGCAAGGGTTAAATGTATCAACATGTTTAAATTATACATCTGAGTGACCTTTTAACGAACCCGAAGCTTTGTAACGATTAATTATGCTCCCGAGAATAAATGATAAAAATTTCACAAGGTTTCGACATCGTATGAGGAAAATACGTTAACATTCGTAAATAAGGGGTTAAAAGCATCAACGTTGAAATTCAGGACTTTTCGGTGATCGTATAACTAACCGGGAGCTTAGCGAAGTTTGTTTATGACTTAAAGTCCTTAAAAGTCAAGTTTGGGGGTTAAAAGTGCAATAAACAGAAGATAAAACAAGTTTTAGAAGGACCAGGGACTAAAGTTGCAATTTTTGAAACATGTTGACCGGACCTGACCTCTACGCGGGCCGCGTAGGTCCTCGGCCATGCCTTACGCGGGCCGCCTAGAACCTGCAGATGCAGAAAAATTGGACAGTTGCCAGTTACAGCAGGTTGCACCGCCTTAAAGGCCTGGTTTTCAACTTCAGGGACTGCTCCAATGGTATTTCATGCATAGGGGACACCTGGGATGATCAAGGAACACTTGTAGACTTGTGTGTAATGATCTTGTGCAATTAAAATCACTATATAAAGAACATAAGTTGCAACATTTTTCTTGCTCATTTGAAAATCATTCTCATGCACTCTCTGGAGCTCTCTGGACTTCAAGCAAGCTTCCATCAGCTCCTAATTCGTGCTAAGGACCATTGTGAGTGTTCTTAGCCTTCCTAGTTCAAGTTTTATTAGATTAATGACCAAAAGTCAAAGCCGTCGTAATTAAGCTTTGACTTAATGATTAATCACTAATGGTCCAGTCATTTTTCGAATTGAAAGTGGCTATGAGTTGGTAATTATGTGGGTAATAAACCCTTAAAACGGCACCCTCTGATTTCCACTCTAACTAGGTCAATTGTCGGGTCAAACTTAATTATAAAAAGTCAACAGAAAGCTATTTTGCAAATAAACTCATAATTAACAATGTAGAATCTATGAAACTTGTTCTAACACTTATATAACTTGGTAATTAATATAAGAACATGTCTAAGCATGTTCAATACGACAATTTTGAGTTTAGGCTCGGTTCGGAACCGAAAGTCGCAAAAGTAGACTTCTGCTTTGACTTTCAGTTCTGACCCGGTTTATTTTAGTTTAGACATGCCTTAGAGTTCCATTAGGACCAGGTTATAGGTTAGTATAACCCTCTGAGGTTATACAACTTGGTTCCTAATTAGTCCAATTCATTTGCATGTTTCCGTTAATTGCTTAAATGTTGACCATTATGCCCTTTTGACCTTAAAACGAGATTTTTGAAAATGTGAGAGGACAAAACCTTTGTTATTGATTTATAGACATGTCCTAAAAATTTGACATCAGTTTGAGGTCTAAATTAGGAGTTATGCTCAATAGCGTAATTTGAAAGCTTTTTATTAATTAAACGGCATTGTTAGCATAATGCCTATTTAAACCCAAATTTTGACACCAAACCTTTTACCCACTGATGTAATATAATATTTTGGGATTTTTGAAGATTTTTAATTATTTTTAAACTGATCATAACAAGGGGTTCTTACTTTGATTCGATAATTGTCGGTTATACCCTTTTTGCTAATAAAATGAGTTTTACATAACATTTTGATACCAAATATTTTGCTACTGATTTTATAAGTTAAATAAAATATTTTAAGCCTTCTGGACTGATAAAAATCTCAGCTTTCCTTAAATAACCCGAAAATCGCTTAAAAACGACTTTTTAAGCGTTATAAACGCATAGTATGGATTAAAACTATTTTTGACATATAAGACTTAATACCTACTGATGTTTTAAGTAAATTTTTATACTTTAACAATAAGCAAAAAGTTTTGAACTCAGATTTCCAAAATTTGACCTTTAAAGCTTATGTGAAATTACCAAAATGCCCCTACGGTGTATAGTTTGATTACAAATGATAAATTTCACATATATGCAATACCCTACTGTTATGACTTACAAAAATAATTATTTTTACTGATCAATTCAGACCAGAACCTCAGATTGTTATTTAATCTCTTTTATAAGCTTTAAAATGACCAAAATGCCCCTACGGGGCATAAATTGATTTTAAATTCGTTTTGGGCATAATGGAAGGTATCCTACTGATATCACGACATATTTAAGGCATATTAACTTAGGAAACCTGCTCATGACTCACTTGGTTACCTGTTATGCATTTATCGCGTTCGGTACGGTTTATGTAACGAGTTTGCATAAATTAACCGAAACGGGTCAAACCTTATCATTTTTCACTTCAAAATCCAGAATGTGTTTAAAACCTTTGTTCCAAATTTAGGAGACCAGTAAAATATACTTGCACTTGCTGATTTGTACGGCTGGGTTAAATTTGTATAATTTGCTCAGGTAAATACTTTTAACTTATTTTCTCTTATACGGGCTTGGGGTAGGGTATATAAAATACCGCTTGGTCGGGTTTTGAATTTTTAATCGTATGAAGGTTAAATCATTGAGATAACCCGTTTAGCCTTTGGGGGGGGGGGGTTAATGACCTTGTCCTGGATATCCTCGGCTCATTCGTTGAAATGGCCACGACTTAAGCACGGGGTGTAGGCATACACCTGCCGGTGCGTATGTAAAATAATGTACCCACCTGTTCGAGAATAACTCGCCGTGGGATATATTATGTGGTGTGTCTATTATTCTTTAACCCGGTTTTCAGCCCGGGCTACTGAACGTATAATAAACATGTAATTCTTTAACAAGTTTATTTTTAAATAATTATCCCAAGTTATAAAAGATATTTTGTGCCTTGTGCATTCAAATCAATTTTCTTAAACATATTTAAAATGAGTCGGTTAATTGTATTTACCAGTGAAAACTGACGTATTTTCCAAAAAGGTTAAGTGCAGGTACTAATCGAAATGGGTTGGCTACTCCTAGCATCAATAAAGAGTCTTGCAAGCTTAGATGTTTATAAATCTATTGAACAATGTTCCTTTTTACTTGGTCCGCCTGTGGATCCCTTACAACCGTTTTTGTAATAATTGATATTACTTTCATTCGGTTTGTAATGATTTTATCTTTCGACTTCCGTTGTGTATTAAACTGTGATAAACTGTCTATGATGATATCAACTACGTCACGATACTCCCCACCGGGCCCACCGGTAATACGTGGAAATATCGAGGTGTGACAGGTTGGTATCAGAGCCAACATTGAGTGAATTAAACACTAGTCTTTTGTGTTTAATCTCAATGACACAGTTGCACATTCCTCGGCTTTCGAGTCTAGACAAAGAACTTAGGACTAATCCTAATTTATTTTATTTTGTCCTTTATTGTTTTCCTTTGTTGTTTCTTTTGTTTGTTTTGACAGGATCAACAAAATGCCGCCGAGGTTCCGAAGAGGAGGACGAGGCAAGGGGCCATTCAACGCCCCCAACGATCATGAGGCCGGGCCTTCACACCGGCGAACTCCGTCCGTTACCATGAGCATCAGTCCTCAAGAAGACTGGAGGACCTATTTGGAGCCCGCGAGGCGATCTGTCTCGCTAAGTTCATCACCCTCTTACCATCATTCCTTTGGGCCGCAATCGGAGAACGAGCCCGAAGATTCACACCACTCTTTCTTGCCGTTGCTGCGGTCAACCTCACATCGGGCCTTCCAGGACCCAACCCCGTATTTCCAGAGCCAGTTCAACCCGGCAAACCAGGTTGAAGAACCAATGGGTCATAACCCATTGGGCCCTGAAGACCATTTCCCTGAAGCTCAGGGTATGGATATAAATGATGACCCAGATCCTGCCGAACCACCATCTGGGACACCTACTCACCCCATCGAGATTTCAGATGGGTCGTCTTTTCATGGATCACCTTATCGTGGTCCCGACAGCTATGGGGCAAGGTTTTCCCAATACGACTGGGTGTTTACTCCCTCCTACAACCCGTCTCAGCAGCAGCAGCAGCAGGATCCCTCTGAGGATTCACGTTTTGTAGCGGTCACGCCACCGCCACCACCACCGCTTGAGCAGCAACTGCCTCCGGAGCCACCGAGGCGAAGAAGAACAGGTGCACGGATGTCCGTGCGAGGAGGGGATTTCCATTTCAGCACCCCTCAGCATCAAGTGGCAGTCACTACCCGCCACTATATGAAGACCCACAGATGGGTGGGCCTTCAAACCCCATTTTCGAGGTGGACTCTGCGCCAGTCGCACCACCACCAGTGGGTTATGATAACCCAATTACTTCATACGCTGGTACAACGGCGTATAACCCTTTTGAGCAGCCTGCCTACCCGGGGTACAACTACTACAATGCCCCCGATGTTGACCCATACCTTGTAGCAGCCAACTACAATGCTCTTCATCCTGAAGGGCCTTACGCAGCCTCCTACCAAACCGGGTACCCACCTTATGGGTATCAATACCCACCACCTCCTCAACCTCCGTAGCAGCAGCCGCCACTGATTCAGCCCCAGCAGCAACAGGAGATTCTACAGAGGTTGAGCCCGGTGGAACGGGAGGTTCAAGAGGAATGTAGAAACCACCGGGGATTTCTCAAGGGCTTGGCAAATCTGATCAAAGGGAAGAAGAAGAAGAGGGATTATTAAAATCCCTATTTATTTATTGTATTGTTGATTATTCAATCAAGTTCCTGCGTGGATATTTATTTATTTTTGTACTTAGTCCCTGCGTGGACTTGTCCTTCTATCTTTGGTCCCTACGTGGACCTGTCTTTCTTGTTTAGCCCTTGCATGGGCAAGTTATTTATGTACAAGTCCCGTTTAGGGCAACCTATGTATTTCTTTTAAAATTAGTAGAATTTTTTATTTAAATTTCATTGTCATCTTATGTATGAATATAATATATGAAATAAATCAAAAATATCATTCCTTTTAAAATAATATGCCTTTAATTATGAAATAAGAATCTTAAAAGGTATAACCTAGCCTGCATGTCATGATAGACCTGGCCATGATGGTAAAACCTATTTAAAAGATTTAAATCCTTGTTAACATCTAAAAACATGTTAGCACTCCTGGCAGATGTGACTCGGTAAGGTCACACATGTCATCCTTCTATTGGATTCTTCCAATCCCTTTCTTTATTGTTTAAACATCCATTAGTGATGTAATGCCTACGGGTCATATTTATTGTCATATAAGACAAAAGACGGTTGTAGTCTACGACTCCCTGTCAAGAAAAGGTAATGAACTACGTTCAAACCTTGATGCCTCGATTCTAAAAAAAATCATGGCTTAAAATTTAAAATTGTCCTTGTGACTAGGCCTTTTGTGCCACCTTAATCCCTTTAATGATTATAATATAGGATAAATTATAATAAAAATCCTAAAGAAATGTGATTAACAAATTAACCGACATGGCTTAAAATTACCATGGTTAATGAGTTGCCATAAAAGACAATTCCATAATAGACTCCTAAATAAATCTTTGTCAATATTTTATGTAGCAATTAAGCTACATGGCTGAATCAGATGAAGTCAATAGTCACCCGAGGGAGAATCATGATACTACCCGAGTTAATATAGCGGGTGCGGAACTGCAGGCATTGATAGACAATGCCGTTACTCGAGCTCTGGACAGACGAGATAATGAATCAAGTGGTACCCGTAGCAGGACCCTATCTGTACAACATACAAAACCACCCTCCAAAACTCATACAGCTCGCAAGAGCAATTCTCATCATTCTTCGAATCAGAGGAGTGTTCCGTCTAAACGGGTTGTGCCTAACCAAGAACCACGCGTTAAAACCTGTTCGTATAAGTATTTTGTCTCCTGCAAGCCGAGAGACTTCAGAGGAGAGAAAGGGGCCATCGATTGCATGACTTGGCTCGATGAGATGGATACAGTGGTTGATATTAGTGGTTGTGCAGAGCGAGATATTGTGAAGTTTGTGTCGCAATCATTTAAAGGTGAAGCTCTAGCTTGGTGGAGGTCATTGATCCAAGCTACTGGGAGGATCCCATTATATAACATGACTTGGGATCAGTTTGTTACGTTGATCAAAGATACTTTCTGCCCTCAACATGAAGTTAAGAAGATTGAGACTGACTTCCTGACGTTGGTTATGAAGAACTTGGACTGTCAAGCGTATCTCACGAGCTTCAACACTATGTCGCGATTGGTTCCATACTTGGTCACACCGGAACTGATGTGTGTGAAGTGTTATATATATTAGGTGTATATTTTAAGCCCTTTAACACTTTTTAGCCAAGTTTTAAATTTATAAAACACGATATTTACTAACACTAAACACACATATGGGCAAGTGCACCCATCGTGAGCGTAGTATAGTGTTGGTAAGATACCGAGGTCGCCAAGGACACAAGAGCTTTTAGTACCGGTTTATCCTCAACGTCTAATCAAATCCGGAACTGATGCGTGTGAAGTGTTATATATTAGGTGTATATTTTAAGCCCTTTAACACTTTTTAGCCAAGTTTTAAATTTATAAAACACGATATTTACTAACACTAAACACACATATGGGCAAGTGCACCCATCGTGAGCGTAGTATAGTGTTGGTAAGATACCGAGGTCGTCCAAGGACACAAGAGCTTTTAGTACCGGTTTATCCTCAACGTCTAATCAAATCCAAAAGTTTAGAAAAAGGTTTTAAACTAAGAAAAATAAAATCTAACTAAAAATGCTGAAAAATAAAAATAAAAAATAAAAACAGATAGACAAGATGAATCACTTGGTTCCGACTCGTGTATAGTGTAACCTTTGATTATTTCCGCACTTTTGCACTTATTTAAGAGATTATCTTAGTTATTGTAGTAGGCCCCTCTTTTGAAGGTGACGTTACCCTTAACCCAGTAGTTTGAGTCAGCAAGGATACAATCCTAAAGGGTCGGATTATTGAAAGATAATTAATTAAGTTATTAATGCAAATTATGGTAGGCCCCTCTTTTGGAGGTGGCGTTACCCTCGACTAAGTAGTCTGAGTCAGCAGGGATACAGTCCTAAATAGCCGGGTTATAGTATTAATAGTAGTTAACTTATGAGGGGATCAAAGAGTTTGGACCCCCGCCATCCAATACCGTTAAGTATTGAAGGAGGTCCTACTAAATTTGACCCAGGTCCATTGCAGGACCTCTAAACGCTGAACAATGGCAAGACTCTTACCAAACCGTTCCCTTAACCCCCGACCAGGTAGCCAACATACCTCCATATAGACCGTGGAGATATGAATGGTGAAAATATTTTATTTTATATAGACAGTAAAATAATGTCAAGACACCACGGACAAACGATAAGGAAGAATCACCTTCAACATAAGAAACTAGTTATTAAAGTCATTAATACAAAACCAAGTAAAAAGTGCGAAAATATTAGAAATAAAAAGTATTACACTAGACACTTGTATTCACCAAGTGATGTAAGAGACTTAGGCAAACATGGCCTTGATTGTCAAGAACTCTTACGATCAATATTGGATCCCGAGACGACTCACACACTCTATGATGGACAATGGATGATGGTGGTGGATGATGGTGTTATGGTGGTGGTGGGTGGTGGGTGAAGTGTGAGAGAGGTGATGTGCCAAGGGATGGTTTGAGCTTGAGCCAAGCACTCCTATTTATAGGCTGAACAGAAGCTCGGGCACGGCCCCGTGTCCAGTGGGCACGACCCCGTGTCCACATCCTTCTCTTTCTTCATTTAATGCAGCTTGTCTTATTAGTTGACCACGCCCCCCGTGTCCGCTGAGCACGACCCTGTGTGCAGAAGAATCTTTGTACTATGAAGATTTGCCTGGATTGTGCGAATCTTATAGTTGACCACGGCCCCGTGTCCGCTGAGCACGGCCCCATGGTGGGCAATAGAAGCTTCTACCACTTTGTCTTTTCTGCTAACACTTGGGCACGCCCCCGTGCTGGCTGAGCACGGGGCGTGTTCAGTCTTCTGTCTTCTTGTTTTGCTTGGGAAGATGCTGTCGTGGGGTCGGGCATGTCACGTTTGTTCCTTTTCTTGTATTTATGTTAGATTTTGCTGTCTTTTTGCTTCTTTTGTTAATTTGAGCTCATTTAATCCTGAAAATACAAAAGGAAGACAAAAGCACACTTTTTCCAACATTAGTACTAAAAAAGGGTTAGTTTTATGCCACAATTGATGTAATTTATATGTTGCATTTTGCACACATCAGGAACCGAAACGTATTGCTCGATTCATTGGAGGTTTAACCCCAAAGATTAAGGCAAGTGTGAAAGCATCAAGACCCACTACCTTTAGGTCGGTGGCTGATTTGTCGTTATCCCTTACTCTTGATGCGGTCAGGCAGAGATCGCTTAGGAACTCCGATGAGGGGAAAAGGAAACGAGAGGATGAGAACTCTCGTTGTTCTGACAAGAAACATAGGGGGAACACAGACCACAAGAAGAGTTCTGGGTTTAACAAGGGTAATCAGCAAACAGATGAAAAACCCAAGTGTAAAACCTGCAAGAAGCGTCATCTGGGAAAATGCAGGTATGAATCAAAATCCCAATCGCAGCCTAGGGCTTGTGGGATTTGCAAGTCAAGTGAGCTTAAGACATTAGACTGCAAGAAGATAAAGGATGCTACTTGCTACAATTGTAATGAGAAAGAGCACATCAAATCCAACTGCCCAAAGTATGCCAAGAAACCTGAAGAAGGTAAAAAGACCAATGCTAGGGTCTTTCAAATGAATGCACAGGAAGCAGTTCAGGATGACAACGTAATAACAGGTACCTTCCTTATAAATGATGTTTATGCAAGGGTATTGTTTGATTCAGGTGCGGATAAGTCGTTTGTTGATGATAAGTTTTGCAAGTTATTAAATCTGCCTGTTAGAACCTTAAGCATAAAATATGAAGTAGAATTGGCTGATGGTACTGTAGAAACTGCTTCGACCGTGCTAGATGAATGTTTTATATCCATTAAGAACCACTCATTTCCATTATCTTTGCTTCCTTTGAAATTAGCTAGTTACTAAAACAAAGGGTTAAAAATGAAAAAGGTTTTGGTGGGTAAAAGGGTGTTTGGTTTGGGTTATGAAATGAAAAGGTTTAGGCTCAAAGGGGCTAACTAGGGGGATTTTGGGTAGGTGGTAAAAAAAAAAAAGAAAAATAATGGTGTAGAAATAAAAAGGGTTAGTCCTAATGCCTCCATCATTTACTTACTCGGGTTTAAGTTGGTAAGGACCGGGAATGTATCGTCATGGCAAGTTCTAGAGTCGTAAGAACCAAGCGGCTATTCACACAAGAAACGAAAAATGAGCATTTAGTTTTAATGATATATAATTGTATGCCCAATAAAGGCTCAAAACTCACTTTTGTGGGAATGGGTTTTTTATGTGATCAAGTATATATAATCAAATTTTAACTAAGTTTGCCATGCCTTTTCATAATTTTCTTATGTTGGTTCTTTTTATCACGACGCTATCGGTTGTAAATTCGTAAAAATATAACCTTTTTTTAGAACTTGAAATTCCCAAGTTAAACCTAGACAAGTAAAAAAATGAAATTTTTTTTAAAAAATTTGGGGTGATTAGCGGTTCCAATAGAGTTTTGTGTAAGGCTTGTATTTAGGACTTTGCAAGATTCAAGGTTTTAGCATCCCCCCCACACTTAAATTACACATTGTCCTCAATGTGTCCCAAAAATAAGTTTTTAGGTTGATTGAATTTGTAAAAAGGTGTAAAAAGCAAAAATTTTGTGTTACTGGGCACTGGACACGGCCCCGTGCCTGGTGGGCACGACCCCGTGTTCAGGTGCCAGTAACGAAAACTTACAGAAGGTGGACACGGGGGCGTGTCGGTTGGGCACGACCCCGTGTTTGTCAAAGTCTGCAGAAATAAAACAAATAGCAGGTTTGGGGGAGTGGGCACGGGGGCGTGTCGGCTGGACACGGCCCCGTGTGGACACTCTGCAAGGTTGAAAAACAGGTTTCTTTCTTCGGTTTTTCTGTCCCGGCTTTAGTAGTACTAATGCTTAGTACTCTAAGCCTCTTATGTACCTGTTTAATCAATAAACACCATACCCCACTATAGCAAACATCCTAATTTTACCAAGTTCAACATCCATGTCAACAAAGTTAAAAGAAAAATAAATGCAGAAAATAAAAGAAGTTAGGGAAAGTAAATTGTTCAACACTTGGCACGCAGGCCTCAAATTGTTCAAGATGGAAAAGGTTAACCTGGGGAATCATCAACCAACCGCTTCTTCCTCCGCTCCTTCCGCCTAATCCATGTCCTCGTCTTCATCATCATCATTCCCATCATGGCCGGCTATGTACTCCCGGATATTTCCAATATCATCTTGGATATCGGATATGTTTCTCTCGATCGCCCCAACCCGGTTGTACATGTTGCTTGCCATATTGTAAGTGTTCTTGGTGCACATGAGGTTTTCCTGCAACCAATCATGTAAACTTTGAAAGTTAGGAAAACCGCCTCCTGAGGAGGATTGGCCCGGATCACCATGGGGCTGGTATTGGTACTGATGATGTTGTGGAACGTGGAGGACAAGTGCTTCTTGCGGGTTCCATGCATGCCCTTGCATACTTTGAAAGCTTACCGTCCCGTCTTCAGCCTCATAAATTAGGTTCATTGAGCGGCATATGTGTATATCTACCCTACCCAACCGGAACTGATGTGTGTGAAGTGTTATATATATTAGGTGTATATTTTAAGCCCTTTAACACTTTTTAGCCAAGTTTTAAATTTATAAAACACGATATTTACTAACACTAAACACACATATGGGCAAGTGCACCCATCGTGAGCGTAGTATAGTGTTGGTAAGATACCGAGGTCGCCAAGGACACAAGAGCTTTTAGTACCGGTTTATCCTCAACGTCTAATCAAATCCGGAACTGATGCGTGTGAAGTGTTATATATTAGGTGTATATTTTAAGCCCTTTAACACTTTTTAGCCAAGTTTTAAATTTATAAAACACGATATTTACTAACACTAAACACACATATGGGCAAGTGCACCCATCGTGAGCGTAGTATAGTGTTGGTAAGATACCGAGGTCGTCCAAGGACACAAGAGCTTTTAGTACCGGTTTATCCTCAACGTCTAATCAAATCCAAAAGTTTAGAAAAAGGTTTTAAACTAAGAAAAATAAAATCTAACTAAAAATGCTGAAAAATAAAAATAAAAAATAAAAACAGATAGACAAGATGAATCACTTGGTTCCGACTCGTGTATAGTGTAACCTTTGATTATTTCCGCACTTTTGCACTTATTTAAGAGATTATCTTAGTTATTGTAGTAGGCCCCTCTTTTGAAGGTGACGTTACCCTCAACCCAGTAGTTTGAGTCAGCAAGGATACAATCCTAAAGGGTCGGATTATTGAAAGATAATTAATTAAGTTATTAATGCAAATTATGGTAGGCCCCTCTTTTGGAGGTGGCGTTACCCTCGACTAAGTAGTCTGAGTCAGCAGGGATACAGTCCTAAATAGCCGGGTTATAGTATTAATAGTAGTTAACTTATGAGGGGATCAAAGAGTTTGGACCCCCGCCATCCAATACCGTTAAGTATTGAAGGAGGTCCTACTAAATTTGACCCAGGTCCATTGCAGGACCTCTAAACGCTGAACAATGGCAAGACTCTTACCAAACCGTTCCCTTAACCCCCGACCAGGTAGCCAACATACCTCCATATAGACCGTGGAGATATGAATGGTGAAAATATTTTATTTTATATAGACAGTAAAATAATGTCAAGACACCACGGACAAACGATAAGGAAGAATCACCTTCAACATAAGAAACTAGTTATTAAAGTCATTAATACAAAACCAAGTAAAAAGTGCGAAAATATTAGAAATAAAAAGTATTACACTAGACACTTGTATTCACCAAGTGATGTAAGAGACTTAGGCAAACATGGCCTTGATTGTCAAGAACTCTTACGATCAATATTGGATCCCGAGACGACTCACACACTCTATGATGGACAATGGATGATGGTGGTGGATGATGGTGTTATGGTGGTGGTGGGTGGTGGGTGAAGTGTGAGAGAGGTGATGTGCCAAGGGATGGTTTGAGCTTGAGCCAAGCACTCCTATTTATAGGCT
Source organism: Helianthus tuberosus (assembly GCA_030545235.1). Lineage (NCBI taxonomy): Eukaryota > Viridiplantae > Streptophyta > Magnoliopsida > Asterales > Asteraceae > Helianthus > Helianthus tuberosus. Next base: position 47,852,285 of record CM060377.1, read on the forward strand.
GAACAGAAGCTCGGGCACGGCCCCGTGTCCAGTGGGCACGACCCCGTGTCCACATCCTTCTCTTTCTTCATTTAATGCAGCTTGTCTTATTAGTTGACCACGCCCCCCGTGTCCGCTGAGCACGACCCTGTGTGCAGAAGAATCTTTGTACTATGAAGATTTGCCTGGATTGTGCGAATCTTATAGTTGACCACGGCCCCGTGTCCGCTGAGCACGGCCCCATGGTGGGCAATAGAAGCTTCTACCACTTTGTCTTTTCTGCTAACACTTGGGCACGCCCCCGTGCTGGCTGAGCACGGGGCGTGTTCAGTCTTCTGTCTTCTTGTTTTGCTTGGGAAGATGCTGTCGTGGGGTCGGGCATGTCACGTTTGTTCCTTTTCTTGTATTTATGTTAGATTTTGCTGTCTTTTTGCTTCTTTTGTTAATTTGAGCTCATTTAATCCTGAAAATACAAAAGGAAGACAAAAGCACACTTTTTCCAACATTAGTACTAAAAAAGGGTTAGTTTTATGCCACAATTGATGTAATTTATATGTTGCATTTTGCACACATCAGGAACCGAAACGTATTGCTTGATTCATTGGAGGTTTAACCCCAAAGATTAAGGCAAGTGTGAAAGCATCAAGACCCACTACCTTTAGGTCGGTGGCTGATTTGTCGTTATCCCTTACTCTTGATGCGGTCAGGCAGAGATCGCTTAGGAACTCCGATGAGGGGAAAAGGAAACGAGAGGATGAGAACTCTCGTTGTTCTGACAAGAAACATAGGGGGAACACAGACCACAAGAAGAGTTCTGGGTTTAACAAGGGTAATCAGCAAACAGATGAAAAACCCAAGTGTAAAACCTGCAAGAAGCGTCATCTGGGAAAATGCAGGTATGAATCAAAATCCCAATCGCAGCCTAGGGCTTGTGGGATTTGCAAGTCAAGTGAGCTTAAGACATTAGACTGCAAGAAGATAAAGGATGCTACTTGCTACAATTGTAATGAGAAAGAGCACATCAAATCCAACTGCCCAAAGTATGCCAAGAAACCTGAAGAAGGTAAAAAGACCAATGCTAGGGTCTTTCAAATGAATGCACAGGAAGCAGTTCAGGATGACAACGTAATAACAGGTACCTTCCTTATAAATGATGTTTATGCAAGGGTATTGTTTGATTCAGGTGCGGATAAGTCGTTTGTTGATGATAAGTTTTGCAAGTTATTAAATCTGCCTGTTAGAACCTTAAGCATAAAATATGAAGTAGAATTGGCTGATGGTACTGTAGAAACTGCTTCGACCGTGCTAGATGAATGTTTTATATCCATTAAGAACCACTCATTTCCATTATCTTTGCTTCCTTTGAAATTAGCTAGTTACTAAAACAAAGGGTTAAAAATGAAAAAGGTTTTGGTGGGTAAAAGGGTGTTTGGTTTGGGTTATGAAATGAAAAGGTTTAGGCTCAAAGGGGCTAACTAGGGGGATTTTGGGTAGGTGGTAAAAAAAAAAAAGAAAAATAATGGTGTAGAAATAAAAAGGGTTAGTCCTAATGCCTCCATCATTTACTTACTCGGGTTTAAGTTGGTAAGGACCGGGAATGTATCGTCATGGCAAGTTCTAGAGTCGTAAGAACCAAGCGGCTATTCACACAAGAAACGAAAAATGAGCATTTAGTTTTAATGATATATAATTGTATGCCCAATAAAGGCTCAAAACTCACTTTTGTGGGAATGGGTTTTTTATGTGATCAAGTATATATAATCAAATTTTAACTAAGTTTGCCATGCCTTTTCATAATTTTCTTATGTTGGTTCTTTTTATCACGACGCTATCGGTTGTAAATTCGTAAAAATATAACCTTTTTTTAGAACTTGAAATTCCCAAGTTAAACCTAGACAAGTAAAAAAATGAATTTTTTTTAAAAAATTTGGGGTGATTAGCGGTTCCAATAGAGTTTTGTGTAAGGCTTGTATTTAGGACTTTGCAAGATTCAAGGTTTTAGCATCCCCCCCACACTTAAATTACACATTGTCCTCAATGTGTCCCAAAAATAAGTTTTTAGGTTGATTGAATTTGTAAAAAGGTGTAAAAAGCAAAAATTTTGTGTTACTGGGCACTGGACACGGCCCCGTGCCTGGTGGGCACGACCCCGTGTTCAGGTGCCAGTAACGAAAACTTACAGAAGGTGGACACGGGGGCGTGTCGGTTGGGCACGACCCTGTGTTTGTCAAAGTCTGCAGAAATAAAACAAATAGCAGGTTTGGGGGAGTGGGCACGGGGGCGTGTCGGCTGGACACGGCCCCGTGTGGACACTCTGCAAGGTTGAAAAACAGGTTTCTTTCTTCGGTTTTTCTGTCCCGGCTTTAGTAGTACTAATGCTTAGTACTCTAAGCCTCTTATGTACCTGTTTAATCAATAAACACCATACCCCACTATAGCAAACATCCTAATTTTACCAAGTTCAACATCCATGTCAACAAAGTTAAAAGAAAAATAAATGCAGAAAATAAAAGAAGTTAGGGAAAGTAAATTGTTCAACACTTGGCACGCAGGCCTCAAATTGTTCAAGATGGAAAAGGTTAACCTGGGGAATCATCAACCAACCGCTTCTTCCTCCGCTCCTTCCGCCTAATCCATGTCCTCGTCTTCATCATCATCATTCCCATCATGGCCGGCTATGTACTCCCGGATATTTCCAATATCATCTTGGATATCGGATATGTTTCTCTCGATCGCCCCAACCCGGTTGTACATGTTGCTTGCCATATTGTAAGTGTTCTTGGTGCACATGAGGTTTTCCTGCAACCAATCATGTAAACTTTGAAAGTTAGGAAAACCGCCTCCTGAGGAGGATTGGCCCGGATCACCATGGGGCTGGTATTGGTACTGATGATGTTGTGGAACGTGGAGGACAAGTGCTTCTTGCGGGTTCCATGCATGCCCTTGCATACTTTGAAAGCTTACCGTCCCGTCTTCAGCCTCATAAATTAGGTTCATTGAGCGGCATATGTGTATATCTACCCTACCCAACCATGCCCTCCACTGCATCCATAACCGCAGGCACCTCGATGTTCCGTTCCTCATGCTCCGAAACATGCATCATAACCGCCTTGCTACTGCACCAACCCCTATCTTCTTTGGGGGATGGGTGTACCTAGGTCATAGAGATCGAATATCTAGTTCCGCCACACCGGAATGCTACCCCATCATTGTCGAATGGGTCGCACCTTGCGTTGAACGTGAAGGTTCTATAGAACTCCAAAGTGCATTCGTGGACAGAACGGAGTCTAGTTGTTAAAGCGACTCTTAATGGCCCGGTGACAAGGTTGTTGAAGCGGTCGATTTGGTTTACCATGGTTAACAGTTCCGTGCATGCTTGCCTCGGGTATTGTTCCGGTCTTGTTTGAAGTATTTCGTATCTAGCCCTAGCATCGAGCTCATTGGCGTTAAACCTTGTGAACTTCCTTGCCATCTGAAAGAATACACCAAAAGTTAGCACAAAACAGAAGAATTTTCGGATAAAACTACAAACAGTGGGCTGGACACGACCCCGTGTTCAGCGGACACGGCCCCGTGTCCAGGCGTCTGTTACACAAAAATTCCATTTTTCGATCCGGTTTCGAAAACTTGAAAATTTTTGGTCCAATAGGTGCGGTTTTCCCCGAAATTGAAACCCCAAGCGCCGTTTTTTCCAAAATAACCCGTTTACCCTATCAATTTTATCTTTTTCGGTTCAAAAACAAGGGTTTGGGGTTTTTATGAGAAATCGGGCGAATCTGTGAACAATACAAGTGGATTTACTTCCCTTAACACTATTCTAACTAAATGCAAACAGATCTAGGCAAACTATCACACCCCAACCGATGGCGGAATCATCGGGGCGCGGCACTAGGCGAATCAGATTGCTCAAGAGAATCCATAACAACTATATTGCGATAATATTTAATACATTCGTTATCCCATACTAACAAACAATACAATCACATAAGTTATCACAGATTTCTTGTCCCCTCGAACAATACAAATCTGACAACCTAGATGTTAGTTGAGTTTCTAGACTTCCTAGCTTGTTTGATATAGTCTGCGATCTAACCTGCAACATACGTTAAAATATTTATCAATACAAAAGTATTGGCGAGTATACAGGTTTGATAAGTATAGCATAATAGATTAAAAGTGCTGCGAATTTCCACATGCATAAACGTAATACACGACATATATACTCACAAAACTGATACTACCAACTAAGTCCTCGATGCTCGAATGTACGATGGCATAACTAGACCCCGTCGGGCGCAATAGTACTATACTAGTCGTTGTGGGACGTCGCGAGTATAAGCCCTAGCACATATGCAACTAGCATCACGTATATCTATGCATAACAGTTATTCGCAAGTGATAATTCGATTGATTAAATATTTCGTTTGATAAGTTCGATTTGTTAGAAACGTATGTTACACCCAAAATTCGATTAAAAAAAGGGGTCAAGTATACTCACAGTGCGTATTTAGCGGGAATACAATTTGTTGGGTTGGTTGCGAGTGCGTCTGCGTTAATCATTGAAGGATATAGTAAACGATGTACGGTTAGGCGAGATAAGCATTGAAAAGTCAGTCATCTGGTCGGATGGTGCTCACCCATTCGGATGGGCCCATCCGATCGGATGGCATATGGGCCTGAGTCGGATGGTTGTCATCCGGTCGGATGACAGACTATCCGATCGGATTAGTTGCTGACTCGTTCGGATTGTCAATCGTTCGAACAAGAGTGACTCGTGCGGACTGACTTGTCATCCGTGCGGACTGACATGTCATCCGTGCGGACTGACATGTCATCCATGCGGACAAGTGTCATCCGTGCGGACAAGTGTCATCCGTGCAGACTGACTTGTCATCCATGCGGACAAGTGTCATCCGTGCGGACTTGTCATGTCTGTCTCGCACTCTGAACACTGTTTCCGAGCGTTTAACGGAAGGAATACGTTCGTTTTTACTAGGGTAGTGTAATTTCGCACTAACACTTGAAATTTCATCAGTCCCGACCCGTTCTAACGGCCGGGAATCACCCCGTTCCATCAGATCTGGTAGTTCTTGATGGTTTTTCATGGTTAACTCGAAATCGCACAGATTTAGGTGAGATTTGTCATTAAAATACGTGGAAATCACCCGGATCTGAGTCGTTTATAGTGAAATGAGACCCCAACTTGAAGTTCATAAGAACTCTTGGTGACATCACCTCAAAACGCCTCAAATCCGCAGGTTTCACGGTTAAAATCTGAGTTTTAAAAGATAGAACGATGTAGAATTGAGTGTAGATTGTAGAAGTACAAGTTTTAGGTTGAAATCTTACCGGAATCGCGAGGAAATCGAGAGAAAAGGGTCTTGGAGCGTGTTTGGTCGAGTGGGAGCTGTCACATCACTGTTAAAGTGATGTGACATGGTATTTATAGGCCACAGAGGAGAAGAAGGGAGTTCTGGCCCGGATTGCCCATCCGTGCGGATGGCCCATCCGTCCGGATGGCCCATCCGTCCGGATGGCCCATCCGTCCGGATGGCTATCCTGATGCGTTGGACTTCTCTGGTTTGATCGTTTTGATAGTTTTCGAAGTGCGTACTTTCCATAATTAATTTATATTATCATTATATTGTTATTATTATGTATATATATCATGAGGGGTCGTATTTACGTATCCATAATCCAAAGTTTCGATAATTACCAATCGGTTTCCTATTCGAGTATGCGATTATTAGCGACGTTTCACGGCCATCAATGGGGGTAGTATAGGTCCTTTCTTGATGTCATCGTGAACGTTATTTCGTGTAGTGCCTCAAAGACTGACGGGGTACCGTTCACTCGTATTGTCATCATCGTCATGACGACTGGAGCTACAGCACTCACCCGAGAGTCCTTGTTAGCGTTAATTGTTTACGTTCGACACATCACGGCCACTGAGGAGGGTAGAATAGGTCCTCACTCAATGCCTCCCTGAGTGTTAGTGTGATAATAGTGTAGTATAGTGATATTGTATTTCGAAAATATGCGATTATCCTTCGAATAGCGATATATACGATATGGTTACATTATGATCCGAATCTCTGGTGCTAGGCGTAACGAATATTATGAGTAGTAACAATGCACAAAAGTGCGGGTTGTTACAGTCTCCCCTACTTTAGGAAATTTCATCCCGAAATTAATCCAATAGGTAGACTTCTAAGAGTTGATCTTGTATAAGTAGCGATACAGCGAGCGATTGACCGTAAGTTGACAGCGAGAACGTCTCGAATAAGAGAAATCGACTGCGATAGCGAGAAGGCGACGTAAAGACGAAAATATTAATCCCACGAGTTGGCATTCCAAAGTACCTTGTCTTGTGTAGAATTCGTTAGTTCGATGCGATTGTAATTTGAAAGGTTTCTTATGACGTAGAGTTAACTGAGCCGATCGTTAACCAATGTTACAAGAAGCGTTCGTTTTAGATATCAAAAAGGGATTTAGGATGAAAATCTTTGAAAATTTTCCTTTTAACGTGCGGTCAACAGAGTCGATGTTAACCGATGTTGCAAGGAAGTTTAAGTTTCTAACATTTTAAGGAATTCGAAGATGAAAACAAGGGTTACGAAAACTCTCCTATGACATGGGTTCCAGCTGAATTCGATGTTGAACCAACATCTCAAGAAAGTCTTGTTATTGATCTTGAAAAAAGGTTTTAAGGAAAAATTGGACTCATGAAGCTCCCTTTGAACATGGAGTTAAGCTGATTCGATGTCACCTCCACATTGTGAGGAATTTCACTTGTTCCATGATTTTAATAAAAGTTTTATAAAAATCAGTTTTAACCTTTTGAAAAGGATGATTTAGCATCAAGCCCCACTTGGCACCTTCCCACGGAAGTTCGTTAATATGTTTAAAACACTTATATATAGGAAGTACCAGCGGCGTATCCACCATGCTTTGCCCATATTACTTCCGTTTCGTGAGGTAGTGTCAGGTGTGCCGATATGACTCGGATAGAATTGCGTTTACTCGGCCCAATCGACAGTAAGTCAGACCGAGTATAAGATAGAATCGAATAAGTTTAAACCGACGAGTTGAATAACGCGCTTTCGATTAGATTCCTCATTAACCCACATGGCACGTTTCCACGAGAGTTTGCTAACATGGCGAAACACCATGCTTAACCAGGTTAGTTTTGCCTCGTGAAGCGGTGTCATGTGTACTTAATACCACACAGGCTGCAATGAACACCAAGCGAGCGATAAACGGTACGCGATACACGAATAAGCGGTAGGCTACACACGATACGCGATAAGCGATTAGGTGATTAAACGAATAATACAAACACAACACTAGTAATGATGGTGATGATAATCGAATTACGATAAGCGGCAGTTGTTGCGTGCAAGCGATGAAGGTATGCGGTTTAATTTTGATTGATTAACACTACCGAGTTTGACTAACATTAGACCCCATATGGCCTTTTTCCACGAAAGGTCGCTGATATGACTAAAACACCCTGCCTTAGCCATATGAGCTTCATCTCGTGAAGCGAGGTCATGCGTGCTACCTTAACACGAATATCACAGCTAACGGTATAGCGATAGATTGATACGCAGCAACGATATAGATTCACATAATAAGCGCTAGAGGTTGCGAGATACACAAGGTAAGCGATTGCGATTAGTCGAGTTCGATTCTTGTTTTCGAATAAGCTTAACGTTACGTTACGTTACGTTACGTTGCGACGCATCACGGTTATCGAGGAGGGTAGAATAGGTCCTCACCCGATAATATCGTGAGCGTTAATGTGCTTGACGAGATTAATCGCTATAGACTTACGACTAGTCTTGCGTTGATGCAATTGTCCTGCGAGGTAGACTCTCCAGAGTCCATCGATGAGGCGTTTGCATTGCGTTTGCAGACTTACGACAAGTCTCGCGATGATACGGTTTGTTACGCCTTGCGATTGAGTGTAGTGTGTTGAAAATAATCACAATAGTATATAGGTCTAATAACGTTCAACTCCACGTGGCACTTTCTTCACGGAACTTTGGTAGTATGATAAGCACACCTTGCTTGACCCCTACTACTTTCATCCCGTGATTTGGTGTCACCTTTTGTCAAAACGCTTGTGGCACCTTAGAATTTACTACGATCTCCGTGCACTGACCCAAATAATCCCGTGTGCACCCGTGATTAGTCGTTCCTTGCACGTTTATCGTACCTCGTTCTAAGAGTGCAGTGAGGGTAAAACACATTATTCCGTGATATAGTATATAGTATGTGTGTGAATCTAGTCTAAATGCGACGATTAGAGAGTGAAAGAGAATGCGAGGGCAACATTGAGTAATAGAGTAGGTTCAAAGCTTAGAAATAAACGTCGAAAATCGTATCATTACAACTTTATCCTACGCTTGCTAGGTACTTGATGCTGAAGACTTTTGCTGGAGCTGTTGTTGAGTTCACGGTTCGACGCGGCAGCTGTGGGTGAAGTGACCGTAACGGTTGCATTTATTGCAATAGCGACAGTCAGCCCCAACTGGATGATGATAGGTGCATGAGTAACACTGAGGATGAGCTCCAGTGCAGGCTCGTTTCGGAAACATCGGAACGGTTCGAAGAGGTTCCGGCTGCAGTAGTTCGGTTGTTGATGAGCTCGGGCTTGAAGTCTTTCGTTTGCGGCTGGGTTCGTCGGTGTCTTGCGAAGAGATGTCGTCGTTGGAGGATTCGTCTGAAGACTCGCTTGCGGAGTCTTTGGCTGATTTGTCGGAAGATCCGTCGGCAGATTTGTCAGAAGAATCGGTAGCAGATCCGTCCGAAGAATCGTTAGCAGATCCGTCAGAAGAATCGTTAGCTGATTCATTAGAAGAATCGCCAACAGATTTGTCAGAAGATTCGTCAGTAGATTCATCAGAAGATTCGTCAACATGTTCGCCTGAAGGATTACTGGCGATTGCTTGATGAGCTATCCTGACGCGTTGGACTTCTCCGTTTTGATCGTTTTGATAGTTTTCGAAGTGCGTACTTTCCATAATTAATTTATATTATCATTATATTGTTATTATTATGTATATATATCACGAGGGGTCGTATTTACGTATCCATAATCCAAAGTTTCGATAATTACCAATCGGTTTCCGATTCGAGTATGCGATTATTAGCGACATTTCACGGCCATCAATGAGGGTAGTATAGGTCCTTTCTTGATGTCATCGTGAACGTTATTTCGTGTAGTGCCTCAAAGACTGACGGGGTACCGTTCACTCGTATTGTCATCATCGTCATGACGACTGGAGCTACAGCACTCACCCGAGAGTCCTTGTTAGCGTTAATTGTTTACGTTCGACACATCACGGCCACTGAGGAGGGTAGAATAGGTCCTCACTCAATGCCTCCCTGAGTGTTAGTGTGATAATAGTGTAGTATAGTGATATTGTATTTCGAAAATATGCGATTATCCTTCGAATAGCGATATATACGATATGGTTACATTATGATCCGAATCTCTGGTGCTAGGCGTAACGAATATTATGAGTAGTAACAATGCACAAAAGTGCGGGTTGTTACAGTCTCCCCTACTTTAGGAAATTTCATCCCGAAATTAATCCAATAGGTAGACTTCTAAGAGTTGATCTTGTATAAGTAGCGATACAGCGAGCGATTGACCGTAAGTTGACAGCGAGAACGTCTCGAATAAGAGAAATCGACTGCGATAGCGAGAAGGCGACGTAAAGACGAAAATATTAATCCCACGAGTTGGCATTCCAAAGTACCTTGTCTTGTGTAGAATTCGTTAGTTCGATGCGATTGTAATTTGAAAGGTTTCTTATGACGTAGAGTTAACTGAGCCGATCGTTAACCAATGTTACAAGAAGCGTTCGTTTTAGATATCAAAAAGGGATTTAGGATGAAAATCTTTGAAAATTTTCCTTTTAACGTGCGGTCAACAGAGTCGATGTTAACCGATGTTGCAAGGAAGTTTAAGTTTCTAACATTTTAAGGAATTCGAAGATGAAAACAAGGGTTACGAAAACTCTCCTATGACATGGGTTCCAGCTGAATTCGATGTTGAACCAACATCTCAAGAAAGTCTTGTTATTGATCTTGAAAAAAGGTTTTAAGGAAAAATTGGACTCATGAAGCTCCCTTTGAACATGGAGTTAAGCTGATTCGATGTCACCTCCACATTGTGAGGAATTTCACTTGTTCCATGATTTTAATAAAAGTTTTATAAAAATCAGTTTTAACCTTTTGAAAAGGATGATTTAGCATCAAGCCCCACTTGGCACCTTCCCACGGAAGTTCGTTAATATGTTTAAAACACTTATATATAGGAAGTACCAGCGGCGTATCCACCATGCTTTGCCCATATTACTTCCGTTTCGTGAGGTAGTGTCAGGTGTGCCGATATGACTCGGATAGAATTGCGTTTACTCGGCCCAATCGACAGTAAGTCAGACCGAGTATAAGATAGAATCGAATAAGTTTAAACCGACGAGTTGAATAACGCGCTTTCGATTAGATTCCTCATTAACCCACATGGCACGTTTCCACGAGAGTTTGCTAACATGGCGAAACACCATGCTTAACCAGGTTAGTTTTGCCTCGTGAAGCGGTGTCATGTGTACTTAATACCACACAGGCTGCAATGAACACCAAGCGAGCGATAAACGGTACGCGATACACGAATAAGCGGTAGGCTACACACGATACGCGATAAGCGATTAGGTGATTAAACGAATAATACAAACACAACACTAGTAATGATGGTGATGATAATCGAATTACGATAAGCGGCAGTTGTTGCGTGCAAGCGATGAAGGTATGCGGTTTAATTTTGATTGATTAACACTACCGAGTTTGACTAACATTAGACCCCATATGGCCTTTTTCCACGAAAGGTCGCTGATATGACTAAAACACCCTGCCTTAGCCATATGAGCTTCATCTCGTGAAGCGAGGTCATGCGTGCTACCTTAACACGAATATCACAGCTAACGGTATAGCGATAGATTGATACGCAGCAACGATATAGATTCACATAATAAGCGCTAGAGGTTGCGAGATACACAAGGTAAGCGATTGCGATTAGTCGAGTTCGATTCTTGTTTTCGAATAAGCTTAACGTTACGTTACGTTACGTTACGTTGCGACGCATCACGGTTATCGAGGAGGGTAGAATAGGTCCTCACCCGATAATATCGTGAGCGTTAATGTGCTTGACGAGATTAATCGCTATAGACTTACGACTAGTCTTGCGTTGATGCAATTGTCCTGCGAGGTAGACTCTCCAGAGTCCATCGATGAGGCGTTTGCATTGCGTTTGCAGACTTACGACAAGTCTCGCGATGATACGGTTTGTTACGCCTTGCGATTGAGTGTAGTGTGTTGAAAATAATCACAATAGTATATAGGTCTAATAACGTTCAACTCCACGTGGCACTTTCTTCACGGAACTTTGGTAGTATGATAAGCACACCTTGCTTGACCCCTACTACTTTCATCCCGTGATTTGGTGTCACCTTTTGTCAAAACGCTTGTGGCACCTTAGAATTTACTACGATCTCCGTGCACTGACCCAAATAATCCCGTGTGCACCCGTGATTAGTCGTTCCTTGCACGTTTATCGTACCTCGTTCTAAGAGTGCAGTGAGGGTAAAACACATTATTCCGTGATATAGTATATAGTATGTGTGTGAATCTAGTCTAAATGCGACGATTAGAGAGTGAAAGAGAATGCGAGGGCAACATTGAGTAATAGAGTAGGTTCAAAGCTTAGAAATAAACGTCGAAAATCGTATCATTACAACTTTATCCTACGCTTGCTAGGTACTTGATGCTGAAGACTTTTGCTGGAGCTGTTGTTGAGTTCACGGTTCGACGCGGCAGCTGTGGGTGAAGTGACCGTAACGGTTGCATTTATTGCAATAGCGACAGTCAGCCCCAACTGGATGATGATAGGTGCATGAGTAACACTGAGGATGAGCTCCAGTGCAGGCTCGTTTCGGAAACATCGGAACGGTTCGAAGAGGTTCCGGCTGCAGTAGTTCGGTTGTTGATGAGCTCGGGCTTGAAGTCTTTCGTTTGCGGCTGGGTTCGTCGGTGTCTTGCGAAGAGATGTCGTCGTTGGAGGATTCGTCTGAAGACTCGCTTGCGGAGTCTTTGGCTGATTTGTCGGAAGATCCGTCGGCAGATTTGTCAGAAGAATCGGTAGCAGATCCGTCCGAAGAATCGTTAGCAGATCCGTCAGAAGAATCGTTAGCTGATTCATTAGAAGAATCGCCAACAGATTTGTCAGAAGATTCGTCAGTAGATTCATCAGAAGATTCGTCAACATGTTCGCCTGAAGGATTACTGGCGATTGCTTGATGAGCTTGCTTGATAGGATTCCTTGAGAATAATCCTTCCATGAGTCGTTTGTTGTTAATTTCTGCGGCTAAGTGGTATGTTTCTTCGATGGTAGCAGGTCTTGCAGCTTCGACAAAATCACCCACACTCAGGCAAGCCACGAATGTACTTCGCGATGGCCTTTTCCGAAGTGTTGACCTGGCCTGGGCAGATTATGCTAAGCTGTTTAAACCTTGTGGTGTAGCCAGCATTGTCACCTTTTGCTTGCTTGATTTCCCAAAACTCGTTTTCTAGCTTCTGGATTTCGTGAGGGGGACAGTACTCTTTCTTCATGAGCTCTTTCAGCTCATTCCAAGAGAGAGTGTAAGCTGCGGAGATCCCACGTTTGTTACGTTCGGCGGTCCACCAGTCGAGTGCTCGTGATTGAAGAACTCCGGTAGCGCAAGTAGTACGGAAACTATCGGGACACCCGCTTTGACGAAGGGTAACTTCGATAGAATCGAACCACTGGAGTAATTGAGTCGCACCTCCTTCACCCGTGAACTCCATTGGTTCACAGGCTTTGAAGTGCTTGTAGAGAAAAGCAGATTGCGGCGCTTCCGTCTTGGAGTCTTCCGAGGCTCGAGAGTTGCTGAAAGAGTGCACTTGAGCGGCAATCCGAGGAATAAGCTTACTCACTTCCTTAGTCACAAGTGATGCAATCCTCTTATTGGCACTTCGTTTGGCTCTCCTCCTAGCTACTCGTCTCGAGGTAGAATAGTTGGAAGGCATCTAGACAGAAAGAGACTAGGAATGAGATTCGATCATAATGATTCTTGAGTTTTGCGATGCGATTGAGTGCGTTCAAAACTTGATGCGATAGTATAGTAGTAATACAAATCACATAGGAGCCACATAGGAGACACGAATTTCCTAAGTTCTCACACAATGACTTGTTGTTTATACGTACATATAGGTAGTTATATAACTGAAATTTGTATTCATACGCATACAGGTCGGTTCGGAATATGCGAGGACGCGTTGAGGTGAGAAAACGATAGCGAAGGCGATAGATCATGCATTAGTTTCGTTGTGAACATTCGGATTACGTTTTAGATTGCGATGGCTGTGCGAATCGTGCGCTTATAAAGTAGGGAGTGAAAATCGTTAGATCGAGAAATCGATAAAGCGTAAAGTCTCCAAACGTAAATGAGTTTTCCAACCAGTTGTAAGATTGGCAGGTCGTATGATAGAGCGCCTTGGGTGTTTAGGCGTCGACTACCCAAGGTAACCCAACTATATTTAACAAGTTCGTGCGCGCGCGTTGACCCAGAAGACTCCATGCTTCCACTGGGATGCAGCTCATGGCATTCGTCTTCCTAGTCATCACGTGGCTCGAGTTATCATGATAGTCGAGTCCTTGGTGAGAGCTTTTGAAAACCAGTTTATAGAGAGTGGAACGACTTATTAAGGTACGGGTTTCACCCCTGTCTTAACAGTTTCGTTCCTAATTGTGGTTATGCTCTTCGAATAATTTCGTGAGTTCCACTAGATTTCGAAATGGAGACTTTCGTCGAGATGTGGATGTCACTCCTAACTCGGTGAAAGGTCCTCGTGCTAGAAAAATGCGCTGAGTGAGCAATCCTATCGAGAGTTCTTGGCTTTCACACCTGATCTCGACTGGATCGCTCGGTTTTGTCATGCGAGTATTTTCAAAAACATGTGTATTGTGTCGGCCTTAGGAAACGCTAAGTAGTATTTCAGCTTTAGGAAAGGCTTCTTCGTGTGAAGTTGTAGTACGCGAAGTTCACACGAAGTGTAGCTTTTAGCAACTTCGATCGAGAGTATCAAGTAGCCCAATACAAACCCCACCGGGTTTGTATGAGTCGGCCTGTTGGTACTTAGACTATAGACTAGGTCAATTTCTAAGACGTCGACCCGGACTAGGTCGAGTCTGACCTAATTCCCTATAGTTATGGCTCTGATACCAATCTGTCACACCCCAACCGATGGTAGTGTAATTTCGCACTAACACTTGAAATTTCATCAGTCCCGACCCGTTCTAACGGCCGGGAATCACCCCGTTCCATCAGATCTGGTAGTTCTTGATGGTTTTTCATGGTTAACTCGAAATCGCACAGATTTAGGTGAGATTTGTCATTAAAATACGAGGAAATCACCCGGATCTGAGTCGTTTATAGTGAAATGAGACCCCAACTTGAAGTTCATAAGAACTCTTGGTGACATCACCTCAAAACGCCTCAAATCCGCAGGTTTCACGGTTAAAATCTGAGTTTTAAAAGATAGAACGATGTAGAATTGAGTGTAGATTGTAGAAGTACAAGTTTTAGGTTGAAATCTTACCGGAATCGCGAGGAAATCGAGAGAAAAGGGTCTTGGAGCGTGTTTGGTCGAGTGGGAGCTGTCACATCACTGTTAAAGTGATGTGACATGGTATTTATAGGCCACAGAGGAGAAGAAGGGAGTTCTGGCCCGGATTGCCCATCCGTGCGGATGGCCCATCCGTGCGGATGGCCCATCCGTCCGGATGGCTATCCTGACGCGTTGGACTTCTCCGTTTTGATCGTTTTGATAGTTTTCGAAGTGCGTACTTTCCATAATTAATTTATATTATCATTATATTGTTATTATTATGTATATATATCACGAGGGGTCGTATTTACGTATCCATAATCCAAAGTTTCGATAATTACCAATCGGTTTCCGATTCGAGTATGCGATTATTAGCGACATTTCACGGCCATCAATGAGGGTAGTATAGGTCCTTTCTTGATGTCATCGTGAACGTTATTTCGTGTAGTGCCTCAAAGACTGACGGGGTACCGTTCACTCGTATTGTCATCATCGTCATGACGACTGGAGCTACAGCACTCACCCGAGAGTCCTTGTTAGCGTTAATTGTTTACGTTCGACATATCACGGCCACTGAGGAGGGTAGAATAGGTCCTCACTCAATGCCTCCGTGAGTGTTAGTGTGATAATAGTGTAGTATAGTGATATTGTATTTCGAAAATATGCGATTATCCTTCGAATAGCGATATATACGATATGGTTACATTATGATCCGAATCTCTGGTGCTAGGCGTAACGAATATTATGAGTAGTAACAACGCACAAAAGTGCGGGTTGTTACACAAACATTCGAGGTTTGATTCGGATGAAGTCCAAGAACCCTAGATTTTTCCCCAAATTTGTGGTGTTTTAACTACATACAAGTAACTAATCTAACTACTAATGATGTAAGAATCATACCTTGACGTTGTTAGATCAAAAGGAGACGTCGGAAATCTGCAGAAAATCGCCTGGAACCAGAGCTTTTTCGGGGAAACGGGGCGTGTGGAATGTTGTAACTGTTATGAAAAGGGGGATATATCCCGACTGTAGTGCGGACACGGCCCCGTGTCCAGCGGACACGGCCCCGTGCCGAGCAAAGTTTTGAAATTTTTTTTTGTGCTCGTGTGAGTGCCCGTTGTTTCCCATGAGCTTTGGTTAGAAAACTTACCGCTTTAGATGTCGTCCCAATCGTTCGTAACTTACCAGGTATGATGTTGATGCTTTTCATTCTTCGATTGTTTGAAGCGAGATCTCCTCCTCTTCATCCTCAATGAATCCTTGATAGAGTTTCAGCCGTTGGCCATTGACTTTGAATGGAGGCCCATTTCGAGATTTAATTTCTACTGCACCGTGTGGGAAAATATGGGTGATGGAAAAAGGACCTGACCACCTAGACTTTAATTTACCAGGAAACAATCGAAGTCGTGAATTAAACAAAAGAACTAGATCTCCTACTCGAAATTCATTAGGTTTAATATGTTTGTCATGCAAATTTTTCATTCTTTCCTTATAAATTTCAGAGTTTGAGTATGCATAATTCCTAAGTTCGTCTAATTCATTTAATTGACAAAATCGATTTTTACCAGCAAATTCTAAATCTAAGTTTACATTTTTTATTGCCCAATAGGCTTTGTGTGCAATTTCTACTGGCAAGTGACAACTTTTTCCATAGACTAGCTTATATGGGGTTGTACCTATTGTTGTTTTATAAGCAGTTCGAAAAGCCCATAAAGCATCATCTAATTTATCTGCCCATTCCTTTTTATTTAACCCTACGGTTTTTTCGAGTATTCGTTTTAAACCTCTATTAGTGACTTCGGCTTGTCCGTTTGTTTGAGGGTGATATGCTGTTGAGACCCGGTGATAGACCCCATATCTTGTTAAAAAAATTTCAAGTTGATGGTTGCAAAAATGGGTTCCTCTATCACTTATTAATGCTTTAGGTGTGCCAAAACGAGAGAATAATTTTTTTCAGAAATCTTACCACGACTCTTCCATCATTCGTTGGAAGTGCCTCGGCCTCGGCCCATTTAGACAATTAATCTACTGCCACAAGTATATATTTGTTTCCTTTTGACGGTGGGAAAGGTCCCATAAAGTCGAGTCCCCACACATAAAAAATTTCACAAACAAGAATGCCATTTTGTGGCATCTCGTTTTTGGAAGAAATATTACCTGTTCTTTGGCAAGCATCACATGTTTTGACAAGACTTTGGGCGTCTTTGTAAATGGTTGGCCAATAAAATCCTGAATCAAATATTTTTCGTGCGGTACTAGCGGCACCATGATGCCCTCCGTATGGACCTTCATGACAATGGCGAAGAATTCTTCGTGCTTCGCTACCATGTACGCATCGTCGGACGAGTTGGTCGGCACACATTTTGAAAAGATATGGATCTTCCCAAAAATAGTGTTTCACATTGGCAAAGAATTTTTTTCTTTGATGATGTGGCCAACCTTTTGCGACTATACCGCTAGCTAGGTAGTTAGCGTAGTCGGCGTACCATGGTTCTTCTTTATATTCCACCATTTCTAGGGACTCAGTCGGGAATTTTTCGTTGATTTGCTTGTCCCTGGTTGCCTCCAAAGCTGGGTCTTCTAAGCGCGAAAGATGATCTCCTGCGATATTTTCTGCTCCTCTTTTATCTTTGATTTCAATATCAAATTCTTGGAGGAGTAGAATCCACTGAATCAATCGTGGTTTTGCGTCCTGCTTTTTGAAGAGATAGCGAATGGCTGCATGATCTGTATAGACTATAGTTTTAGAAAGAACAAGATAAGAACGAAATTTATCAAAAGCAAATACCACAGCTAGTAATTCTTTTTGGCAAGAAAGGCAAGTTAAGCCCACGATACATAGGACCATTCGAGATTATCGAATGTGTCGGAACTGTGGCTTACAAGTTAAACCTGCCTGAAGAGCTCAGTGGAATTCATAATGTATTCCACATCTGCAATCTGAAGAAATGTCTAGCTGATGAATCGCTAGTCATGTCACATAAAGATGTGCATATTGATGAGAGCTTAAAGTTTATTGAAAAGCCTTTGTCGATCGAGGATCGACAGATTAAGAAGCTTCGAAAGAAGCACGTACCGATTGTAAAGGTTAAGTGGGATGCCCGTAGAGGCCCCGAATACACGTGGGAGGTTGAATCTACAATGAAACAGAAGTACCCTTATTTATTTAAGTAAATCTCGAGGTCGAGATTTCTTTTAAGGGGGTGAGGATGTAACACCTCGTAAAATCATGTCCAATATAATATAGACACGTGTCATGGACTTTAAGTGAGTAACAAATTGATTACGAGGGACTAAAGTTGACAAACAAAGAAAGTATGTGTGTAAAAGGATTCAAAGTGTCAACATCTGATAATTTCGCCTTTCAACAACCCTACACGATGTTTATACCCTTAAACGAATGATTCATGAATCATACGATACCGTTTGTGGAAGAAAGTGAAAGTTTACAAACCGCAAGGGTTAAATGTGTCAACATGTTTAAATTATACCTCTAAGTGACCCTTTAACGAACCCGAAGCATTGTAACGATTAATTATGCTCCCGAGAATAAATGATAAAAATTTCACAAGGTTTCGATCTCGTATGAGGAAAATACGCTAACATTCGTAAATAAGGGGTTAAAAGCGTCAACGTTGAAATTCAGGACTTTTCGGTGATCGTATAACTAACCAGGAGCTTAACGAAGTTTGTTTATGACTTAAAGTCCTTAAAAGTCAAGTTTGGGGGTTAAAAGTGCAATCAACACAAGATAAAACAAGTTTTAGAAGGACCAGGGACTAAAGTTGCAATTTTTGAAACATGTTGACCGGACTTGACCTCTACGCGGGCCGCGTAGGTCCTCGGCCATGCCTTACGCGGGCCGCCTAGAACCTGCAGATGCAGAAAAATTGGACAGTTTCCTGTTACAGCAGGTTGCACCGCCTTAAAGGCCTGGTTTTCGAATTCAGGGACTGCTCCAATGGTATTTGATGCATAGGGGACACCTGGGATGATCAAGGAACACTTGTAGACTTGTGTGTAATGATCTTGTGCAATTAAAATCACTATATAAAGAACATAAGTTGCAACATTTTTCCTGCTCATTTGAAAATCATTCTCATACACTCTCTGGAGCTCTCTGGACTCCAAGCAAGCTTCCATCAGCTCCCAATTCGTGCTAAGGACCATTGTGAGTGTTCTTAACCTTCCCAATTCATGTTTTATTAACTTAATGACCAAAAGTCAAAGCCATTGTAATTAAGCTTTGACTTAGTGATTAATCACTAATGGTCCAGTCATTTTTCGAATTGAAAGTGGCTATAAGTTAGTAATTATGTGGGTGATAAACCCTTAAAAGGGCACCCTCTGATTTCCACTCTAACTAGGTCAATTGTCGGGTCAAACTTAATTATAAAAAGTCAACAGAAAGCTATTTTACAAATAAACTCATAATTAACAATGTAGAAGCTATGAAACCTGTTCTAACACTTATATAACTTGGTAATTAACATAAGAACATGTCTAAGCATGTTCAATCCGACAATTTTGAGTTTAGGCTCGGTTCGGAACCAAAAGTCGCAAAAGTAGACTTTTGCTTTGACTTTCCGTTCTGACCCGATTTAGTTTAGTTTAGACATGCCTTAGAGTTCCATTAGGACCAGGTTATAGGTTAGTATAACCCTCTGAGGTTATACAACTTGGTTCCTAATTAATCCAATTCATTTGCATGTTTCCGTTAATTGCTTAAATGTTGACCATTATGCCCTTTTGACCTTAAAACGAGATTTTTGAAAATGTGAGAGGATAGGAACCTTTGTTACAGATTTATAGACATGTCCTAAAAATTTGACATCAGTTTGAGGTCTAAATTAGGAGTTATGCTCAATAGCGTAATTTGAAAGCTTTTTATTAATTAAACGACATTATTAGCATAAAGCCTATTTAAACCCAAATTTTGACACCAAACCTTTTACCCACTGATGTAATATAATATTTTGGGATTTTGAATATTTTTAATTATTTTTAAACTGATCATAACAAGGGGTTCTTACTTTAATTCGGTAATTGTCGGTTATACCCTTTTTGCTAATAAAATTGAGTTTTACATAACATTTTGATACCAAATCTTTTGCTACTGATTTTATAAGTTAAATAAAATATTTTAATCCTTCTGGACTGATAAAAATCTCAGCTTTCCTTAAATAACCCGAAAATCGCTTAAAACGACTTTTTACGCGTTATAAACGCATAGTATGGATTAAAACTATTTTTTACATATAAGACTTAATACCTACTGATGTTTTAAGTAAATTTTTATACTTTAAAAATAAGCAAAAATTTTTGAACTCAGATTTCCAAAATTTGACCTTTAAAGCTTATGTGAAATTACCAAAATACCCCTACGGTGCATAGTTTGATTACAAATGATAAATTTCACATATATGCAATACCCTACTGTTATGACTTACAAAAATAATTATTTTTACTGATCAATTCAGACCAGAACCTCAGATTGTTATTTAATCTCTTTTATAAGCTTTAAAATGACCAAAATGCCCCTACGGGGCATAAATTGATTTTAAATTCTTTTTGGGAATAATAGAAGGTATCCTACTGATATCACGACATATTTAAGGCATATTAACTTAGAAAACCTGCTCATGACTCACTTGGTTACTCGTTATGCATTTATCGCATTCGGTACGGTTTATGTAACTAGTTTGCATAAATTAACCGAAACGGGTCAAACCTTATCATTTTTCACTTTAAAATCCAGAATGTGTTTAGTTTACCCATATTATACAAGTCTTCTTACTTGTCGGGTCTAAACCACACTCTAATCCGGTCTTCGCTTAATCTTGCGTTTGAACCGTATACATTTCTTTAAAACTAACCGGTCTAAGTTTAAACTTAAGTAAGACCTGTTAGGAATCTAATAGGTTAATTAAAACATTCTTTCTAGATTTAGGAGACCAGTAAAAGATACTTGCACTTGCTGATTTGTACGGCTGGGTTAAATTTGTATAATTTGCTCAGGTAAATACTTTTAACTTATTTTCCCTTATACGGGCTTGGGGTACAGTATATAAAATACCGCTTGGTCAGGTATTGGATTTTTAATCGTATGAAGGTTAAATCATTGAGATAACCAGTTTAATCTGTTTTGTTTATTTTAAGCCTTTGGGGGGTTAATAACCATGTCCTGGATATCCTCGGCTCATTCATTGAAATGGCCACGACTTAAGCACGCGGTGTAGGCATACACCTGCCGGTGCGTATGTAAAATAATGTACCCAGCTGTTCGAGAATAACTCGCCGTGGGATATATTATGTGGTGTGTCTATTAATCTTTAACCCGTTTTTCAGCCCGGGCTACTGAACGTATAATAAACATGTAATTCTTTAACATGTTTATTTTTAAATAATTATCCCAAGTTATAAAAGATATTTTGTGCCTTGTGCATTCAAATCAATTTTCTTAAACATTTTTAAAATGAGTCGGTTAATTGTATTTACGAGTGAAAACTGACGTATTTTCCAAAAAGGTTAAGTGCAGGTACTAATCGAAATGGGCTGGCTACTCCTAGCATCAATAAAGAGTCTTGCAAGCTTAGATGTTTATAAATCTGTTGAACAATGTTCCTTTTTACTTGGTCCGCCTGTGGATCCCTTACAACCGTTTTTTGTAATAATTGATATTACTTTCATTCGGTTTGTAATGATTTTATCTTTTGACTTTCGCTGTGTATTAAACTGTGATAAATTGTTTATGATGATATCAACTACGTCACGATACTCCCCACCGGGCCCACCGGTAATACGTGAAAATATCGGGGTGTGACACCAAGCCTAAAGGCGGCCCTAAACAAGGCTACCTAAACGAGACTAATGCTCCTTAACTAAGAACCTAAACTAAGGCATGTATATAATGAAGTTTAGATGATAAGAATGTCAAGATATGAGTGTTAGGTGTGTTCACGAAGTCTCCAAAGTTTTAGATCAACTTAAGGAAAACCTTAGACTTAGACCTTAAGAGATGGATGGTTGCTTTAAAATACATGGAAATGAATTTACAAAATTGTATAAAACATGTATAAGACTATAAATCACCAGATTTGATAACATGTATGATCAAAACATAGAATCCGAGACTTTTTATTGCTTAAACATTAAATAAAAATGCATGGAATATGAAACGAATCGGTTTCAAAAACGTGTCGGGTTTTAGGATTCGTTTTTTACGGATGTTACAACTGTGTGGTCCAGAATGCTTCTTAAGTTTATCAAATAAGGTGGGCTTCTCTTAGGATCCCTACAGGGTTAGGATCCAGTGAGAATTACTAGGCTAATTGAGAAACTTGAGAAGGATTCTAGACCACACATTTTCCCTAAGCTTTTCGTAATATACACATATGTATAGTTTAAAATTGACTATATACATATGTGTATTTGAGTTATACATATATGTATATAGTCAATTTTAAACCATACATATATGTATATTACGAAAAGTTTAGGGAAAATGTGTGATACAGAATGTTTCTCAAGTTTCTCAAATAAGGTGGACTTCTCTTAGGATCCCTACGCTATATATATATATATACACACACACATACATATATATATATAGGAAGTGTAGGATACAAATCCTCTAATCGTACATTACATACGCGAGTTTATTGGCCGTACACGTGTCCTGATTCATTTTTCTCTCATAAGGTTAAATCAGACAATTCATTCATTCAGTTGAGGGCAAATTAGTCTATTCATTCAATCAGCGAGAAGTTCGTTACACTACGATCCCGGTAATTATGATTCGAATCAGTTTCAAATTTTTTTCATAATTCTCAAATTGCAGTTTTCGTTCTTCTGCGTTATGGTTTGATTCAATGGATCCACAGAGCAGCACCGGACGAAACACAGATGTTGAGTTTGAAGAAGCTCGATCGATTGGTGATCAAGTTCAATTATCTGCGTTTCAGAGAGTTACGATTGACGATGTTTTAAATCCGGAATCTGCAAATCCAAATCCAAATGCAAATATGTTAATTCAGATCTTTAAATTATTCGTAGATGTGTTTTTTTAATCGTAGTAATGATTTTGCATTAATATAACTCATTGGAAGTTTTGAATGTTCATTTAGAGGATAATTGATATGAAATCAAATTGTATAACTTCGCATGTTATGAGTCTGGCAATTCGCATGTGATGTTTATTCTAAATGCTGATTTCGCATGTTATGATATCATAAATCGCATGTGCAAAACATATTTATCAAAATGGTCATTTTCGCATGTTATGAGTCAAACAATTCGCACGTGTTGTTTTTCTTATGATGAAATTATGGAGTTTTTAATATATCGCATGTTACGAGCGCCATAAATCGCATGTGTTTTTTCCTTTTTCTTTATTTGATTTATGTAGATGAAAGGCTTTACACTCCGGTGGTTGAACCATCAGCTACACCTGTGGTTGGAATGCAATTTAGCTCTATCGAAGAAGCATACGTGTTTTACCAAACATATGCTAAGTTAGCTGGATTTTCTACTCGGAAAGGTGGTGAAGTACACAGTGGTGGTATAACCAAAACTAAGTATTTTGTTTGTTCTAAAGAAGGACATAAGCCATTGTTTATTGACGATGCTTATTCGAAGTCAAAAAAGCCATTCAAATCAAGGAACAGGGGTACCATTAGAACTGGGTGCAAAGCTCAACTTATGATTTGCTCGGTGGATGGTAGATCATATACAGTAAAGAAATTCATTGATTGCCATTATCATAAGTTTGTATGCCCACACGATATTCATATGCTACCAGCGTACAAGCAATTGTCAGATGTCCAGGAGGAGATGATATGGGAACTAGGCACTCTAAACCTTGGCCCTGTCAAAGCCTTTCATATAATGAGGAAACGTTACGGTGGTTTCGAGAATGTTGGCGCTACGGTCGATGATTGCAAAAACTTTAGGACACGAATTAACAGATGTATAGGAGAATATAACGCTGACATGGTGATCAATAGGTTGACCGAAAAAATAGTATTTAGTTGATTTTTCATTTGAATATTCTGTTGATGAGGACAAACGGTTAACAAATTTGTTCTGGGTCGATGGGTTATGCAAGCGTAACTTTATGGAGTTTAGGGATGTGATATCGTTTGATGCAACTTTCAAGAAAAACAAGTAAGTCTTACATAAAATGGTTTTTAATATTTTTCGCATATTATATGATTTCCTAAACTTGCAATATTGCATGTTAATATACATTGAAGATTAGGTGTTGAATATATCGCATGTTATACTGTGTATTTCGCATGTCATATTTTTGTCTATTTCGCATGTTATACTATGTATTTCGCATGTGTACTAAATCTTTAATTATATTTAATTTTCAGGTACAAGATGGTCTTTGTTCCGTTCATTGGGATTGATAACCACTATCGAAATGTAACCCTTGGAGCTGGATTGTTGGCATCGGAGAGCATTGACTCTTATAAATGGCTTCTTAATTCATTCGTAAAGTCATTTGGACGGCAGCCAAAGGTTGTAGTGACGGACCAAGACCCTGCGATGAAACAGGCTATCGAGGATGTTTTTACTAACAGCAGACACATATTGTGCATGTGGCACATAATGAAAAAAGTGGCAGATAAGGTATAGCATGCTATATTGTCTTTCGTTAGCGTTTTTTTATAATATAGATTCGTTAAAGGCTGATATGAAAACCATTTTTCAGTATAGGTTGGACACGAGTTGTGCAATAATGACGATTTTAAAAGGAAGATGTGCGATATTGCATGGACTGATTCCATTGAGCCTGAAGAATTTGAGAGACAGTGGAAGTTGGTAATCATTGAGTATGGTCTCACACAAAATAAATGGATTGATGATATGTTTGGGATGAGATCCATGTGGATTCCGGCTTTTTACTGGCATGAGCCCATGTCTGGACTTATGCGAACAACTTCGAGATCAGAGAGCGAGAATCATTTTTTTTTGCCAGGTGGCGAATTCACAACTCACTCTTGTAGAGTTTATGAATCATTTTGACGGTGCATTGGATGTCTAAAGGTTCAATCACAGAAAGAATGATTATATTTCAAGATATACTGAACCTGATGATAGGAGCAAAACTACTTTGGAAAAAGATGTTGCTAAGATATACACCAGGTCTATATTTTTTGATCAGCAAACAGAGATATATGGAACTATTACCGAATGTCTGCCGACGGACACCAAAATCGAGGGTCCACAGATAAGGATATCGTTGAAAGACTTTAAAGCTCATGGAGATGGGTTATTAGAGGTAATACAGCATATACTTTTAAAACATGTGAATTTGAAAACCCACATGCGAATTTGATACAGAACATGATTTTGTAATATGCGATTATTGTTGAACGCATACGATTTTAAATTAATTCAAAAAATGATTTTGTAGACATGTGAAATAGTTCATGTACACATGCGATTTTAATTTTTTTTGTTTTCTTAGGTGTGGTTCAAGAATCTTGAAAATGATGTAACTGCACAATGTAGCTGTTTGCGTTTTGAACAGTATGGGTTGCTATGTAAACACATCTATTTTCTTTTCAAGATGTTTGGTGTTAAAGAAATACCAAAAAAATATGTTATGAAGAGATGAACAAAAGATGTGGTTCCGAATGAATTAAACGCCACGTTCGATGTAAAGGTGGATGATAAGGATAAGCAACACAAGGCTAAACACATTGCTCGCGTAATCATCTACACAGGGGAGTATTTGGTTAGCAATTTGATTTCCGACCTTGATCAACTTGTTTTAGTCAGGGATCA
Organism: Helianthus tuberosus; assembly: GCA_030545235.1. Classification (NCBI taxonomy): domain Eukaryota; kingdom Viridiplantae; phylum Streptophyta; class Magnoliopsida; order Asterales; family Asteraceae; genus Helianthus; species Helianthus tuberosus. The sequence goes on from CM060377.1 coordinate 47,877,758, forward strand.
AATGAAGCAGATTAAAGAAAAAGTTGATCATAGTCGTATAACCAAGCAGCTTGATCCAAAGTTTGACCGGTTTTCAAAGTTGATTGGTTACCAACAACCAGTAACTAATGCACCTCCTACTGTCCGTGTGCCGGCTGGTATAAGAAACAAAGGACGTGGCTCGCATAAAAGGATTAAATCGAAGAAGGAACAAATGATCAGCCGCAAAGGAAAAAGGTCAAGGACATGTAGTGTATGCAACGAAAAAGGTCATGATATTCGGACTTGCAAGATATTGAAAGGCAAACAACAAAAGAAGATGAAGGGAGTCCAAATTGAAAATGATCCCAGACACAAAGCCAAAGAGTTCGAAGACGATGAAGAGGAAGATGAGTTTGAAGATTACAGTAGTGGTAGTGATGATGGCAGTGAAGAAGATGAGTGGGAGGAAGTTTCATATGAGGAAGATTAAATTTTTTAAATGTACATGTGATTTTATACGAGAACCAGGCGATTTTAATACACATGAGTTTATATCATACAATCATGCGATTTAGTATGTAAACATGCGATTTCATATGCATCAGTATATAAGTAGTTTAACATGCGATTTCATTTTGTTTTTCATTTTATTACATGTGATTTTGAGTTATCTTGTATTTTTGTGACAAGCAGGGGCGAAGGTTTGTTGGTGCCCGGGGGTGCACCCGCCCACCCCAATATTTCGGTTAGAAGTGTGTAGGTTTCGATTTTTCGTCCGGAAATTTTAAAAATTATATAGGATCGCCTCCCCCTAGGTAACAAACCTTACTTTAATTTATATATTGGATAAATATTTAGGAAAAAATATATAGGATCGCCTCCCCCCAATTACTTTTCTAAATATTTATACAATATATAAGTTAAAGTAAAGTTTGTTACCACTTTGTATATAAGTGATGGGTAGTTTTGTAAATACATTTTAACTCTTCTTTGTTTAACCCTAGGTTACCCACCACACAATAAACTTAATCACAAATTTTTATGTCTAAGAACGGGTCCTTTGAATGAATGATTTTTTTTAGTTTTATTTGGAACTATTATTATTTGACTTGACCCGAATCGATAGCCGACCCGACCTGAAACATAACGATAGGAAAAAAATTGGGTCCCATCACTTTACGTCCCCTCGAAACTTTTGGTCAAGCTCCGCCACTGGTGACAAGCATGTCTAAATCATTCATGCGATTTATATGATAAAGAAGCATAAGATGTTTTTAAAAATTGTACACAAAACATAAATATAAAGTAGTTGTTATTGTCTAACACAACTAAAACCATAAAACGATTAAACAGAAATCTAGTTACTTGAAGCAAAGATTTTGTCACGTTCAGCTGAGCTGAACTCCATCTTCTCTTTCACGGTGTTTAGAGCATCTTTTAGGAAAGAGAAGGCTAAGTCATCAGCTCGAGACTGTTCCTTTATGTGATCTAAAGTTGCGTCTCTGAAGCTTGATGGTGGTTCTTCAAGTAGTTTCTCCCACATCCCTTGATTTTTCTTGATTTCTGCAAGAATCTTTGCCTGCACATCAAGAATCAAATGAGAAGAGGTGACATTGGTGCTTATTTCTGTCAACGTGCGAGTTGACAATAGTTCTTTTATTGCAATGTTTTTATTTGTTCTGAATCTTCAGATGACATTTTTTGGCTGTATTTTGTGTGTGTTTGTGTTCAGTGTCTTAATATGGAAGGTTGTTAACCTTGGGTATTTTATATTAAAATAGTAAATTTATTATATAGGTAGGGTGGTAAGTTCAGTAGTATTTATGGTAAAATTGATCATTACAAGTCACATTACAGTCACATCCGTATTAATTTTATTTTTATTATAAAATAGTAAATTTATATTTATTTTAATTATCAATTCATAATTTCTTGTTTGTGCATTTCAATCAACGTGGACAAAGTTACATGAAATCATCGGCAGCATTTTTTTTAAATCGCATGTGATTCGATAAAGGTTTCGCACACTATAACAAACCACAAACGATATCACCTCTTTTATAAAATCGCATGTGTGTAAAAAAGAATTCGCACACGGCAACAAACCACAAAACAATATCACCTTTTTTAAATCGCATGGCTCTAAAACAAGAATTCGCACACTAAAACAAAACACAACCTTTCTTTTTGTTTTCAATTGTTTTTCGCACGTTCAATATGTATTTCGCATATTATAATTTTCATCCTGGATCATCTTCTTTGCTAGACGTTCTATCGATGTTGTTTCAGTTCAGAACTTCCAAAATCAGCAGATATGAAATCGCAGTAGGGAGAAGGAGGTTTGTGAATAAGAATCTTACGTTGTTGTATTTGATTTAGGGTTCGATTTTTGGTTAATAATTGGATTTTTGAATACGAATTTTTGAATATAAGACTCCAATGTCCGTTCAGTTACAGATATTAAGATATCGTAATGACGATTATAACTTTTTTTTTAAGATTTGAATACATTAATATGATTAATTTAATGATTTAAAGTTGTTTGATGGATTGAAGATCCTACGGCTAGGAATATCCCGTACGTAATGTAGGATAAGTGGTATTGTAAGCTAATCGGCCTATATATATATATATATATATATATATATATATATATATATATATATAGTGGAGGGTTCAAATGAGAAAAACTTTTTTGTAAGAAGAAAAAAGAAGAACTTTCAACCAATAAGAATGTTTCATTTTAATTCATTTAATATTTGTATTTAATTTTAATATAAGGGTATATTGATAAACTTACATAAATCATTAATTTGTATTCTTCCCCTTTAATAACTAGCTAAATTAAATTTGTAACTCCTTTTCAAAATATATACTTTTTCCAAATTAGAAAAAAAAAAACAACTTAATTTAAAGTGTAGAATAAATTAGTAGTTGTGTAGGATAAATTACGAGTTGTGTAGGATATATTTCGAGGTGTGTAGGATAAATTTCGACTGTGTAAGATAAAATTCTATAATGTGCAGGGTATATGTAGGAAAATTTTGATGTGTGTAGGTTTTATAGATTATATATAGGATAATTAATGATTAGTTGACTAATTAATTAAAGAGAGAAACATTAATCATATGAGTTATAAATGAAATATCATTTTACTAATATGCCCTTTCTTCTCAAATTAAATTTTTTCTCAAATGAACCTTCCCATATATATATATAGGGTTAGTTCATTTGTGAACAACCCACTTTATTGTGAACACTAATGAACTAATCCTAGCCTTTGATTATCAATACACAAGTGTAAATCAATAGCTAGGATTTATTGATGAAAATACATTAGTGTATTTTATGATTTGATGATGTAAATCAATGGCCAGGATTTGTTCACCAAGTTCACAAACACACTAGTGTTCACTCTAGAACCCCACCCTATATATATATAGTGTGAGGTTCATTGGGAAACACTAATAAGTGAGAACCGGAGAACACTCTTAAAAATTTAATTTAACATATTAAAAAAAATTAATTTTTTCGACGCTTTTCCTTATCAATACTTATAGAAGCATTTTTAATAAAAAAAATAAGAACTAAAAGTATAAAAAAGCAATTAAAAAAGGCTTAATTCTTTTTTACAAAAAAATGATTTTTTTTATTGAAATAGTTTCTACCCATTTTTATAAGGAAAAGTGCTGAAAAAAATTTACAAAAAAAATTGATTTTTAACATGTTAAGTTAATTTTATAAGATATATTTTTTAACTATTTTTTTAAATTTTTTAGTTTTTGATTTTTTTTTATTAAAAATGATTCTGCATGTATTTATAAAGAAAAGTGTCAAAAAAATTTAGAAAAAAATGATTTTTAACATATTAAGTTGAATTTTTAAGAGTGTTCCCTGGTTACCCACTTTTTTAGTGTTACCCAATGAACCCTTCCCCGTACATATATACATACATATATATATATAGGGAGAAGATCATGCGAGAACCACCTCTTATTGCGAGAACCGTGAGAACCAATGTGAACACAACCAAAAATGTCTAAAAATAGCTAAAAATCACACAAAAATATATTTTTTTAATATTTTTTATATAAAAATCGCTACTTTTCGAAGCCAAAAAAATTTTTTTTTTTGCCACTAAAAGTAGCGATTTGAGCATAAAAATATAAAAAAAAAAAATTTTAGATTTTTTTTTTTGAATTTTTTAGATTTTTTTTAGGTTTTTTGGGGGTTTAGTTTTTAGCATTTTAGCTTTTGGGGGGGGGGGGGGGTTTAGGTTTTTTTTTTTGGGGGGGGGGGGGTAGGATTTTTTTAGGTTTTTGAGGGGTTTTAGTTTTTAACATTTAGCTTGGGGGGTTAGTTTTTTTAGCTATTTTAGTTTGTGTTCACATTGGTTCTCGCGGTTCTCGCAATAAGGGTGGTTCTCGCACGATCTCCTCCATATATATATAATCTTAACATGTACTCAATATTTAAATTAGAAATTATTTACAATAAATAAATGTTAGCCAACATCTCATCTCATGATTGCGCTTAAGACTCTCAAAACCCTCCAAGATCATATTGTATCATCTAATTATATAAAAAAGTATAATCCTCTTCAAAAAAATATAATCCCCTTTTATGTCCTTAATTTTTAGATAAACTAGATGGATTCAAATTAGTTTACTTTTAAGTTTTAAGTCTAGAGAATATAAATTTTAAAACATTCTAAGATAAGTCAATTACTAATAATTTCACATAAGAAAATAAGAGTATTGACTTTTTTTAACAAAGGGTGGCTACCCCTTTCATTTTGGAAGTAAACATAGGGAAACAAAATAATGTTTAAAATATATGTACATTTTACTTGGTCATCTCAAATGGCTAATTTTAATGGATATAAGCCTCATGGGCAGAATATTAATTTAATTTTGCAACGATAATAATAATAGGAGTTATTATTATAACAATTTCCGTTTGTGTTGTACTTTACTCGGTAGTTATATGTCCCACAGTGGACTCTTAATTTTAAAATACACATATGTGCAAAAAAGACCTACCAATAATCGAATAATTAGCTATTAATTAATGAAGTCAACCCACACTAACATACTTCTTATAGAGTATAAATATGTTTCGCAACATCTCCAACTCTCAAACCACATTTCAAATCCTTCTTTTCTATAACATAATTAATCTTTTCTGCCATAATTCTTTGAACCCAAAATCTCCAACAAGATGGAGTCTTTTGGAAGCTTTTTGGATGAAGAATGGGAAAGTTTGAGCCAAATATTCTCCAGTGATCAAGATTCCGGCCATGTTTTTTTTTCATGTGTGCAAGATCATGATTTGAGCTTTGAAACTCTTCCCATTGTTTCATCTGTGATGACTGACTCCATCATTGCTAATCCATCCTTCATTAACAATCATGGTTTGTGTTTTGCTTATGAAAATGTTAACCCTAATTTCTACCATGATTTCTCTCAAGAAACTAATGGCAATGCAGCCTCTTTTCCCTACCTATCTTCTAATCTTAATGCTTTACCAACTAATCACAAACCCGTCGAATTTTACGATGAAATGATTAACAACAATTCCTCATTACTAGCACAAGTCTTTTCTAATGATACAATGGAAGACATTCTATGCTTGAGACAAAATATCAATATCGAAAATTCAGTCGATCCACTGTCGGTCCCAACTCCAGATAAACTCGAGCATATACCTGCCAAGAGGAAGATTGAAATGCCAGAATTACCAAATGTAGTGGAAGACAAAGTCAACCATGAGAAACTGAAGAAAACTAGGGTTTCAAGAGATAATGTGAGTATTAGTATTTTACTATCTTGGTATCTTCAATCACATCTTTAAAAAATAGTAAAATGGTTATTGTGAGGTTGTGGAATTATTTTAATATCTTCAATCATATCTTTAAAGAAAGTTTAATAAAATATATTTCTCTTTTGTATAGAAAACTAAAAAGAAAGTGCAGCCAAAGAAGAAACAGAAGGTGACGGAAAGAAATGATGGAGAAGATACTACCAACAACAAAGTAGATGGCAATGCGACGATCGCGAGTTCAAGTTCTTGCGGCTCTGACGATGATTTGAATGGAGGCACCGCGATAAACTCAAACTATAAAACAAGAGCTGGTAGAGGTGCAGCAACTGATCCTCAAAGCCTCTATGCAAGGGTGAGTGTGGATCGCTTGATTTTATTGTTTTCGCAGAGTTCATTTTGTGTGTTCGCCTTATGAAGTTAACATATGTTTTGTTTGGTTTACAGAAAAGAAGAGAGAGGATAAATGAGAGACTGAAAGTACTTCAAAACCTGGTACCAAATGGAACCAAGGTTGACATAAGCACAATGCTTGAAGAAGCTGTCCAATATGTGAAGTTCTTACAGCTTCAAATTAAGGTATACACGATTAATCAAGCTTATATACCATCATTTAAAAATTAAAAGTAACAATATTAATAAGTGACATAACTATAACCTTTTAATCAAAGAACAATCACATTTTATATATAAAAATCCAATAAATTTTGATGAGCAAGGGTCAACGGACACTCTTTTCCACCGGCTCTGATATTAATATTAATATTCTCAATAATGATGTTACTAATGCGAAAAATAATCTAAATTTCGTCTAATTTTGAACCCTATTCATGCAGTTGTTAAGCTCGGATGAAATGTGGATGTATGCTCCTATAGCATATAAAGGGATGGACATGGGTCTCTACCAGAAGCTTTCACAATCTTGAAATTAAGAAATTTTTATTTCATTTGCCGGTTAATTATTAATAAGTTAACTAAACAGACGAAGAGATTATAATTTATATTTCTGTTCTGACTAATTGTAATTATGAAATTCATTTTTTTCTGATCGCGTGAGAAGTAATTCTCATGGTTATATTTATATGTATATCAAGAAAATATTGTATTTAGTGAATATTAATAAATAAATTTTAGTGGTGGCTTATTTTATATGAAAGTTGTGTTCTTTAGTTTCAAGATCCATTATTAAAAACTATATAAAGAAGCAACCTCTTAATGCATATATGGGTTGTAACCCTGGCTTAGGGTGTTTTCCAAAAAAAAAAAAAAAAAAGAAATATGTGGTTGTGCTTTATACACATGTCCACACATCTATGCAATTCACTTCATCTCTGTCCTCTGCCTAGAGTCAATTGGGGGAGATCAAATTTTTCGGCTCGAGCCCTAGAAACTTCAATTCATTCATCCAAACGACAAACATGGTGCAGTGCATATTTCTTCTCTCCGATTCCGGGTATGACACATTTCTTCTCTGTGTTTGTTGATTGAGAATTGAAATTTTGAATCGCAATTGTAGAGAGGTCATGTTAGAGAAGCAGTTGACTGGACACCGTGTTGATCGATCTATATCTCAACCTCATTCCTTCAAGGTATTCCTTTCGGGTTCGATTGTTTGTCGTTAGGGTTTAATCATGTTTCAGTTTTTGAAATTAGGTTTTGGCAGTGATTGCTTGACCAACACATTATCTTTTCCAAATTGTACGTGAGGGGATCACGTTTTTGGCCTGTACTTAAGTTGAAATGCCACCATTGATGGGGATTGAGGTTAGTGTAGTTGAGGTTTTCTTCTCTAAAACCTATGTTTTTTTTTATAAATCAATAATCATACATAACATAAATTATTATTTTTTTAAATCCAAAATTGTCATTATTTTGCTGATAAGATTTGATTAACAGATATATCCAAATAAATGTCTATACATTTTGGATCATAGGAACTATTTGTGTCACTTAAAATGTTCGATATGATATTTTTCACCTTTCTGTTGTTTTTTTTTTCTATTATTTTTTTTTTCAATTGTATCAGAACACTATGCATTCTAAAGAATTTAAGATGAATCAGAATTGGTTTGTTAGTTTAACAAGGCTTTGGTTTCTAAGCTTTGTTGATTTAGACATTTGGTATATGATCTCTTCTGTTGGGAGTAGCAATAGATGTATTGCTATGAATGGGATTGTACTATGTATGTTTGTTTGTTATTCACTTATTTGTAGCAAGTGTTCTATGTTAAAGCATAAAACACTTTTGTGATATGATCACTAGCTGAATTTATACATGTTCCATCCATTTTTTTTTATACGGAGAAGTTTTTTATATTGTTGTTTTCTTTAAGGTCTTTGAAGATTTTAAATTGTTAGTTATAACTATATATATAGCAAAGTGTTTATTTTCTTTATACAACTGCATATGCTAAAAGGTTCATACACATCCAAGAGGATAAAGTTGGAGTGCTTTTTTCAATCTTGGAGGTGCAGAAACACTTCATGATGTTCAGCCCTTTCTGTATAATCTATGTCCGTTTCAAGCCTAGAACAAGAGGTGTTAAATGGGGTGTGTTCATGGGTTGACGTGTCAAACCCAAACACACGTCATCTTGATGTATGTAAAATAATTATGTTTAATCTATATAATTTGATGCTATTTTTTTAATCTTTTAGATGTCGATGTAAAATCGTCGATTGGTTTAAGTCATGACTCATGACCTATAGTATTTTTTTATTTATAAAAGTAAACTGAGCAACCGTGGACTGAACACACCCGTTTAACTAAAGGTGGTTGCGCTTTATACCGAAACTAACCTGAACCGTTTAGACTAAACCGACTCATTCATCCAAACGACAAACATGTTGGGTAAAATTTATGAGATACATTTAAGAGAAGCCCGTTGTACAAGCTGGTTTTTTTTGTGTAGCCAATACAAGCTTCCAATGTGAGGTATCAAACTGACCTATTTTATTTGTTATCCAACCCACCCATTTTCCACATTTAATCGGCATATAGGACTTTTGAACTTCTTATAACTTAAGCTTTCATAATAGTTTAGGATTCCAGGTATACAACTATTACTGAGTTGAGGGGATATTATTCCTTGCAGGTGATTCTTGACACAATCCACGTTGATTGACATCAAAGCTATGGTGTCTGAAAGCTGATAGAATAGGCAATATGACCGAAAGGAATTCATGTAACAAACCTTTGGCTTTCAATTAATCTATACTATATTATAATGCATGAGGGAGGGATTCCCAAAAGTTAAGAACTTCTTCCCCCCTTATTTATAAATAAACCCCTAAAATGAGGGTAAAGTGGTCTTTTAATCCATAATTATTTTTTAGTCCCTCAACTTATTACACTTAAATCCATAAGTTTTAACAAAATTATAGATAATTAGTTACATTTTTCTCCTTTCTAAACAAAGTTATAATTATTTTACGTATTCTTGCAATATCTTATAAACTACAATATTTCAAAAAAATCCAAAGGCACCATGATGACCTACTCATTTTGGTCGACGTTTTGATAGTTGTCTTGTTCAGGATCGACGTACGAATTAAAATGTACAAGTAAATGATGTCTTAGTGTCCAAGTGATTAAAATCTCAACGTACTTTAAGATTAAAAACATCACAAATAAAACACAGATTAAAAACTAAAATCATAATCGCTTTTAAAATTAAAAACTATTGTTGAAGAATTGGTTGAAAATTACCTTTACACTTTAATTAAATTAAATATATCAACAAACTAACATACTTTAAAGGAGTAACAAAATCTTATAGTTAACTGAGCGGGAAAGCTTTTTAAAATTTAAACCTCTTAATTGTAGTGATAAGGCTTTTTGAAATTTAAACCTCTTAAAATTTAAACAAACCAACATACTTTAAAGAGGTTCTTTTGAGTGGCGTGTTTCAATTTTAAATTTTAAATGGCTTTGAAAGAGGGAGAAAGCAATGAGTGAGAGAGTCAGATCTTCAAAACAAACTCTCCACGTTCTTAAACCTTACTCCCATTTGCACCGCTTTATTTTCTTCGCTTTCATGGCTCCTCAGAACCCACATTTTTCAGTCCACAAATTATCTCTTTCTCTTGAATTCCTCAGGTTCCATCATATCTTCCTTCGATTTTCATTTGATTTACAGTGGATTACTGTTAATATTAATGCGTATGATGGTGTGGTGGTGTTATTAATGTCGGATGTGCGTTTAGGGCATGTGTTTTAGGGTTTGGATTTGCTGCAAAGTCGACTCAGGTGCTTTAGGGTCTGGTTTCCGGCGACTTAAAAAACACGACATATGCTTCGTATTTTTCAGATCTAGAACGAATTTTGGTGGTTCCGGCATGGTTGTCGGCAGTGGCAATGGAACTGTAATAGTAATAAGGTGTCCACTTTACTTTATCTTTGTTATTGTTTTATGTCGGTTGTTGAAGTTGATTTCTCCTGATTTCATTGTGTAGGTGAAAAAGGGAATGTGGGCCTTTATTAGCCTTTCTGCTGCTGTTCTATGGTAATTTTCAAAGGTATTCATATTCTGCTATTTTTGTGTGTGCTATTTTAATGTCTATATATGCATTTGGTGTTCTTATCGTCCCATTTTGGGATCTAAATACTTAAAAAATGTGTTGTTTTCTACCATTTATGTGGTTTTAGCAAAAAAAAGAATTGAAGTCAGTACCACTTTATCATGAGTTGAATTGAATTTATGTTGCATATAACATTGGTGCAAGCTGTTATATATTATAGATTTATTGTTATTGAAGTTAACAAAATTTTAACCCATTTACATCTATTGCAAGCTCCTTCGAATGTACATCGTATAATTTTTTTGTATTTGGTGGAAAAAAAAACTTATACCCAGGTTGCCAATTTTTTTACGTAGAAAACCTGTAATTAAATAATATTGTCAAACTCAACACGAACAACCGGCAATTGTGGTTTGTTGCAGCACTTTTTGTACACCAGCAAAAGTGTCCAGATTTAAGCGTTTTAAAGCGTTATTTGCATTTAAAAGTAATGTAAGCAAATTTGTTTATTGAATCATGCAGAGTACTTATCTCCAGGTTGGTTTTTGGTCACCCAATACGGGGCATGTATCAGCATCCGTGAAGGACATGGTGTAGGTATTTTTAAAATTTATTATCTAACTTCATCTTAACTACCAAAAATACTTATTCATTTTCTTGTGTTAGTCTTCATATAAAAATGAGAACTCATTTTTTTGTGGTATTCAAGTAATAACATCTGAATTGCCCAGAAAGCACGCTTAATTTCAAATGTAAATGTGTAATAAAATCTATAGGTGGCAAGGTTGGCAGGTCAGTCGGGTTGGGTTATGGGTCAAAATGGCTATACTATTTGGGCCCACTATAACTGGTTAAGCAGGTCGGGTCAAAAGGGCTATACTATTGTTCACTATGCTCCATCTGTTGTACCTTGTGCTTGTACAACCATCCACAAAATATTCTCAAATTCTTGACCAGCAGTGATCTTTTTTATCCAGGCTGTTCAATTACTCTGGAGATATGGTTCATAATCAATTAAATTTATACACTAAGTTGTTTGTCATGTTTGAAGCGCAGGTAAGAAGTTATTTGTATTATTACGTTGAATGATAATATTTGCTACACTTTGATCTTCGATGGCAACTTTCTTAGCAACTTCAAGTTTGTTATTTGGTTACCAGATCGTTTCTTCTCTCCCGCATGATTCCTCCAGCCTTCTTCAACATGTGTTCATGTCGTCTACTGGAAGCTGTGGAGGTTGATGTTAATACAGGAAGCCGGGCCTGTATTAACTTTTGACAACCTCACCAAATCTGTAGGTTTTCTTTAAAATTACATTTATCTAATATATTATGATGAAAAACTTATATACTCGGTTTCGCTTCCTATTCTTATATTATAGAAGTTTCAATGCTTTGTAATAGGCATCGTGTAATGAAGTGGAAAAAAAAACGGTTACAATTAATCTCCAAGTCGCTGCTGATCCAATCAAGGTGTGTGTTCTAAAAAAATTAACATTTGATCGATTGTAGTTATTACATTATATTAAAGTACGTAATTTAGGTTGCTGACTATAAAGTACAGGGGATAGGGTATAATGATTAAGTTGAAAAGATCACAAAGAAGGTTTTCATAATTTTATATTTTGTTAAAATGTTTAAATTTGTAATATGTTCATGCTAAAATTCTATATTTTTTTATTTTGACAGGCTGAGAGTGTTAACATTAGCAGAGATGTATCGGGTGAGGGTGTGCATCAAGCCTTATTAAAATGCTAGAAGGGACGTGTGTACTTGTTTTTTTTCAGTTAGTTTATTTCAAAAAGTGTTTATTTCATAAAGATGTATTGTAGTACATTAAATTCATTTACTCTTAACTTGGGTGAAGACTAGAGTTTTTTACGACCTTTTATAGCATAAAAAATGCTTACATTGTTTTTGTTATTAAGGTAACTTTTATAGCACATGACCACCAAAAATTATACTGATAGAAGTACTAGACAATATATCACAAGACAATTGATAAAGTAACGGAAATGAGTATCGGGTTGCAAATTGTTGTTGCTGCAATCGTTTAACCAAACCGAACCTTTCATATTTTCATATACTTCTAACTTTTATACATCGAGTTCATGTATTTCATATTTTATACTACCACTTCATTTATATATTATTCTGGTTCATGTTTTTATACATCCAAATCATGTATTTATATCTCATTTCATATATTTTGAAGCAAACATAGTGCTGTTTTGGCTATTAACCGAAATTAAAAAAAAAAAACTGAACTAAAAACCATCATTCAAACCGAATAAACCGAACTGATTAACCAAAAAACGCTTGATCAATAAACTAGACTAACCGATAGCTTCGATTGAGGATAATAGCCGAACCGGTCGAATCATGCACACCACGATGAAATAGACTTATCGATGACCTCGATTATGACGTATATCTACCACAATGATGCTACAATAAATATTATACGAACAAAAAACTATCAGAAACGAGCACCACAATCCAAATTATCACCCCCGCCGCATCGCGCGGGCACCCTACTAGTATGATACATATGTAAGAACCCCGCCGCATTGCGGCGGGTACTAATTTCTAGTTAAACATTATAAAGAAGCAACTTCTTGGTGCATATGTGAGTTGTAACCCTGGCTTAGGGTGTTTTCCAAAAAAAAAAAAAATCTTGTGGTTCAAATTGATCCATTTGTGACCGACTTTATCAATATCTGGTTGCATCCCCTCTCTCTCTCACCATTGTCTCCATCTCCATCTTCACATTGTCTCCATCTGAAGGAATTTTACCAGGTACCCTACATTTTTGTGGTTCAAAAAAATCCTGTGTTTCACAAAGTATGTTGTACAATAGATTATTTGTTGTACCCATGGCTACCTTACCTCTCTTTGCTACGTGTTGCCTCTTCATCTCCTACTTTCTTTTGCGTGTCTTCATCAATTTAGAGATAGAGAGAGGGACTCTGGAGACGAGGGATGGCCGGTGGAGGAGATCGATGGTTGCGACGGTACCCATGTTTCAACTGTAGCGCGCAGCAAGCCATCACCGATTGTTCCCACGATTCGTCACCACAGACCCGCTGAAAATCGTGTTCGCTTTTACTATTTTTTTGTCCAATCTTCTACCTAAATCTCTTAAAGAAAGGTGAAATGGGGAAATCGCCGAAGACAAAAGATGCCGCTGCTCTTTTTCACTCTCTTCGATCTGCTTATTCAGCTACTCCAACTAATTTGATTGTTATCGTTTCTTCTCTCGATCTAATCGCCTATATCTATGTGTTTTTAAATTTTTTTATTGACCTAATTTTTGATAGATTTGATGATTGTTGATTGGAGTTTTGGTGCAGTTGATTCGTTCTACTCTTAAGTTGGCTGGAATCTGTTTTCCAGGTACTTCTTATCTTTTATCAACCTAATTTAGAAAATATGGTACGGTTGATTGGAGACTTGATGATTGTTGATTGAATGATTGTTGGCTGGAATCTTTTTTAATGGTTTATATGTTATTTATTTATTTATTGTTAGTTATTGTTCATCCTTTTTAATCAACATTATATCTTATTTATTTATTGATAATTATCGAGATTCTGGTGATCACTATGAATATGAGTTGCCATAAGGTTTTGTCAAGGTCCAGGGCATTGGGCCAAGTAAGTTCGAACCACAATACATTGTATTGGCCAAACAAAAGATTAAGAAGGTGGATGAGAAAGTTGAAAGGTAATACATATATATTTTCATATAAGATTAAATATTTTAGCATTAGTCTTTTTTTTTATTTTGCTTTAGGATTCAGCAAAGAGTATTGTCATCACAAAGCACAGTAGTCTAAAGGGTCAGTTGGAGTTTTTTTACTAAATCGAGTTTGTTTCTTTTGTTAGTGAAGAGTTGGTTAAATTGAGTTGAATTTTCTACTGTTAGGCTTTTGTATGATGTGAATGTTGAGGAGTTTTTGCTATTTTTGGTTAAATGCGCCTGATACTGATCTCAATTCTCACAATCCAAAGGCAAAGATTAATCATGCTATGAAAGCGTGATTAGGTGTAATTGCTTAAATATTGCTATTGTTATTAACGTAATGGTGACACGTTAAAAAGACACGTGGGTAAAAGGAAAAAAGAAAAACTGTCCCAAGGGGTGTAAAGGGGTTTGTTATGTTATTGGTCCTGTGAAAAAACAACAATAAGAACCAACAATGTGTCCATGCTGGTAAGTTCTTTTGTTGGTAGTTCATCATAAACTTTTGAGGCTCACACTTCTGTCATTCTTGCATTGCATTTTACTATTTGAAAACTTTTCATAAATCTATCTTTAATAATTAAGTTATATCTTATATCGTTTTCAAATATGTCTTGAATGTTTTTGTGGGACTTAATCTTTTTTTGATGTTGTTAAGCGTCTGGTACATGGGTTTTGCAGAAAGCATGGATGGTAAAGGAGGGTATGCAGAAAACATGGTTGATAAAGGAGTGTTGGAAACCGAATTGCTGGGAAAAGATAGATTTGAAAGAAGAAATCAAACAACTTAACTGAGAACTCATGTTACAGGACACATACGAGCGATTACGAATGGAAACCGAATAATCCATTTCATCATGGAGCGTGAAACAAATGGGATTCATAAGTTGTATAAATAAGACATATGAAGAAAATGCCTCGCTCACACGCAGGAAAAATTACAAGGCCCCGCGGGGCAACGCCCGCGGGTCTAAATTCTAGTATATTATAATTTTGCAACATATTGTTGCATTGTTAGTGGTACTCTATGCATAAACTCTTTATATGCTTATTTATGTTGTAGTGCATCTAATATTGTTTGTACACTCTTTGTCTTCTATTGATTGGTTAGATATGACGGTCTTGCTACATGTTAAACCCTAGGTCGTCTCTCCACCGCCAGAATACCATAGCAACAACAAAAGGAGCAGCATCGCTACAGAGCCCTATGGCTTCTTCTTCAATCCAAACATTCTCATTGACACCCACAAGATTCTGGTCACTCTCGATTAAACGAATCGGAATACAAACAAGAACTCAAGCGTGATCTCTGGTAATGTTCTCGCAACCCCTTTTGATTTCTTAATTCATCCAACATATTATGTTATTCAATCTTAAATTTTTGTGGGTATTGTTTTGGAAATTTGCAGGGTGTTGTCAAATTTTGCGTTTACTTTTTTGATTATATCGGTTATTACAGGGATAACAACATTGTATAACAGTGGGTTGAGGTTTGGTGGGCCTATTGTGTTGGTGTATGGATAGTTGGTTGCTGGTGTGTTCACCATGGCTGTGGGTTTGTCTATTTTTGAAATTTGTTTATCTTATCCAACTTCTGGTGGTCTTTATTATTGGAGAAACTTGCTGGTCATAGTTGGGCACCCTTTCCCTCTTGGATCACTGGTTGGTAAAAATCAATTTAATTTCTTTACATATAATAACCATATAAATATAAAAGTATGATCTGAATGAATGATAGACAGGATACAAGACTTTTTATGAAGAAGAAAATCTCAAACTTCAAAATACATGGTTAAGGCCTTGAGGGAATAGGAAAGAGATAAGATGTAGTAGCAACTGGTAAGGGTGGAGAACATGGCTCTCTATGTTGCTTATACCCAAAATTACCTGAGTACGGCGATGAGGATTGGAGCTCGAACATCGTCGCTCATACGATTACTATTGCTGACTCCGTTGACCGGCGAAGAATCGGAACCGGTTTAAGAGCCCCATGCTTTAGCTTCATAAAGGTACTTTTTCATATCTTTTGTTTTGACTTTTGAATTTGATATTTTTGGTATATAGGTTTATATGTTTTGTTTAGTGTGATTGTTGTTGTAATTAAATCAGTTATTATAAATGCCATCTTTTGTTATAGTTTGAGACATTGTTGTTGTTATTTAGATCGATATATTATAAATGCCTTTTTTGTTTAGTGATTATGAAAAACTACTACTAACCAAATTGTAATCAAATTGTGAAAACAAGAAACACATAACATATAATAATTAGATTGGTTATGCAGATGAGAAACATGCAATTACTTTCAGATCCTGGATTGATCATGCAATTGTAAAACTCAAGCCAGACCCCGATTCGATTTATCGCAAGCTTATTTCAGGTCATTATCTTCTCCTTTAACCTCAGTAATAATAATCGATATACAACTTTTAAATCTATATGAATCATTTAGTTTGTTTGGTCCAGTTTAAACTTCGTTCGAAATCTTGCAACCAAATAAAGCCAATGGCTACAGCCGTAGCCCAAGCCCTGCATGCGAACAAAGACCTTGGTTGACCATGATGGCGGTGCAGCTCAGGGTAGCCCGGTTGATGAAGATAGTCCAGTTATCGAAGGAAGTCCAGCCGATGGTGATGAAGAGAATCGATAAGTATCCAAAGGTGTCTTTTGGTTCTAAGTAGTCAAAAGTAAGACTTTGAAAACTATCGTTTATGGTAATGTGTTTTGTTGTTGGGGAACGCTTTAATTCGGTTGGTTAGCAAGTTTTTGGTATCATGCCTTTAGTTCATTAACTAAACATTAGTTCATTCTTTGTAGCTAGAATAGTAGATGTGGCCGCAACAAACATGGGGTACGCCGCTGCAACGCGCAGCGGGTAAAACTACTAGTTAAATTTATATTTCAATCCGGTGGCCAAACAGATTATGCAACATAGTACAACTGTTTATTGCTTATATTAAAGTGACATTTATATGATCATGTGTAGAGTCACATAAAATGAGTTAACTAACCTTTTTGATTTTCAACGGTTCTTATTTTATCATTGGTGTGGTTCATATATTATGTTTTATTAAGATTTTATAATTATTTTATTATACATATCATATTTTATGTAAAATTTTAGTGCTAAAACCCCTACATTATGACATGTAATTAACAACATGCTTAATTTTGTTGGTATTATGATGTGAATTTTTTTGCACTGTTGATATTAATGTATGATCACGATTTGTTTAAATTATAACGTACTTTTGTGTTGTTGAGTTTTGATATTCAGAGTTGAGATACTGCTATAACGAACGGAACACGTGTATATATATTTTATTACTATAAATAAGCAACAAAAAATATGCAATACAACTTGTACATTGTGCTTCTGGACTTTTTCAAAAAAAAACTTGATTTTTTACTTTTAATCCAAAAGTTTTTACCTTTTGCAATTTTAACCCTACATAATTTTTTTTTTGTTAACTTTAACCCAAAACTTTTCATTATTTGCAATTTAACTTCACAACTTTTGTCACTTATACTTTTCATCTTTCATAAATTTTCGTTTTACGTATAGTTCTAAATTTTTCAAGTTAATACGACGCAACGTACGACTGTGGTTCAACTTTTTTATGTTTTGTTTCAAATTTTGCTAGTTAACGGCGCAACGTGCATGTGTGGTTTAATGTTTTTACCTCTATTTTTTCATATTTGACAGGTTCGTCGCAACACGCAGATCCTAGGTCAACTCAGTGTTGGTGGTCGATAACGGTGGTGTGGCATTAGTACTATTTGACAGTGTTTTACGCCCCGCCGCAACGCGGAGTGTGCTTTGGAGGGTTTTCAAAGAAAAAATGGTTATGCATATGGTTGTTGTAACCTTGGCTTTGGGGGATTTCCAAAAAAAATTTTGTTTTTTTTTTACATTTCACCCAAAAGTATTTCATAAATTACTTTTAACCCAAAATTATTTATTTTTTTAATTTTACTCCAAACTTTTTATCTTTTGCAATCTATCCTCACAACTTTTTTTACTTTCAACTTTGGTCATTTATAGTTTTCATTTTCCGCAATTTTTTTCGTTTTATGCTTTGTTCTAAATTTTGTGACTTAATACATCGCAACGTGCGTCTTTAGTTTAATGTTTTTACGTTTCGTTCTAAATTTTGCAAGTTAACACGACGCAATGTGCGTTTGTGGATGAACGTTTTTACATCGTCTATTTTTTTCCCGTTTGACAGGTTTAACATAACATGCGGGTCGTATATCGACTTAGTTATAACTAAAGAATCCCCGCCACATTGCGGCGGGTCGCAATCCTAGTTTTGGTTAATGTTACAACTTTTTTTTGTTTTCTTTATCTTATGTCATGGTGTGCGATACCGATCGATCTCTCACCGTGCCCACGTCGCGGCGTCGTTTAGTTTATTCCGAGTGGTTGGAGTAAAGAAACTTTTAGTTCATGGCATTATACTTACTATTTGGTGGGTAATTTTAAGGTTTGGTAACGATACGTTGTTTGATTGAGGGGAGGGGGCAGTGGCTTCTGTTTTTTTGTTAGGAGTGAATTTAAAAGAGTAGAAGATGAATTACAAACTTGGTACATATGATGAAATTTGTTTATTTGACCTTATTCTATAAGGTCACTAGCATTTTAGTTTTATAAGATTTAGAGGTTGAAGTAGATTTTATCTTTATAAAACTGCTGTATATAAAAAAAGAATGGAAATTAATTTTTGTCTAACTTTATAAATTTCAAAAGATCCTTCAACTTAATAGAAAAAAAAAACAACTGAGTTAGTGGTTATATGAAAATTTATAAAAATTGTGTGACAAAACTATTAATTTTTTTTATAAGAACCGCATGTATATTCTGTTTTATATATATATATATATATATATGACAAAATTAATTAATTAAATAAAAGATTTTAAAAAGAATTTAAGTAACTTGCCAAAATCGTCCCCAAGGTTTTATATTTGTCAGTTTCATGCAAATCTCCTTCAACTTAGCAGTAAAAGTAAACTAACTTAGTTGTTTGGATGAAAATGATAAAGGTGAATGGCTATTTGGCACAAAAATCGTCATTTTAGATGAAACTAGCAAACGGACATAAACCTCAGGGACGATTGTGTCAATTTACTCTTTTTTTTATTTAACTTGTTATAGTTAAAACTAACTTTTTATTTTATACATTTTTACTTAATGGTGTTGCTTGCATTTAAATTAAAACCTAGATGGTCTAATATTAATCCATCGATATACCAACTAACAATACATTCTAGCCAACATCTCCAACGACTCGTCACGAAGCACGACCTCAAATACTAGAAAGCAACATAGTACAATTAACACACACAATTTTTAACTAAATAACAAACTAACACGATGTAAGATTAAATATATATTAATTATATATCTTTACAACCATCATTATCATATATATATATATATATATATATATATAGGTATGGGATCAGGAGAAAACACTCAAAAGTGTGAGAACGGTGAGAACGGATTCTGGCGTAACACGTGGCACGCGACATAGTGAAGGGCGGAGGGGCTTTTTTGTCCTTTTATATTCTTTTCTTAAACGTGTCTCACATCACCTTTCTATTTTTTGGCGTTTAACAAATATGCGACGTTTTTATTATTTTTTTAGATCAAGAGCATAGTAAATATTTTGGCGTTTTAACTAAGTATGGCTTTGATTGTTGTGACAATTAAGATGCAGGCCTATAATGTAAAAAACATCAGTAATTTTCTTGATGTTTATTTTTTTCTATCAATTGTTGTGCCATGTAGGATGAAAGCCTATAATGTGACAGCCAATTATGGTATTTAGAAAAGATAAACAAATTCAATTTTCCATGTGTCACACCTCAACCGATGGCTGAATCATCGGGGCGTGGCACTGAGCGAAACAGATTGTTCAAGAAAATCCACAACAACTATTAAGTGACAATATCTTTAATGTTAATATCCCATACTATTAACAGATAAAGCAAAAATAGTCATTACAGATATCAGTCTCAAAAACAAAATACTATTCCGACAACTCAGATTTTTATTCGGTGGGTTTCTAGACTTCCTACTTGGTTCATCACAGCATAGCATCCTAGCAACCTGTCACATACATTAAAATAAATTCAATACATAAAAATGTAAAGGTGAGTACACAAGTGTGCATAGCATATAGTAGTGAAAGCGTTTACGCATAACCAGCATGTATCACGTAACGGGTGAAGCATGTAACTACCAAACAATGATTACAGCTTAACCACAAAACTATGTTGTAGAGTATGCGCGACACATGTTCAGCGAACACGTGAAGTAAAGTGATGTGATCCCTAGCAACCCTTATCCACGACAGGTGCTGAGTTCAAACTATAGTACTATCATTACTAGAGGCGGTATAGTGTAACACTGTATAAGCATAGTACAAGCATTCATAGATCACGTATAGCATGCGGGAGTGGTTAGCGTTGTAAAGTGTTTGTGTTGTGTGTTGTGTTTTGGTGTAGAACGTATGTAACACCCAAAGTGCGTTAAAAGAAAATGGGTTTGAGTATACTCACAGTGTGTGTTTAAACAAAACACAGACTTGATTGGATTGAATGGAGCGTGTTGGAGTTAGCCTCTGAACAGTAGCATACTTCGTTGAGCGTTGAACAGTGCGTAAACAGAATGTTGGATGGGTAAGTGTCGAATGGTGATCCGAACGAATGAGTCTCCATTCGAGCGGATGGTCCTCTGGACGGATGGTCATCCGAGCGGATGACCATTCGAACGGATGGCCATTCGAATGAGGTGTGTTTGTTTGCAAAATTGTTAAAGTTCGAAGTTTAATCTTAACGTTTTAAACATTGGAAATTAAAAGGGACAGGTCATTTGGTCGGATGGTCATCTGATCGGATGGCCACTCGAGTGGGCGATCTGTTATATTGAAAATTTGTAAAATTTTCTAAGTAAAGGTTTTGAGCTTAGCGGAGACGGCGTGACGACGTGTTAAACAACGGGAATACACCAAGCCTAGCTCATTCGATCAAATGGTCTCAGCCCATTCGGTCAAACTTACTGTTCTTGATGAAGATCCATGTTCAACCCGTTAGTCAGTCATCTCTCCGGTGGAAATCCGTTTTCAAGCCGGCTCTTGACTAAGGAACGAGTAGAGAGCCTGAATGAGTCCAGATTCCGTCGGTTTGAAGAAAAGTTGAAAACAGTTGAAAGTGTTGAAATCTTATTGTGATTGAGTTAAAAAGTGTGGAAATTCTTTAGATCAGTACCAATCTTGATGAAAAGATGATCCTTAACCGTTTGCCGGAGCAAAACGGGTGGGAAGCACCTTTAAAAGGTCCAAATTAGTGATTTCAGAGAAAAAGTTGGTGTTTGTGTGTGATTTTGGTGAAGAAGATGATGTAGAAGTGTTTAGAGATGAAGGTTGTACAAGATTTGAGGAGAAAAGCTTACCAAAAAGCCTTGAATCGCATCTAAAAGTGACTGAGAGCGACTTGAGTGCGTGTGATCGGATGGAGGTGTCAAATCAGTGAAAGGGAGGTGTACGACGAAGTTTATAGAGTGAGAGAGAGGTAAGGTCGGTGCGCGCAGGTGGCGTTTGGTCGGATGGCGTCCAGTCGAATGGCCATCCGATCGGATGGTCATCCGGACGGATGTCCATTCGATCGGATGTCCATTCGGACAGCCGTGTTGTGCGAGTTAGTTTTCCAATCTTTATTTCGTGTGTTAAGCGTTGCGTTGCGTTTAAGCGAGTTGTGAGTAAGCGTTTGAGCGTGTGAGCGTTGCATTGAGATGACCACATAACATTAAACAAATAATCACACAATTAACACATATAATAACCTGAATGCATAAAAAGTAAATCCGCGTTTCGAGTTTGCGTTGAGTTTGCTTTGCGATTGGGTTTTAGGCTAAATGAGCGATGTAACATGCGATAAGTTGTGTTTAAGTGATAAGCGTTATAGAATGCGTTTAAATGCGATGACTGCGTTTTGAATAAGCGTTGTAATAAGCGTTTAAAATGTGTGTTGCAAAATATAGTTTAAACCCATTAGCGATAATCGAAATCTCGGGAATACAAGCGATAGCGAAAGAAAAGACAGCGACAAGTAATGACCCGGAAAGTCGGGTTGTTACAGCCTCCCCTACTTTATGGAATTTCATCCCGAAATTAAGGAGCAGGCGTAACAAAGAGTTATGGATATTTAGCTTTCATATCACTTTCGAGTTCCCAAGTGAACTCGGCGCCGCGTTTGCCTTCCCAGCGAACCTTCACTATAGGAATGTGAGAGCGTCGAAGTTTCTTGGTCTCTCGGTCCATGATTTCTACTGACTTTTCCACAAAGTGCAGAGTTTCGTTAACTTGCAAATCTTCAAGAGGAACATGAAGATTTTCTTCAGCTAGGCACTTCTTGAGGTTCGAGACGTGGAAGGTCGGATGTACGTTGCTGAGTTCCTCCGGTAATTTGAGTCGGTAGGCCACTTTACCAATTCTTTCCAGAATCTTAAAGGGTCCCACGTATCGTGGCGCTAGCTTTCCTTTCTTGCCGAATCGGATCACCCCTTTCCAAGGTGAAACCTTTAGGAGTACGTGATCACCAACTTCGAACTCAAGGAGCTTGCGGCGTTTATCGTCGTAACTCTTTTGTTTACTCCGAGCTTTCAAGAGATTATCTCGTATCTGGAGGATCTTTTCAGTCGTTTCTTGTAATAAGTCAGGACCGGTGATTTGAGCGTCTCCGATCTCGTGCCATACAATAGGCGATCGATATTTTCTACCATATAATGCCTCAAAGGGTGCCATTTGGATACTAACGTGATAACTGTTATTGTACGAGAATTCTACTAAAGGTAAATGTGTATCCCAATTACCACCAAAATCTATAACGCACGAACGAAGGATGTCTTCAAGGGTGCGAATCGTGCGTTCAGTCTGACCATCGGTCTGGGGATGAAATGCGGTACTGAGGTTAAGAGTCGTACCGAGAGCGGATTGAAATGTCTCCCAGAGACGCGAGGTAAATCAACCATCGCGGTCAGAGATGATGTCACGAGGTGTCCCATATCGACAAATGACTTCGTCGGTATAGATTTGTGCTAATCGTTCAACCTTATAATCTTATCGTATCGGTAGAAAGTGAGCAGATTCTGTAAGACGATCAACGGTAACCCAAATGCTATCATGCCCTGATGGCATGCGAGGGAGTTTCGTAATAAAATCCATAGCTATACTCTCCCATTTCCACATCGGGATCTCAGGTTGTTCGAGTAAGCCAGAGAGTCGTTGATGTTCGGCCTTTACTTTCGAGCAAGTTAGGCATTTCGAAACATAGAGAGCGATATCCTTCTTCATTCCTGGCCACCAATACCTGGCACGGAGCTCCTGGTACATCTTGTCGGCACCGGGATGAATGGAATATCGAGATTTGTGGGCTTCAATTAGAAAAATCTCAATGAGATTATTGCGACTAGGTATCTAGATGCGATCGAGATAATGAAAGATACCATTCGGTTTGTTCACTAGTTGGTTTTCAGTTCCAAGAATTCTTTCTTCCTTCAAAGTGCTTTCGAGAAAACAAGCGTGTTGAGCGTCGCGAATGAGGGCTTCGAGGTCGTGTTGGGCTTGAGTGTCGCGAATGCTATACACATAGCTTCATCGACTGAGGGCATCGGCTACGACGTTTGCCTTGCCTGAATGGTAGCGTGTCTCACAATCGTAGTCGTTGAGAAGTTCAACCCATCTGCGTTGGCGCATGTTTAGTTCTTTCTGGTTTAAGATGTGTTGTAGGCTCTTATGGTCAGTGAAGACCGTACACTTGGTACCATAAAGGTAGTGTCGCCAAATCTTCAACGCAAAAACAACTGCACCGAGTTCGAGATCGTGGGTTGTGTAGTTCTTCTCATGGACCTTGAGTTGGCGAGATAAGTACACGATAACCTTATCTCGTTGCATAAGAACACAACCAAGACCGAGGTTAGAGTCATCACAATAAAGAACAAAGTCGTCGTTTCCATCAGGTAGCGTGAGTATGGGAGCTTTGCAAAGCATATGCTTGAGAATTTGAAAGGCATCCTCTTGTTCGGTTCCCCAAACAAAAGTCTTGTCCTTATGCGTCAAAGAGGTGAGAGGAATGCCGATTTTATATAAATCAGTGATAAATCGACGGTAATATCCCGCAAATCCGAGAAAAGAACGAACTTCGGACGGGGTTTTTGGTGTAATCCAACTCTTAACTGCTTCAATCTTCGTGGGATCGACGTGAATACCTTGACTGTTGACGATGTGACCGAGGAATTGAACCTCCTCGAGCCAAAATTCACACTTGGAGAACTTGGCGTAGAGGCGATTCCCTTGGAGAAGTTCGAGTACCAAACGGATATGTTACACGTGTTCGGCTTTTGACTTCGATAGATAAGGATATCATCGATAAACACGATGATGAAGTGATCAAGAAAGGGTTTACACACGCGATTCATCAAAATCCATGAAGAGCGCGGGGGCGTTTGTAAGACCAAAAGGCATGACCACGAATTTGTAATGGCCATAACGGGTACAAAAACCGGTTTTAGGGATGTCCTGCTCTTGAATTCACAGTTGATGGTAACCAGAACGTAGGTCGATCTTAGAGAAGCACGTAGCGCCTTGCAGTTGATCAAATAAATCGTCGATTTGGGGTAGAGGGTAGCGATTCTTGATAGTAAGTTTATTGAGTTCCTTATAATCGATGCACATTCGGAATGATCCATCCTTCTTTTTCACAAAAAGGACAGGTGCACCCCATGGAGATGTGGTAGGGCGTATGAAGCCTTTATCAAGTAATTCCTGGAGTTGACTAGAAAGTTCACGCATTTCCGACAGTGTGAGACGATAAGGGGCTTTTGCATCAGGGTTTGCTCCAGGGATGAGATCGATACGAAATTCGATATCACGAGTCGGGGGTAGACCAGGTAAATCATCAGGAAAGACATTAGGAAAATCACGAACCACAAGTACATTTACATCGGCTTCTTTTCCTTCTCCGCTACTACAATGTGAGCCAAGAAAGCCTTGTATTCCTTTCGGAGATACTTGCATGCTTGAATGCATGACATAAGTTTCAGTTCCTTCGAGGATACTTCGCCATAGACAGAGAGTTGGTCACCGTTTGTGTCGCAACCCCCGAACCCTACCCCAGGAGCGGGCGGTCGCGAGGACAGTATCAGTGGTATCGGTGTTTATTAATTTGGCAGCAGAAATTTACATCAGGACCGTAGTTAGGAAATAGTTTATCAGAGTAAAACACCACACATTTATAAATAATAAATACATGGGAAAAACCCAAGTTTCCATTGATAATATGTTTATAGGGGTAAACCCTAATTTATTGAAATAAAACTTCTTTCTTGTTTAGGTAACTTTTATAGCCACTTTTCCAAGTCTTCAGTGCTCTCCGGCTGCCTTCTATTGGCTTTCACATTTTGTTACCTAAAACACGTTTTAAAAAGTTTTATCAGCAAGAAATACTGGCGAGTGCATCCCAGTTTAATCAAAACAATTTTTATCACTTTACAGTATTGAGGGCATCCGCAATTACATTTGTTTATATCTACCCAATTACCACCCACAGTACTGTCAATCATGACTTGTGGTCATGCTACAACTCACAGTATAGTAACAAGTAATGTATACAAAACCCTAACATACCGACAGTAATTGTAGAATCACAAATACTCAATCACTGTTAAATGTAATTTAAATAATTGAGGTTTTGGTAAAACACTTGGACTCATAAAAAGCAGATGTACTCACATTGCTATTTTAGATAATACTACTGCTTTCTGGTGACTTCCTGGTTATAATCTATTAAAATAAACAATGCACACGTGTTAGTAAGATAACCCAATTTACATTAGCTATACCCGTGAGACAGAACTCCAACGACTGAGTCAGGCAGAGCCTTGACATGCATTACGGAGCTCTAGATCAATCAGGCAGAGTAACTAATACGTAACCGGGGGTTAAAATACTTACAACGAGGCAGAGCTTCGCTTTTTAGGGGTATTATATCGAGCAACACTATTGCTATTATATGGGCTTTAGAGAAGAAAAAAATTGAATGGCTAAACTAATGGTCTCGGCTTCCTTATATAGGCCTGATTTTGGTCGGCTCGCGGCCTGCGAGAGAACTAGGGTACACCCTAGCTTAGTCGACTCAACCCCCTAGACCCACCACGTACTGGACACGTGGCACAATGTGGTGCCGCCTGGTGCTACCTGGTCGCGGCCCGCGACAGCCTTAGCCTGACTGGGTCTCGCCCCGCGAGAGTCCCATAATTTTGTTTTTATTTGATTTTTAATAATATAAAGGTATTTCGGGTCCGTTTTTCGTATACGGGGTGTATTTTAGGGCGTATAGGACATGTTTAAGGGTTGTTATATCCTCCCCACCTTGTTTTAGATCTCGTCCCCAAGGTCTACTAGAAAAGGTGTGGATATTTCCTTTGCATCTCTGACTCGAGTTCCCAAGTGTATTCTAGTCCTTTCTTGGAATCCCATTTCACTTTGACTAGAACTAATCTCTTGTGTTTGAGATTCTTGATCTTTCTGTCTTCAACTTGAACGGGTTTCTCTACAAACTTAAGTTTCTCATTTACCTCTATGTCCTTAAGAGGTACCACTAATGATTCATCTGGTAAGCATTTCTTGAGATTACATACACGAAATACATCATGTATCCCTGCCATTTCCTCTGGCAATTGTAGTTGGTAAGCTATTGGTCCTATTCTTTTAATAATCGAAAAAGGTCCAACATACCTGGGGCTCAGCTTTCCCCTTTTTATGAATCTAACCACTCCTTTCCATGGAGAAACTTTTAATAATACCTTATCTCCTACTTGATACTCCAATGGTTTTTGTCTGTTATCCGCATAACTCTTTTGGTGATCGCGTGCTGCTTTTAGTCTTTCCTTGACTTGAATAATCTTGTCCGTTGTTTCTTGTACTATCACTGGTCCAGACAGTTGCTTTTATCCAATTTCTACCCAACATACTGGAGTTCGGCACTTTCGTCCATAAAGTGCTTCAAATGGTGCAGCATTGATACAGGTATGATAGTTGTTATTGTAGGAAAATTCTATTAATGCTAATTGATCATTCCAATTTCCTCTGAAATCAATTACACAAGCTCTAAGCATATCCTCCATTGTTTGAATTATCCTTTCGTTTCATCCGTCCATTTGAGGATGATAAGTTGTGCTTAGTTTTAACTTGGTTCCCATTGCTTTTTGGAAACTAGTCAAAAAATGAGAAGTAAAACGGCTATCTCTATCAGAAACAAAAGATAAAGGAATTCCATGTAATTAAACTATTTCATTTACATATAACTTGGATAATTGTTCCATACTGAAAGCTTCCTTCATAGGTAAGAAATGAGCAGACTTGGTTAATCTGTCTACAATCACCCAGATTGTATCATTACTTTTTCGTGTTTTGGGTAATTTAGTAACAAAGTCCATTGTTATCAATTCCCATTTCCATATTGGCATTTCTAGTTACTGCAATAAACCCGAGAGTTTCTGATGTTCAGCTTTAACCTGTGAATAGGTTAGACACTTGGCAACATAGGTTGCTATATCCTTTTTCATTCCTATCCACCAGAAATTCTTTCTTAAGTCTTGATACATTTTATCACTTCCGGGATGTATCGTATATTTAGACTTATAGGCCTCTTCTAAAATTCGGTGGCGTAGGTTTCCTTGTTTGGGTATCCAGATTCTTTTCTTATGGAATCTCCAAATTCCATCTGTCCCTTGTTCTAATTCCTTAATCATTCCTTTTAATTTTTCAGTATCGTTCTTGATCACTGATTCCTGTATTTCTCTAATTTGTTCATTTAAGTCTATCTGCAGATTTAATTTGAGAGAACGTACTCGTCTTGGCTTTTCATGATATTTTCGACTTAAAGCATCAGCTACTATATTAGCCTTTCCTGCATGATACTGGATAACACAATCATAATCACTAAGAATTTCCATCTAGCGTCTCTGTCTCATATTTAACTCCTTCTGCCCAAAAACATATCTTAGACTCTTATGATCGGTGAAAATAGTGAACTTGCTACCATAAAGATAGTGTCTCCAAATTTTAAGGGCAAAATTATGGCTCCTAACTCTAAATAATGGGTTGTATAATTTTCTTCGTGATTCTTAAGTTGTCTAGAGGCATAGGCTATAACCTTTTGACGTTGCATTAATACACATCCATAACCTAACTTAGAAGCGTCACAATAGACTATAAAGTCTTCAGTTCCTTCTGGTAACGCGAGTATGGGTGCGTTGGTTAATCTTTGCTTAAGAATTCTAAAGGCTTCTTCTTGTTTTGGTCCCCATTCAAACTTAACTGATTTACAGCTCATTCTAGTTAAAGGAATAGCTATTCTAGAAAAATCTCGGATAAACCGTCTATAATATCCTGCCAGTCCAAGAAAACTTCTTACTTCCGTTGGTGATTCAGGGACTTTCCATTTAGTAATTGCCTCGATCTTTGTGGGATCCACATGAATTCCTTCATGATTAACCAGATGTCCAAGGAATTGTACTTCTTGCAACCAAAATTCACATTTTGAGAATTTAGCGTAAAGCTTTTCTTTTCTCAGCAATGTCAGAAGTGCATGCAGATGCGCTGCATGTTCCTCTTTACTCTTAGAGTAAATTAGAATATCATCTATAAAGACAATTATGAATTTATCCAGATATGGTTTGCGTATTCTGTTCATCATGTCCATAAATGCAACTGGGGCATTGGTTAAACCAAATGGCATAACTGTAAATTCATAATGACCATACCTTGTTCTGAAAGCAATTTTAGGAATGTCTTCTTCCTGTACTTTCAATTGATGATATCCTGATCGTAAATCGATCTTAGAAAAGAATCGGGCTCCTTGAAGTTGATCGAACAGATCGTCGATCCTCGGTAATGGGTACTGATTCTTAATCGTAACCTTAAACAATTCTCGGTAATCAATGCACATACGCATTGATCCGTCATTTTTCTTGACAAACAAGATTGGTGCTAAACGGTAAGGTGCCTTGGCAATCGGTGCTGTCCCTGGTAGTAGGTGAATTCTGAATTCAACCTCTCTATTTGGCGGTAATCCTGGTAATTCTTCTGGAAAAACATCTGAGAATTGAGATACTACGGGAATATCTTTCAGTTCTTTTCCTTTAGTGTTAATGATTATGGAAATCATATACACTAGTGATCCTTTCCTTGCATAACTTGTTGTTTTCATCACAAAGATGAATTTTGTGGACCTAGTTGGCTGGTCTCCTTTAATTGTGATCTTTTCACCCTTTAGTGAATTTACTTGCATTGACTTTTGATCACATAGAATATTGGCATGATTGGCTACTAACCAATCCATTCCTAATATGATATCAAATCCAGCCAGGCTCATTGGATAAAGGTTAGCAATAAAATTATGGTTTAAAATTTTTATTCTTGCTCCCTGCAAGATTTCAGTGATCTTAATGGATTCTCCATTTGTTGTTTCTACCAGACATTCTTGTTGAAGTTTAGTTAATGGTTGATTGAGAAGTTTGCAGAACGAAGTATTAATAAAACTTTGGTTTGCACCAGAGTCAAATAATACTTTAGCAAAAATATCATTAACTAAAAACGTACCGGCAATCACATCTGGAATCATCTTGGCTTCTTCAGTTGTCAGAACAAATGCTCGGGTGTTCTTGGTAGTTTTGTTGTTGGTTGCTGGAGCTAGTTTTGAACAGTTTGGTTTGATATGCCCAATCTCTCCATAGTTGAAGCATAGCTTATTGCTAGGTTTCTTCCTGCAGTCTTCTTCCTTGTGTCCATATATTTTGCGGAAGTTGCAGTATATAGAACATCACCCTCAATGCTTCTTCTTGCAGTACTTATAGTAAGGTGCAGAAGTAGAACCTGTACCCTTCCCATGGTTGGAATTACCGTAGTGAAATTCATGGGTAAGCTTTTGGGCTAGGTTTTTTCTCTGGTTTTCTTCTTGTGTGCGTACTAATTCATCAGTCAGGTATTGGCTAGTTCTACGGCTTCTTCTATGGTTTGTGGTCTAGCTGCCTTGACTACATGTCTAATTTCACTAATTAACCCCCAGATGTAACGGGAGATTAATACTGGTTCTGGTGAGGCAAGGGTTGGCACTATTCTAACATATTCGAAGAATATGGTATGGTAACCCTTGCAGTATATTCCAGTCATTCTAAGGTTTAAGAACTTATTGGCAATTTGTTCCATTTCATTGGGAGGACAAAATTTCCTTTCAACCATTTCCTTAAAGTTGATCCATTCCATATTATAAACTTTGTCACTTCCCCTAGACTGGAGAATAGTATTCCACCATTCTAGAGCTGCATTCTTAAATAGATTAGAAGCAAACATAATCTTATCTTCCTCTGCACATTTGCTTATTTTTAAGACTGCTTCTGTCTTTTCTATCCAACGTAGAGCTGCAATGGCTCCTTCATTGCCAGAGAATTCTATTGGTTTGCAAAACCAGAATTTTTTGTAAGAGCAACCATATGACATGGTTCTTCTTCTTTTTGGAATAGGTCATTGGAGTAGCGGTCCATTATTCACGCTGTGACTGGGTTCAGTAGGTGGTCGTTTACTTCCACTATTAGTTTTATTATTTTTAGCTTCTTTAATAGTCTTGATAATATATGGCATAGCATCTATAATTCCTTGTGCTACTATATGTTGGATGGCACTGTTATCTATTTGGTTTCCATTATTCTCATTATTCTGGTTTTCCTAATTCACTTCGTTGTCCATCTGAATTATAAACATTTATCAGGTATTAATATCATCTAATAAGATTCAATGCAAACAATCACGCAAACAGATTGATCAAAATCGTCAAGCATTGCGACATTTACTCTTTTCATATATATATATATATATATTACAATCTATAACCGGAATTGAAACACACTACTAGTTATGCATCAATAGGTATTAGGTTATCTATTTTAGTTTATTGATGATTTTTTTTCAACTACACACACACACACATATATATATATATATTATTACTAGGGGTTGTTCCAGAAATGCATCTCTTGCTCGTCGTATTTCCACACGAGCTTTTCTCCTATCTGTTTTATCCTCTCTCCTTCCTCTACAAACTCCTCACCAAATGTACAGAGTTCCTGCACATTCTCCTCACTCATGGACGGTAGTGGTGCGGTTACTGGATCAGGGTACTGAGGTATAGGTTCTCCATATGGGTATGGGTCGCCTAACATACTCTGAAAATACGGGTCGTTATTCCAAATGGATCTGCAGGATTAAGGTTGGTATACTGTGCTATGGGATCTGGCATCGGTTCCCCCTGTGGATAAAGTTCCTGATATCCCCTATGGCCCATCTTCCCATGGATCATATGCTAAAGGATTGGGTGCTGGGATTCTAGGTATCTCGTTAGGATCAAATGTTGGTATGGGTAATTGGTTTCCTTGGGTAAGTTCTATCTCCATTGGTTGGGTTGGGAATAGTGGCAGTGGTTGTGGTGCAATTATCTGATCTAGATTTGGATCGGCTGCAGTGGTGGCTAGTATATGAAAGTTTGCCAACCGCCTATTCACTATTCTTGTTGTCACGGCCCCCGACCCGGTTTGACCCGTTTCAGGAGCCGCGGGACAGAAAATCCCGTGGTATTTATTTAACAGTGGAAGTCTTTTTCAGGATCTTTTTAAAATTATAATTTCCCGATTATTTTATTTCACAACTCGGAATAAAACCACCGGTAATTTACAATCATAAGATTTCACGGAGAATCTTTTGTTTTACAAAACATGTTTCTTTATTTTATATTGAGCCACTTCCTTAAGCTTGTAGTGCTTCACGGCACTTTTCCTTGATCACAACAGATCACCTGAAACATGTTTGAAAAAGGTTTTGTCAGCGGGAAATACTTGTGAATCATTCTTTTTATAAAAACGATGCGTTTGTTATAATTTACAGTATTAAGAGCGATTACAATGTTTCCATATATCAACCAACTACCCACAGTACTTGTCACTCGACATTCATCGGTAGCCTCTGAGCCCGATGGTGTCTGTGACTATGGTCATATCACCCCTTGGCCCCGTTGTCCAATGGTGACGGTTATCAAGTAATGTATACAAAACCCCACATACCGGCTGTAATTTGGTGACTACAAAGACTTAATCCCTGTAATTATAACTTTGAAAATAAACATGATTTTGAAAGTAATTTGATAAAAAGAGAATGACTCACATTGCAGATTTAATTTGAGCAGAGCCTAGCCTACTGATTAGCCTTTTAACCTAAATTAATAACATGCACACGAACTCGGTTAGTAACTAATACAGCATTTACGATAACTCACGAGATTAAAACCTTCACAACGAATGACAAAGTGCGATACTTAAACATCCATTGAATTAACAACGAATGACGAAGCATAAACCCTAATGTAGGCAGCACTTAAACACCCATTGGATAGTTTAATCGATCGGACATTGAATCGTTGCAGCGATCGAGTTAATACCGGGTATCGGAGCAGCACCTCACTAATTATATATGAAATTTCGACTTCAGAGTGACACGAATTCATTTTTGAAAGTTTTTATCGACACCAGTGGATTGTGCAAGTGACGGGCTATTTATAGGTGAATTTAGGACCTTACGCGGCCCGCGTAAGACTTCAGCTTAACCTTACGCGGCCCGCCTAGCCACCCAGTCTACGAGTAGGCTTGGCCAGTCACAAGTAGGTTAGCCAGGTGGTCGCTACGTGGCTCCGGAACACTTATCCGGTCAACACAAGTTTGACGCGGCCCGCGTAAGACCATGCTTACTCTTACGCGGCCCGCCTGAGAACCATATTTCTGGTTTTCTTTGTTTTTCATACACAGTATGGTTTCAGGGGTCCGGGTTTTTAATTGTGGGTTGGTTTATGACATATTTGAGAGTCCTTACATTCTCCCTACCTTATTTAAAATCTCGTCCTCGAGATTTACCGGAGTAAGTGAGGATATTTTCGTTTCATCTCTGATTCCAGCTCCCAAGTGTATTTTGGTCCTCTCTTTGAATTCCACTTGACCTTGACAAGTACTAACCGTTTGTGTTTGAGAAATTTCACCTTTCTGTCTTCTATTTGGATTGGTTTCTCAACAAATTTTAGCTTTTCATTTACCTCTATATCTTGAAGAGGTATTACCAGGGATTCGTCTGATAGACATTTCTTGAAGTTGGATATATGAAATATATCATGTACTCTAGCTAACTCTTCTGGTAATTGCAGACGATAAGCAACTGGTCCTATACGTTGGATCACTGGAAATGGTCCTACGTATCTTGGACTTAGCTTTCCTTTCTTACCGAATCGAACTACTCCTTTCCAAGGTGAAACTTTCAACAGTACTTTATCTCCGACTTGAAACTCTAACGGCTTTCGTCTATTATCTGCATAACTCTTCTGATGATCTCGAGCGGTCTTTAGTCTTTATTTGATTTGAGTAATCTTGTCAGTTGTCTCTTGTACTATTTCAGAACCTGACAATTGATTTTCTCCTATTTCTGCCCAACAAACTGGAGTTCTGCACTTTCTTCCATATAGTGCTTCAAATGGGGCAGTTTCAATACTTGAATGATAACTATTGTTATAGGAGAATTCAATTAACGGTAAGTGATCATCCCAATTTCCACCAAAATCTATTACACATGCTCTGAGCATGTCTTCTAGAGTTTGTATCGTCCTTTCACTTTGCCCATCTGTTTGTGGATGATATGCAGTACTCAGATTTAGTCGAGTTCCCATTGCTTCTTGGAAACTAGTCCAGAAATGAGAAGTGAAACGACTATCTCTATCTGATATAATGGAGAGTGGAACTCCATGCAAGGATACTATTTCATCTACATACAACTTTGCCAATCTTTCCATGCTAAAGGTTTCTTTCATTGGTAGAAAGTGAGCAGATTTGGTTAATCGATCCACAATTACCCAAATCGCGTCATTACCTTTTCTGGTTTTGGGTAACTTAGTAACAAAATCCATTGTTATGAGTTCTCATTTCCATACAGGCATTTCCAATTGTTGTAGTAGACCTGAAGGTTTCTGATGTTCTGCCTTAACTTGTGAACAAGTAAGACACTTAGAAACATATCTAGCTATATCCTTCTTCATGCCTATCCACCAGAAATTCTTTCTTAAATCTTGGTACATCTTATTGTTTCCAGGGTGCATGGTATACCTATATTTATGGGCTTCTTCTAAAATCTTATTTCTTAATTCTTCCTGCCTAGGTACCCAGATTCTGTTTTTGTGGAATCTCCAAATTCCATCAGCCCCTTGCTTTAATTCTTTTATTCGTCCCTTCATTCCTTCAGCATCATCCTTGATTGCTGTTTCTTGAATATTCTTCAATTGTTCCATTAAATCTAACTGTAGATTTAACCTAAGAGCACGAACTCTTTGTTGTTTCTCATGGTACTTACGACTTAAGGCATCTGCAACTACATTTGCCTTTCCTTCATGATATTGAATATCACAGTCGTAGTCACTTAGGATTTCCATCCATCTTCTTTGCCTCATATTTAACTCTTTTTGTCCAAATATATATCTTAAACTTTTATGATCTGTATAGACAGTAAACTTACTTCCGTACAGATAATGTCTCCAAATCTTTAAGGCAAAAATTACGGCTCCTAATTCTAAGTCATGAGTCGTATAGTTTTCTTCGTGTTTTTTCAATTGTCTTGAAGCATACGCAATTACCTTCTTGCGTTGCATTAGTACACATCCAAATCCTAGTTTTGAAGCATTACAATATACTTCAAAATCTTCAGTTCCTTCTGGTAAAGCTAGGATTGGAGCATTGGTTAATTTCTGTTTCAAGATCCTAAAGGCTTCTTCTTGTTTAGGTCCCCATTCAAACTTAACTGCTTTACAGGTTAGCTTAGTTAATGGTATAGCTATTTTGGAAAAATCCTTAATAAATCGTCTATAATATCCAGCTAAACCTATAAAACTTCTAATTTCTATTGCGGATTGTGGAACCTTCCATTTAGTAATTGCCTCTATCTTAGCAGGATCTACATGAATGCCTTCATGATTCATCATGTGACCTAAGAATTGCACTTCTTGCAACCAAAATTCACACTTCGAGAATTTGACGTACAGCTTTTCTTTTCTTAACAAAGTTAAGAGTGCATGCAAGTGCTGACAATGTTCATCCTGACTTTTGGAATAAATAAGTATATCGTCGATGAAAACAATTACAAATTTATCCAAATACGGTTTACAGATCCTATTCATCATGTCCATGAATGCTGCAGGTGCATTCGTTAATCCGAAGGGCATGACTGTAAACTCGTAATGACCATACCTGGTTCTGAAAGCCGTCTTAGTTATGTCTTCTTCTTGTACCTTCAATTGATGATATCCGGAGCGTAAATCTATCTTAGAAAAATATATAGCTCCTTGAAGTTGATCGAAAAGATCATCAATTCTAGGTAATGGGTATCGATTCTTAATTGTAACTTTATTCAATTCTCTATAATCAATACACATTCTCATCGAACCATCCTTCTTCTTTACAAACAACACTGGTGCTCCCCACGGGGATGAACTAGTTTGTATGAAACCTTTACTTAGTAATTCATCTAATTGCTTTTTCAATTCTAACATTTCTGTGGGAGCTAACTGATAAGGTGCCTTGGCTATCGGTATAGTTTCGGGAATTAAATGAATTCTAAATTCTACCTCCCTATCTGGTGGTAATCCTGGTAACTCCTCTGGGAATATATCTGGGTATTCTGAGACTACAGGAATCTCCTTAAGTTCTTTACCCTTAGTACTAATGATTACTGAAATCATATATACTATTCCTTGCTTTCGTTCATAACTAGCAACTTTCATTACTGATATGAACTTCATGGGTTTCCGTGGTTTATCTCCTGTAATCGTAATTATTTCTCCAGTAGGTGCCTAAATTTCTACAGAATTTTGATCACAAAGAATTCGAGCATGGTTGGCTACTAACTAATCCATTCCTAATACAACATCAAATTCGGCTAATCTCATAGGTAATAGGTTTGCAAAGAATTTATGACCTGAGAGTTCTATATTTTCCTTTTGCAAAACTTTATCTATGCTAACAAAATTTTCGTCTGCCGTTTCGACTATAAAAATCTGCCTAAGGTTGGTTAAGGGTAAATTAAGAGCTTGGCAGAATGAAGTATTAATAAAACTTTGGTTTGCACCAGAGTCAAATAATACTTTTGCATACACGTTGTGAACTAAGAACGTACCCGCTATCACATCTGGAATGAGTTCTGCTTCTTGAGTTGTTAACTAAAAGGCGCGAACATTCTTCCTAGTAGCTCCGTCGACTGTCTTGGCTTTGTTGTCTGTTGGTTTGACCAATTTAGGGCATTCTGTCTTGAAATGCCCATTTTCTCCACAATTAAAGCAGATCCTGGTTTTCTTTCTGCAATCTTCTTCGCGATGTCCTCCAGTTTTGCAAAAGTTGCAGATTACATTGCATCTTCCATAATGCGTCTTTCTGCAATTCCTGCAGAATGGCGAAGTTGAAGATTGCCCTGTTCCTCTTCTCCTGAAGCTACTATTATTACCCGTACGAAATCCTTGGGTAATTTTCTGAGCCAGTTCCTTTTTCCTATTATCATCTCTTGTGCGCACCAGTTCATCAGTTAGGGTGTTGGCTAATTCTACTGCATCGTCAATAGTACGAGGTCTCGCAGCTTTAACGATGTTACGGATTTCACTAATTAGTCCCCAAATATAGCGAGAAATGAGTACCGGTTCTGGCGAAGCCGGCGTTGGTACCACTCTAGCATATTCAAAGAATGTCGAAGTATAACCGCGATAATCTACACCCATCATTCTATGGTTTAAGAACTTATTCGCCATTTGATCTATTTCATATTTGGGATAGAATTTTCTTTCTACAAGACTCTTAAATTCTTCCCAGTTCATAGCATACACCAACATCCTTCCTTTTGCTTGTAACACCGTGTTCCACCATTCTAGCGCCCCTTCTTTAAAAAGATTTGACGCGTACATGACCTGATCGTCCTTAGCACATTTACTTATTGTAATAACTACCTCGGTTTTCTCTAACCAACGCAGTACCGCAGTTGCTCCTTCATTTCCTGCAAACTCAGATGGTTTACAAACAAGAAATTCTTTGTAAGTGCAACCAGGCGTTGCAGCTTTCATTTTCTTAGGGAGCGGAGCCTGCCGTGGATTATTATCATGATTAGTATGATTACCGCCTCCATTTACGCTATTACTGAAGTTATCTTCAGAAATACGTTTGCTAGGAATGATTTGTTGAGGTTCGATTGGATTTCTAACAGCAGCAACAATTGCTGGAATAGCATTAGCTATCCCTTGAGCAACGATATTTTCTATATCTTGCCTATTTAAAAATTGATCCTCCGGGTGTTGCTCAGGTTGATTAACCTCATTAACTGGTTCGTTATTAGCGTTTTCCATCTGATAATTAACATAATTTATTAGTATCGATTAAATAACAATTATACAAAACAATCATATAAATTTCAAATACACACATATAGTCAAAACTATCGATTTCTCGATTTCCATTTTTATATTTAATAGTATGCATCAATACACACCATTATCTTACAAATTTTTATTTTAGGTTATTTCACATGATTATATTATTATTGCTATTATACAACCACAGTCTTATAAACCCCTTATTCCTCGTCAGCTGATATTTTAATAACGGCGCTCCCTTTCATCGTACTTCCAAGAGATTTGTTCTCCTACCTCCCTGATCCTATTTCCTGCATCCATTAACTCTTCGCCAAAGTGGCGGAGTTCAGCTAAATTCTCATTGCTCATAGGTGGATTAGGTATAGGTTCTGGGTCAAATTGAGGAAGAAAGGAATAAGGACTGTTGAGCAGGTTTTGGAACTGCCAATCATTTGTCCACCACTAGTCCATTCCTAAAGGTTGGGTGTGAATTATAGGTTCTGGGATTGCTGGTTCCAAATTTATTGGAAGTTGAGTTTTAATAGGATGAGTAAAAACATTTGTATTGACAGGCTTAATAGTATCACAGTTTGCCAATATAAAATCTAGCTCTTCCTGCAATGTCATTTCCTGGGTTTGTTTAGAGCTTTCTCCAATTTCTATCTAGGTTTGTTTAGAACCTCCTCCAATCTCTATTTCTATTTGCTTTGAATATTCTTCAAACTGTATTCCCATTTGCCTAGATTCTTCCCCGACTTCAATTCCCTTCCCTTTGTCTAAGGGATTTTCTATTTTGGGAATCTTTCTAGTGGCGGGTTTCCTCCTACGCACACGCCTCCATCCCATGAATCTTCTCCTTTTCTTGGGCTTGGGTTTCTCCGGAGGTGGAGCATTGAATTCAATAGGTTCTTCTATATCTGGTATATACCTATTGAAATCTCTGGAAACCTCTATTTTTACCGGATAGAGATTTAAATTCTGAAGGGCGTCAGACAAGTCACTCATGCTGTTTAGCACATATGCAAAATACACACAAATACTAAGTTAAAATCTAATAACAAATTTTCATAGATAACCTTTAAATATTATTTCATACTGGTAACTACAAAACAACTGAAAATTAAAACATACTAGAGTTTACTTATTTATTTAATGGATATGGTTTCTAGATTTGTAGGTGATAAAGGTTGCTAAAACTTAAGTTAAAGTATTAAAGATTTGTATTTATTGCTACAGTGGCTAGCATATAGAGATCCGCCCATTTTTCATCTAACTTGTCTTCCCAAGGTGATTTACTGGTTAATTCCTAGGTTTCCTGTTTAATCTTCTTTTCTCGAAATTTCTTTTTCTCCTGACTTTTCTTAAAAATCAAACTTCTTTTATTAGGAGAAAGTGGTTCCTCATATTGTGCCTTTCGCACAAATATTCCTTCTTCAGGAATTACAGAGTGATTTGAGGATTTGGTTTGGGATGAACTTCCCTTCTCAGTTGATGACCTATCTAATTTAAGATAGATGTTTGAAAGCTTTTGCTTACCCATACTGTACACAAATATTCCAATAATAAAACACATAATCACAAAATGGCAAATAAAATTAAGTATTTGCTAAATACTTAATTGGCTTAAATCAGTGGCTCTGATACCACCTTTTTCTGTCACGGCCCCCGACCCGGTTTGACCCGTTTCAGGAGCCGCGGGACAGAAAATCCCGTGGTATTTATTTAACAGCGGAAGTCTTTTTCAGGATCTTTTTAAAATTATAATTTCCCGATTATTTTATTTCACAACTCGGAATAAAAACCCCGGTAATTTACAATCATAAGATTTCACGGAGAAATCTTTTGTTTTACAAAACATGTTTCTTTATTTTATATTGAGCCACTTCCTTAAGCTTGTAGTGCTTCACGACACTTTTCCTTGATCACAACAGATCACCTGAAACATGTTTGAAAAAGGTTTTGTCAGCGGGAAATACTGGTGAATCATTCTTTTTATAAAAACGATGCGTTTGTTATAATTTACAGTATTAAGAGCGATTACAATGTTTCCATATATCAACCAACTACCCACAGTACTTGTCACTCGACATTCATCGGTAGCCTCTGAGCCCGATGGTGTCTGTGACTATGGTCATATCACCCCTTGGCCCCGTTGTCCAATGGTGACGGTTATCAAGTAATGTATACAAAACCCCACATACCGGCTGTAATTTGGTGACTACAAAGACTTAATCCCTGTAATTATAACTTTGAAAATAAACATGATTTTGAAAGTAATTTGATAAAAAGAGAATGACTCACATTGCAGATTTAATTTGAGCAGAGCCTAGCCTACTGATTAGCCTTTTAACCTAAATTAATAACATGCACACGAACTCGGTTAGTAACTAATACAGCATTTACGATAACTCACGAGATTAAAACCTTCACAACGAATGACAAAGTGCGATACTTAAACATCCATTGAATTAACAACGATTGACGAAGCATAAACCCTAATGTGGGCAGCACTTAAACATCCATTGGATAGTTTAATCGATCGGACATTGAATCGTAGCAGCGATCGAGTTAATACCGGGTATCGGAGCAGCACCTCACTAATTATATATGAAATTTCGACTTCAGAGTGATACGAATTCGTTTTTGAAAGTTTTTATCGACACCAGTGGATTGTGCAAGTGACGGGCTATTTATAGGTGAATTTAGGACCTTACGCGGCCCGCGTAAGACTTCAGCTTAACCTTACGCAGCCCGCCTAGCCGCCCAGTCTACGAGTAGGCTTGGCCAGTCACAAGTAGGTTAGCCAGGTGGTCGCTACGTGGCTCCGGAACACTTATCCGGTCAACACAAGTTTGACGCGGCCCGCGTAAGACCATGCTTACTCTTACGCGGCCCGCCTGAGAACCATATTTCTGGTTTTCTTTGTTTTTCATACACAGTATGGTTTCAGGGGTCCGGGTTTTTAATTGTGGGTTGGTTTATGACATATTTGAGAGTCCTTACACTTGTGTATGGGCATTTACTTCCCTATTGGCTGCTGCTAACGCTCTTTGTTGCTGTAACTTTCTCATCCGTTTTCTCCTCTCATGTGCTCCCCGACAGAAACATCCTCTCTTTTTCGAAGGGAATGGTTCTTCGGATTGCGCCTTAAAAATGAAGATTCCTTCTTCAGTGACAGCAGAATACCCCGAAGGAGTAGGCTGTGATGAAGTTCCTTCACTTTTGGGAGAACTAGCTAGGTGACGATAGGCGTCAGACGTACCTTGATCACTCATACTGTAAACTAACAGATTGTCAAATAACACAAAACAATAATATAAATATATACACAAAATCACATAGATCATTTCCTAACACAACTGATAAAATCTTGGTGACAGCAGAACACTTTTGTGGCTTAAATTAGTGGTTGTAGCTCTGATACCACTCTCTGTCGCAACCCCCGACTCCTACCCCAGGAGCGGGTGGCCGCGAGGACAGTATCAGTGGTATCGGTGTTTATTAATTTGGCAGCGGAAATTTATATCAGGACCGTAGTTAGGAAATAGTTTATCAGAGTAAAACACCACACTTTTATAAATAATAAATACATGGGAAAAAACAAAGTTTCCATTGATAATATGTTTACAGGGGTAAACCCTAATTTTTTGAAATAAAACTTCTTTCTTGTTTAGGTAACTTTTATAGCCACTTTTTCAAGTCTTCAGTGCTCTCTAGCTGGCTTCTATTGGCTTTCACATTTTGTTACCTGAAACGCGTTTTAAAAAGTTTTATCAGCAAGAAATACTGGCGAGTGCATCCCAATTTAATCAAAACAATTTTTATCACTTTACTATATTTAGGGCATCCGCAATTACATTTGTTTATATCTACCCAATCACCACCCACGATACTGTCAATCCTGACTTGTGGTCATGCTACAACTCATAGTGTAGTAACAACTAATGTATACAAAACCCCAACATACCGACAGTAATTGTAGAATCATAAATACTCAATCACTATTAAATGTAATTTAAATAATTGAGGTTTTGGTAAAACACTTGGACTCATAAAAAGCAGATGTACTCACATTTGTATTTTAGATAATACTGCTGCTTTCTGGTGACTTCCTGGTTATAATCTATTAAATTAAACAATGCACACGTGTTAGTAAGATAACCCAATTTACATTAGCTATACCCCCGAGACAGAACTCCAACGACTGAGTCAGGCAGAGCCTTGACATGCGTTACGGAGCTCTAGATCAATCGGGCAGAGTAACTGATACGTAACCGGGGGTTATAATTGTTACAACGTGGCAGAGCTTCACTTTTTAGGGGTATTATATCAAGCAACACTATTGCTATTATAGGGGCTTTAGAGAAGAAAATAATTGAACGACTGAACTAAGGGTCTCGGCCTCCTTATATAGGCCTGATTTTGGTCGGCTCGCGGCCCGCAAAAGCCGCTTCTATATCTCTCGCGGCTCGCGAGAGAACTAGGATAGGCCCTAGCTTAGTCGACTCAACCCCCTAGACCCGCCACGTACTGGACACGTGGCAAAATGTGGTGCCACCTGGTCGCGGCCCGCGACAGCCTTAGCCCGACTGGGTCGCGCCCCGCGAGAGTCCCATAATTTTGTTTTTATTTGATTTTTAATAATATAAAGGTATTTCGGGTCCGTTTTTCGTATACGGGGTGTATTTTTGGACGTATAGGACATGTTTAAGGGTCGTTATAGTTTGAAGGGAGAAACGAATCATCTTTTCGAAACAAACGACTTCAGCATGATTTTCACAAAGAAAATCCATGCTTACTATGATATCGAAACTACCAAGTTGCTTAGGGATGAGATCGATCAGGAAGACATGATTGTTGAGTTCGAGAGTACAATCACGGAGAATAGAACTGATGGTGATATTTCTTCTGGTGGTAATCTCTACGTCGAACGTCGTTGGGAGGTTAGCTCGTTTACGGTTTAGGAGATTTTCGAATTCAAACGACACAAAATAGTTATCGGCTCCAGTATCAAATAAACACGAAGCATAAATACCGTTAACAAGGAACGTACCATTGACAACATTGTTGTCAGTCTGAGCCTGGCAGACATTGATATTGAAAGTTCTTCCGCGGGCTGCTTGCTATGGTTGTTGCTGCTGCTACTGAGGCTGCTGTTGTTGTGGTTGTTGCTGCGGTGGTTGCTGCTGCGGTTCTTGTTTCACAACTTGATTCGGGCAAACATTAGCAAAAAGATTCGGGTCACCACAAGAGTAGCAAGCTCGTGCATGAACAACGAGGGCAGGAGCTGCTTGGTTACCCTAAATAGTAAGGGGTTGAGTCGGTGGTGCCGGAGGAGCTTGAGCTTGTTGGCATGGGCCTGAACGGCAGTGAGCAGTGAAGTGCCCATAGACGTTGCAGTTCGCATAGAATCGACAGTTCAGCCCTGCTGGATGATGGTAGGTGCAATTTGGGCACAGAGGATGAACACCAGTATGCGCACGCTTAGCAGGCGGTGCGTTGGTGATAGGAGCTTGGCGATTCTGGTTGTTGGGTTGTACGGGAACAGTGTTGAGAGG
Organism: Helianthus tuberosus; assembly: GCA_030545235.1. Classification (NCBI taxonomy): domain Eukaryota; kingdom Viridiplantae; phylum Streptophyta; class Magnoliopsida; order Asterales; family Asteraceae; genus Helianthus; species Helianthus tuberosus. The sequence continues at coordinate 47,920,890 of CM060377.1, forward strand.
AGCGGCGGTAGTAACGTAGTTCTTGTTGTTGTTGCCCTTTCCCTTGCGATTCTGGCGTGAAGACCAACCTTGTGATGTTGCACTGTCGGTAACGGGAGTAGCAGTTGCTTGATTGAGGCTCTTGGTTGAGATCTTGAAATAACAAGCCAAAACTCGCTTGTCATTGATCTCAGCTGCGAGTTGGTAGGTTTCCTCAATAGTAGCAGGTTTAGCTGCTTGAACAAAGGCAGCTACACAATCTGGGAGAGTGTGGATGTACTTCTTGATTGTTATATCAGGCGTTGCCATCTGACTAGGACAGATGATACTGATCTGCTTGAAGCGAGCGGTGAGACCAGCGTTTTCACCTCCATCTTGGTTGATATGCCAGAATTCATTCTCCAACTTTTGAACTTCATGAGGAGGACAGAACTCCTTCATCATAAGCTCCCTGAGTTCCTCCTAAGAAAGGTCATACGATGAATCATTACCGCGCCTGTTGCACTCAGCAGTCCACCAGTCCAGAGCCCTGGACTGAAAAACTCCAATAGCATTAACAGTATGCAGATTTTATGGGCATCCGCTTTGCCTGAAGGTGACTTTGATAGAGTCAAACCACTGGAACATAGCACTGGGTCCATCTTCACCAGTGAAGTTTGCATGATCGCATGCCTTGACTTGTATAAAGCTGAAAGGCGTTCGAGGTGCGTCGCTCTTTGACTCGACAGAAGATTTGCTGCTGACCTCGTTGATTTCACTGACAATCTGAGGTATGACCTTGGCCATTTCCTTGGCCACTAGTAAAGCGATACGCTTGTCAGCATGGTTTTGGCGAGCAGCACGTTGAGTGTGGGAACCAAATGACGACATTGTCTGCAGCAGACATCGTCATATGATTTAGACGAGATTCGATTATATCGTGTTTCAAAAAGTTTAGCGTTTAACCAATATACTTATTATTATTATCATATAAATCGCAGGAACACGTCGGCATGTAAACACATAGGCACGTAGGCACATAAACCACATAAGCACATATACACATAAGCAAATAAGCACATAGGAGCACATAATTCACATATTTTGCATGTATTCACCTATAGTTTGCACGTATTCATGTACATATTTTGCACCTATTCACCTATCTTTCAAGGTTCGCGAAGCGCGTTCGAGAGTTGCGAGAGTTAGCGAGTTGCGTAGCAAGTAGCATAGCAAGTAGCATAGCGAGTAGCGTTGCGAGTAGTATAGTGTGCGAGAGTTCTTAGTTTGGGTTGCGATTAGTTAACGTTTCAGATTAAGAGAGTTGTGCGCGTTGTGTGCGTTTAGTAAAGCGAGGAGCAGAAGGCAATAAAGCGTAAAATCTCCAAAATTGAAACATATAAACACATAAAATTGATAATGCGTAAAATCGGCGATCGCAGGCTTGAGTTGAAAACAGAGCGTCCTGGGTGTTAGACATCGATTATCCAAAGTGATTTGATTATTCCCAACGAGGTCGAGTACACGCTTTGGCCTAATAGACTGTGCACTCTCACCGAAACACGGTGAACGGCACTCATCCTTCCAGTTACTACGTGACTCGAGTCATCATAACAATCGAGACTTTGGTGAGAGTTTTGTAAAATCGAAGTAAGAGGTGGAACTAGTCATTAAGATGTGTGTTTCACCCCTAACTTAACAACTTTGTTCCTAAAAGTGTGGTAAAACCATGAGATAGAGATGGAGAATTTCGTCGAGATATGGATCTCACTCCTAGCTCAACGAAGATTCTCGTGCTGAGAGTAAAATACGCGTAGAGTGAGCGATCTCGTCGAGAGTTCTTGGTTTTCACACCTATTCTCGACACAATCACTCGTTTGTGTTATACGAGCATTTTTAAAAGCGTGTGTATTGTGTTAGCCTTAGGAAAGGCAAAAATGCGTTTTCAGCCTTAGGAAAGGTTGTCTTCGCGTGAAGCCGTAGTATGTGGGTTCGCACGAAGTTGTAGTTTTCGCGAGTTCGAATTAGAGCATCAAAAGTAGGCTTGTACAAACCCTTACTGGGTTCGCACGAAGCTGGTCTGTTGGTACTTAGACTATAGACTAGGTCAATCCTAAGACTCGACCTAATTCTTTATAGTTATGGCTCTGATACCAATCTGTCACACACCAACCGATGGCGGAATCATCGGGGCGTGGCACTGAGCAAAACAGATTGTTCAAGAGAATCCACAACAACTATTAAGTGACAATATCTTTAATGTTAATATCCCATACTACTAACAGATAAAGCAAAAATAGTCATTACAAATATCAGTCTCAAAAACAAAATACTATTCCGACAACTCAGATTTTTATTCGGTGGGTTTCTAGACTTCCTACTTGGTTAATCACAACTTAGCATCCTATCAACCTGTCACATACGTTAAAATAAAGTCAATACATAAAAATGTAAAGGTGAGTACACAAGTGTGCATAGCATATAGTAGTGAAAGTGTTTACGCATAACCAACATGTATCACGTAACGGGCAAAGGATGTAACTACCAAACAACGATTACAACTTAACCACGAGACTGCGTATAGAGTATGCGCGACACATGTTCAGCGAATACGTGAAGTAAAGTGATGTGATCCCTAGCAACCCCTGTCCACGACAGGTGCTGAGTCCAAACTATAGTACTATCGTTGCTAGAGGCGGTATAGTGTAACACTGTATAAGCATAGTACAAGCATTCATAGATCACGTAAAGCATGCGGGAGCGGTTAGCGTTGTAAAGTGTTTGCGTTGTGTGTTGTGTTTTGGTATAGAACGTATGTAACACCCAAAGTGCGTTAAAAGAAAATGGGTTCGAGTATACTCACAGTGTGTGTTTAAACAAAACAGAGACTTGATTAGATTAAAGGGAGCGCGTTGGAGTTAGCCTGTGAACAATAGCATACGTCGTTGAGCGTGGAATAGTGCGTAAACAGAATGTTGGATGGGTAAGTGTCGAATGGTGATTCGAACGAATGAGTCTCCATTCGAGCGGATGGTCATCTGGACGAATGGTCATCCGAGCGGATGACCATTCGAAAGGATGGCCATTCGAATGAGGTGTGTGTGTTTGTAAAATTGTTAAAGTTCGAAGTTTAATCATAACGTTTTAAACATTGGAAATTTTGAGGGACAGGTCACTTGGTCGGATGGTCATTCGATTGGATGGCCACTCGAGTGGGCGATCTGTTATATTGAAAATTTGTAAAATTTTCTAAGTAAAAGTTTTGAGCTTAGCGGAGACGGCGTGACGACGTGTCAAACAACGGGAATACACCAAGCCTAGCTCATTCGATCGAATGGTCTCAGCCCATTCGGTCAAACTTACTGTTCTTGATGAAGATCCATGTTCAACCCGTTAGTCGGTCATCTCTCCGGTGGAAATCCGTTTTCAAGCCGGCTCTTGACTACGGAACAAGTAGAGAGCCTGAATGAGTCCAGATTCCATCGGTTTGAAGAAAAGTTGAAAATGGTTGAAAAGTGTTGAAATCTTGTTGTGATTGAGTTAAAAATTGTGGAAATCCTTTAGATCTGAACCAATCTTGATGAAAAGATGATCCTTAACCATTTGCCGGAGCAAAATGGGTGGGAACCACCTTCAAGAGGTCCAAATCAGTGATTTCAGAGAAAGGGTTGGTGTTTGTGTGTGATTTTGGTGAAGAAGATGATGTAGAAATGTTTAGAGATGAAGGTTGTACAAGATTTGAGGAGAAAAGCTTACCAAAAAGCCTTGAATCGCATCTAAAAGTGACTAAGAGTGCCTTTAGTGGGTGTGATCAGATAGAGGTGTCAAATCAGTGAAAGGGAGGTGTACGACGGTATTTATTGAGTGAGAGAGCGGGTTAGGTCGGTGTGTGCATGTGGCGTTCGGTCGGATGGCGTCCGGTCGAATGGCCATCCGATCGGATGGTCATCCGAACGGATGTCCATTCGATCGGATGTCCATTCGGACAACCGTGTTGTGCGAGTTAGTTTTCCAATCTTTGTTTCGTGTGTTAAGCGTTGTGTTGCGTTTAAGCGAGTTACGAGTAAGCGTTTGAGCGTGTGAGCGTTGCGTTGAGATAACCACATAACATTAAACAAATAATCACACAATTAATACGCATAATAACCAAAATGCATAAAAAGTAAATCCGTGTTTCGAGTTTGCGTTGTGATTGCGTTTTAGGCTAAATAAGCGATGTAACATGCGATAAGTTGCGTTTAAGTGATAAGCGTTATAGAATGCGTTTAAATGCGATTACTGCGTTTTGAATAAATGTTGTAATAAACGTTTAAAATGCGTGTTGAAAAAATTAGTTTAAACCCATTAGCGATAATTGAAATCTCGGGAATACAAGCGATAGCGAAAGAAAAGACAGCGACAAGTAATGAGCCGGAAAGTCGGGTTGTTACACCATGTAGTGGCTTTTAATATAATAAATGTTTGGAAATAATGTTACCGTCTCTTCATTTTACTGTTTTTGCAATTACTGTTTCGTTCAGTTTCATCTGTCAATTAGTGTTGCTTGTTCCGGTAATACTTTGTTTGGCATTTTTTGGCGTTTTATATAGCAACAACGTGCTTTGCTAGCATACGTTCTCACAGTTTTCATACAATCAGGCGTTTTGGTGTTTGTAATTTTTGGCGTTTTATACTCAATTTTTTTATTAGTAGAGAATCTATTATATATAATAAATGAAAGTTATTTGGGCCACATGTTAGTAGATTAGGGCATCACTTCTTGCCTTTTCCCGCCCAACAGTACCACTCCCCTTTATTCTCAGTTTTTCACAAACCCTACTTCATTCTTCTCCTTCACCTTTCCATACAAGATCCCCTTTCTTTCTGATGTTCATCCTTCTCCTTCTTCACATTTCCATCTCCTCAACAACGTCCGACAGAGGTTACTTCTATTGGATACATCTGCGTTTGAAACCCTAAATCATGTACCGTCGAGTAGTTGAACAACAGAATATTCATGTAAGATCTATTTTCTCATTCAGAAATTTTATTTGGTTTTATCTATTTTCTCATTCTGAACACGATGAAACCTTTTGTACACTCAGAAGAAGAAGAAGCTCTCCTAGGGTTTCTTATCGTACACGATGAACCCTTTTGTACGAGCTCCTGTTAATCGGTGACACTGGTATGTTGTAATAATGTTTTAATTATTGTGTGTATATATATATATATGAATGAATAACTCTGTTTGTAGCTTTTGATTTTGTCTTTCATTTGTTATTGTTTATTCAGATGCTTGCATTGTTGTACCATGTGATTACGAGTAGTTGATTTTGATATATTTGTAGTTTTTGTTTTTCACAATCTGTTTTGTTGGTTTATTCACCCATGTTAGTAATGTTGGATGCTCCTATGTTTCTTGATCCTCTGTTTTTATTCCAACTTTCACACTATTATTCTAGCAATCCAAGAAGAATATATAGATTTTATGCTTCTTATTATTATTATTATTATTATTATTATTATTATTTTATAGACTTTGTTGATTAGAAGTAACCTATGCCGGATGGTTGTTGGGGAGATGGAAATGTGAAAGAGAAGGAGAAGGACGGTAAATTCATTGTTGGATTGTTTATGTAATTAACTAAATTGAGTACCTTTACTACTCAATTACAGAGGAGTTTTTGAGATTGTTTTCACACTTTATTATTCTTGCAGCAAGTTCCACTTCATTATTCATGTGGCAACTTTATATTTGCAGGCTTATGAATTAAGGTTGGTTGTTACTTAATTTGTGTTTACTTTAAGGATTTTCAGTTTCATGAAGTCATTATTTAGAAACTGATTTTGTTTTCAAGTCTGTTTATAGGTGATACCAGCCCAAAAGTTTAGGCTTCATCGCTTTTGACTATTCGGTATGGTACTCATTTACAGTCCCACTTTCAATGAGGTTGTTTTAGCCATGTATTTTATTTGTGCCCTTTTCTTTACATTGGTCTGATTTATTTTTTTGTATTCATAACATTTTGATTTACCGTTTATTGATGCATTGATTCATTTGTAATCACTTGCAGATCACCTGTCGTCTGAATTTCAGCAATTAAAGGGAGTTTTGTTAATCAGCACCGTAAGTTTCCTTCACTAATCTATCCATTGTTAATCTTTTAGGGTACTACAGGAACCACACACTTGGTTTTTTGTTCTTTCTTAGCTTAAGGATTTTTGTTAATGAAGTTTCGTGTTTTGTTTTTGCATATCATCTGTAACAACCCGCACTTTTGTGCGTTGTTACTACTCGATATACTCGTTACGCCTAGCACCAGAGATTCGTATCATAATGTAACTATATCGCATACATCGATATTCGAAGGATAATCGCATATTTTCGAAATACAAATATCACTATACTACACTATTATCACAAACACTAACACTCACAGAGGCATTGAGTGAGGACCTATTCTACCCTCCTCAGTGGCCGTGGTGTGTCGAAACGCAGACAACCAGCGCTAACAAGGACTCTCGGGTGAGTGCTATAACTCCAGCCGTCGTGACGATGATGACAATACGAGTGAATAGTACCCCGTCAGTCATTGTGGCACAACCCTCAGTAACGTTCACGATGACGTCAAGAAAGGACCTATACTACCCTCCTTGATGGCTGTGAAACGTCGCTAATAATCGCATACTCAAACGAAAACCGATTGTTAATTATCGAAACTGTGGATTATAGTTACGTAAATACGACCCTTAGTGATATATATATATATATATATATATAATAATAATAATATAACGCAACTATATAAAGCGCACCTCAAAACTATCATAAACGGAGAAATTCATCGCGTCAGGATAGCCATCCGGACGGATAGCCATCCGGACGGACAGCAATCCGGACGGACAGCAATCCGGACGGACAGTAATCCGGACGGATGGGCAATCCGGATCTGTGACTCCCTTCTCCTCTTTTCGCCTATAAATAGCCTGCCACAACACTGTTCAAGTGATGTGACAGCTCCCACTCGACCAGACACGCTTCAAGACCCTTTTCTCTCGATTCCTCGTGATTCCGGTAAGATTTCAACCTGAAACTCGTACTTCAATGATCTACACTCAATTCTACATCATTCTATCTTTTAAAACTCAAATTCTAACCGTGAAATCTGCGGATTTGAGGCGTTTTGAGGTGATGTCACCAAGAGTTTTTATGAACTTCAAGTTGTGGCCTCATCCCACTATAAGCGACTCAGATCTGGGTGATTTTCACACGTTTTGATAACAAATCTCACCTAAATCTGTGCATCTAGCCAAGGAACTGTGCGATTTCGAGTTAACCATGAAAAACCATCAAGAACGACCAGATCTGATGGAACGGGGTGATTCCCGGCCGTTAGAACGGGTCGGAACTGACGAAATTTCAAGTGTTAGTGCGAAATTACACTACCCTAGTAAAAAAACCGAATGTATTCCTTCCGTTAAACACTCGGAAACAGTGTCCAGAATGCGAAACAGACGTGTCATCCGCACGAATCACATGCCATCCGGACGGATGACATGTCCGCACGGATGACATGTCCGCACGGATGACATGTCCGCACCATACGACTGGACCAACTCCTCATTCAAACGAATGACCATCCTGCCGGATTGCCATCCGACCGAATGGTCAATAGTCACCTGTTTCACGCGCCACCGTTTAACGCACTCTCATTCGATCAGGCTAACTCAGACGCAACCCAAATCAAGCTGTGTTTACTTACCGATTACACATTGTGAGTATACTTGAACCCTTTTTAATCGTATTTTGGGTGTAACATACGTTTCTAACAAACCGGACTTATCAACCAAACTATTCAATCAATCGAATTATCACTGCGAATAACTGTTATGCATAGATATACGTGATGCTAGTTGCATATGTGCTAGGGCTTATACTCGCGACGTCCCACCATGACTAGTATAGTACTATTGCGCCCGACGGGGTCTAGTTTGCCATCGCATATTCGAGCATCGAGGACTTAGTTGGTAGTATCAGCTTTGTGAGTATATATGTCATGTGTTACGTTTATGCATGTGGAAATTCGCTACACGTTTTAATCTATTACGCTATACATATCAAACCTGTATACTCGCCAATACTTTTGTATTGACAAATATTTTAACGTATGTTGCAGGTTAGATCGCAGACTATATCAAATCAAGCTAGGAAGTCTAGAAACTCAACTAAAATCTAGGTTGTCAGATTTGTATTGTTCGAGAGGACAAGAAATCTGTGATAACTTATGTGATTGTATTATTTGTTAGTATGGGATAACGAATGTATTAAATATTATCGCAATATAGTTGTTATGGATTCTCTTGAGCAATCTGATTCGCCTAGTGCCGCGCCCCGATGATTCCGCCATCGGTTGGGGTGTAACAGATTGGTATCAGAGCCATAACTATAGGGAATTAGGCCAGACTCGACCTAGTCCGGGTCGACGTCTTAGAAATTGACCTAGTCTATAGTCTAAGTACCAACAGGCCGACTCATACGAACCCAGTAGGGTTTGTATCGGGCCTACTTGATACTCTCGATCGAAATCGCTAAAAGCTACAACTTTGTGTGAACACCGCATACTACATCTTCACACGAAGAAGCCTTTCCTAAGGCTGAAATACTACTTAGCCTTTCCTAAGGCCGACACAATACACATGTTTTTGAAAATACTCGCATAACGAAACCGAACGATCCAGTCGAGATCAGGCGTGAAAACCAAGAACTCTCGATAGGATAGCTCACTCAGCGCATTTTTCTAGCACGAGAACCTTTCATCGAGTTAGGAGTGACATCCACATCTCGACGAAAGTCTCCATTTCGAAATCTAGTGGAACTCACGAATTTATTCGAAGAGCATAACCACAATTAGGAACAAATCTGTTAAGTCAGGGGTGAAACCCGTACCTTAATAAGCCGTTCCACTCTCTAAAATTGGTTTTCAAAAGCTCTCACCAAGGATTCGACTATCACGATAACTCGAGCCACGCGATGACTAGGAAGACGAATGCCATGAGCTGCATCCCAGTTGAAGCATGGAGTCTTCTAGGTCAACGTACGTGAACGAACTTGTTGAACATAGTTGGATTACCTTGGGTAGTCGACGCCTAAACACCCAAGGCATTCTATCGTACGACCCGTCAATTTTACAACTGGTTAGAATTTATGTACGTTTTGAGACTTTACGCTTTATCGATTTCTCGATTTAACTATTTTTCACTCCCTACTTTATAAACGCACAATTCGCACAGCCATCGCAATCTAAAACGAAACCCGAATGTTCGCAACGAAACTAATACATAGTCTACCATTTTCGCTATCGTTACCTCATCTCAACGCATCCTCGCATATTCTAAGTCGATCTGTATGTGTGTGATTACAAATTTCAATTATATAAATACATATAAATACGTATAAACAAACAAGTCATTGTGTGAGAACTTAGGGACTTCATGTTTCCTATGTGGCTCCTATGTGATTCGTATTACTACTATATTATCGCACCAAGTTTTGGAAACGCGCGTAGTCGCATCACGAAACTCGAAAATCATTATGATCGAATCTCACTCCAAGTCTCTTCCTGTCTAGATGCCTTCCAACAACTCTACCTCGAGACGAGTAGCTAAGAGGAGAGCCAAACGAAGTGCCAATAAGAGGATTGCATCACTTATGACTAAAGAAGTGGCAAAGCTTATTCCTCAAATTCCCGCTCAAGTGCACTCTCTCAGCAACTCTCGAGCCTCGGAAGACTCCAAGACGGGAGCGCTGCAATCTACTTTTCTCTACAAACACTTCCAAGCCTGTGACCCGATGGAATTCACGGGTGAAGGAGGTGTGACTCAACTACTCCAGTGGTTCGATTCTATCGAAGTTACCCTTCGTCAAAGCGGGTGTCCCGATAGTTTCCGTACTACTTGCGCTACCAGAGTATTTCAATCACGAGCACTCGACTGGTGGACCGCCGAATGTAACAAATGTGGGATCTCCGCAGCTTACGCTCTCTCTTGGGATGAGCTGAAGGAGCTCATGAAGAAAGAGTACTGTCCTCCTTACGAAATTCAGAAGCTGGAAGACGAATTCTGGAAAATCAAGCAAACCAAAGGTGACAATGCTGGTTACACCGCAAGGTTCAAATAGCTTAGCATAATCTGCCCAGGTCAAGTCAACACTTCAGAAAAGGCCATCGCGAAGTACCTTCGTGGCTTGCCTGAGTGTGTGGGTGATTTTGTCGAAGCTGCAAGACCTGCTACCATCGAAGAAGCCTATCGCTTAGCCGCAGAAATCAACAACAAACGACTCATGGAAGGGTTCTTCTCAAAGAATCCTGTCAAGCAAGCTTACCAAGCAATCGCCATTAACCCTTCAGGCGAATGTGTCAACGATTCTTCTGATGAACCTACTGACGAATCCTTTGACAAATCTGCTGGCGATTCTTCTAACGAATCTGCTGCCGATTCTTCTGACAAATCTGCCGACGGATCTTCCGACAAATCAGCCAAAGATTCTGTAAGTGAGTCCTCAGACGAATCCTCCAACGACGACATCTCTCCGCAAGACACCGACGAACCCAGCCGCAAACGAAAGACTTCAAGGCCGAGCTCATCAACGACCGAACTGCTGCAACCGAAACCTCTTCGAACAGTCCCGATGTTCCCAAAACGAGCCTACACTGGAGCTCATCCTCAGTGTTACTCGTGTACCTATCATCATCCAGTTGGGGCTGACTGTCGCTATTACAGTAACTGCAATCGTTACGGTCACTTCACCCGCAACTGCCACATCGAACCGTGAACTTGAGTACAACAACAACATCTCCAGCAAAAGTCTTCAGCATCAGACATCTAGAAAGCGTAGGATAAAGTTGTAATGATACGATTTTCGACGTTAATTTCTAAGTTTTGAACCTACTCTATTACTCGACGTTGCTACTATGTATAACGTTAACTCTCGTCTTCGTTCTCTCTTTCACTCTTTAATCGTCGCACTTAGACTAGATTCACACACATACTATATACTATATACTATATCACGAAATAATGTGTTTTACCCTCACTACGCTCTTAGAACGAGGTACGATAAACGTGCAAGGAACGATTAATCACGGGTGCACACGGGATTATTTGGGTCAGTGCACGGGGATCGTAGTGAATTCTAAGGTGCCATAAGCGTTTCGACGAAGTATGACACCAAATCACGGGATGAAAGTAGTAGGGGTCGAGCAAGGTGTGCTTTATCATACTACCAAAGTTCCGTGAAGAAAGTGCCCCATGGAGTTGAACGTTATTAGACCTATTATACTATTGTGATTATTTTCAACACACTACACTCAATCGCAAGGCGTAACAACTGAATCGTATCATCGCAAGGCTTGTCGTAAGTCTGCAAACGCAATGCAATCACCTCATCGATGGACTCTGGGGAGTCTACCTTGCAGGTCAATTGCATTGACGCAAGACTGGTCGTAAGTCTGTTGCAACAAATCTCATCAAGTACATAAACGCTCACGATATTGTTGAGTGAGGACCTATTCTACCCTCCTCGATAACTGTGATGCGTCACAACGCAACGTTAAACTTATTCGAAACAAAACTCGGCTAATCGCAATCGCTTATCGTGTATAACTCGTAATCTCTATCGCTTATTATGTGAATCTATATCGTTTGCTGTGTGTCAATCTATTGCTATGCCGTTATCTATGATATTTGTGTTCAGTTAGCACGCATGACCTCGCTTCACGAGATGAAACTCATATAGTTAGAGCAAAGTGTTTTAAATCATATCAGCGGCCTCTCGTGGAAAAGGGCCATGTGGGGTCTGATGTTAGTTGAATTCTGTGGTGTTAATCAATCAAATCGAACCGCGTAAATCGAACCGCATACCTCCATCTCTTGCAACGCAACTACCGAATATCGAAATTCGTTACCGCCGCCGTCATTACTGGTGTTGTGTCGTGTTATTCGCTTATCGTCTATCGTGTGTAGTCTACCACTTATTCGTGTATCGCGTACCGTTTATCGCTCGCTTGGTGTCCATTGTAATCTGTGTGGTATTAGTACGCGTGACATCGCTTCACGAGACAAAACTAACTTGGTTAAATGTGGTGTTTCACCATGTTAGCAAACTCTCGTGGAAACGTGCCACGTGGTTTTAAAGTGGAATCTAATCGAAAACACACTACTCGCTTATCGCTAGTCGCTCGACGCCTACCCAGACACGACACAGAAATGTTTCGTGTCATCAGGCTACTTGTCACACCCCCAAAATCCACATGCGGAGTATCACCGCTTGGAGGCGTGACTGACCAGGATCAAGCCACCAATCATATTGAACAAGTAGATAAGTAAACATAATTCAACAAACCAATATGAAAGGTGTTCAAAACCAAAGCATAGTTAAGTGTTTAGCGGAAGCATAATTTGTAAAAACCCATAGCAAGTATTAAATATGAAATAAGGTAATGTCTAAAGCATGGCACAAATCTCCATGTCCCACAACGACCGTTCCTCCCTGTGCAAGCTCCATGGGTACCTAATGACCTGCAAGGCATGTAGCAACGAATCAACAACAAAGTTGAGCGAGTTCACAGATAGTTGTTTGGTTAAAGTATTCATTTCATAAATCGTATATATTCATTTTGTAAACCATGTATCGTATTAATCCTTGCTGCCAGTCCAGGCATGCGTACGATGATTAGTGGGGGCTTCCCATGTGTTACAAGACCACGCGTATCGACTGCTACGAAAATGTAAAAGGTGCCCTAAGTCAATGTCTATCAGCATTGACCCTTTGCCCATAGTCCATTAGTACACGCCCGTCCGACTGGCACGGTGTGAGGTTTGTTAAACCTAATAGCGCTATTAACTAATGACCCGCTCGCCCTAGGCCTCGGCGATTAAGTCGATAATTGAGGGACTTCCTTTGATAGAGGTGATGGTCTTAAGATCGTGTACGTAGGTTTTACGTACGTGCCCTTCAATCCGAGGATAGTAGTAAGTATAACTGTACGTAGGTTTTACGTACATGCCCTTCAACCGAGGACAGTAATAATTAGTTTAACAGTAATAGTTGTACGAGTAGTTATTCCATCCCATTCCCAACCCCAACCCCTGGGAATCCCATGCCTTGGCTAGTGTGAACTCACCTTGGTTTGCTCGGCAGATACACAGAAAAGTCAAGTCTAGCAGCTAGTGGTCAACCACGTCCTAACATGGTTACCATACAAGTCAGGTTTAAGTTCAAGTAAAGCACACATAAGTTTACACAGAGATAGCAAAGTCACGAACACATACTAATCTTGGCATCACATAAACAGTCAAAGTGCATAGCATATTCATACTTGTACGATCCGAAAGATATAGCCCAATAATAGTCGGCCCAACATGTTGTGCGTTCAGCACGGCCTTGTGCGATCCACAACATGTTGTGCGACTCCGTTGGTCACCCGGCCCAAAATAACAAGAAGCCCAATTAACATAAGTCGTTCCATGAGTAACCGGCCCAAACAATGTAAACATGGATCCCTTGTGCGATCCGATAACCCTTGTGCGATTGGCTAATCCGGCCCAAACATACACCCGGCCCAACAGTCAATTAACATATCAACTTGTGCGACTAGAAACACCTTGTGCGACTGACAAGACTTGTGCGACCAGGATGTCTTGTGCGAGTGAATTAGACATCCGAATATCTTGCCATTCGGTTACAACCATTTACCAGTTTCCAAATTTAAAATAATCAACCAACAGTTTCTATCTTAGCTAATATTCGATCAATTTCAACAATCCCCAATTAATGAGTTTATTCATATAAACTTTGATTATTCTCAATCATAAGCAATTAACAACTACATGTCAATCATCCTCGGCTATATCAGATTCAAACGAACAAGTTTTCACTAAATAACCATCATCACATAACCCTAATGCTCATACAATTCACATGGTCCATGCGATCCAACATATACTTAATTGTGACATTAATCATGAGAAAGAAATGAATACAAATGATGAATTCATAAATGACCCTAACAATTAAACAACAGTTGTCAAAGAAGATCAGTTCTTTCACACCTAACCATTTCGATATCATCATCCCACTATCAATCATCACATCAACCTACAAGTCTGTGCCATCGAACTACTCTATATAAAATAATACTTTCTCATCATTCAACACATATATTTATTTTCAAGAACACAAATAGCACCACATGGCTTCTGATAATCTCATGCAAATATAAGAATGATAACCGACAAATATGAAGTATCCTTATCCGATTGATTGTATTTTCAAGACTTCACACATGCCATTCATAATAACATTCTAGATCCGAACTTTCACATGCAAACACATAGGCTATAACATAATAAACGATTACCAACATGAAAAGATTATACTAACCGATTAAAGAACGATCAACCCAACCGGATCTAACTTCGAATAAGAGAAAGGCAGCTGTCGGGTTTCAAAAGGGAACGAGAGAGAGAGAGAGAGAAGCTAGGGTTTGCAATTTGTGTGTTTTTGGTAAAGTGTGAGATGAGTACTAACACCCTATGTGTTAATCGAACTAATGGGGATGGGCCGAACCCAAACTTGGGCTGCCCTATAGAATCGAGTACAAGTTGTGTAGCCCGAATGACTTGTGCGATTGAGTTGTGTTGTGCGACTACATCATACATACATTCTCATAAACACATAAATCATAGCATTCATTTAATCAATCACTTTCATAAAATCACATTGCGTTCACATACGTTACATCAAAGTACAAAAATAGGTTCGGAAATACGAGTTGTCACATTATCCCCAAGTTGAAAGAAATTTCGTCCCGAAATTTAGCACGTACTCACTGAGGAAGCTAGTTAAGTTGTATGGTTTTCCTGGGGTGTCACATCCTCCCCCCGTTGATCTGGAATTTCGTCCCAAAATTCCGTAGCTTCAGTCTCAGTATTGGTTGTACCGTTTGCGAACAGTTGGGGAAACTTTTGTTTCATCTGATCTTCGCGTTCCCAGGTGAACTCTGGGCCGCGAGGTGAGTTCCAACGAACTCGTACGAGAGGTATCCTAGTACGCTTGAGGACCTTAACATCCCGGTCCGTGATTTCAACAGGTTCCTCGACGAATCGTAACTGCTCGTCGATAGTGAGCTCCTTCAAAGGAACTATGTGGGTCTCATCTGACAGACATTTCTTCAGATTTGACACGTGGAAAACATCGTGAACTGCACTGAGTTCTGCTGGTAAGTTCAGTCTGTAGGCCACCTTGCCTATTTTCTCAATGACTTCGAAAGGTCCAACGTATCGTGGCTTAAGTTTGCCCCGTTTACCAAAACGAACCACACCCTTCCAGGGTGAAACTTTGAGTAGTACACGCTCCCCAACCTGGAGCTCTAGTGGTTTTCTGCCCTTATCGGCGTAGACTTTCTGACGGTCACGAGCTGCCGCCATTCGTTGTCGTATCTGAGCAATTTTCTCTGTTGTGTCAACCACATGTTCTGGACCAGTAATCTGACTATCCCCCACCTCTGCCCAACAAAGAGGTGACCGGCATTTACGCCCGTACAATGCCTCAAACGGAGCAGCTTTAATGCTGGTGTGGTAGCTGTTTTTGTACGAAAATTCCACAAGTGGCAGATGCTTTTCCTAGCCATTGCCAAGGTCAATTACGTATGCCCTAAGCATATCTTCGAGGGTCTGGATGGTGCGTTCAGACTGCCCATCCGTTTGTGGGTGATAAGCTGTGCTCATATCTAAACGTGAGCCAAAGGACTTGTGCATTGCTTGCCACAGTTCCGAAGTAAAACGTGCATCTCGATCCGAGATAATAGAGGTGGGCACCCCGTGCCTCGAGACAACTTCCTTAAGATATACATCTGCTAGTGTAGAGAACTTATCCGTTTCCTTGATAGCCAAAAAGTGAGCAGACTTTGTGAGTCGATCCACGATTACCCAAATAGTATCGTTACCACGTTGAGATCTAGGCAGGCCAGTAACAAAATCCATGGAAATTTGCTCCCATTTCCATTGTGGTATCTCTGGTTATTGAAGTAGGCCTGAGGGTTTCTGATATTCCGTCTTGACTCTCGCACAGGCCAAGCACTTGCTAACGTAAGTTGCTATGTGGGCCTTCATGCTAGGCCACCAATACGTAGTTTTGATATCGTGGTACATTTTATCCGAACCAGGGTGTACTGAGTAGCGAGACTTGTGTGCCTCATCCATCACAAGCTCTCGTAGGTTGCCATGAAGTGGGACCCAAATGCGTCCTGTTATGTAGTAAGCACCGTCTTCCTTCTGTTCTAAGCGTTGCCTTGAGCCGCGTAGGGCTTCAGCCCTGACGTTTTCTGGTTTCAATGCTTCTACCTGAGCATCTCGTATCTGAGAAGGAAGACTAGACTGTATAGTGAGTTGTAAAGCTCGTACGCGCTTGGGCGCAGTGTCCTTTCGACTAAGGGCGTCAGCCACAACATTGGCTTTGCCTGGGTGGTACCTGAACGAGCATTCGTAGTCATTTAGTAGCTCGACCCATCGTCGTTGTCGCATATTCAGTTCCTTCTGTTTGAAGATGTGTTCGAGACTCCTGTGGTCGGTGTAGATGGCGCACTTGGTACCGTACAGGTAATGTCGCCATATCTTAAGTGCGAAAACAACAGCTCCCAGCTCTAAGTCGTGCGGTGTGTAGTTCCTTTCATGAACTTTGAGTTGGCGTGAGGCGTAGGCTATAAATTTATCCCGCTGCATCAATACACAACCAAGACCCTGAATAGATGCGTCGTAATAAACTACGAAGTCGTCTGTGCCCTCTGGCAATGAAAGGATAGGTGCACTGCAAAGTCTATCCTTTAAGTGCTGAAACGCTAACTCCTGTGCATTTCCCCAACGATAAACAACGCCCTTCTACGTTAGTGAAGTAAGAGGCTGTGCAATCTTGGAAAAATCCTTAATAAACCTCCTGTAGTAACCTGCCAATCCCAAGAATTGGCGAATTTCCGTTGGCGTACGGGGTGCAGGCCAGCTCTTGATCGAATCTACCTTGGATGGATCAACGTGAATTCCATCCTTGTTCACCACATGGCCTAAGAAATGGACTTCACGAAGCCAGAAGTCGCATTTTGAAAACTTGGCGTACAGCTGTTCTGTTCGAAGGAGTTCCAAAATGAGTCGTAGATGCTGTTCGTGTTCCTCCTGGCTCTTTGAATAAATCAGGATGTCGTCGATGAATACAATAACGAACTTGTCCAGGTAAGGCTTGCACACTCGATTCATCAAGTCCATAAAGACCGCAGGTGCGTTAGTCAGCCCAAAAGGCATGACCAAAAACTCATAATGTCCATAACGGGTTCTAAAGGTTGTTTTAGAGACGTCCTCTTCTCGGACTCTCAGCTGGTGATATCCCGATCTCAAATCAATCTTTGAATAGTAGCTCGACCCTTGCAGCTGGTCGAACAAGTCGTCAATGCGTGGAAGAGGGTAGCGATTCTTCACAGTCACCTTGTTCAGTTCACGGTAGTCGATGCACATTCTGAACGTACCGTCTTTCTTCTTCACAAATAGCACTGGAGCTCCCCAGGGCGAAGAGCTAGGACGAATAAAACCCTTATCCAAGAGTTCTTGTAGTTGCGTAGATAGTTCTTTCAACTCTGATGGAGCTAAATGATACGGTGCACGAGCTATGGGTGCTGCTCCAGGAGCTAGCTCGATTTGAAACTCGATCTGACGATGAGGCAGGAGGCCAGGTAGTTCCTCAGGAAATACCTCAGGATAGTCGCGTACAATCGGAAAGTCTTCTATCTTTTTCTCTTTCTTTGAGGTGTCAGTAACGAGAGCCAGAATGGCAGTGTGGCCCTTCCTCAAGCATTTCTGAGCCTTAAGGAAAGAGATGATGCTCACAACAGCACCACCCTTGTCGCCACGAATCATGAGTGGTTCATCACCTGGGCGAGGAATACGGACAACCTTTTCGTTGCAAAGAAACTCTGCTTGGTGTTGAGATAACCAGTCCATACCAATAACGATGTCAAAACCATCATACGTTGGGGTCATTCCTAGCATCACCCTGACCAATCATGAACACTCGACCCCTGGCACCATTGTCGTCGTTATTACCTCCGTTGTTATTCCCGTTGCCCTGATTATCGTTGTTGTTGGTTCCGATTCGCAGGTCGTGAGCTCCTACAAATCTTTGGCTCCATGACCAAGCTTGTTGCATCTCTGACAATGATCTTTGTTGCACGATCCGCTGTGGTGCAATTTACATCGATTGCATTTAGGGCGGTTTCCCCTGTATCCACCCTGACTTCGATTACCAAAAGACTGCTGCCTGGGGCCCCTGTACTCATCCGTTTTTCCCTGCTGCGACTGAGACTGAACCGAAGTGGAACCCTTTACTCATCCGTTTTGGCAGTTTATTCTGTCCTACCACCTGATCTGAGAGACGTTGAGCAAGACGAGTAATATCCTGGATGGTTGCAAGGTTGGCCGATGTCACATGACTTTGAATCTCTGGTACTAAGCCTTTGAGGTACAGCTCAATGCGCTTGATGGGAGGATCCACCATTATTGGACATAACACCGTCAGTTCGTTGGATCGTTTCGTGTACGCTTCTATCCCACACCTTGTCATCTTCAGGTTTAAGAACTCCACTTCTAGCTGGTGGATGTCATCTCGACTACGGTATTCATGTTTGGATCAGTTCTTTAAGAATCATTCCATGGGGTGGCATTAGCAGCCGCCAGCCCCAGCATCTGAACTTGCGCGTTCCACCAAGTTAGTGTAGTGCCTTCGAGAGTACCAGTGGCGTACTTCACCCTATGAGCCTCAGGGCATTCACACGTCTCTAAGACAGACTCGAGCTTTTCAAACCAATGGAGGAGTCCAACAGCTCCTTTAGTGCCACTGGAAGTATTAGGACGACAGTCCATGATCGTCTTGAATATGCATGCAGGTGGCTGAGCGTTCTGACCTTGTTGCGCGAGGAAGAAGTGACAAGGTTAAGCGCGAGAGTTGGGTCATGAGAGTAGGATCTAACATCCTAGGGTAGGTTCGTAATAGCAGGTTATACCTCCTGCCTGAGCGGCTGCGTGTGCTGCCGTAACTTGTTCGTTGATAAGAGCCGTCAGCCGGCTTGAGTTAGGTTCTCACGTTCCCTCATGATCTCACATCGAAGGAAACACAAATAGGAAAGGTGTCGCGAATGTGTGTAAGTGTGGAGTGACAGTAGGGAGCAGGCACAAATGTGTTTTCAAACTATAGTTGCTACGTTTATCTAAGCATACCATGAGCAAAAATTCTATGCAATCTTAGACGTTGGGTCGACATCGAGTTCAGCATTGAACCCAGGTCCTAGGAGAGTTTTCGTAACCCCAGTTTTCATCTTCGAATTTCTTAGAATGTGTAAAACCTAAACTTCCTTGCAACATTGGTTAAACATCGACTCCGTTGGCTACACGCTAAAAGGAAAATTTTCAAGATTCTCATCCTAAATTCCCTTCAAATATCTAAAAGGAACGTTTCTTATAACGTTGGTTAACGATCGACTAAGTTAGTTCTACGTCGTGAGAAACCCTTCAAGTTCTTTAAAATTTCAATCGCATCGAACTTACGAATTCTACGCAACACAAGGTACTTTGGAACGCCAACTCGTGGGATATTACTTTTGTCGTCTACGTCGCTTTCTCGCTATCGCAATCGACCCCTTATTCGAAGCACTCTCATTCATCAACTCACGGTCAGATTAACTCGTTGTATCGCTACTTATTCAGGATCAACTCTTAGAAGTCTACCTGTTGGATTAATTTCGGGACGAAATTTCCTAAAGTAGGGGAGACTGTAACAACCCGCACTTTTGTGCGTTGTTACTACTCGATATACTCGTTACGCCTAGCACCAGAGATTCGTATCATAATGTAACTATATCGCATACATCGATATTCGAAGGATAATCGCATATTTTCGAAATACAAATTTCACTATACTACACAATTATCACAAACACTAACACTCACGGAGGCATTGAGTGAGGACCTATTCTACCCTCCTCAGTGGCCGTGGTGTGTTGAAACGCAGACAACCAGCGCTAACAAGGACTCTCGGGTGAGTGCTATAACTCCAGCCGTCGTGACGATGATGACAATACGAGTGAATAGTACCCCGTCAGTCATTGTGGCACAACCCTCAGTAACGTTCACGATGACGTCAAGAAAGGACCTATACTACCCTCCTTGATGGCTGTGAAATGTCGCTAATAATCGTATACTCAAACGAAAACCGATTGTTAATTATCGAAACTGTGGATTATAGTTACATAAATACGACCCTTAGTGATATATATATATAATAATAATAATAATATAACGCAACTATATAAGCACGCACCTCAAAACTATCATAAACGGAGAAATTCATCGCGTCAGGATAGCCATCCGGACGGACAGCAATCCGGACGGACAGTAATCCGGACGGATGGGCAATCCGGATCTGTGACTCCCTTCTCCTCTTTTCGCCTATAAATAGCCTGCCACACCACTGTTCAAGTGATGTGACAGCTCCCACTCGACCAGACACGCTTCAAGACCCTTTTCTCTCGATTCCTCGCGATTCCGGTAAGATTTCAACCTGAAACTCGTACTTCTACGATCTACACTCAATTCTACATCATTCTATCTTTTAAAACTCAAATTCTAACCGTGAAATCTGCGGATTTGAGGCGTTTTGAGGTGATGTCACCAAGAGTTCTTATGAACTTCAAGTTGTGGCCTCATCCCACTATAAGCGACTCAGATCTGGGTGATTTTCACACGTTTTGATAACAAATCTCACCTAAATCTGTGCATCTAGCCAAGGAACTGTGCGATTTCGAGTTAACCATGAAAAACCATCAAGAACGACCAGATCTGATGGAACGGGGTGATTCCCGGCCGTTAGAACGGGTCGAAACTGATGAAATTTCAAGTGTTAGTGCGAAATTACACTACCCTAGTAAAAAAAAAACGAACGTATTCCTTCCGTTAAACACTCGGAAACAGTGTCCAGAATGCGAAACAGACGTGTCATCCGCACGAATCACATGCCATCCGGACGGATGACATGTCCGCACGGATGACATGTCCGCAGGGATGACATGTCCGCACGGATGACATCTCCGCACGGATGACATCTCCGCACGGATGACATGTCCGCACGGATGACATGTCCGCACGGATGACATGTCCGCACGGATGACATGTCCGCACGGATGACATGTCCACACCATACGACTGGACCAACTCCTCATTCAAACGAATGACCATCCTGCCGGATTGCCATCCGACCGAATGGTCAATAGTCACCTGTTTCACCCGCCACCGTTTAACGCACTCTCATTCGATCAAGCTAACTCAGACGTAACCCAAATCAAGCTGTGTTTACTTACCGATTACGCACTGTGAGTATACTTGAACCCTTTTTAATCGTATTTTGGGTGTAACATACGTTTCTAAGAAACCGGACTTATCAACCAAACTATTCAATCAATCGAATTATCACTGCGAATAACTGTTATGCATAGATATACGTGATGCTAGTTGCATGTGTGCTAGGGCTTATACTCGCGACGTCCCACCATGACTAGTAGAGTACTATTGCGCCCGACGGGGTCTAGTTTGCCATCGCATATTCGAGCATCGAGGACTTAGTTGGTAGTATCAGCTTTGTGAGTATATATGTCATGTGTTACGTTTATGCATGTGGAAATTCGCTACACGTTTTAATCTATTACGCTATACATATCAAACCTGTATACTCGCCAATACTTTTGTATTGACAAATATTTTAACGTATGTTGCAGGTTAGATCGCAGACTATATCAAATCAAGCTAGGAAGTCTAGAAACTCAACTAAAATCTAGGTTGTCGGATTTGTATTGTTCGAGAGGACAAGAAATCTGTGATAACTTATGTGATTGTATTATTTGTTAGTATGGGATAACGAATGTATTAAATATTATCGCAATATAGTTGTTATGGATTCTCTTGAGCAATCTGATTCGCCTAGTGCCGCGCCCCAATGATTCCGCCATCGGTTGGGGTGTGACATCATCGACGCATCTCCAATGATTCAACAATACTGATGATTAAATCTTTTATTTTGCCATATAATTGTCGCCTCATCTTTTCCTTCTTCATCGCACAACACCAAGGTAACCTCATTTATTCTGATTTACTTTTTGATTAACAGATAATAATTGATTTATCGTTTATTGGTGCGTTTGATTCATTTGTAATCCCTTGCAGATCACCCTTCATTTCAGTTTGAGAAATTAAATGGAGTTTTCTTAATCAGCACCGTGAGTCTCCTTCACTAATCTATGCATTGTTAATTCCACGTGTTTTTTTTACTCTTAATCGTCGATTTTGTTTCAGGTATACTTTTTGCTGTTAGTTCCACATGTTTTTTTCAGATTAATATTTGCTATATAATAGATTGGTTTTGTTTTGATGAAACAGGAAAACGTTCGAGACGATTGATCCAAGAACGGAAGAAAAGATAGTGGATATTGCTGAAGGAGATAAAGATGATATTCATTTGGCTGTTGAAGCTGCAGGTTGATCCACAATAAGCATTGCCCATCTAAGTTTCCTCCAATGACAGTGGTTATAACAAGTTAATAAGGCAAAGCACTGATCTGCCTAACAACTGTTGGATATAAAGACTGTTATACACAAAGACTGATGAAGATCATCCACTGTTGAAGACCAAAGCACTGATGAAGACCAAAGCCCTGTTGAAAACAAGCACTGATGAACCAAAGTCCTGATCAACCAAAGGTGAACCACTTCCCAACAACAACAGTGGTTCAGCATTAACAGCAGATATTCTACCTTTGTTTTTGTTAACTGTGTTTATATGTAACAATACTTATCACATCAGTGTTTTATAGTCTGTTAGGTTGTTAGATGTCATCACCTCAGTGTTTATATGTAACAGTATTTATCACAACAGTGTTTATATGTAACAGTATTTATCACATCACCTCAGTGGTTTGATCTGTACTATAAATAGAACAGTGTTTTGATCTTTATACTAATAAATAAAAATGTAATACACTTGGATGATTATTAAGCTCCTCATTTTGATTGTTTGGGTATAGTATTCTTGAAATTGGTCTTTTTTTGCAAACAGGTGTTTATGGGCAAACATTTGTTTAAGGTCAAACATTTGTTTAAGGCCAAACATCTGTTTATGGCCAAACATCTGTTCATGGCCAAACATCTGTTTAAGGTCAAACTTCTGTTTAAGTCCAAACAACTGATATATAAGGCCAAACATCTGTTTAAGCCCCAACATCTGTTTAAGTCTAAACAGATGTTTATCAGATCCACTGTCTTCTCATATTTTAACACTCTTCAAAATAGTTAAAAATGATAGTTTTCATTAATCCTTAAAAGTCTGTTACAACCACTGTGTTGGTTCAAACATCTGATTGTTAAAAGTTATTCACTGCTGAAAAACAACCTCTGTTTCTTCATTCTTCATGTTGACCACTGACTGACCAAACATCAGTGTTTCAATCACTGTTAGCTATCCATTGATAGTTAAAAAACAGCCACTGCTCACATTTTTATTATTGACATCCACTAATATTGATCATCAGTGGTTTCTCTAAAAAACAGCCACTGCTCACATTTTTATTGTTGATGTGGTTAATTAGTGATAAAATGAAATTATCAAATGAAAACTAGAATTACAATGAAATTACCATTTTACCTAATCGTTACATTCCAATGAGATAAGAGTTCCTCCAACATTGTTTTCATGATAAAAATTGAAGTTCAAATAAAAAATAAAAATAAAAACACTTGATGACAATTTGTTGCAAATCAAATCAGTAATTAATGCTAATTTCTTGAGCT
The DNA here is from genome assembly GCA_030545235.1 of Helianthus tuberosus. Classification (NCBI taxonomy): domain Eukaryota; kingdom Viridiplantae; phylum Streptophyta; class Magnoliopsida; order Asterales; family Asteraceae; genus Helianthus; species Helianthus tuberosus. Next base: position 47,944,755 of record CM060377.1, read on the forward strand.
TTGGACACTGAAAATATGCAAAATGTGAATTTCAAGTTGACGGTTATTATCTCTTAATTAAAGTTAAAATAAAAATTAGAAAAGTCATGATGACAATTGCTTTCAAATTAAATCAATGATTACTGATAACATCAATAACTTTTGAAATTCAAAATATGCAAAATGGTAATTTAAAATTGACGTTCTCTCTCTTTTTTTCCTACTTTGCATATTTTGTGAAAAAAAATATTAGTGAATAAAATATTATACCATCCTTTATTATCATATCATTTCTAATATTTAATTACTTTAATAAAGCATTGTATAAAGATATGCACTACTTACCTTTCAAATCACATTTGCCATTGCATTCAATCTAAATTGTTAATGGAGAATCGATAAGCTTGAATTCCAAACTTGATATTTTTTTATGAACATCCATGCTAATTGTATTATCATATTACTTTTATCAATATATACATTTTACTTATTCTTTTTTTATGTACAGTCTTCAAATGGAGGTTGCAAAGGTTAGCATGCTTAACGATCTTAATACATTCTCAAATAACTATTCAATCAGAGTGAAGATTGTTAGCATGTCGAGGGAGATGATGAATCAAAACAAAAATGAAACATATCGCCTTGATATGATCTTCATGGATGAGATGGTACCGTATATATTTGTCTTATAATATTTTTGGACATTTGAATACACAAATGTTATATAACACGTTTTTTATTTAATCGGATGTTTCATATTGTTAGGGAACTATGATACAAGCCAGCTGTCTGCATAAGATGCTTGAAAGATTCAAAGACTTCCTTCAACTGGATCAATGTCTTCTTATCACCAAACCGTCTCTTGCTGCTAATAAGTCCTCTGCTAAGTATACCAACGGAAATGACAAAATATCTCTGTATTTCTATACTTCTGTTGAGAAATGCCTTGACTGGTCTGGACCGAAATACAGTTTTAATTTCGTTAAACTCGAGGATGTTGTTCAAAATAAAATTGAAGTTAATATAGTTATTGGTATGTAAATCACTACATGATATATATGTACTGTTTTGTCTTATTGTTTTTTTTCCATGTTATCACTTCTTAATGTTGTTTTCTTTTAACAATATATTTTTGTTTATAGATTGGATTGGTTATGTGGAAGTATGTTTCAATCTAGAGGATACAACAAAGAAGGATGGGAGCAAGGGCAAGAGACTTAATCTTAGAGTTGAAGACCTTGAGTGAGTTCTTTTTATTAAGTTGTTGCATTTTGACGTTTATAGCATTACAAGGTTGCTTGATGTTATTATGTTTTATGTTAATATTTTAGAGGTCAAAAGTGTCCGGTTACTTTGTGGGATGCTTTTGCTATTGACATGTTTGCTTACATGAATGATAAGAAACGAGAGAAACATGTTGTTATCCTTTGTCATTTTGCTATTGTCAACCTTTACAAAGGTACAATTTAAACTTAATTAGTTTAATTTTTATTTATTTAGTACTTTATATTTATATTTATTTATATGTTTTAATTTTGACGTTGTTTATATTGATCTACATTTGGTTTTATTTTTAAATTCAGGCAAGCGTGGAGTTGCAAACGGGTTTGAGCTTAGCAGACATTTTATCGACACTGACATTGAAGAGATATCCTCTTTTAGGAAGAGGCATAGTTAGTAATATGCATATAAACATTAAACAGTATTATTTTGATTTTACATTTACTTTTTACGTTTTAATTTGATCACATGAATCTGTTTAGGTATGTAGAGAAAATTTCTGCTTCATCTTCATCAAATGAGCATGTTGGTTCTTAAGTTATCTCAAGTGTTGAAGATGATTTCCTTAATAACCCTGATTTCATGCTTATTGGTTTCCTTGTAACCATATTAAAGGTGTGCGTTTATTTTTTGTATTTTCTTATAAGTATTTTACATGCTAAGTTTTTTTATAGTGTTTTCTAAGGATTATTATTTTTGTTTGATATCAATAGACAAAGAAGGTTTTGGTTCTCGGCAGAATCACAGCCATATGCACTGATAAGCTTTGGTATTACAATGGTTGTAACCACTGTAAGTCCAGTGTGGAGGAAAGATTTGTAATGAAAGAGAATGTGAATGGTTCATGTGATGTTGATCATACAAAAGCTTTGGTGTGTACAAATAATAAATGTGAAGGAGTCGACATTTATTCTATTCCGCGGTTTGAGATTACAATTTTATTTCTTTATGCTAAATACTAATATGAACCACACTTCTGTTATTAGTAATACTAATGTTTTCATTTGTTTTTAACTTTGATAGCTTCAAGATACCTATCTTGGTGCAAGACTCTTTCGGTACTGTGTCTTTGACACTCTTTGATTACGAAGCTTACAAGATTCTTAAGAAATCTGCCAAAGAGTTACTTGCAATCGAAGATTAGGTAATAAATATATGCATTCAGTTATTTGTTAATGTAGTAAATATAATTTAATATTAAATTTTATAAAATTGTAGGTTCTCAATTATGGAATCATTGTGCTCATAGTAATTTATATTAATTTTTATAAAATCATAGGTTGTCAATTATGGAGAGATATCGAACCCATATCCTGAGATTTTGGACACAGTGGTTGGAAAGAAGTATGCGTTCATCATAAACGTTAAAGACTATAACATTGAGCATCATGTTGAAAACTATGGTATTGCAATGGCCACTAACGATGATGAGATCCTTGTCGCGCTCTACGCCAAATTCAATCTTAACCAGGTTTAAATCTTCATTATGTCATTCTTTTCATTTCATAGTATATCATTTTGAAATAGATTTATACCATTGTGTGTATTTTATGTTACTGTGTATTATGTACTTAAAGCATGAGCAATCCGAATCGTTTGATGTTCCAGATTCCTGCAGTTTGTCTACTCCTTTTGACCTTATGAAGGTAATATAAGAATTAGGTTATTTGTACTAAATTTTTCGAAACATTAATACTTATTGTCTTTTTATATCAGGATGAGATGTCATGCAGCAGTGACAATGTTACACCTGTATCTAAAGAACTCTTAGGCAATAAGAATCCCTCTTCTGACGAAACAAAACGTAATATTCGTGAAGTGTGCGACATAGATGATGCATTAGGTTGTTCCTCGACAAAGTGCCGCATGAGTGATGAACTGGCTCAGGATGAAGATGTTGGTGTTTCGAAGCTTTTGATTCCCAAGATTGAGAAATAGTTTTCTCTGTATTTTTGAAAACATTTACGTGTTGATTTCGTATGCTTTTGCCACGTTGAACTTATGGTTTTCGTTTTGTTGGTTTTGGGTGTTTGGTGCTGTTATGTTTTGGACTGATTGCGTGGTTTTAAATTCACTAAAACTTATCTGCTTATTATATTGTTTTGTTCTAATATTATAATGAGTATGACCTTTCTTTGCATATTATAATGTATATGTTAAATAAATATTGAGATGTTCAATATTCAATATTTATGTTTAAAAGTTATGTGTATGAAGAGAAGCATTTATAATCTTATCATCTTATCTCATATTTTATATACATGTAGCGTCTTCCTGCTGAAGTTGCCAGACGAGCAGGTCTTTCTGTTGATCTTCATCCCTTGAAAGTTCAAAATATGGTTGGAGTTGTGGATTTTTATGATGTGAAGACGGAGTTAAATGAATGCAAGCCATGTTACACGTTGGATGGTTGGTGAAAGTTCATGACTGAGAATAACTTGAGGTTTGGTGATATGTTGCACTTCACATACGTGTCTTCGCAGCAGAAGATCATATTAAATGACGTTACTTTAGTTTAACAACGACCTTTAAGTATGTTCTGATATCAGATATTATAACTATGAATTTTTTGATGGTGATGTTGCATGGTTGTTTTTTTTTTTTTTTTTGAACTTATTAACTTGATGTTTTGTTGATATGTATGGCTAACATGATAAAACATTGTTATTAGCACTTTGTGTTTTATATATAGATGATATCATGCTTCTTTTTGCTAATAGTAACTGCAATTAGTAGAAACTTGGTTTATTAATCGCAAATGTGACATTCTTCTGCATTTATGGGTTTATGAATTCAGAATAATGGATGGATATATATGACCATGTTTGGCATGATGATGTTGTGTTTCATGTTGTAAAAACCAGGGAATTTTCAGATAATAGATTGCTTTGCCTGATTAGATTGGGTGTTAAATTATAGTTCTTTAAGTCATTGTTTCGTTTTCTTGAATTCTATGTAATTTTGTAAAGAAGTACAATAACAAACAGTGGTTTGAACATCTGTTTGACTTTTGGTCAACAGTTTATGGAAACCCATGTTAGGTTGAACAGTGTTTTGAAGAGGAACACAGTGTGAGAAGACAGTAGATCTGGTTAAGTTAAACATCTGTTCAGGCTTAAACAGATGTTTGGCCTTCTATATCAGATGTTTGGACTTAAACAGATGTTTGACCTTAAACAGATGTTTGGCCATAAACAGATGTTTGACCTTAAATAGATGTTTTGCTTTAAACAGATGTTTGGCCTTCTATATTAGATATTTGGACTTAAACAGATGTTTGACCTTAAACAGATGTTTGGCCGTAAACAGATGTTTGGCCTTAAACCAAACATCTGTTTAAGGTCAACATCTGTTTGACTTTTGGTCAACGTCTATTTGAATTTTGGTCAACATCTCATTTAGTATTCAACAGAACTTTGAATAATTCAACATCTGTTTAATTCGTTGTTTCGTTTTCTTGAATTCTATGTAATTTTACAAAATCCCAAATCACCCGATCATGTAAGTGCATTGAAGTAAAAGTGCAAATGATGTTATTCATGTGGTCCTGTTGCGCTTTTGTTTGACCTCTAATATGGGTTCATAATCTAATCCGGTGATGTAAAGACATAATTATTGAATCCGAGATGCTTGATGTAATGAGGTCGTATTAATAACAAATAACAATTAATATAACGAAGTTTCCCGATCCCGGGAAGCAATCCCGGGTAATAACCTAGTTAGATAATAAAAAACAGAGAATTAGATAACAAACAATAGAAAATGAAAAAAAAAATTAAAAATTAAAAATTCTAATCTAATTTCTCATCCAAATCTTCACTGTCATCAGCCTCTTCTACTTTAACCTTTTTGGCGTTTTGAACCTGTTTTGAATACGTTATCTAGATCCTTAGTTTCCTACATAATGCCCGTCTTTAGAAGATGCTTATTTTAGTGGCATCCTGTATTGTGGTTTAATATATACTTGTTTGGTGACATGTTGAAGATCAACGCCTGCTCGAATGTATTGATCCCTTCATGCCATACATATATCCATCAAGAACAAAGTGACATGATAACATATCAGTGTCATCAATCTCTTTTTCATGAATATTTGTCCATCTCATTCAGCAAAAGCTTATAGAGATACCCACCTCAGAGAAGAATCCATTCAGTGAAACTTCATTCAGAACAATACTCAATATAGAAGAAACGAGGTTTGCCATATGTGGCTTTTTTAACTACTTTTTTGGCGTTTTAAAGTGAGTGGTTTCTAGGAAAACATGACGTTGTTTTTGGGTGTGATCAATTGATTGTGTAGAGACGTCTCTCTTATAGGATGTTTTTGGCGCGTAGTTTAGGCTGGATTTTATTTATAATAAATGATATTAATAAAGTAGCCATCTTTTCAGTTATTGTGTGTATTTTTACTGTTTTTGTTCAGCTTTTTATGAGTTTTTAGGGTGATAGATGTGCCATCTTCCAAGTTTGGCGTTTTTTAATGGCTTTAAGTAGTTTTTGGCGTTTTTTATTTCATTTTTAGCTTTTATTAATACTTGTTCAAATTACTTTTATTATAGTTTGGGAGTTTTTGGCGTTTTATGGCATGATGGCGTTTCACAATCATTATGTCTGTTTGGCGTTTTTATTAAAATAATGTATTTTTTGTTCTTAGCTGAAAAATACATAACAAACAACAGAAAATTAAAATAAAAAAAAAATAAAAATAGAAACAATTCATCTTCCAAATCTTCACTGTCATCAGTCTCTTTTTTCGTTGAAACATGTTCAAAAATAAAAATAGAAACAATTCATCTTCCAAATCTTCATTGTCATCAGTCTCTTTTTTCTTTGAAACATGTTCACTAGCGGTTTGACTTTGGCATGCTTCATTTTGTGTTTTTGTTGTTGAAGTAGCTTTTTTTGTGGCCGTTTGGAAAGATAAAATGACGTGAGTTTTTTGTTTGAAGTTCATCTTTATATTCATGTTTATCTTCAAACCACTCATCAGTGTCATTCGTCTCTTCATGCCATTATAATATTCATCAAGAACAAAACATAAAAAATGACATAAGTCTGACACCAGCATCTTTTTGTTGAAGATTTGTCCATCTCATGCAGCAAAATGTTATTGAGTCACAGCACCTCAGGCAATAATGCATTCTGCGAAACTTCGCGTAGAACAATATTGAATATACAAAAAACGATGTTTGCCATTTTGGCGTTTTATTGAGGAAATAGTGTATCTAAAAGAAACGTCGATTTTTGGAATCTTTGATGTTTGAGTTTTTTGGCGTTTTCTAAGATGATTGGTATATAGTAAAATATGGCGTTTTGAGTTGGTGTGTTTGATGTTTTGGGTTTTTTGGCGTTTCTAAGACGAATGGTATATAGTAGTAAATATGGTGTTTCCGGTTCGGGGGTGTGTTTAATGAATGTCTGAGATGTTTTGTTTATATAGGATGTGTTTTGGCCTGTAATGGCGTTTAATTCATTAGTTTGGCGTTTTTGGTAGAGAAGTCTAAAGACTCTTTTACCCTTAATGAAGCGCGTCCACTTAATAGAATTCGTGTTATTTACGAAAACGCCACCGCGCCAATCTAGCCAATAGATTGTTTTGATCGGACGATCCATAAGCGTTCTCACCGTTCTCACACTTTCCACCGTTTTCTCTAAATCCTGACCCTATATATATATATATATATATATATATATATAGGGGATGGATCATGAGAAAACTAGTTTAAATGAGAAAACCAAAAAACTAACTAAAAAAACATACCAATTTTTTTTTTTAATTTTTATTAAAAAATCGGAGGTTTTTATGCATGGAAAATTTTTTTCAAAAAAATAAAATAAAAAAAAAGTTTTTGTTGTATTGCACATGTGCACTATTACGGATATAGTGCACATGTGTAGTACACATATAATGCACATATGCAGTACAACAAAAAAAAATTGAATTTTTTTTATATATATAAACTAGCGATTTTTTTATAAAAAATTGTAAAAAAAAAATTTTGGTATGTTTTTTAGCTATTTTTTTTTAGGTTTTTTTAGTTAGTTTTCTAGTTTTCTCATTTATATGTAGTTTTCTCATGATCCTCTCCCTATATATATATATAATTAGATCAAAATAATTAATTATATCTTTTAGATTTAACATTTCGTAATTTTCATTCTTTTTCGTTTTATCATGTAATTCGTATTTTCATTTGAATCAATTGTAATTCGAGACTTAATCATAATGTCAATCACATTTTGTATTATTTTTTCCTAATTATACTTGCACAATACGTAAACATTCACAATTACATGTTTTATACAAAACTAAGCCATACATCCAGACTATGTTGTCTTTGAAATATTATTCGTACAAGTTAATATCACTCACATGCTTACTTGCGCCTTAAAACCCTAACAACATGCATAAACATGAGTTTATTGCATAAAATAACTAACCACACAAGTGCAATGACCAAAAATTTAATTTCCATTCTCCTAACCCACAACCAACTCATTTAAAACCCTAACCAACTCATTTAAAACCTCAACCACTTATCTCACTTTTTATTTTATACATTTTTAGTTAATAGGTGGCTTGCTATTAGCTAACTAATTAGTTTTGTAAATACTTATACATATTAATTTTTTTACAAAACTGAAATGGCTTAACCTAAATGAGCTTTTGATGTTTCACTTCTGCACAAAGGTGATGTGTTACATACGTTTTATCATTCAAGTCTAAATAAAAGCTTGTTAGTTTTGCCTAATATGAATGGATGGCTCACTTCTGCCCAATGGTGACGTGTTACAATTGTTTTACATACATACATAAACGATTTCACTTCGCCTAAAGCTGATGTGTCTTTGTTTAAGTAGAATTTTTGTTAACTTAGTCTATTATGTTGATGTTAATAATAGACATATCACAACTTCATAATTAAAATGGTCCTTATCTATGTGTGCCTTAGTTTAATTTGTCCCTATATCACTCTAAGACTTCTAGTTTAGTATCTTAATTCTCATCTAATTTCCACTCTCAGCTCCCAATTGTGGGATTCCACCATTAACTGGCGATAACTGTCCAGTAACGGAAAAACTTGTTTTTCAACACCTTTTACACATTCTAACCAATCTAATAAATTATTTTTGGGACACATTGAGGACAATGTGTAATTTAAGTGGGGGGGGATGCTAAAACCTTGAATCTTGCAAGTCCTAATAACAAGCCTTACACAAAACTCTATTGGAACCGCTAATCACCCCAATTTTTTTCAAAAAAAAATCATTTTTTTACTTGTCTTGGTTTAAATCGGGAATAACAAGTTCTAAAAAAGGTTATATTTTTACAAATTTACAACCGATGCGTCATGATAAAAAGAAACAAATAAGAAAATTACGAAAAGGCGCGACAAATCTACTTAAATTTTGATTATATATACTTAATCACGTTATAAACCAATTCCCAAAACAAGTGATTTTTGAGCCTTTATTGAGCATACATACATGTATCTTTAAACTAAATGCTCATTTTTCGTTTCTTGTGTGAATAGTCGCTTGGTTCTTACGACTCTAGAACTTGCCACGACGATACATTCCCGGTCCTTACCAACTTGAACCCAAGTAAGTAAATGATGGAGGCATTAGGACTAAACCATTTGTCTTTCAAAACCATTATTTTTAATTTTTTTATCACCTACCCAAAATCCCTTGCCTAAACCTTTTCGTTTCAAAACCCGAAAAACAAACACCCATTACCCACCATAACCTCTTTCTTTTCAAACCTTTTTATTTTAGTAAAAATATCGGTTATCTTGTGACATGAAAAAAAAAATGAAAGTCATTTAGTAAACAAACAAGTTCCTCAAATAAATCTTGTTTGAATGTGCTTAATTTGAAGAAAAGTCACAAAAACAAAAAGTTTTACGAAAACCGATGCTTTTTACGCTTTTCGCCATTTTTACTAACCACCTACCCTTAGCCCAAACCTAACCCTTCCCAAGTCCTCTTGATATTTACAAAGGTTTATAGTTAAAAAGGAGGAGGTTTGATCACTTGGCAAGCATATGGTAGAAGTAAGTTCCACGCCGGTCTCGAGTGTTTCACAAAAATACACAAATCGGCCAAGTGTTGAGTGATTTCCCGTGAGGTATGTGAACTTGTATATAAATGGAATTTTAAAGGGGATGTTACCCAAATAAATAAATTTTCTTATAAAATGTTCCAAATAAATCATGACGAATAGGATTGTAAATAAAATAAAAATAAAACTTAATAAAGATCTTGGATTCCCGACACTCAAGATAAGCCTAAAACTTCTCCTCTACCTCTTCCATTTGGGTGTGTAAGCCATATATTAAAGAGTTTTGCTAGAGGACAAGCAAAGATTCAAGTGTGGGGGTATTTGATGTGTGCAAAATGCAACATATAAATTACATCAAATGAGGCATAAAACTAATCATTTTTAGTACTAATGTTGGAAAAAGAGTGTTTCTTTCATCCTTTTGAATTTACAGGACCAAACGAGCTTAAAAGAACAAAATGAGCAAATAAGTAGCCAAAACCAACATAAATACAAAAAGAAGGAATAAATGTGACATGCCTGACCCCTCGGCAGCATCCCCAAAGCAAAAACAAGGCAACAGAGCCTGACCATGAGGCCGTGCCCAGCTAGGGCGTGGTCAGGAGCCTGCACAACAAGACAAACTTGTAGAAGCTTCTACGCCCACCACGGGGGCGTGCCCAGCTCAACACGGGGCATGGTCAACGCTAAGATACGCAGAATCTTGATAGTACAACAAAGAGTTTACCACGGGGTCGTGTGGGGCCCTCTGCTGACACTTGCAATTAAGGAAGGAAGAGAAAATGATGGCCACGGGGCGTGCCCACTGGACACGGGGCCGTGGCCAGAGCTATGTTCTGGCTATAAATAAGGGTGCTTGGTTCACTTGAGAGGCATCACTTGGCAAACCACTACTCTCCCACTTTGCCACCACTCAACCACCACTACAACACCAATACCCAAGACCATCATCTATCATCCATCTTTAGAGTGTATAGTAGCCTCGAGATCCAAGATTGAGTGTAAGGGTTCTTGCCAATCAAATGTCATGTTTGGTTAAGCCTCTTAGTCTTACATCACTTGGTGAAGACAAGTCTTTTATGTATTACTTTTGATTTTTAATCTTTCGGCACTTCTTATTTGGGTTTGTGTTAATGACTTTAATAACTGGTTTCTTATGTTGAAGGTGAATTTTCTTTATCATTTTCTCATGGTGTCTTGAGGTTACTTTACTGTCAATATAAAGTAAATGATGTCATCATTTGTGTCTTTACGGTCTATATAAAGGGCGTTAAATACCTGGTCGGGGGTTAGGGGGTGGTTTGGTAAAGTTCTTGCCTTCAGTGTATAGATCATGCGAGAACCTGGTTCAAGCTTACTAGGACCTCCTTCAATACCGACTGGTATTGGATGGCGAGGGTGCAAATAGCTTGATCCCCTCATATGTAAATTACTATTAATACTTTAAACCGGCTTCTTGGGATTGTATCCTTGCTGACTCAAACCACTTAGCCGAGGGTAACTGTTGGTGCACGGAATGTCTGTTGACTACGTCTACATCAAGTCTTAAGTCAAGATAGTCAACATAGGGTCTTGAGAGTTAAATTAGGGTTTTATATTGTTAATTTCGCTTTTGTGAACATAGGTTAGAGGTGATTCCGCTTTTATGTACACTAGGGATTTCGCTTATATGTCACTTAGTGATTTCGCTTATATGTCACTAAGTGATTCCGCTTTTGTGTCACTGACATATAAGCGAAATCAGAACAAGTATAAATACCTTCACAAGTGACTTCATTATGTACGTATGGGTGAGATTAGGTCATTGCTTGTGTAATCGAACTCTGTCAAAATCAACTCAGAAAGTAATAAAAGAGAAGGAATTGAATAGGAAAGCTGTTGTAACTTCATTTACGTTGATTCCGCCTTCGTATGTGAAGATGAACTTTCTCAACTGACGTTTTAGGGTCAAACAACGGTCCAACAGTAACGTCACCTTCAAAAGAGGGGCCTACCATTTTTCGCATTAATAACTAACTTAATTGTCTTTCAATATTCCGACCCTTTGGGATTGTATCCCTGCTGACTCAAACCACTAGGTTGAGGGTAACATTACCTTCAAAAGAGGGGCCTACTACTATAACTAAGATAATCTCTTAAAAAGTCCAAAAGTGCGAAAATCATCAAAGGATACATTAAAAACGAGTTGGATCCAAGTGATTCTATCTTGTCTATCTGTTTTTATTTTATTTATCTTTTCATTTTTTGTTTTATTTTTTATGTTTCAAAACTTTTCTCAAAAATTTAGATCGACTAGACGTTGAGGATAAACCGGTATTAAAAGCTCTTGTGTCATTGGACGACCTCGGTATCTTACCAACACTATACTACACTCACGATGGGTGCACTTGTCCAAGTGTGTGTTTAGTGTTAGTTTAATATCATGTTTTATAAATTTAAAACTTGATTAATGCGTAAAATGGGCTCAAAATATTAATAAAAACACATCACGCTTCGCACACACCAGTGACCACCTCCACCCTAAGTTTGAGGATTTCAATTCTTGAATCGACAAAAATACATAAAGGGTGTGGCTAAATGCACCTCCACTATTACTGTTTATACCTCCCTTTCCAAAAATATCATTTTTATAATTTTTTAAATTCCACCCTTTACCTTTTATATATTATTGTTTTGTCCAATTGTTTACCCTTTCTTTTTCTTTTTTTGTTCATTTCCTGTTTGTTTTTTATCAATTCTTTATTGTTTTATTTAAGTTTCTTTCTCTTTTCACACGAATGATTTTGTTTAAGTTAACTAACTAAGATCTAGTAACTCAATTCCTTCATATGAAAACAACATATAAAAAAGGGTAGAATAAACCTTGGTTGTATTATTATATAATAATAGAAGAGTCCATATTATATTTTACAACTGGTTAAGAAGAGAGATAGAAGTGAAACCTTCGAAATCTCATGACCAACATTCCGGATGTGAATGACTTTGGAAGGCTCTGTCATATCCTAGAATAAAGCGATCAATTAGAAACAGAAAAGGTATTTCGGAATTAAAACCCTAAAATTCGATCAGCATATGAAACCCTAGAGTCGCACCTGAAGAAGATGAAGAAAACAAGCTTGCAAGCGGCAAAGGGAGTAAGTGACTCGTGCAATGCGACTTCGCCCTAATTAAACATCTTCTCTTCTATCTTTTCCTAATACAAATTTTTTTAAAAAATAGAAAATACAAGGGTTGATTGTATTTGTTTACAAACTTCAGGGGGAGTGCAACCAGTTAAATTAAAAAAAAATTGGGAGTGCATTTAGCAACACGTGTACATAAAATCCATGATATGTTAACAAAAATGCAATATAATTTTATGAGTTAATTGCTCGGATGGTCCCTGTGGTTTCACATTTTTTCACGTTTAGTCCCTACCTTTTGAAAATAGCATGTATGCTCCCTATGGTTTGTCATTTTGTTACTCGGATAGTCCCCCAACATTTACTCTGGGGACTATCCGAGTAACAAAATAACAAACCATAGGGAGCATACATGCTATTTCCAAACTAACTGACATTTACTCAGGGACTATCCGAGTAACAAAATGATAAACCATAGGGAGCATACCTGCTATTTTCAAAAGGTGGGGACTAAACGTGAAAAAACTTGAAGCCACAAGGACCATCCGAGCAATTAACTCTAATTTTATTCTGAGTTAATTGCCAAAATCGTCCCTGAGGTTTGGGCACATGTCATTTTCGTCCAAAATGACACTTTTTTACCAAATTGTCCCCAAGGTTTGTAACTTTTTGCCATTTTCATCCAAACCACTAACTTAGTTTATTTTTTCAGTTAAGTTGAGGATATTTGGATGAAACTGGCAAATATAAAACCACAGGGACGATTTTGGCAATTTACTCAAACCCTTTTTAATTTCTTTTGTTTAATTATTTTTGTTACATATATAATAAAAAATAATATACATGGAGTTTTTAGAAAAAAAAAAATAATAGTTTTGTCACATAATTTTTACAAATTTTCATCCAAATCACTAACTCAGTTTATTTTTCTGTTAAGGTGAAGCATGTTTTAAATTTTATAAATTAAGACAGAAATTAATTTTCAGCTTCTTTATATAAATCAGTTTTATAAAGAGAAAACGTCATTGGTGTGCAACACATAACAATCAATTACAACTTTTAGTATTTTTATCAGTTGTAGAGATAGAAAAAAATGTAAAACGTTACATATTTTTTAAATGTGTTGAGGACCTAAGAAATATGTTGGTAGAAATAAAATATTTATTTAATTAAGGTTATGAGGGTAACTAACTAATACTTATTCTGAGTGGCTTGAATAAAGAAACTTTTGGTTTATAGCATTATAATTAAAATTTGGTGGGTAATTTTAAGGTTTGGTGATGATACGTTGTTTGATGGGGGGGGGGGGCACTGGCTTCTGGTTTTTCTTAGGAGCGAATTTAAAAGAGTAGAAGATGAATTACAAACTTGGTAAATATGATAAGATTTTTTTTATTTGACATTTTTCAATAAGGTCACCAGCATTTTAGTTTTATAAAATTTAGAGGTTTAAGTAGATTTTATTTTTATAAAACTGATCTATATAAAAAAATTAGAAATTAATTTCTGTCTTAGTTTATAAACATCCTTCGCCTTAATAGAAAAATTAACTTAGTTAGTGGTTGGATGAAAATTTATAAAAATTATGTGACAAAGCTATTTTTTTCATATAAAAACAGCACTTATATTCTTTTTTATTATATATGTAACAAAATTAATTAAATAAAAGAAATTTAAAATAGTTTGAGTAAATTGCCAAAATTATCCCTATGGTTTTATATTTGCCAGTTTCATCCAAATATCCTCAACTTAACAGAAAAAATAAACTAAGTTGGTGGTTTGGATGAAAATGGCAAAAAGTTACAAACGTTGGGGGCAATTTGGTACAAAAGTGTCATTTTAGACGAAAATGACAAACCTGCCCAAATCTCAGGGACGATTTTGGCAATTAACTCTATCTAGGGTTAAGACCCGCCCGCGTTGCGGCGCGGGTACATCGTAAATATTGAATGGATAAGTCCAAACGTTATATGATGCATTAACCATATGAAAACACATATTTCGACGTATCCAGTTGAACTCAGTGTAACCTGTATAAGCATTGTGATTGGATCAAACGTAAAGTAAATGGAATTCATATCGAACAATCATAACGTATTATATGTGACCCAACTCATACACAGAAAACGTAATAGGTATGAAGGAAAATATGCACATGTAATCGAAAGGGATTAATTAGAGCTTTCGAAAAAAAGGGAGGAAAAAAAACCATAATTTGACCCCACTCGGTTCGAAACAAACTTTACGAAATATACATAAAATAAACACGAAAACATATTATATTTGACCTAAATCATTTCCCAAAAAAGTTTACCTCAAAACAATCCTGGTCTCGAATCGCGTCTGATTAGTAACCAGGGCTGCTCGATCTCCTTATTGGTAAGGATTTCTGATTCCGTTCTTGTTTCTAGTCGATTGAGGTTCGGATTAGGGTCTCTTCTAGGGTTTCGATTTCGTGTTTAACTCTGGATCTGCTTTTCTTTCTGAATCGAAGAGTTTTTGGGCCGTTATTCTGATCGTATAAGGTTCAGATCGACCTGCTGAGTTCTAACTCTTCGGCGTTGTTGTGAGGACTGGTTGACTCTGATTTCATTTCGGCTGTTTGATTTGAATTAGGGTTTCCGCAGTCCATCACTATCGGCGATCTTGTGGCGGCCAGATCCATTTTGTTCGTCTTATTTTAGGTTCTGGATTAATCAGTTTGCGGCTGGTTAAATGGGTGATCAAAATGCAGACAGTTCCTTGGTCGCCGGAGACGAAGAACGACGGTGATTGGCGGCGATGATGATGAAGGAGTGGGTGTCGACGGAGTTGCAGGTTCCGGCGACAGAACGGAGATGATTCGGGTTATGTTGAGGTGAACAGAGATGGCGGTTGCCGGTAAATGGATGGTTGACCGGAGAAGATACAGATGAAGGTGGAGGTTGTTGCAGGTTGTAGGTGACAAGAAGATGAAGGATGATGGTGGTGGAGGCTTTAACCGGAGGTGATGGTGTTCGGTGTCGGAGGTGCCGGAGGTTTGGGGAAGATGATGTGGTCAAAGGGATTATTTAAATTATAAAGAGAGTTAATAAGCAAGGGTATTTTGGTCATTTAACATGGACTTAACTGAGAAATTTAACTGATGTTAGGGCTAGGGACCAACTGAGTGCATTTTTGAAAACCACAGGGACCACGCGTGTAATTAGTAAACCATTAGGACCAAGTCTGTAATTTTTGCAAACCACAGGGACCAACCAAGCATTTAACTCAATTGTAAAATAAGAAAAATTTTGACTTTAAAGTAAAAGGTTACAATTTTGTAAAATTAAAATTGTAAAAGATTGAAAGATTTAGGTTAAAACTAAAATTTCAAATTTTTTTTTTTTAAAAGTACCCAAAGCATATAGTACAACACTATATGCATAGAAAAGTTACTTATTTATAGTATATAAATAAATGTAGGGTCTCCTTTTTACCCAAATTCTTCGAACATTCATACACCGTCGAAATCGAGATTGGCAACCCATAATTCACATCTACGCTTCTTACGGAATCACCATCTTGATCCCCTAAAACCCTAACAAAATCACAGACCACCATCCATCTTCTCAATGTCAAACCATCAACGATACTCTACCAAGAACAAAACCCACCAACAAAGATTCGTACCCAAATCGTCCCAACCCCTCAATCAAAACCCAAACCCCAATCCGACCCTTTCCGATTCTCTTCGAAATCAACAATCTTTATCGTCTAGTAGACCCCAAAGTGGTGATGATGGTGGCAGTTTTGTAAATTACTTGCCGCAGGATGAAGCGGTTGCGGCGGGGTTAGGTGCTGAAGAAGGGGGTTTGGATCCGGTGGAGTCTCAGAGAGTTGTTGATTTGTTGAATAGAGAGTGTTCTAGATTGCTCAAGCTTAATGCTAAAGATTTTTGGAAACAAGGTTATTTAACTTCTTGATTTTGTTGTTGTTGGTTACTTGTGCATTGATTTGATTGTTATAAGTTTTTTTTTTTAATGTTTGGTTATTATTGCATTGGTTGATCTTCCTTGGTTTTAGAACACATTTGATTTAGTTGTGTATGTTGCTTATGTGATTGACTAGCGGTAAATAACGACAAGCTACCAATATGCTATGTAACGATAGCAATGAAATAGCGCACGTTAGTTCATGTTTAGCGATATAATATAAAATTTTAGAAATATATTTTCATGTATATTTTATCAAAATACGCTATTTTTACATGTGTATTTCATCTAAATACGCTTCTTTTTTCAATCGTGCAACAAAAAACTCTAATGGGCATCGCTATTTATATTTATAAAAACAATAAAAGAATACAGAAAAAGTCGCTAACGGCTAAACACGTTATAGCGCCTTATGGGCGCATTGCTACATAGCGTGCTATAGTTGGTATTGACAACTATGGCATACAGGGTAAAGAGGTGGAAGGGGTACAAACAGTAAAGAAAATAGAAGGGGGTGGGGTACGTTTAGCACAACTTTTGACTAGTTGGCATGTTTTTCTTGCATTTGTAAGTGGATTGAAATGCGGTAATGGCTAGACAAAAATAAGGGATTGGTGTTTCAATAATATTGCATTGGTGTATCATGTTTTGTGCAAACACATTATCACCTAAAATCATATCACTAATTTGGTGTTTTTCATTTTGATTTCAGTGGCTAGTGATACTTCGCTTCATGCTTTTCTTGAAAGTTTCTTGAAGTATAGAAGTAGATGGTATGACTTTCCTTATCGTGGAGCCAAGGGAATAGTTGCAGGAGTGATTGTCGGTGAGCATGAGCTAAACCGACGCGTGTTTATGATTCTTTATCGCATGTATGTTTATTTATTTATTAATTTTTGTTTTTGAGTTCAATCGTCATTTTGGTAGTATCATTTACTTCATGGTTGCGTAATGTTTTCTGTGAAGGTCGTCGAATCGGGATCCTGGTGCTAAGGCATCCGATAGTCTAAGTGCAAGAGATCATGCAGGTGTGTTTACCTTTTTGCTCTTTTCCAATTTATAGTTCAGTAGTTCATAAATATTTGACTTGCCAGTGGGACAACAATACCAAAGTATCAAAGTTATTAAAAGCTATGTAATTTGAAGTGATACATGATATACATACAAGGTTATTAATATAACACACAAGAAGTCCAAATATGCTAGGGAAATGATTTTGAAGTATTTGAGTTTTTTTTCCCAAAAGGGTGTTATTCGAAAACTTATTTACCAAAATGGGCTGTTTAAAAAATATTTATTAAAATGTGTTGTTTTATAAAAAAATAAAGGAAAATAGAAAAATTCCCCATTTTCCTTTTTCTTTTTTTATAAAACAGCCCATTTTGGTAAATATTTGTAAAACAACCCCTTTTGGTAAATAAGTTTTCAAATAACACCCTTTGGGGTCCAACTTATTAAATTTTTACTGCATTTGATTATGAAAGCTATGCATTTATTGAGAGGTTAATATTTTATCACATCATTGTTTACTAGATATGCATGTAGTCATTTTGCAGGAAAAGAAGTTGCTCGACTTGCCTAAGTTGCTAGATATATGTGCCATATATGGTCATGAGAATGAAGAGCTGACTCGATTAATTGTAAGTAGTCATTTTGGTTTGCTTATTTAGAAGAAGATGATTTACCATCCTTTTTTATCTCAATAAATTTTATGTTCTAGTGTTGTTTAAATAGTCTCTCACCTATATATTTAATTCTCTTTCTCAGGTTACTAACGCGATAAAGGCCCAGCCTTTGATCCACGACAGTTTTACCGCTGCTATTTCTCATTTTCTTAACATAGTTCATACCATGTATGAGCGCTGCACAACATCTTTAGAGGTATTTTTTTTTTTCTATAAACGTGCTCGTCTTTCATCAATTACACGTATTAAATAGCTTGATTTTTTATCCGTTAGGTTCTATTTTCATCCCGTGAAGCCCAAGACAATAGTTTCACTCAACTTCAGACAGATTATCTTGAGGTCACTTGACTATCTTTAACCGGAATCTCATTAACTTATAACCGATGCTATTGTATATTTTACATTTTCCTTGTTTGTAGATAATGGATTTTATAAACGATGCTATTGTATCAATGGACTCTTTAGTTACCGCTTACAATTACGCAGCGGTCTATTTTTCGTCCCCTGTTGAAACAAGGTAAACACTTTTCGCCAAGAATCATACAACCAATGGTGTTTTTGTTTTTATATTTATTTTTATTTTATTTTTGTTGCAGTTACGGAAGTGATGAAATGGTGAAAATCTTTGCAAGACTGCAAGATTCTTTATTGCCAGCTTTGCAGCAAGGGTTTCGAATAATATTTACCGCAGAAAAAGATAAACTAGCGGAAGTTGTCGTTAGTCTGAAGATGTTAGCATCTAGAATAGTTAAATTTAGTTGGAATTTACTGAATTTTAGTTACTTAAGTGAAGAAGTGTTTAACGAAAGCGTTTATTTTCCATCTTCGTCAAAGATATTCCCAGCGCAAGTGGAAGATCCGGTTATCCGTTCCGACATTCTGATTCAGACGTTTCGGGAAATAAGCGAAGAATGTTCAACCGTTCACGAGGGTAAGAATGCAATGTCATTGCTACAAAGTGTTGAAAAGAGTTACCAGTTAATGAGCAGACTCGAGTTATTAAAGAATCAAGGGTGGATCTTGATGGATGATGAACAATTGCGGTTTCTTTCTGGAATTATATCAGTTGCTAATGGCGCGAATGTATTGCTTTTGCCGTCAAATAAAGTGGTTGAAATGGATGAAGATAATGCGATAACGGAATCGAAAATCAGTCAAGTGAAAGACTTGTTTCCTGATTACGGTAATGGATTCATTTCCGCTTGTCTTGACGTGTATAATGACAACCCCGAGGAAGTTATTCAGAGGATTCTAGAAGGAACTCTCGATAAGGATCTTCAATCTCTTGATACTTCTCTAGCGGTGCTGCCGTCCAAAACCGCCGCACCTCCGGTTGGCAAAAAAGATAAAGGAAAAGGGAAGTTAGTTGAACCCGAACTTGATTATATACCGCCAAAGCCACGTATTGAGGGTCCATCTTCGACGTCATCGTCTTCGGTAGGAAGATTTGTACGGAAATCTACAGCAAACGTGCTCGATTCCGAAATTCTTAATTCGAAAGACGAAACATCAAAATCTTTTGCTCTTAAATCACTTCTAGAGTATGAAGATGAATACGATGATTCGTTTGATGATCTTGGTTTAAGCGTCGGTGATGCAGGACTTGACGATTTGAGTGAAAAGGTAACCTCTAATGAGGTTTCGGCTTCCGAAGCGTCTAAATGGGGGTCAAGACAAAAGCCGCAATTTTACGTGAAAGATGGTAAGAATTATAGTTATAAAGTATCGGGCTCAGTGGCGGCTGCGAATTACAACGAAGCGTCAATAGTGAATCAAGCACAGAAAGAACTGATTCACGGGCTCGGGCGTGGAGGTAATTTCCCATTAGGTGCGGCACAAAAGGTGATGGAAGTAAACGAAAGAAAATATGTTGGTGAACAGAACATGGACAAAAAAGACGTTAATGCCCCTGTGAAATCGAA
Organism: Helianthus tuberosus; assembly: GCA_030545235.1. Lineage (NCBI taxonomy): Eukaryota > Viridiplantae > Streptophyta > Magnoliopsida > Asterales > Asteraceae > Helianthus > Helianthus tuberosus. Next base: position 47,964,762 of record CM060377.1, read on the forward strand.
CAAAGGGCAGTACGATGAGCAAGGCGGACGTGGGAGAGGGAGAGGATGGGGTAGGGGCAATATTGGAAAAGAACAAAATGTGAGTGAGTCAAACGAAGGGGGGGGACGTGGGAGAGGGAGAGGATGGGGTAGGGGTAATATTGGAAAAGAACAAAATGTGACGGAGTCAAACGAAGGGGGGGAGGATAGTAACGGGGCTATTGGTGAACGGGGTAGAGGTGGTAGAGGGAGAGGCGGGCGGAGAGGAGGTGGGAGGAGTAACAACTATAGGAAAGACCAAGCTATGAAAAAACACCTTTCTGGACTCGGCGGGTTTTGAGTTTGAGGGCATTCGTAAAACGTCGATATTTATAGTTTTTTTTGCTTGCGGTATATGAAAGAGGAATGATAGTGGAAGATCTTAGTCATTCGAATATGATCTAAGAGTCAAAATGTGGTTTCTTTAAATACTGTGATTTATGTTTCCTATTATAGTAAACAACCATCTTCAGTTCTATATTGTTGGATTCAAAGATTATAATACAGTTTGAAAGTTTTTGATGACAATGTCTACATTCTCACAAGTCAACAACGTTAGGTGCAAAAGTTACAAACACGTGAGTAATACTAATAAATAGCTTTATTTATGTGCATTATTTACATTCTGGCTACTCTATAATGGTGTGGCCCTAGCCATAGGAAGGTAGAATCTAAATCTTGAAATAAGTGGCTTACAATTTAAACATGTGATTCACACCTTATGTCAAACTAGCTGAAGGCGCAAAGTAAAAGTAAGTGTGTGCAACCATTCATAACTTTGTAATTATTGAGTTCGGGTCAGAAAAATTTAGCTCCGGTCAAAACAGGTTGTTTACTTGTTTTAGTAAAAAGTATCAAATGATCAAACTTGCTTGGGTTGTTTACTTGCTTGAGATTAGTTTAGAATTAATTTGGTGTAATTAGGAGTGAGTAACCATTGTCATTCAAAGAAAAAGAAATGATCAAACTTATTGGTGGTATGTAGGTAATCCAGCAACGAAAAGGTTGCACGAGTTGTTACCTTTCAGTAAAGACAGAATAATCAATTATATGAACTTCGTATATGTTGATATATGATTTTGTTTAATAAACGGACGAATATAAACAATTTTTTTGTTCATTCATTTATGTTTGTTTACTTGCGTTCGTTTATGTATGTTCGTTTAAATTTTAATATAAACATAACTAGTTATATTTATATATTTACGTAAATATTTACATAAATATATATCAATATAACTAATTAGTAATTGGGATTTGGGAGTAATAAAAAATTGGTTTTCCAATGAAACTTAGGCTAAGGGGTATGGGGGTCATGGTTGGGTCATAATTTGCTACATAGGATCATGATTCATGCACTACATCACCCCCCTCATTAAATCATGGTGGTTCTCATGGATTAAACCACAACAACCACGACCCTCCCATTTGATGATTTTAGACAAAATAAATCAAAAGAGATAAAGGGGATAGTGGTTTGGATCATGACCACATCCTTAGGGTAATGGTTTGGAATAGGGAATGAGCATTTGGTATCAAATCACGATCCCGAAAATACCGCACCGAATTTTTTCGGTACAGGAAACGGTATACACTTTTTGGCATTTTCAGGATCGGGATTTTCGGGATTGGGACGGGATCGAGATTTACTCATCCTTAGTTTTGAATAGTGGATTAGAGGTGGATGACATGACGCCTATGTGGAGGGTCATGGCCATGGTGGTCATGAGGGCTGTGACCACACTCTATAGCCTTATGGTAACTTATCACTTATGTTTGGTCAATTATGCTCATTTGTGTTCGTTTATGTTTGTTATTATGTTTGTTTATATCATTTACGTTTGTGAACTTTCGTTCAGACGTTTAAATGCATTAACATAAACGAACATGAACATACCCGTTTTCTTAATGAATGAACATGAACTAGAAAGTTTGTTCAATTACATGTTCTTGCTCATGTTTGTGTTCAATCGGTTCATTTACAAGACTACTCATACAATCTCATACATATGTAAGGGTTTAAATGAAACTATAGCAATAATATTTTATGTCGAAGAGAAAATTAATTTCTATAAAAACTTATTGCCATAAATATAGGTAAATGTTATATATGAAATATAATTATAATGAACATAAATGATAGTCAAGTGATAGTATGTGTACATCAATAGCTTAAAATGTAAACAAGGTTTAGTTTGATACGTAGAAACGTCATTAAGTGATGGTGTGTGAAATGCTACAATTTTAGATCCAATATGAATAGGGATGAGCTCAGTATTTCTACCGACAATACTGATCCTGAAGATCGCAAAAATTGGGTATCGGTACCCAAAATGTTAGGTATGGTACAGTACAGTATCGGTATTTGAATCTAAAAAAATGCATGTACCGTACTGTACCGAACTGAAAATACTTGTAAACACCAAAAAGTAGGTATCAAATCCATACCAAAAATTCACTACAGAAATTCGATACCGGTACCTGTTAACAAATGCTCATTCATAAATATGACAATCCCACTTAGTCATATTCTCAAATCAAATATTCAAAGGTCAATCTCAAGAAACATTAGACAAATAATAATATTTAAGATCGGACACTCCTTATAAATTCAGTCAAATTTACCCATACATCTGATCCATTTACCACCCTATCAATATACCTCAACATTTTCAATACAAGTGAAGCCTCGAATTATGCATAAAAAACTTCTACCACCAAATAGTAACAAGTTTTAATTATATGGTTGATGGATTTACCACAAATATAACTTTAGCCTTTGCATAATCTTGGATAAAATAAGGTTCCAAAATTGTAGCAACGCGCTGCAGCTTTTCACTAATCATCAAACCCGGAAGCATAATGACCCGCATTTTTATCCTGCACAAAAAAATACCAAGTAAAATTAATTGATATTAGTTTTATTAAAGAGTCTGCTTTGATGTTCAAGTGTCACACGAGTTTGCTACCCAAAGTGTAGAACTTATAAATAAACCAGGAAGGACTTGCCTGTGACAACATTCGCTGCTTATTCAGATATTGTGTCCTCGCTTTATTAAGAGCCGAATTTGGAGACTTGTACATCCTCTGTACCAGGATAAAAAGGTTCTTTAAGAACTAAGTATGCGAACAAGTAACAAGAAAGTGTTTTGACTATTAGTCGGTTGTATCCAAAAAATTTATCGACCAAAAGTTCCAAGTATTTGTTTTGATTTGTTTATGTAATTATAAATGTTATTAAAAAAATTATTAATCCATAACCGTATGAATCTATCACTCTGGAGGGAAAGCAGAAATAAATTATATAAACATATAATCATGAAAATAATTTTAGTATCAACAAACCTTCTCAGTCCCAGATACACGATCTCCACCGGGATGAAGGTTTTTCTTTGGTGTGAAGTCAAACACCTCATGAAGAAATTCATTTTCCTGTTCAAATAAAATCATCTATTAATTAATTAAAAAATAATTGGAAGAAAAAAAATAGTTAATAAATAAAATAACTACTAAAAGGATCAAACCTGCATGTGTTTGATGAATCCTCCTCGGAGAAAACGCTTTATAAAGTTAAGCTGTCAACAAATGGAAATTTCAGAACATGAAAGACACAGGTATATAAAGTAATACAAGATAATTTCGACCATCTAATTATAAACGGGTCGATTTGCCTTGTATTTCATCACAAAACAGGTCAAATTTAAAATATATATATGGTTAAAAAGCAACATTATACAAACCTGTACCAACTGGCACCATGTTGTGGTGGTAAGCGACTCTCCTCCAATCTTCACCGATGTTTCTGGACAATACCCATCCTATTTATTACAAAAAGAAAAATAAAAACCGTTAAGAACACCATTCTACAAAAACACAACGTTTTTAAGATATTATAGCTACAAAATACCTCAAGAAATTCTAGAATGTCCCGAAATGTGTTCCGTTGGTTGTTAAGATCCTTTTTCGCAGAACCCTTCCCGCCCGCTTCAACAGAAAGATTCCTAACTTGATTCAAGATTTTAGCTTTCAGACCTTGAATATGCGTAACATCTTGGACGGAAAATTTTTCAAGATTTCCGATTTCGAAAATAAGTGCGAGTGCTTCGCCAGCAACAATACGAACAGATCTGTCGTCTTTCTCTAAAAGAGTTGAAAGATAAGAAATTGACCTGCATAATTATACAAATGTAAGCTCACAGTTCAACCCGTTAACCTAAATGGATCGACTTGGGTTGTGTTTTATTTCAAACGGGTCAGAATCTGTTTACCCTTGCCAACTTTTGGGATCAAGTGTTGAACCATCCATTGTTGTGAGGAGAAGAGACCAAGCGGATACCATGGCGGCTATTACTGGCGGTGATGGTTTAGCGGCAACGACCTGAAATTTGCATAGTTTTAGAATACCGTGATAAAGTAAACAAACGATAGTTTAATGAACATACAAAGAGATGCATACATTGGGGCCCAATTTAGGGTGGACAACTTGCCACATTATTTGCATGCACTTATCGGTTTCTTCTGCTTCATTTCCGCCAACAAAAGTGATCACAGCCAAACAATCTAGCAACTACAATGAATATCACCCACAAAACAGAATAAATAAATCATCGAATTAATATTATTAAACTGGGGAAAAACATAAAAAGGGACGAGGTTATATGCATATCTACCGATGCTATCTTTGATGAATCGGAACGAGATTTGAGAGCCTCTGAAATGGGAGCAATTGCTTCTTCTAGTATTTCTTGAGATTTCTTACCAGGACCAGCAGTTAGAGCCAATAATCCTGTTACCGTAAAATAGAATAAATAAACCATGTTGTATAACACTCGATTATAAATTTATAATAAAAATCAATATTAACTAACGAAAAAAGAAGCTTTGAAATGTACCTATGGCATGTGATGCTAAAGCTATCTCTTTTGCAGAGCCCTTCTTGATAGAATTCAGACACTGATGCAGCATTGTTGCAAATCTAACCAAAAAAATACAAAAAAGAAAAAGAAAAAATTTGGTTAATTGTAAATTCCAGAAGAAATATGTTACTTAAGTAACAATCTAGATATTCTTTCTTTTGATAAAGACTCACAAATGTTCATAAATGAACACATAAACATAATGAAGAAGGCATAAATGCACAAATGTTCTTACTTCTTTTCGACAAATTCATGAGGCAAGTTGCTACTGAAACCCTCTATGATTGCCACCAAAGCCTTCTCCCTTGTTGACCCCCTTTAAACACACAAACAAATTAAAATAGTTCATAATAAAATGCAAAACGCACATTAAACTATGCCGATGCAAATGCCATAAGTAAAATAACTCGATTTTCTTGAAATACAATAACTATCATCTTAATTATTTGCATTTAAACAAGCAATTTAGTTAGTTTCCAATAAAACTACAGATACAATAGTTAGAATTCAAACAAAGAAGCACCTTTTCTCAAACAAAGCATCTAAACTTTGATCAAGCACACTCTCTTTATCGGTGAGCACATCCTCCCCACCCGTCCCCATCATCTGCTCCGACCGGCTAGTCGACGAAGAACTGACACTATCGGTATCATCATCGTCAAGCATTGCAGCATTCTTCCTCTGAACACGACCTGTAAAAAAACCCACACCCATCATCTCAAACTTAAGTCAAACTTTGACCCAATTCAATTAAACCCAAAATCAGAAACCAATTGATCAAACAAAACCCTAATTCAATAAAATCCAACCCAAATCACAAAATTACATGAATAAATTGCAAAATTATACAAAAACAAACAATACAATACTTACGTTGTTTACCCATTGATGAAAGGTTGTGAAGAAAACCGTTAGAAGGAAATACAGGGGAGATGATGAACAGGGTACCGAGAAAAACCTAATTTTGAAGCAAGAAAGGAATCAAGAACGAAAAACCCAACTGTGTGTGAAGAGTTTGAGGACGATTGATCCATGAAAGGGTCGATCTTTGGGTGTAAATTGAAAGATCGGATGAAATTTGTTGGGTTTTCCGGTGAGGGGTGGATCGTGGATGGATGGTGGCCTCTGGTTTGAGGGGAGAATGTTTATATGATGCTCCAAACCCAAATACCGGTACGTAGGGGGTGGGGGTGCCTTGCCGCCGTGTTTGACTTGAACAATTTGATTTGGTGTAGGATTTTTCCTTAACGCATGGTCGAATATTCTTGGGTTTATTATCATCACTAGCTTATAACCGCGTCTCTTACACACGTTGAATAAATGAATTTTATATATACTAAACTAGTATTAAGCCCCTGCATTGCAGCGCTTGTCATAAAACTATGTTAAGTAGTAGCAATACTATACCATTGTCAGCGACCAACAACACTGGAAAAGCTCGTAAAATCAATATAAATAAAAAAGGGGAAAAAATAACGCCAAGCGAAAAGCAGACGTAAAATCTTTGAATCACGCACGCTCGTTGGTGAGAAATTAAACCGAAATGTAAAACATAGAAAAAAATAACTAAGTCCATCCAGGACCCGCGTGTTGGACGAACTTGTCAAACGCAGAAAAATAAACGTGACGCGACGAACCAGTCAAACGGGAAAAAAATATATGAAAAAATGTTGAAGCCCACACGCACGTTGTGGTGTATTAACTCACAAAATTTAAAACGAAACGAAAAACTTGGGAAAGATTAAAAGCATGGTGGACCAAAATTGAAAATAAAAAAGAGTTGGGATTAAATTGCAACAAATGAAAAACTTTGGGTTAAAAGTAAAAAAACAAATGGTCTAAATTGCAAAATTGAAGTTATTTATTAATTTTAGATAAAGATAAGGATAAAAATAAGTGATATCTATATATTGGTTATTAATTAATATTAATATTAAAAGAAATTTATTAAATAAATATAAATAAAATTTATGAGGTTGAAGAAGAGAATGCCATGTGTCATTATTTGGAGTCTTTTATTATAAGTTAGATAATAAATCAATATATCTTTAAAAACCTCATTTATTTCACGGGTTGAATAAATGTAATTTTATATATTAAATAATAAAAAATTATATCTATAAGAACCATATGTATTGTACGGGTTGAATAAATGTAATTATATATACTAAATAATAAAAAAAGTTATATCTTTAAAATCATGTGTCTTACACGGGTTGAATAAATGTAATATTGTTTACCAACTAATAAAAAAATTATATCTTTAAAAACACTCGTGTATTACACGGCTTGAATAAATATAATTTTACATACCAAATAATAAGAAAAATATATTTAAAAAAACTAATGGATATACTCGGTACATGATAGATATGGTGATTGCAGAAATGAGTATTGAAAAGAAGATATAGTGGTCAAACATGTTATTTAAGAAGCAAATAAGCAGCCATTTGAGTGATAAAATATAAATTATATTTAAAAAACACGTAAAAAAATCTAATTTTATATATAAAGTAATACTTAAAGTTATATACAATTTGTTTAAAAATTATGTAATAAAATTGTTATCATAATTTTTTAATAATGAAAATAAAAATAAATGATATATTAATATAAAGTTTGGTTTTGGTGATAAATAATTTGGTTATTTAAAATATCTTAAATTAAAAATTTAAAATTAAGGATAATATTTTATTAAAAAAATAGAAGTATTCTATTCAACATTTAAAGTAGGATAAGATTTAAAATTTATTTTTATTTATTTAGTTAATATAAGATAGAAAAAAATATGATTGAATAGTTGGGAGTTTGTATGATAATAAATCGGTTAACTTTATTATAATGTCATATGTTTTTAGTTATATATTTTTTGAATTATTCTTAAAAAAAAATTAAGACTTTGTTATTGTCAATAAAATCAATGATTTTATATTTGTAAATTTGTTTAGTCCTTGTGTTTTAGTGGTTTTAACCATTTGAGTTCAAAATCAAAATATTTAATGCCCTAAGTTCATAGACGTTTTTTTTTATAACCATAAGATTTAATATTTATTTTTATTTATTTAGTTAATATAAGATAGAAAAAAATATGATTGAATATTTGGGAGTTTATATGATGATAAATCGGTTAACTTTATTATAATGTCATATGTTTTTAGTTATATATTTTTTGAATTATTTTTTGAAAAAATTAAGACTTTGTTATTGTCAATAAAACAATGATTTTATATTTGTAATTTTGTTTAGTACTTGTGTTTTAGTGGTTTTAACCATTTGAGTCCAAAATCAAAATATTTAACGCCCTAAGCCCCTAGACGTTTTTTTTATAACTATTTGATTCCAAATTTTAACCTTTTGAGTCACTTTTTTAACAAAATTGAACTCAAAACGTTATAAAATGAACAAAATTGGACTCAAAACGTAATAAAATGAACGGTTAGGGACTCAAGACGTTAAACGTTTTGATTTTGGACTCAAGTGGTTAAAACCACTAAAATGCAGGGACTTGAAAAGTAATTTACTCTAAATAATCTTTAACTTATTAACAAGTTCTTATTTTCTAATCTTCAAAAGAATTCACTCCGTATGTCAATTGATGTAATGATGTCTACCATCTTCATTTTTGTTTTTTAGTTCGTTTTTATAAATATTATATATTGATAATATTGATGTAATGATGTCTACCATCTTCATTTTTGTTTTATTCATCATTTTAGTTCGTTTTTATCAATATTATATTTTGGTCTTGTTTTTGTTAATAAACCACCACCCTATTGGTATTAAATAGTTATTAATAAGCAAAAAAAAAATAAAAAAAACAATTAAAAAGGCTATTAAATAAATAAGAGATAAGTGAAAAATAAAATAAAATTAAAGATTCTTATAAAGATTATATATCAATAATATTAATTAGATATAATAATCTCACATATATACTAATCTAGATATTAATAATGAATTAAAGGAGAAAGTGACACGTGAAATTAATGAAATCCTTTATTATTAGACTAGGTTATAACCCCGTGTATTACATGGGTTGAATAAATGTAATTTTATATATTAAAAAGTTATACATATATAAACCATATGTATTGTACGAGTCGAATAAATGTAATTTTATGTAATAAATAATCAAAATATTATATCTTTAAAACCATGTATTTTCCTATCTATCCCAATTTGATTTATCAAACTCCTCTTTATCCGAATTTTATTTTTAAATAAACATATAATCTGTTTGATTTAAGATATAAATGGAAAAACTTAATCCACGTTTATCATCATTCTTTTAGGAAGTTTAATTGTATTAGTTATGAAATTCTTTGATAATCTGATATCAAGATTTTAAAATCTAAATGACTAAAAGTAAATATATAATAAAACATATATAGTAATTAATGTTTAGCTTTTAAAATTTCTAAAAATATTGAGCACATGTAAATGGCAGGTACATTGTTATCACTTATATGCTCGTAAAGTTTAATGGTTTAGGAGAAATATTTTGAGACTAAAGCATATTGTACAACTATCATTGCACAAATATATTGCTAATTGATAGTATATAAATAATAATAATAATATATTTTTTAAATAATCAAATACTAAAATAAAGTACTTTAAATGAACCGATAAGATATTTTATATAATACCAATCGTTAATAAAAATCTATAATTAATTAGAAGAGATTAAATAAATAATAATTATCTATATGAGATTAAACTAAATAATATTTAGTAGAAGGATTATATATAAATAATAATGATCTATAAGACATAGTCTAATATGATGATAAGTGTCCCATTAATGGTTTCTTTTATTATATAGTACTAGCGGTAAGACCCGTGTGCAAACATGGGTCGTTTCTTACAAAACCATGCATAACACATATTGATAGAACATATAGATACATGTATAGATATTGTACGAAAATGTGTTATCTATTATAGCTAATAAAAGATATTTAACAAACTTAAAAAAAGATATCTAACAAACTTCATAAAATTCATCAGTTACATATGATTATTTCCATTCTCTTATTCAAAAAAGAGAGTATCCACTCATTGACAATGTAAACTGTTATAAACATAAGTACGTATAAAACATGTCTAACAAACTTAATAAAATTCGAATACAACTTAAGTTTTAACAAACATCAACTAAGAAGATACGATCACCTGCCTAAACTACACACATCAAACCTCACTCAAGAATTTGTTACGCAGAACATGTCCTTTGCTACATGTTGTGATCTAGTTAAATATGCTACTGGAAACAATGTAACAGCTGCTGATCCAACAATCTCCCTATACAACAGATGATACGAAAACCCTTCTTTATTACTGATTTTTATTTCTCATCAACAACTCCCTGGTTTGTCCTTTGAATTGTAATTCAAAGTCCAGGGAGAATATGTCTTCTTCATCATCCTTCTCAAGTTGAAGGTCCAACAAATCTTGGAGATCGTATGCATTCAAATTATATGCACTATCCATTTTAATCTCTTCAACACTACCATCTGATCTGATCAAAGTCAATACTTTAGTTTTTGAGCATGACTTCTATTTTACTGTTTTTTGATCATTTGGTTTTCTTGGGCAAAGAATTATTGAAGATGAGTTTGGTGATTCTGGTCTGCTAACTAAATTTGCAATTGGTTCAGACAAATCAGATGATGAGAGAAGGTTTTTCAGAGTATCGATTTTTAGAGACAGAGCAGTAGTTATAGGATAGACTGGGTTTTGAAGAACATTTGAATGTTCAGCTCTAACTTCTTCCAGCTTTTTGTAGGTCTGAACTATCTTCAGTTTAGACCATCTGGCAATGGATCTAGCTGGAACATAACCAGCAGCCACAAGCTCTGCTCTCATTCTTTTAAACTTCAATGCCCCATCTGAATCCACTGTTTTGACTTTCTTCCAATTAGGTGGAGTTGGCTTTACCAGAGGATCATTGTTCATTTTTGTGATTCTATCGATCTCTTCTCTAAGAGCATCTGCTGATCAATTTTTGAATTCATCTTCAGTTGCCTTATATGGTTTGTACTTCATAATGTGTGCAACATAAACATCCCTCAGTTTCATCTGAAATTCAGGAATTACTGGCCTCTCAGACATGGAATTACAGACGTCTCTAGCATAGTCTTCAAGTTTTATGACTTTGCTAAGCTGAAATGATAAAAACCTCTGGTATTCCCTGTCATCCATCCCTATGCTTTTCTCCCTTGCTATAACCTCAGCCTGTGATACTTTTAATTTCAGATACTAATCTATGTTTTGAGGCTTCTTATAGCCATAAAGAGATGGGAATGATCTTTTAGATGGATCCTCTATTGTGAAGAATGATTCAATTTCACCTTTAACAATGACTAACTCCAGCGGATATTGAGCTTCTAGAGGAATGAGTGATGGTAGTGTAGCAATTGTAAGAGATGAAGTAGGTTCTCTGGGTGGAAATGACGAGCATGGACTATTTTGAATAGAGGCAGATGATACAGGGATTGCTGATTTAATCTCCTCATCATCCTCTAACACAATATGAGTTTTTCTCTTACGTGTGGAGATGATTTCTGGTGAAGGAGAATGTTTTGGTAGTGAAGATGAATGTATGGGAAATCTTTGTGACGTTGGAGGTGGTTGGATTGTGGTTGGTGTAGTGAAAATGATCATCGCAGATGTTTGACAAACTTCTGCTGAAACAACTGGTGTCTCAGCAGCTGTTTGGTAAACATCTGCTGATACTTTTGTGTTCCCAGCATCTATTGACAAAATGGGTGATGATGGTGTGGAAACTATTTTCTCCTTTTGTGGTGGTTTTTTTGGAGAAGGTTGGGATTTAGGTTGAGCAGGGGATACAATTTCTGTAGGATTAGATTTTGAATCTGGTGGCAAGTTTCTCAGTGAATCTTTTCCCCCCTTTTTGGCATCATTATCATCATCATCTTTCTCAAAGATTGATGTAGAGGTGGAGCCAGTAAGTTTCAACAGATGTTCCTTAATGTTCATAATGCCTGCTCGTGTGTCTTTATACCTGGCATCAACCAAATTTCTGATAAATTCCAAACTGAAATTGCGGTTACTTTCAGCCAAATTCCTCTGAGCTTGAAGGATGGGTTGCATAGAATTCCAAAGCTCATTTGCAATTTCCTGTCTGGTAGGTTGACTTTTAAAAAGCTCTATCATCTGCTTAATCAATTCTTTCATTTCAGCAACATCTGTTTCAATGGTAGACACTCTAACCATCAAATCCTTATAACTTAATTCATCAACTACTTTAATAGGATCATCTGAATTCCCACCTGTAGTGGTTCTATTTGTTTTGATAATAGGAGAAGTCTCCATATCATCAGAAACATATGCCCCTTTTTCTTGGTTCTGGGGACTTCCCACTGAAGCAGAGATTACAGTTGTAACCTCATCAGTAGTTGCCTTCAAGGGGTCTTAATGGTGTAACCACTGTCCAACTGATCACAACAGTTGTAGTGGCTGTTCCACTTGAACTACCACCAAGAGTTTCGTAACACTCAACGGGGATAACCTCCTCAACTGTTTGTAGGATAGCAGATTGAATTGGTTTGCACACAGTCATTTGTTGCGATCTACTCTCAGTAATGTGTGCATTAGAGGAACTGTTTTCTTTCTGAAATTCAATTGCTTCAAACAGAGGTAATATTGATGATGGAACTTGAGTCGAGGGTTGTGATGTAGAAAACGTGATTGCCCTGGGAGAGGGACTTTTAAACATATTTTCATATGAAAGGTCTACTTCATGTTGTAATGTCCCTGTGCTTACAACATGATCCTTTTGTGACGATACATGAGGAGTTTGGATCGATTGAGATCTTTCCAACAACTGTGAGGAAGTAGCAGCAGTGGTTTCAAGTGATATTTGTGTTGTCACTGCATTAACCTCTGGGATCTCATCTTCCAGAGGAACCTTTTCATTTTGTTTCCTTTTGGTGGGCTTTTTGGATGTGACAATTTTCTTTTTGCGTTTTCCTGTTGTGTGTTTCACAACACCGGTTGTGGTGTCATGATCACCAGGAGCAGTTGGCTCAACAACAGAAATTTGAGCAACTGATGCGGACGCATCTAAAATAGGCTCATCCCCCTTTGTTTCTGTTGTTGAAACTTTTGACTCTTTATCCATAAGTTTAGTAAAAGTTTTACGTGTAAGACTATTTATTTGAAAAGCTACACCTTGTTCAAAATCTGTTTGTGACACTTGTTTTCGTAGGTAGTAGCTTAGAAGTCTTGGATACAACAGAAAAGCATTACTACGAACACCTTTTTTTAATTTTTTTCACATTTTTCACATTATTCAACAAATCATAGAACAGTGCTTGTGATAAATTGTAATCAGATTTTGTTAAAATAGCATAACCCAAATACTGAATGTTCAAAGCTATCTCATTAAATGAGGTGGTCTTAGCTGAGAGACAAGTTAAAAGTGTATGAAACAAAAATTTCATTGGCGGAGGGAAGTTTGGTTTGTAGATAGTAACCTCCTTTAATTGTGCATCATACCCTCTTTCAATGAACTCTGTATGAAGTTAAGGTTTTTCAAAGTTGGTCTTACCTCCCAAGTCGTCCAATGCAAATGTAGTGGAAATTGTAAAGGGAGAAATTTGTACCACACTTTCCCCAACCTTAGATGTGATGGCAACTAGATTATTATCTTCAGATTCTATTTCAGCATTAAACCAAAATTGTCGAAGTGTTTCTGTATGAACCGGAGCATCAGCAGTAAGGATTGATTTGTATTTTGATGACGTTAAAAGGTCAATTATTGAGTGAAAGCTGGTATTTTTTCTGGTTTTCTCGAAGATGGGGAGGTAGTTGTGAGGGTTTTTGATGTTCAGAGACATCATCGAAGAAGAAGGTGATTTGGGGATGAAACAGGGTTTAAATTGGAGAGTTTTTAATATGTTGGAAACTGTTTTTCAGAATTTTGAATTCGAGACGGCAGTGGTAGAACCTCGATTTAGGGATGAAACAACTTTTATATAGAGAGAAGAAGTGACTGCTGATGTGGCAGTGGTTACAAATATTTGATGGCTAAGATCTGTTCATGTCAGAACCTTTCTTACGACAACCGAGACAGTTGTTTGGAAACCTCTGTTGGTCGACTTCAAAAGTTGGGAACAATGTGAGTCAAACAATCGTTAGATAAACAGAAGTTATGAGAACAAATGATAACTTTCAGCAGTTGTTTTATTTTTAGCTAACATCTGTCCACGTCAGAACTTCTGTTGTCATAATGGATGACAGTCAGCAGTGGATGTATTTTTAGGCAAGCAGAAGTTTCAAAAACAGTTGTTTTCAATCGGTGTAACTCAACAGTCGTAAGTCTAACATCTGCTATTAGCCCAACCACTGTTAGTATTAAAACCTCTGTTGAGCATTTTAAGATTGAATATCATCTGTTGTTCGTTAACATCTGTTGACCCATAGCAGACCTTTGCATCTTCAGACATTTATTCATCAGCAAATGCTCTCTTTTGTCAGACTTTAGCTACAACACACCTTTTACAACAGCAAATATCGACTCCTTGTAATTAGGTCTTACCGGAAATTCTTCCAAAAAACTGTTATTGATAAACAAAATTATATAATAATGCTTAGGAATGACTGAAATAATTAAAATGAACAGTGGTAAATCAACAGTTGTTAGCATACACAGTTGTTTCATAAGAAGGTTCGAATATATGACAACAGCAGCATGCTTATACAAAGGTCTACAATTACAATTTGACATACTGTACAACATCTAATCTAATGGACTAACAAAGTCCCAACATCTACTATTAACCTAACCACTGTTACTATAAAAACCTTTTGTCGGCTCAAGATATTTTGAATATCATCTGTTGTTCTTTAACATCTGGTCTCCTATACAGACCTTTCCTTCTTCAATCTTTCATCATCAGCAGATGTTCACTTTTACCAAACTTTAACTACAACAGACCTTTTACAACTCCTAATATTGACTCTCTGTAATTTGCAGAAGCACAGATTCTTCAAAAAACTGCTATCAATGATCAAATTCCGAACATTTGTTTTATCTTTGCACTCATCTGTTCACCATCAAACCAACCCTTGATACTGTTAAACCTCTGTTGATTTACCAAACAGATGTTCAGACACAATTTAACATCAACATAATCTGTTCACCATCAAACCAACCCTTGATACTATTAAACCTTTGTTGACTTAGCAAATAGATGTTCAGAGACAATTCAACATCAACATAATCTAAATCAAACTTAAACACTAAATAAGTAAAACTAAAACGCAACATAGATTCATAAAATTAAAATTTATTCATTTACTCATGACATTAAAAGTCCAATAATTACATAACATACTGAACAACATTAAAGTTCAAATCTAACAATAACAGCAAGAATTAAGAAACTTTAGATTCAACTCCATCGATTGCTGAACCTCTCGATGTATGTCCTTCAGCATCGCCATGAACTCCACGTCTCTATCACCGCACTCTATATTACTGACAACACAAAGCTCACGAACGGAAGTTGAAGGCATCCGCATAAGATCTCTGGAAACCTGCTCTCTCGTGAATAGGCCAACTTGTAATCCATCAAAACATCTCTTCAGCTCTTGAAGGGTAGCCCTATCTTCATACACCTGTTCCTCGATTTGCCTGACAAAACGCTGCTTTAAATCATCTAATTTTACAGAAGTGAATGACTCCATTTGAATAAACTATATTACTCGACTTTCCTGAAATTATGATATCTTCGTAGGAAAACGTGATGAAAAACATATGAAGTGACTATGAGTTTATATACTGAAATATCTAACAGTGAAAACTTGTAGATTTAATATAAACATATTAATGTATATTTCAAAACAGCAGTCTTTTAATGCAAAAACCTTTTCAAACCTCAACTTTTATGGGAAAACTGTAAAATTAAATACCAAGAAACCCAAGGGACAAAATTTCGAAGTTCAAAGAACAAAACCAGATTATCACAATTACAATTAACCTCTTCATTTACCATGTAGACGCGTTTTTAAACTCTATAAAAGACTGATGATTACTTTTGATTCAAAATATCAACAATTTTTTTTGACAAATCACTTTATGTCAAAAATTGTTCCAAATCAGAAAAACCAACAAAAAATCTACATGGCAAACTTCAGCTTCTACCACTGGTCAGACACCAGCGATGTTAAAACACAATTCTCGATGTGGTCACTCAAAGAAAAAAGAACAGATGAAGAACTAAACAGGAAAGTCGACATAATCAATGACACTAATTACAACAAAACCTGGAACAACATAGCATTGCTCGATGAAGTCCTCCACTCTCCTCCATCAGAGTTCCAGAAGAATGCAGAAGAGTTTCTGACATAACTTCTATAACAGGATCAGAAAATCTGCAACATGCTAACTGACCTGAAATTCAAAAGAGAGCATGGAATCACATGGAGAAAAGCCAGAGTCTACGAAATCCTAGCAAGTGTTAACTCTAGCGTGTAGTACTTTATAAATATTTCATTAAATTTCTATTTTTCTATGTAGTACTTCATTTTAATAATATCAACATGCATCTTAACATATTCTAAAATATCAGTGTCAATAAAAACTCTCAACATCATCAACAGTTAATCAAAATAAGAAACAAACCTAAAATGCAAAGGTCTCCTCTCAACTGATATAGCACATCTAACTTTTCATGATATTACACGAATCTATACTTTGTATAAAAGAAGAAAATCTTACTGACGCAAGAAAAGCTGACTTTCGATTTAACAAAAATCAAACAATGCAACTCTCCCATCAAAGATGGTAGCACATGCAACTTTTCACGATGTTGCAACAATGATACTACAACATCGGTATTGAAAGGTTGTTGTGTGAAGGGAAGCTTCATTGAAACGACGATGTTGGAACAATGATACTGGAACGATAACATGTAAATAGAACCAACAAACATTCGAACAAAGAAGTATAATCGGAGATTAGCAAGCTGAATCACGAGAAATATGCATTTGAGAGAGAGAGATACGCTCGCAGATATGAGCGAGAGATATTTGAATGTGGAGCCAGATTCATATATCTTATTTATAG
Source organism: Helianthus tuberosus (assembly GCA_030545235.1). Lineage (NCBI taxonomy): Eukaryota > Viridiplantae > Streptophyta > Magnoliopsida > Asterales > Asteraceae > Helianthus > Helianthus tuberosus. The sequence goes on from CM060377.1 coordinate 47,981,793, forward strand.
GATTAGAATATATGGTTTGAATTTTGAATGTGGAGCCAGAATTTTTGTGACAACCCTCATTAAACCAGGTATCCGTACAATTAATTAATATTAATTAAGTGCTTAATGACTGTGCTAAATTACTTAATTACTTTCTGATTACTGCGTCATACTTACATGTGCATCACATATTACATAATGTCACATCATTATCACAGACAAACTTTATTGACATACATGATGCACAAAGCACAGTTAGCACAGTTAACGCATAGAACGGGAATATGCTGACAGGGTTCAGTAAATAGACAGACAGTGTTTTGAGGCCCAGTATGGGCCAGGGACAAGGTACTACATTAGTATGGTGTGTAGGGAAGTGAGGACCATAAAACTGCGTCACTAGGTGATAGTTTGAGTGCCGGAAAGTGCATAAAACTCACTTTAAGTGCAGAATTCTGCATTTTTCAGCAAAATTCAGCTTTTTAACATACTAGTATTATGCAGAAAATTGACTAAATGGTCCTGAATGCTTTCCTAAGTGTTGGGAATTAAAAGTGTCACATAAAGTTACATAAAAGACACTATACGGTACAACTTAGCACTTTAACGAACCGGTATCTAACCGAACAATCGGACATTACCCGGAACACCAAAAATTTTGTCAGAAATATTGTTTTATTATTTCTGAACTAGTTATGGTCCCCGAATACCCCAACATATTATATAATGTGTCATACACATATAACACTAAATATTACACTTAACCTCCTAACTATTTACCTACTTACCATCAAAGTTACAATTACCCCCCCCCCCCATCATAATTTACGGCCCCAAGTGGGGGACCCCACCACTAGATTACATTTCAATATTTTATTAGACAACTTGCTTGATTGAGTAGCCATGATATTGTAAGAGAAGATTACAAGTATGGAGGCCAAGATCACAAGATCATTCCATATCATTTCATATCTCACAAGTTCACTCCACTCCCTCAAACTCTCTCTCCCCCTCTCGGCCCTTGTTTGTGCCGCTACCACCACCACCATATAACCACCATATTCATCCATCACTCATTCCATTTCAAACCCATTTCAAAATACTAGAAGGTGTTACTTGGAGCTTGAAGTTTGAAGAACTTGAAGAACCTTCATCCTTAGCTATCATCCACCATTTTTTCATCATCTTTTCTAGTGATCTTCCCTAGCCTTTGAGCTAGTTGTAAGCTTCTTGCTACTAACTTTTACTTCTCATTTTGTTAATTAAGAAGATGTACATTATTATGAATCACAAGAACACTAAAAGACTTAAACAAGAATCATGAACATGAAACTTAAAGATGATGAAATCTTGTTAAAATAATGTTGTTAAATACATGCATGGCACTTGATTGTTATTTACTTGAAATTTGATGTTGATCATCATAAGGAACTTGCTAAATTGTGATTAAACACATGATTTAGCAAGTTAGAGGATGATTATATGTTAACCCAAGAAGATCATCCTCACTTATGAACATGAACTTGAAAATAAAATTATTTCTTGAAAAATAGTAAATAAAGTGAGCTAGTAATTTTGAGAATCTAAGATTTATGAATAATTTTCCAAGAAAACCAAGTTCAAAATATGATTTTAGTAGAACTTGATTCTTACATAAATATACATTGCTTTTGGTGACAAAACAAGTGTAAGAACACTTTATTTACAAGAAGAGTTCAAAAGAATAATTTTTGTAGAATATGTTTGTTTTGGTCAAAAATCAGACGAGGATAATGCAACCAAACTCTCTGTTACGGGGTATGATGCTTGAATTGGTAAACAACAATGCGGATCACTTAGAAATGAATTGCACAAGAGACACAAAGATTTATACGAGGAAAAAGCCCTTGATCAATTAATGATCTCCGGCATAAAAAACCTCAGGTGATGGAAACTACCAATCACCAACTCAAATTAAACAATAATCCTTTTACAACTTCGGATGATATCGAGCTAAGTACAAGGATCACTATAGTGTATTGTGTAGAAATGTATGAAAAATGCTAAGTGTTTTGCCGAGAGCTGGTGAGTGCAGTTGTACGAGTGTGTGTAGCCAAAAAATAGCCAAGTGTTGTCTAATTAGCTCGCTACCCCTTTTAAATTTAGTAAAATATCTAAATAACTAACTATCCGCAATTCATGCCTTCTCCCCACGATCTCCATAACGTTCACCATGGTCAAGCACGTGCGGAATAAACGTGGAATATTCTCCAGGAACGTTACCAAGACTAAGTCCAAGCTGGTACTCCTGTAAAACAATAACGAAATCATGGCAGACAATCATTAGTATAAGGATCCTTAGGACGATCCATGATCCTGATCCTGAAGCACTTCTGAGGATCATTAACTGACACAGAAGTAAGGATCACCAAGCAGGATAATAATTGAGGATCACGGATCATTAAGAAATCCTCCCCTAACAATTGCCCCCAAAATATAAGGAGTAATATTGTAAATAAACGAGTTGTATTTTGTTGATCTTATCCGTAACAAACTAACGGATAAATAGCTGTTAAGACCGAACTAGCCGTTGCAAACTTGACGTCACTGAAGTGACTATCCTGCAAATCATCATTATAAATAGGAGTTAGAGATAGGATCAATTTGCATTTAAATCCAAGAGAAACTCCCTTTAAATTCTCATCCGAAGGTCGATCAGGTATCTCTTTTCCTATTTCTCCTTCTCTTACTCTGCTTTTCTTTCTTTACCAATCATCACGTTAAGAATGATGCTCCGATCCTCCCCCGCCAAGGATCACCAGAAGAATAGCCCTTGAAGAGTCAAGGGATCATCAAAGATTCAGCGAATGAGAGGTGTTGCTTTACTGATCCACAAGTAGATAAGATCCGGCACTGCTTTCCGGCGACCACCTTTTTCAAACCCTTCGATCCCACTATTCTGAGCGACCATATTTCTGAGACATGGGTAGCTTTTCCTGTTACCCCATTTACCATAGGATACACCTATCCTTTTCCAGCCTTTACCCAATCCTTTTTCTCCCTTACCGGCATCTCCTATATCCAAGCTATGCCGATGATCTGGAGGGTCTTATATACCCTTGAAAGGATCATAGAGCAGGAAGGGATTGATTTAGGAATGTCGGAACTGGCAGAGATGTATGATCTCACGACGTTTGGATCCCACCGATATTTGTTTAAGCGAAAACCCGGTGAAGAACACCCCATTTTTAAAGCCACCAAGAACGATACAAACTGGAAACGACGTTTTTTCTTTGTCAGAAGGGATTCTATTCCAAACGGAAAGGATCTACCAAGGAAGTGGTCCACCCATGGTAGGACAGAGGATCCTGAGAAGGATCACCAGGTAATCTTGCTCTTGTGGTAGGATCACTAACCCCCTTTTGTCTTATATTATGCAGCTGTCACTGTTTCACACCTCATACCGTCTCCTGGTACCAAGGATAGGCTTGCTGCTTTTAGAAGACTCAGTCCTGAAACAAGATCATTCAAGACAATCACCCAGGATTCTCAAGAGGTATCCTCAGGCTCAGTCACCATGTCAAGTAAGTATTCTGTTCTTTGTATAGTTAAAGACTTAAATAAATAGTTAAATAGAAATAGGATAAGGATACTTATCTGTTTTGAATGTGTAGGTGCCGGAAAAGCTTCCAAGCCTGCCTCCCAGTTCAACATTACCGACCTTGACACTGTTCGATCCAGAAAGAAGAAGGCCACTGCTAGCCCTAGTGTCTCCATCCCCAAGGCACCCACTAAAGGAAGGGGTGGCAAGAAGAGGAAAAACTCTGAGATAGAGGATCTACAAGGCCTGCCACTGATCCGCCACAAGTTCCTTGAATACTTCAATGACGTGAGGATCACCAATTCTGCCTAGGTATCCTACTTATTTGAGGATCACCTGATCTTGAACTGCTTTGTCTTTTTTGCAGAAATTTGCTGAGATTGAAGACTACGTGGGGAGCGTTGAGGAGCTGGATAAGAAGATCGCTGACCTCCAACAAGTTGCAGTGCTCAAGGATCTTAAGATTGCTGATCTCGAAAAAACCCTTCAAGACGCCAAGACTCGGACAGCTAAAATCTTGATCGACATTGACTACAAGAAGCATGATCTCATAGAAGGTGCAAAGGTCTCCGCTGCCATCATAATGTATAAGACAAAACTGAAGATGGCTCAGGAAGCTCAAGATCCTGACTTTGACAGAAGCAGCTGGGATGTTGAGGGCTGGAAGGCGAGGTTAGCTGATCTGGAAGATGATGAGGAGGCTGAGGTGGTTTTGGCGATCGAGGCTGGAGGCAGTGCGAAGGATCAGGTGAAGGATACCGAAGCTGGAGGGGATGAAGATGCAGCGAAGGTGTAGGCTGCATGATTGGGCAATGATGAACATTTCTAGACGTAGCCGGAGCCCAATTTTTTAAATTCGGTAGTAGTTTGTTTTGTGGTTGTGCTGTTTTAAAACAATGATGGTCTGTATTTGAACAATAGTTTTAGGATTAAGGATCTAGGATCCTTTGGATAATAGGTAGGATTAAAAATAGTGGAGGGATCCTCTGTTTGGGGGATGAAGCCATTGTGATCCTGCCGCCTTTGATTTCCTGCACTTGCTATAACCGCATAAACAATGGACACCCGTTGCCAACCCATGTGGACGAGCCACGTTTTGCTGGTAGAAACGTGGGTTGGCAATTTTGACAACCTTCGACGGTTAAACTTTTGTTAATAAAATAACTTTAATCTTTTTTGGCTTATTTTGTGTTGTTATCCTTGCTTGTCCTGTTAATTGTTTTGATATACACTTGTCTAAATAAAAAAAGTTGAACAAATTAGATAAAAAAATTTAGGATATGATGCAGGATCAAATATCCTATAGTTGAAAAATTCCAAAAAGTGGTATATTTTAAGGATCATGAGTTCAGTTGTCAAAGTATAAGGGTTATTCAAATAATCAATGAATAAAATCAAAATAGTTAAGGATCATACCTGGGGATCCAAGTTAGGATCCTAACCCTTAATACTATAACCAGGATAACCATAGGACAAACCTTAGTAAGAGGTAAGGATCAAGGATCCTTGGTTGTTTAACTTCGAAGACCTGAAATAGAACATAACTTGGGACTAAGCCATTATAAGATAAAAGTTAGCAACTGGGGACAAGCCCAAAGGATAACTGGGGACAAGCCCAAGGATAACTGGGGACAAGCCCAAGGATCGTGTGTGAACTAGAGTATGGCCCTAACCGGCGACTATCCAAACTTAGTGACATGAAAATGTCAAAACCTTAGGTAACGTGATGACGTTAGAAACCTTAGGAACGGATGTATGGTACATCTACCATTATACGTAGGATCCTAGGTATAGCCAGTACAATGGAATTATCAGCCCCTAAAGCGAGTACTGGTCCCACTGCGATGAACTGCGCTACTGGCGAAACTAGGGTCAAGCCCAAATAACTGGGGTCAAGCCCATATAATTGGTTGCTTCTGTAGATAATCAACCCTTTGCTAAGGATACCTGAACCTTCAAAACTCAGAATCATGTGAAAGGTGGATAAAGGATGCAGGATCCTTACCCTTATATGAGAAACTAAGAGAACGAAATAGTTCGAGATTAGAATGTTACCAAAATAAGGATCATCTGTGCTTTAAGGATCCTTTAAGGATACTTATCATGTAAGGATCATGGATCCTTATCACATGAAGTATTTCTTCAAATGGACAGCATTCCAGGCTCTAGGTAGCAAATCACATTCCATTGTTAGCAATCGATATGCCCCCTTTCCTGCCTCAGCTTCAATCAAGTAAGGTCCTTCCCATTTTGGTGCCAACTTTCCATCAGCAGGATTGGTGGTATTCTGAAATGCTTTCCTTAGTACCATATCACCAACTTGGAATTTCCTGATCCTGACATTTTTGTTGTAGGCTCCAGCCATTCTTTGCTGATAACTGGCCATCCTTATCCTTGCCAAATCTCTGATTTCTTCTATAGTATCCAGGTCTTGAACCAAGTTCTCATCATTTTCCTCAGGATCACGAATACTTGTTCTAGCAGTTGGAACCACCATTTCTGTAGGGATCACTGATTCTGCCCCAAATACCAAAGAGAATGGAGTTTGGCCTGTAGCATTCTTAGGAGTTGTCCTATCAGCCCAAAGCACATAAGTTACTTCTTCTGGCCATTTCCCTTTCTTGGATCCAAGCTTCTTCTTCAAATTGTTGATGATGATCTTATTGGAGGATTCTGCCTAACCATTAGCTTGTGGGTGGACTGGTGTTGATGTTATCATCTTAATCCCCCAGCTGTCACAAAAGTTAGTGGTTCTGCCCCCAATAAATTGGGAACCATTATCACATATAATCTCAGAAGGAATTCCAAATCTAGTTATAATATTTCTTTTAATGAAGGATATAACTTCCTTTTCTCTAACTTGGGCAAAAGCTTCGGCCTCTATCCACTTGGAGAAATAATCAGTCATAGCTAGCATGAATACTTTTCCACCAGGTGCCTTAGGGAGCTTACCAACTATATCCATACCCCATCTCATAAATGGCCAAGAGGAGGATATAGGATGCAATAATTCAGCTGGTTGATGAAGGATATTGCTGTGTCTCTGACAAGGATCACATTTCTTAGCATACTCCACAGCATCTCTCTTCATAGTTGGCCAATAGTATCCTGTCCTCAGGATCCTTGAGAATAATGCCCTGCCCCCAGTGTGGTTTCCACAATCTCCTTCATGGAAGTCTTTTAAAACTTCTTGGATTTCAGGATCCTCAATGCATCTTAAATATGGTCTAGGGATAATTGTAGAATCCTCTCCTATTTCCATAGCCACATGATCCTCGATGGCAGGAGCCAGGATATGGATAATGGGGATACTTATATCCTCCGGGATCTTCAAAGATGATCCTAGATTAGCCAATGCATCAGCTTCTGCATTTTCTTCCCTTGGTACCTGTGTCAAACTAAAGGAAACAAAAGAGAGTGCCAATTCTTTGACTATCTCCAAATATTTGGTTAGGTTTTCACCTTTAACAGCATAGGATCCATTAAAGTGATTAGTGATTAACAAAGAATCTACATGTACCTCAAGATACCTGATCCTCATATGCTTAGCAATTTGCAAGCCAGCTATCAAGGCTTCATATTCAGCCTCATTGTTAGTGGTTTGGAACTCACAAGCTATAGAGTGGGGTATTAAGTCCCCCTGTGGCGATTTTAGTAGTATTCCAAGCCCTGTTCCTTTGACATTTGAGGATCCATCAGTATAGAGTATCCAAGGATCCTTGGTCTCCTCTAGCTGCTGGACTTCTAACTCAGCTTCCTTTTGCAAATCACTACTGAAATCTGCCACAAAGTCGGCTAATGCTTGGGATTTAATGGCTGTCCTGGGCTCATATCTTATATCATATGCACTAAGCTTCACTGCCCACTTAGCCATCCTTCCTGACATTTCAGGTTTCCTGAGGACACTCTTAATTGGAAAATTAGTTTTGACGATAATGGCATGAGTTTCAAAATAATGTCTCAATTTAGTAGATGCCATAATTAATGCAAGGATAAGTTTTTATAAGTGTGATTACCTAGATTCAGCATCAAGTAAACTCTTACTTACATAATAGACAGGATGTTGTGTACCTTCGTGATCCTTAACAAGGACGGCACTTACTGCTTTTGAGGATACCGCAAGATATAAGGATAACACATCTCCTTTTTCTGGTTTCATCAAGGCCGGGGCCGAGGATAGGTAATCCTTAAGAGCTCTTAAGGCACTTTCATGCTTCTCAGTCCACTCGAATTTCTTGTTCTTCCTTAGGATATCATAGAATTCCTTGCACTTTTCTGAGGATTTGGATATGAATCTGTTTAAAGCTGCAATCCTGCCTGTTAACCTCTGAACATCCTTAGCATTGGCAGGGGACTTGATGTTCACTATAGCTTTGATTTGTTCTGGACTGGCTTCAATGCCTCTCTTTGTCACCATATATCCTAAGAATTTACCTGCTTTAACACCAAAGTGACATTTTGAAGGATTAAGTTTCATGTTATATTTGTCAAGGATATTGAATGCTTCCTCCAAGTCCCTTAGGTGATCCTCAGCCTTTTTTGATTTTACCACCATATCGTCTATGTAAACCTCCATAGTTTGTCCAATCTGATCCTTGAACATCATATTCACTAGCCTTTGATAAGTTGCACCTGCATTTCTTAGTCCAAATGGCATAGCAATATAACAGTATATACCAGTTGGAATCATAAAGGCTGTATCCTCTTGATCGGATGGTTCCATCTGAATTTGTTGAAATCCAGATGAAGCATCCATAAAAGTTAACAGTTCATGACCCGCAGTTGCATCCACCATGGAGTCAATGTGGGGTAATGGGAAAGGATCCTTGGGACATGCCTTATTTAAATCAGTGAAATCGACACATACCCTCCACTTTCCGTTTTTCTTTTGAACAACAACCACATTGGCCAACCATCTTGGATACTTGACCTCTCTAATCATACCTACTCGGAGTAATTTCTCTACCTCCTCCTGGATAATGGCATTTCTTTCTGGTGCAAATTTCCTACTCTTTTGATGGATTGGTTTGAAGGACCTATCAATGCAAAGTTTGTGAGTGATTATATCTTTAGATATACCTGTCATGTCTTCGTGTTTCCATGCAAAGGTAGTCTTTCTCCTTTTGAGGAAGGATATGAGGTATTCCTTCATTTTGCCAAGGATTCCTGATCCTATATAAACTTTAGATTCAGGATCATCAGGATCCACAAGGATTTCTACTACATCCTGCTCTCTTGCCTCCAAGACATCCCTTGGAGGATGCTTTAATTGCTATTGCTCCCTTGACTTTGAGGCTGGTTTCATTGATGAGGTGTAGCAGTTCTTAGCTTCTTGCTGATCACTATCAATCTTCACTATTCCCCAAGGACTAGGAAGCTTCACACATTGATGATAAGTGGATGGGACCGCCTTCATGTCATGTATCCAAGGCCTGCCAAGGATAACATTACAACAAGATAAACAGTCAATAACACAAAATTTTTGGTAAGAATGTAGGCCTTCAATATAGATTGGGAGTTTAATGTCCCCCAGAGTATTCTTAGTCTCGCCACTGAATCCCACGAGCACAGAGGATCTTGGTATGATATCGGATTCAGGAATATTCATCTTCTTGAGGACATCAAGCTGGATAATGTTCACAGAGCTTCCTCCGTCTATAAGGATCCTGCGAACAAAATGGTTAGAAATAAAAAGAGTGATAACCAAACCATCGTGATGAGGATCCTGAATGTTAATACGATCATCCTCATCAAAAGTTATAACTTTTCCTTCGGAGACACTGGATGTTCGAATGGGTCTATCTCCATTATCCATCGTGGTTTCCTTTGCATGTCTTTTAGCTGCAAAGAAGGATGTTCCACAAATGTCTGATCCTCCAGAAATAAAGTTTATAACTTATGCATCTGCTGGAGGGGCTAGAGCTTTCTCTGGGATCCTTTCAGGATCCTGAGTCCTTGACTTCTTTCTCCCCAATAATTCTTTCAAGTGCCCCTTGCTCAACAAGTATCCAATTTCTTTTCTCAGTGCGATGCATTCTTCTGTGAGATGCCCAAAATCTTCATGATATGCGCACCACTTTGACTTATCTTTAGTTGCAGCTGGTCTGTCATTTTTCCTGGGCCATCTAGCTTTATCACCTAAATTCTGCATCGCAAGGATTAGTTCATTGTTATCAACAGAAAAGCAATATTCGGAAATTGGAGGATAATCCTCATCATCCTCTTCTTGTTCAACAGCATGCACATTCTGGTTATCAGATTTGTTATAGGATCTGAACTTGTTGTTCTTAAATGAGGATCCTTGCTTCTCTTGCTTTGACGATCCTGCTAACCTCTCCTGGATCCTTTTATCATCCTCTAGCCGGATGAACCTAAGGGCCCGGGTTCTTACCTCATCTAGATTCCTGCATGGTGTCATAACAAGATCATCATAGAATAATGAATCCCTAAGCAATCCCATTTTAAAGGCTTCAACAGCCGTAGCTATATCCAGGTTAGGGATATCTAAGGATTCTTTACTAAATTTAGTGATATAATCTCTTAATGATTCATTATGACCTTGGGTTATCCTATACAGATCACTAGTTAAACGCTCAAATTTTCTACTACAAGAAAACTGGTTATTAAATAGGTTAACTAGATTAGCAAACGAGGTAATAGAGTAAGGGGGAAGACTTAGCAGCCATTTAAGAGCCGATCCAGTAAGAGTGGATCCAAATCCCTTGCACAGACATGCTTCCTTTAACCTATCTGGGATGGGATTGATCTCCATCCTTTCCCCGTACTGTGCTATGTGTTCTTCAGGATCTGTTGAACCGTCATACAACTTCATGGTAGGTGTTTTGGTCAAAAAATCTGTTGAGGATATTGCAACCAAACTCTTTGTTACGGGGTATGATGCTAATAATGTAGAACAATAACAAGGATCACTTCAGTGTAAATTGCACAAATGACACAAGGATTTATACGGGGAAAAAGCCCTTGATCAAGAGTTGATCTCCGGCACAAAAAACCCCGGGTGATGGAAACTACCGATCACCAAGCTCAAATAAATGAATAAATGTTTACAACTTCGGATAGTAACGAGCTAGGTACAAGGATCACTATCGTGAAATGTGTAAAAGTGAGTGAAAACGAATGAATGTTCGTCGAGAGCTTCAAGTATGCGAGTGTATGAGAGTGTGTATGACTGAAAAAATGACTAAGTGTTTTTCTACTAGCTCGTTACCCCTTTTAAAATAAAACTTAACTACAATAACTAACTATCCGACGTTTGTGCCAAGCTCCCACGTTCTCCACAACGTCCATTTTTAGCCAAGCACGTGCGGGATAGTCTGGGAATATTCTCCAGGAATGTCGCCAAGACTAAGTCCGAGTTGAACTTCCTGCAAAACATTCACGAATTCAAAGTAGACAACCGTTAGTACTGGGATCCTTATAGTGATCCATGATCCTGATCCTACAACACTTCTGAGGATCACTACTTCAGACAGAGTTGAGGATCACTAAATCCAACAGCAAATAAGGATCACCGGTTATTTAGAAATCCACCCCTAACAATTGCCCCCAAAATATAAGGAGTAAATATGTAAATAAATGAGTTATATTTTGTCGATCTTATCCATTTTTAACCAACGGATAACTAGCCGTTACAAGCGGACTAGCCGTTGCGATCATGACGTCACAGAAGTGACAACCCTGCACGATCATGATTATAAATAGGAGATAGAGATAGGATCAAATGCATTTAAAATTTTCAGAAAGACTCCCTTTATAACTGCATTCCGAAGATAGTCAGGTATTCTCTCTTCATCTTCTTCCTTCTCTTACTCTGTTTCTCTTACTTTACCATTATCTCTTCAAGAATGATGCTCCGGTCCTCCCCCGCCAAGGATCACCAGAAGGATAGTCCCTTGAAGAGTCAAAAGATCATCAAAGACTCCACAAATGAAAGGTGTTGCTTTAACGATGCTCAGATAGACAAGATTCGTCTTTGCTTTCCGGCGAATGCTTTTTTCAAACCCTTTGATCCTACTATTCTGAGCGACTACGTTTCAGAAACATGGGTTGCCTTTCCAGTTACTCCATTCGCCATAGGATACACCTATCCTTTCCCAGAATTTACACAATCCTTCTTTTCCCTTACCGGCATCTCTTATATCCAACCATGCCGATGATTTGGAGGGTTTTGTATACCCTGGAGAGGATCATCGAGCAGGAGGGCATTGATTTAGGCATGTCAGAGCTGACACAATTGTATGATCTTACTACCTTTGGTTCCCATCGTTACTTGTTCAAACGAAAACCCGACGGAGAACACCCCCTTCTTAAAGTTACCAAGAATGACACAAATTGGAAACGTCGCTTCTTCTTTGTCAGGAGGGATACCCTTCCAAATGGAAAGGATCTGCCGAGGACATGGTCCACCCATGGTAGGCCAGAGGATCCTGAGAAGGATCACCAGGTAGTCTTGTTTTTGTATAAGTATTACTGATCCCTTTTTGTCTTGTGTTATGCAGCTATTTCTGTCTCACACATCATCACATCACCTGAAACCAAGGATAGGCTTGCTGCTTTTTGGAAGCTTGATCCTGAAACAAGGACATTCAAGATAGACACCCAAGATTCACAGGAAGTATCCTCAGGTTCCATTACCATGTCAAGTAAGTATCCTGCCTTTTATATAGTTTAAATATTAAAATAAATAAGTAAATTGAAATAGGATAAGGATACTCATCTTGCTTTAAATGTGTAGGTGCTGGAAAATCTGCCAAGCCTGTATCCCAGTTCAACACGGCTGACCTTGATGTTGTTCGATCCAGGAAGAAGAGGTCCACTACCAGTCCTAGCATCTCCATCCCAAAGGCACCCACTAAAGGAAAGGGTGGCAAGAAGAGGAAAACTTCTGATACTGAGGATCTTCAAGGCCTGCCACTGATCCGCCACCAGTTCCTTGAATACTTCAACGATGTAAGGATCACCTACTCTGCCTAGATATCCTATACTCGTATAAGGATCACCTGATCTTGAACTGCTTTATCCTTTTCTTTGCAGAAATTTGCTGAGATTGAAGATTACGTGGGGAATGTTGAGGAGCAGGACAAGAAGATTGCTGACCTCCAACAGGTTGCTGTGCTTAAGGACCTCGCCATTGCTGATCTTCAGAAGGAACTCCAAGATGCCAAGACTAAGACAGCCAAACTTCTGATTGACCTTGACTATGAGAAGCATGATCTCATAGAAAATGCTAAGGTCTCTGCTGCCATCACGATGTATCAGACAAAATTGAAGATGGCCCAGGAAGCTCAAGATCCTAACTTTGATAAAAGCAGTTGGGATGTTGAGGGCTGGAAAGCAAGGTTGGCTGATCTCGAGGATGATGAGGAGGAGACTACTGAGGTCTTGGCGATTGAGGCAAGTGGCAGTGGAAAGGATCTGATGAAGGATACCGCAGCTGGAGGGGATGATGATGCAGCGAAGGCATAGGCTGCATGCATGGGCGATGAAGGACATTTCTAGACGTAGCCGGAGCCCATTTTTTAAGTTTGATAGTTTGTTTTGGTTATGGTGTTTTTTGTTGAACAATGATGGGTTGTACTTGAACAATAGGTTTTAGGATTAAGGATCATGTATGATCCTTTGGACAATAGGCAGGATTGCAATTGGTGGAGGGATCCTCTGTTTGGGGGATGAAGCCATTGTGATCCTGCCGCCTTTATATTCCTGCACTACTTTCGAACTTATTATCATGGACACCCTTTACCTACCCCAGCGGACGGGCCACGTTTTGCTGGTAGATGCTCGGGGTAGGTAATTTTGACAACCTTTTAAGGGGTATTACCTTGTTAATAAATAAAATCTTAACCTTTTGTCGCTTATCTTGTGTTGTTATCCTTGTGTTTCTTTAACTCTTCTTTGTTTTGTTGCACATTTATTAAATAAACAATTTAGAACAAGTCTGATTGAAAATGTTTAGAGCATGATCCACGATTGAATATCCTATAGTTAGGGAATCCCAAAAAGCAATATATTTTAAAGATCACAAGTCTAGTTGTCAAACTTTAAGGGTTATTCAAATAAATAATGAATAGAATTAGAAATAGTTAAGGATCATACCTGAGGATCCAAGTTAGGATCCTAACCATAATAAGGATAACTGTAAGATAAACCTTAGAATAAAGTAAGGATCAAGGATCCCTAGTTGCCTATCTTCAAGAACCTGAAATAGAGCATAACTTGGGACTAAGCCAACATAAGAAAAGAGTTAGCAACTGGGGACAAGCCCAAGGATAACTGGGGACAAGCCCAAGGATAACTGGGGACAAGCCCAAGGATCGTATGTAAACTGGAGTATGGCCCTAACTGGCGACTATCCAAACTTAGTGACATGAAAATGCCAAAACCTTAGCTAACGTGAAAACGTTAGAAACCTTAGCTAACGTGAAAACGTTAGAAACCTTATGAACGGATGTATGGTACGTCTACCATTATACGTAGGATCCTAGGCATAGCCAGTACAATGGAATTATCAGCCCCTAAAATGAGTACTGGTCCCACTGCCTTGAACTATACCAGGATCATCATGCGCTACAGGCGGAACTGGGGTCAAGCCCAAATAACTGGGGTTAAACCCAAGGAACAGATTGCTTCAGCGGATAACCAATGTTATGTTAAGGATACCTGAACTTTCAAAACTTAAACTCACGTGAGAGATGGATAAAGGATACATGATCCTTATCCTTATATGAGAAAATAAAGAAATGAAATAGTTCAAGTTTAGGATATTACCTAAGTAAGGACCACCGATACTTTGAGGATCCTTTAAGGATATCCTTATCGTGAGGATCATCTGTGCCATGAGGATACTGCTCACATGAAATATTTCTTCAAGTGGACAGCATTCCAAGCTCTTGGTAGCAAATCACCTTCCATGGTTAGCAATCTATATGCCCCCTTTCCTGCTTCAGCTTCAATCAAATAAGGGCCTTCCCATTTTGGAGCCAATTTTCCATCAGCAGGATTGGTGGTATTCTGAAATGCTTTCCTTAATACCATATCTCCAACTTGAAACCTCCTGATCCTGACATTTTTGTTGTAAGCACCAGCCATTCTTTGCTGATAACTGGCCATCCTTATCCTAGCCATATCCCTGATTTCTTCAATAGTATCCAGGTCTTGAGCCAAGTTCTCATCATTCTCCTCAGGATCACGGGTACTTGTTCTTGCAGTTGGAACCACCATTTCTGTTGGGATCACTGATTCTGCCCCAAATACCAAAGAGAATGGCGTTTGACCAGTAGCATTCTTAGGGGTTGTCCTATCAGCCCAAAGTACATAAGGTAGTTCTTCTGCCCATTTCCCTTTCTTGGATCCAAGCTTTTTCTTCAAATTGTTGATGATGATCTTGTTGGATGATTCTGCCTGACCATTAGCTTGTGGGTGGACTGGTGTTGATGTTATCATCTTAATCCCCCAGCTGTCACAAAAGTTAGTGGTTCTGCCCCCAATAAATTGGGAACCATTATCACATATAATCTCAGAAGGAATTCCAAATCTAGTTATAATATTTCTTTTAATGAAGGATATAACTTCCTTTTCTCTAACTTGGGCAAAAGCTTCGGCCTCTATCCACTTGGAGAAATAATCAGTCATAGCTAGCATGAATACTTTTCCACCAGGTGCCTTAGGGAGCTTACCAACTATATCCATACCCCATCTCATAAATGGCCAAGAGGAGGATATAGGATGCAATAATTCAGCTGGTTGATGAAGGATATTGATGTGTCTCTGACAAGGATCACATCTTTTAGCATACTCCACAGCATCTCTCTTCATGGTTGGCCAGTAATATCTTGTCCTCAGGATCCTTGAGAACAACGCCCTGCCCCCAGTGTGGTTTCCACAATCTCCTTCATGGAAGTCTTTCAAAACTTCTTGGATTTCAGGATCCTCAATGCATCTCAAGTATGGTCCTGCAAGAGATCGTCTATACAACATATTTTTTAAAATTATGAATTGAGATACCTTAGATTTGAAAGCCCTAGGGTTTTCTCCTGTAGGAATCTCTCCATGTTGTAAGTATCTCATAATTGGTGAGATCCATGATCCTGATCCTGAATGGGATTGAGTATCCTCACAAGGGATAATTGCAGAATCATTTCCTATCTCCATAGCAGTGATCCTCGATAGCCGGGGTCAGGATATGGATAATAGGGATCTTGATATCCTCCGGGATCTTCAAGGATGATCCTAAGTTAGCCAATGCATCAGCCTCTGTATTTTCCTCCCTTGGTACCTGCGTCAAACTAAAGGAAACAAAAGAGAGTGCCAAACTTTTGACTATCTCAAGATATTTGGTTAGCTTTTCACCTTTAACAGCGTAGGATCCATTAAAGTGGTTTGTAATTAACAATGAATCTACATGTACCTCAAGATACCTGATCCCCATATGCTTTGCAATTTGCAAACCAGCAATTAAGGCCTCATATTCAGCCTCATTGTTAGTGGTTTGGAACTCACAAGCTATAGAGTGGGGTATTATGTCCCCCTGTAGCGATTTTAGTAGTATTCCAAGCCCTGTACCTTTGACATTTGAGGATCCATCAGTATAGAGTATCCAAGGATCCTTGGTCTCTTCTAGCTGCTGGACTTCTAACTCAGCTTCTTCTTGTAAATCACTACTGAAATCAGCCACAAAGTCAGCTAATGCTTGGGATTTGATGGCTGTCCTAGGCTCATATCTTATATCATATGCACTTAGCTTCACTGCCCACTTAGCCATCCTTCCTGACATCTCTGGTTTCCTGAGGACATTTGCTTTTGAGGATACTGCAAGATACGAGGATAGCACATCGCCTTTTTCTGGCTTCATCAAGGCTGGGGCTGAGGATAGGTAATCTTTGAGGGCTCTTAAAGCATTTTCATGCTTCTCAGTCCACTCAAATTTCTTGTTCTTCCTTAGGATATCATAGAATTCTTTGCACTTCTCTGAGGATTTGGATATAAATCTGTTCAGAGCTGCTATCCTGCCTGTTAGCCTTTGAACATCCTTAGCATTGGCCGGAGATTTGATGTTCACTATTGCTTTGATTTGTTCCGGGCTAGCTTCAATGCCTCTCTTTGTCACCATGTATCCTAAGAATTTACCTGCTTTAACACCAAAGTGACATTTTGAAGGATTAAGTTTCATGTTATATTTGTCAAGGATATCGAACGCTTCCTCCAAGTCCCTTAGGTGATCCTCAGCTTTTATGGATTTTACCACCATATCATCTATGTAAACCTCCATAGTTTGTCCAATCTGATCCTTGAACATCATATTCACCAGCCTTTGATATGTTGCACCTGCATTTCTTAGTCCGAACGGCATAGCAATATAGCAGTATATACCGGTTGGAGTCATGAAGGCTGTATCCTCTTGGTCGGATGGTTCCATTTGGATTTGTTGGAATCCAGATGAAGCATCCATAAAAGTTAACAGTTCATGACCCGCAGTTGCATCCACCATGGAGTCAATGTGGGGTAATGGGAAAGGATCCTTGGGACATGCCTTATTTAAATCGGTAAAATCGACACATACCCTCCACTTTCTGTTTTTCTTTTGAACAACAACCACATTGGCCAACCGTCTTGGATACTTGACCTCTCTAATCATACCTGCCCGGAGCAATTTCTCTACCTCTTCCTGGATAATGGCATTCCTTTCCGGTGCAAACTTTCTTCTCCTTTGATGGATTGGTTTGAAGGACCTGTCAATGCCGAGTTTGTGAGTGATTACATCTTTGGATATACCAGTCATGTCTTCGTGTTTCCATGCGGGTAGTCTTTCTCCTTTTGAGGAAGGATACTAGGTCTTCCTTCATTTCGCCGAGGATCCCTGATCCGATATAGATTTTGGATTCAGGATCATCAGGATCCATGAGGATTTCTACCACATCCTGCTCTCTTGCCTCCAAGACATCCCTTGGAGGATACCTTGATTGCTATTGCTCCCTTGACTTCGAGGCTGGTTTCATCGATGAAGTGTAGCAATTCTTAGCCTCCTGCTGATCACTATCAATCTTCACTATTCCCCAAGGACTAGGGAGCTTCACACATTGATGGTAAGTAGATGGGACTGCTTTCATATCGTGTATCCAAGGCCTGCCAAGGATAACATTACAACAAGATAAACAGTCAATAACACAAATTTTTTTATAAGAGTGTAGGCCTTCAATGTATATTGGGAGTTTAATGTCCCCCAGGGTATTCTTAGTTTCGCCACTAAATCCCACGAGCACGGAGGATCTTGGTATGATATCCGATTCAGGAATACCCATCTTCTTTAGAACATCAAGCTGGATAATGTTCACTGAGCTTCCTCCGTCTATAAGGATCCTGCGGACAAAATGGTTAGAAATGAAAAGAGTAATAACTAAACCATCGTGATGAGGATCCTGGATATCAACACGATCATCCTCATCAAAGGTTATGACTTTTCCTTCAGAGACACTTGATTTCCGAACTGGTCTTTCTCCATTATCCATTTTAGTTTCCTTTGCATGCCTTTTAGCTGCTGAGAAGGATGTGCCGCAAATGTCTGATCCTCCAGAAATAAAGTTTATTACTTGTGCATCTGCTGGAGGGGCTGGAGCCTTCTCAGGGATCCTTTCAGGATCCTGAGTCCTTGACTTTTTTCTTCCCAACAATTCTTTTAGATGCCCCTTGCTCAACAAGTATCCAATTTCCTTTCTCAGTGCAATGCATTCTTCTGTGAGATGCCCAAAATCTTCATGGTATGCACACCACTTTGATTTATCCTTAGTTGCAGCTGGCCTATCATTTTTTCTCGGCCATCTAGCTTTATCACCTAGGTTCTGCATCGCAAGGATTAGCTCATTGTTATCAACACAAAAACAATATTCAGAAATTGGAGGATAATCCTCATCATCCTCTTCTTGATCAACAGAATGCACGTTCTGGTTATCAGATCTGTTATAGGATCTGAACTTGTTGTTCCTGAATGAGGATCCTTGCTTATCCTGCTTTGAGGATCCTGCTAACCTCTCCTGGATCCTCTTATTGTCCTCTAGCCGGATGAACCTAAGTGCTCGTGTTCTTACCTCATCTAAGTTCCTGCATGGTGTCATAACAAGATCATCATAAAACGACGAATCCCTAAGCAATCCCATTTTGAAGGCCTCAACAGCCGTAGCTATATCTAAGTTGGGAATGTCTAAGGATTCTTTACTGAATTTGGTAATGTAATCCCTTAATGATTCATTATGACCCTGGGTTATCCTATATAGATCACTAGTTAATCGTTCAAATTTTCTACTACAAGAAAACTGATTATTAAACAAGTTAACTAGGTTAGCAAATGAGGTAATAGAATAGGGAGGAAGACTTAGCAGCCATTTGAGAGCTGATCCAGTAAGAGTGGATCCGAATCCCTTGCACACGCATGCTTCCTTTAACCTTTCCGGAATTGGATTGATCTCCATCCTCTCCCTGTATTGTGCTATGTGTTCTTCAGGATCCGTTGAACCATCATACAACTTCATTGTTGGCACATGGAACCTCTTGGGTATCTCAGCATCACAGATTGGTGGTGCAAAATGAGATATCTTGTGGCTCCCATCTGCAATCTCTGGGATAGGTTTGACCACTCCTGGAACACTTGATATCATATCCTTTAGCTTTTGCAATTCTCTGGCCATGGCGTGATTGATACCTGGATCCTGCATAAGACCATGGTTAGTAGTATAAGAATTATTAAAAGTGTTACCTCCCATTGGATTCAGATTAGGAAGATTGGATGTTAATCCATATTGTTGAGGCTCTGGAATGATCGAGGGACCAGTAGAAGCATTGGTCTGCATTGGAATAAAATCTCCCTGATGGACATCTGAACTTCCTGTTTGCAAACTCCTCAAGGATCCTGGCATCGGGAAGGATCCCTGAAACTGGGACGATCCTGGAACGAAGGAGGATCCTTGAACCTGGGATGATCCTGGAACAAAGGAGGATCCTTGAACCTGGGATGATCCTGGAACAAAGGAGGATCCTTGAACCTGGGATGATCCTGGAACAAAGGAGGATCCTTGAACCTGGGATGATCCTGGAACAAAGGAGGATCCTTGAACCTGGGATGATCCTGGAACAAAGGAGGATCCTTGAACCTGCTGCATTCCTGAATATCCTCCTGAATTCGTGAGGGATCCCATATACTGAGGATAGGATCCCGCTGGCTGGAAATATGAACCTGATGCCTGGGTCATTGTTGTTGTTCCGTAGTGCACTCCTTTCGGTCCACCCACATATTGAACGTCTGGAACCACTGATGGCTGAGAAGTAATCACTGGAGTATCAAAATTCAAGGATTTCAGAACCAGTGGGGAATGATCCTCTGCCGTTGTCTTTTGTTTCTTGAGATCTCCGATTTCCTTGAGAATCCTCTCATTGGTCTTATCCTATTGCCGTATCTGATCCTTCATCTGCAAAATCAAAGTAAACATGTCACTAGTAGTGGGAGTGTAAGAAGCAGAAGAAGTTGGAGGTTTTGAGAAAATGGGAGTTGGTTTCTTCGCAGCATTCTTAGCATTCTTCTGGGATCCAGAAGGTGGTGGAGGCAAAGGGGGAACGCCTTGTGAAGAAGTGAATGAGGGCATCAAATTTGAAGCATTCTTCGCTGAGGAAGCCATTTGCTTGGTTGTAGTGAACTGAAATGAGCACAGAAATGCGAATTTTTCTAAGGACGAAGCACCAATTGCCCCACAGTGGGCGCCAAACTGTTTTGGTCAAAAAATCTGTTGAGGATATTGCAACCAAACTCTTTGTTACGGGGTATGATGCTAATAATGTAGAACAATAACAAGGATCACTTCAGTGTAAATTGCACAAAAGACACAAGGATTTATACGGGGAAAAAGCCCTTGATCAAGAGTTGATCTCCGGCACAAAAAACCCCGGGTGATGGAAACTACCGATCACCAAGCTCAAATAAATGAATAAATGTTTACAACTTCGGATAGTAACGAGCTAGGTACAAGGATCACTATCGTGAAATGTGTAAAAGTGAGTGAAAACGAATGAATGTTCGTCGAGAGCTTCAAGTATGCGAGTGTATGAGAGTGTGTATGACTGAAAAAATGACTAAGTGTTTTTCTACTAGCTCGTTACCCCTTTTAAAATAAAACTTAACTACAATAACTAACTATCCGACTTTTGTGCCAAGCTCCCACGTTCTCCACAACGTCCATTTTTGGCCAAGCACGTGCGGGATAGTCTGGGAATATTCTCCAGGAATGTCGCCAAGACTAAGTCCGAGTTGAACTTCCTGCAAAACATTCACGAATTCAAAGTAGACAACCGTTAGTACTGGGATCCTTATAGTGATCCATGATCCTGATCCTGCAACACTTCTGAGGATCACTACTTCAGACAGAGTTGAGGATCACTAAATCCAACAGCAAATAAGGATCACCGGTTATTTAGAAATCCACCCCTAACAGTAGGCACGTGGAACCTCTTGGGTATCTCAACATCACAGATTGGTGGTGCAAAACGAGATATCTTGTGGCTCCCATCTGCAATCTCCGGGATAGGCTTGACCACTCCTGGGACACTTGATATCATATCCTTTAACTTTTGTAATTCTCTGGCCATGGCATGATTGATACCTGTATCTTGCATAAGGCCATGGTTAGTGGTATAAGAAATATTGAAAGTGTTACCTCCCATTGGGTTCAAATTAGGAAGAGCGGATGTGAATCCATATTGTTGGGGCTCTGGAATGACCGATGGACCAGTAGAAGCAATGGTCTGCATTGGAATAAAATCTCCCTGATGGATATCGGAACTCGCTGATTGCAAACTCCTTAAGGATCCCGGGATCTGGAAGGATCCATGAAACTGAGAGGATCCTTGGACCTGGGAGGATCCTGGGACGTAGGAAGATCCTTGAACCTGGGAGGATCCTTGAAACTGAGAGGATCCTTGAACCTGGGAGGATCCTTGACCATAGGAGGATCCTTGAACCTAGGAGGATCCTTGAAACGGCCAGAATCCTTGAATCTGATGCGCTCCTGAGTATCCTCCTGAGCTTACGAAGGATCCTATATGCTGAGGATGGGATCCTGCTGGTTGGAAGTATGACCCTGAAGCCTGAGTCATTGCTGATGATCCGTAATGCACTCCTTTTGGTCCTCCCACATATTGAACGTCTGGAACCGCTGAAGGCTGAGAAGTTATAACCGGAGTATCGAAATTCAGAGATCTGGGCATCAGTGGGGAATGATCCTCTGCCGATCTCTTCTGTTTCTTGATGTCTCCAATTTCTCTAAGAATCCTTTCATTGGTCTTATCCTGCTGCTGTATATGCTCCATCTGCAAAATCAGAGTAAACAAGTCACTAGTAGTGGGAGTATAAGAAGCAGAAGAAGTTGGAGGTTTTGAGAAAATGGGAGTTGGTTTCTTCTCGGCATTTTTCTGAGGTCCAGACGGTGGTGGAGGCAAAGGTGGAATGCCCTGGGATGAATTGACTGCAGACATCGCACTGGAGGTGTTCTTTAATGATGAAGCCATCTGCTTGGATGTAACGAACCGAAATGATCACAAAAATGAGAATTTCTTAGGAATGAAGCACCAATTGCCCCACGGTGGGCGCCAAACTGTGATTAAACACATGATTTAGCAAGTTAGAGGATGATTATATATTAACCCAAGAAGATAATCCTCACTTATGAACATGAACTTGAAAATAAAATTATTTCTTGAAAAATAGTAAATAAAGTGAGCTAGTAATTTTGAGAATCTAAGATTTATGAATAATTTTCCAAGAAAACCATGTTCAAAATATGATTTTAGTAGAACTTGATTCTTACATAAATATACATTGTTTTTGGTGACAAAACAAGTGTAAGAACACTTTATTTACAAGAAGAGTTCAAAAGAATAATTTTTGTAGAATATGTTTGTTTTGGTCAAAAATCAGACGAGGATAATGCAACCAAACTCTCTGTTACGGGGTATGATGCTTGAATTGGTAAACAACAATGAGGATCACTTAGAAATGAATTGCACAAGAGACACAAAGATTTATACGAGGAAAAAGCCCTTGATCAATAAATGATCTCCGGCATAAAAAACCTCGGGTGATGGAAACTACCAATCACCAACTCAAATTAAACAATAATCCTTTTACAACTTCGGATGATAGCGAGCTAAGTACAAGGATCACTATAGTGTATTGTGTAGAAATGTATGAAAAATGCTAAGTGTTTTGCCGAGAGCTGGTGAGTGCAGTTGTACGAGTGTGTGTAGCCAAAAAATAGCTAAGTGTTGTCTAATTAGCTCGCTACCCCTTTTAAATTTAGTAAAATATCTAAATAACTAACTATCCGCAATTCATACCTTCTCCCCACGATCTCCATAACGTTCACCATGGTCAAGCACGTGCAGAATAAACGTGGGATATTCTCCAGGAACGTTACCAAGACTAAGTCCAAGCTGGTACTCCTGCAAAACAATAACGAAATCATGGCAGACAATCATTAGTATAAGGATCCTTAGGACGATCCATGATCCTGATCCTGAAGCACTTCTGAGGATCATTAACTGACACAGAAGTAAGGATCACCAAGCAGGATAATAATTGAGGATCACGGGTCATTAAGAAATCCTCCCCTAACAATGTTCACAAGTTGTAAACATCTAAAATTTTCAAGAAGGAAGTTTATTAAGAAATAAGCACACTTTAAGGGGTAACTAAGTCTACTAAACATGTTACCAAGTTACTACGAGTTTTTGAGAAAGTTCAAGTTCATGATGTTATATATATTGTATAATTTTTGAACTTGGGAAGTGTAGTTTGATTATTGATTGTTGGGTTGATTTTGGAAAAGAAAATGATATGCTTATATAGCATGGGCACCTCCGTTTTTAGGGGAAACTATGGCGAAATTTTCTAAAATTATAAACACTTAGAAATATTTTCTAGACAAGTGTTTACTAGGGTATTTTAAACTATGTTTTTCAAATATAAACCTCGCCATAATTTTTGTAATAAAAATACAAATATTGGAGGTTGGTTTTATAAATAAAAATGGATAAATATATATTTAGAATATATATTTCATATTAAGACACTTGTGTGACTATTTGTTTACTCGGTGAAACGGTTATATTATATAACTTAACGAAGTACCGTGAAATTTATTATCCAAAGCAATACCGTTACTTATATATTTTTGGTAAACACTATTTTATATACGAGAAATAAAAAAATATGATTTTGTGAATATTACAAAGTTGCATCATATGTTTGACAAGGTGAAAATATATTATTTTGGAAATAAGAATATATTTTCCTAGTATAGTTAGAAGATATATGATTTTGGGAAAAATATATATTTTCTGGACAATATATTATTTTTAGGACAAAATGAGTTTACAAATATATTTTTCTAAAGTGAGACTTAGAAATATATCATTTTGGAAAATACAAATACATGTATAAGATACCCCATCCTTGGGAAGGAAATACAAAGTTAAATACCTGAGAAGTATTAATACAGAAATATTGTTTAAACAATTATTCCAAAACAAAATATAATTTAAGTTGAAATATTAACTATTTTGACAAATAATTATAACTCGGAATAATATAAGAAACGTAACTCAAAATGCAAATACTAAGAAAAGGCACAGCCCGTTCGTCTAATAGACGTTAGTACACTGTAGGTAGTCGTGTTTGCTGACAGAGTTTGGGTTACGAGCTGAGGACACAATACTGTGAGTTCATGTCCCCCTTTTCTCTTAACTGTTTTCAGTTTTATACTTCGAGGGTGGAATACATGTTACAATTATTACAGACATTTTTATACATGGTATGATTAGCTTAAAGAGGGTTTACTACTAGATCATGTGAAGGGTGGGCACAACACTTAAGGCCATTAATCCTCGTCGTAGGACCGAGGGACATGAGTGATGGATCTATTTAGGTGTAACGAGCCCACACCCATGAGGCCGGGGCGGCCCATAGTGGTGACTATGTCTTCCAGCCGGAAGCCCGGTACAAATTTGTTAGGTTTGAGTTTTCCTGCACCTTTTCGCACATACCAGTGGCTTTGCAACCCATTGGTGATCTCTTTTTCCTTATTGCTACATACCAGGGACATTTATACACACAAGACATATTTCAAAGGTTTATACATACTCACATACACATGAACTCGCTCAACTTTTTGTTGATATTTTTAAACTACATGTATTTCAGGGAACTAGTGGATCTGGCAAGGGAATGCATATGTTTTCAAGTTGCGCTTAAATAAAAGATGTTATCCATGGTTGTTGAGTTTGGGGGTGTATCCTATTCCTGGACGGGATACATGTTTCCAAACTCAGGTTTTATTCAAAGTCGTTTGTGGAGTCTTTATGAACTCAGTTAGACAAGTCATGGTTTGTAACGTAATTTGGTATCGATGTTTTCAAGACAAGTTGTTGTGGTACTTTCTAAACATTAATAATGGATAAATATCTTTTGGTTTTATCATTTAGCATTTGTTATGATTGAATGCTATGGTATTAAGAGGTCACACCAAATAACCACGCTTCCGCAAAAGTCAGGGTGTGACAATTTTGAATTTGGACAGAGGTTTATTGGGAACACAGGTTTAATTATAAAATGTTGAGGGCATAGGTTTAGACCGAATTTTAATTTTAGATGATTTTATATATTAGGCTTTATGATGTAATAATGACATAAGAAAAGCCTTGTTGGACAACCTCTCCAGCTGACACATCAGCTTTTCTTATGTCACTCAGATTTCTCCTTTTATAGAAAGTATAGACTAGCGGTAAGACCTGTGTGCAAACACGGGTCGTTTCTTACAAAACCATGCATAACACATATTGACAGAGAGTAAAAAAATAATTAGTGCAGACTTACAAAATTGATATAAACTAATGGTCAATAGGTTTATTCAACAGCAATTCCATTATGTTGATAACAAACCACTGTTGTCTATTAACTGTTAAAAACCTCTATTTCTTTCCAACAGACTTTCCTAAAAACTGTCATCCATTATCTCCAACAGAGCTTGCCAGATGGATAGATAGTAAGTATCAGATGTTAGTCAACCCATGTTAAAAAGATCAGTCAACAGAAATTACAAAGGTTAGTAAATAGATGTTAAGAGAATAGTGTTATTAACAAAGAATTTAGTACTCTCATTAAAAATGAGAGCTGCAAACACGGGTCGTTTCTTAGACAACCATGGTATTTTAATCCATCACCTAACTTAATAGGATCATCTGAATTCCCACCAGAGGTGGTTGTATCTGCTTTTGAAAGAGGAGGTATCTCCAAATTTTCATTAGCAGATGCCCCTTGTTCTTGGTTCAGGGGACTTCCCTCTGCATCAGTGGTTACCTTAGTGATCTCACCCGTGGTTAACTTGAACTCATCAGTGGATACATTGATAGACACAACAGTGGTTGCCTTCAAGGGAGTCTGACTGATGAAACTACTGTCCAAATATAAATCAGTGGATTTGACATTTGTAGTAGCTGCTCCACTTGAAATACCATCAAGAATTTGCTGAAATTCAAGAGGTGTAGCCTCCTCAACTATTTCTGGGTTAGGTAATTGAAAAGGTTCAGACATAGCTATTGTCGAAGTTAAACTCTCAGTAAAGTGTTCGTGGGAGGGATTGCTATCAGTCTGAATGTCAATAGCTTGAAGCAGTGTTACAAACTTTGGTTGAATAGAAGATGAAGGGATTGCTGTCGAAAGAGACATTGCCCCGGGAGAAGGGCTTTTAAGTATACTCTCATATGAGGGTATGACATCATATTGTGGTGTCCCTGTGAATACAACATGTTTCTTTTTGTGAGGAATCATGAGGAGTTTGGTTTATGGGTTGAGATCTTTCCACATGTTGTGAGGAAGTAGCAACAGTGGTTTGTAGTGACATCTGTGTTGTTATAGGATTAACCTCTGGGATCTCATCTTCCAGAGGACCCGTTTTGCTGGTTTCAGTGGGCTTTTTGGATTTTGTTTTGGTCTTTTTGAGTTTTGTTGGTGGGGGTTTCACAGCAGTGGTTGTAGTGCTGTGATCACCAAGAGCAGTGGGCTCAACAACAGAGGTTTGAGGAGCAGTTGTGGACTCATCTAAAATTTCCTCATTCCCTTATGCTTCAGTTTTGGAAACATCTGACTCTTTAGCCATAAGGCGAGTAAAAGTTTCAGATGTTAGACTATTCATTTTAATAGCTTTACCTTTTTCAAAAGCTTTTTGAGAAACATGTTTTTGCAGGTAGTAGCTTAATAGTCTAGGAAACATAAGAAAACCAGCAGTATTCCCCTTTTTAATAGCACCAGTTTTCCCCTTTTTAAAGTTGCGAGAGGTTGACGAAGAAGTGTTGAAGAAGAAGGTGGAAACCGCTCAGATGAATTTTAAACTCGAGACGAAAGTAAAACCTTTGTTTGGGGATGAAACAGGGGTTTATAAAGTGAAAAAGTGAATGCTGATAATGGATTACGGTTGTTTGAAAACCACAGTTGGCCAACAACAGATGTTAGGCAACATTAGTAACTCAACAGTCCTTAGATTAAACAGAAACTATGAGAACAGACAATACCCTTCAGCAGTGTTTGGAAACTACTATTGGGCAACAACAAATCTTATACAACAACAGTTGTTTTCAACAGACTTTTAATATAAACAAATAAATTGATATTAAATATCAGCACCCATTTAATGCAAAACATTTAAAAAATAAATTTTCATGGGAAAACTATAAAATTAAATATCAAGAAACAGAAAGGACAAATTTTCAACCTCTGCCATAAAAAATTAAAAAAAAAACTCTTCATTTAAACACCAACAATAATCTACATGACAAACAAAAGCTACTAACACTTCACCGGACACAAATGTTTTAAACAGTGGTAAATCAACAGTCGCTAGGATAAACAACACTTATTAAAACAGACAATACCTTTCAGCAGTGAATGAATTTTTATCCAAACAGAAGTTGATTCAAAACATCAACAAATACTATGAAAACACTGATAATCAGTTTTAAATTGATTTTGTATATTAAGACTTATGATTATGATGCAATAATAACCTAAAAAATCCATTGTTGATGGAGTTTTCCAATATTTAAAAAAATAGTTATTTTTGAGAGTTTTTTCCAATATTTAAAAAAATAGCTATTTTTTAAGAATAAAGTTTTCATGTTCTGAAGACATTTTACAAAGATCTATTGAGCAATAACAGATGTTCAGAACTTCCATTGTGTTAATCGTTGACAATTCTTTGGAAACTGCTATTGGGAATAACAGATGTTGGCAACAGTAGCAACTCAACAGTCGTTACAAAAAACAGAAATTATGAGAACAGACAACAACTTTAAACAGTGGATGAATCTTTTGCCAAACAAATGTTTTAAAAACAGTTGTTTCCAACAGACTTTTAAAGATTTTTGTCAATTTTTTTTAAAAATACATATTTTTTAAGAATGTTCAGAACTTCTATTATGTTAATCATTGACAATTCTTTGGAAACTGTTGTTGGGAATAACAGATGTTGGCAACAGTAGCAACTCAACAGTCGTTACAAAAAACAGAAATTATGAGAACAGACAATACCTGTAAACAGTGGATGAATCCTTTGCCAAACAGATGTTTTAAAAACAGCTGTTTCCAACAGACTTCTAAAGATTTTTGTCAAAATTTTTAAAAATACCTATTTTTTAAGAATGTTAAGAACTTCCATTTTAATCGTTGACAAATCTTTGGAAACTGCTGTTGGGAATAACAAATGTTGGCAACAGTAGCAACTCAACACTCATTACAAAAAAATAGAAATTATGAGAACAGACAATACCTTTAAACAGTGGATGAATCTTTTGCCAAACAGATGTTTTAAAAACAGTTGTTTTCAACAGACTTTTAAAGATTTTTGTCAATTTTTTTAAAAATACCTATTTTTTAAGAATGTTTAGAACTTCTATTGTGTTAATGGTTGACAATTCTTTGGAAACTGCTGTTGGGAATAACAGATGTTGGCAACAATAGCAACTCAACAGTCGTTACAAAAAAACAGAAATTATGAGAACAAACAATACCTTTAAACGGTGGATGAATCTTTTGCCAAACAGATGTTTTAAAGACAGCTGTTTTCAACAGACTTTTAAAGATTTTTGTCAAATTTTTAAAAAATACCTATTTTTTAAGAATGTTCAGAACTTCTATTGTATTAATGGTTGCCAATTCTTTGGAAACTGCTGTTGGGAATAACAGATGTTGGCAACAATAGCAACTCAAAAGTTACAATAGCAGGTATCAACTCTAACAACTGTTGATGCTCAAATTAGTAAAAATAAAATGCTCTACAAAGATTAATAGAATTAAAAATTACATATCACATATGACGATAGATCAACAAATACATTGAGAACTGAACAACGAAATTTAATAATCTTCAGCTCTTGAACAGTAGCCTATCCTCATATACTTGATCCTCAACTTGATTGATAAAGCGATACTTTAAATTATAAGAACCTACAGAAGGGTATGATGACATTTTTAACTTGTATATTTCTTCAAGTCTGATGTAAAAGAAGGATATAATGGTAGTAAAACGTGATGAAAAACTTTTGCACTGTTTTTGAAGTCTAAAGTGCAGAAAGACATCACCATCAGGTTTCTTGACACTTGGTCTCTCGTAAACAGACCAAGATGCAGTCCATGAAAACACCTCTTCAGCTGTTGAACAGTAGCCCTATCCTCATATACTTGATCCTCAACTTGCTTGATAAAGCGATACTTTAAATCATAAGAACCTACAGAAGGGTATGATGACATTTTTAACTTGTATATTTCTTCAAGTCTAATGTAAAAGAAGGATATAATGGTAGTAAAAGGTGACGAAAAGCTTCTGAACTGACAATCATACTATATAGTGAAATAGGTAACAGGCTGATGATTAGACTGATTGAAGAAGTAATATATAAAATGGACATCATCAGTGATAATAAATACAAGAAAACCTGGAACAACATCGGCGCTTCATGAAGTACTCCACTTTCTACACTTCAGAAACAGTGCAGAAGAACTCCCCACTGTTCGCTCGGAAGAAAACAAAGCTGAAATATATCAACACCTTAAAATAAATATTATCAACATATATCAACAGTTTAAAAGAATCCACAAACCTAAAATCACCCGCAACTGATTGTTTGAATCTTAAACAACTCTGATTAGGCTGAAAGATAAAGCAAGAATTAGAATAGATCAGTTCAAAATTAAAGATTCAAATTACAGAAAAAAACATACTCTCAACGATGTTGCAACAATGATGTTGGAAAAATTATGTGAAGCACAAAAATCTGCAATCGAAGAGTATGGAAATTCTGCATTCTGCAACAATCTATTTATACTCTCTATAAAAAGAGAAAACCAAGTGACATAAGAAAAGCTGAGGTGAAACGTTGATGCGTTTCAACAGAGCTTCAATGAAACAACGATGTTGGAACAATGATATTGGAAATTAACCGGCTCAATCATGAGAGCTATGCATTTAAGTGAGAGAGATATAATCGCAAATACGCGTGAGAGAGATAAATTGAAATTTGAATGTGGAGCCAAATTCATATATGTTATTTATAGGGAGCCAGATTCATATGTAGTTTGAATTTTGAATTTGGAGCCAGGATTTTAAATTTTGAATATGGGCAGAGGTTTGAAGCGTTTCTGTTGAACACCAGACCTTTTGTATGTGGGCAGATGTTTAAAGTGATTTTAAAGTATAGATTTTATATATGTAGGCCAGACCTTTGAAAATTAAAGTGATTTTATATATTAAGGATTATGATACGATAATGACATAAGAAAAACCTTGTTGGACAGACTCTATGGCTGCCACCTCAGCTTTCTTATGTCACTTGGTTTTCTCCTTTTATAGAAACTACTAGCGGTAAGACCCGTGTGCAAACACGGGTCGTTTCTTAGAAAACCATGCATACCATGTTTTAATAGAAATAAAATTGATACAATAAAAAATATAAATACTACAAATTTCGTTCAACTCACGTAGAGGAATGTTTTGGTCAAAAATTACCGAAGCAATTAAGTGATCAAATTAGTTAAGTAAGGTAGTGTGCTAGAAATGTGTGTTAAAAATATGCTAGTTAGGCTATTTGCAAAAACAATTTCAGGATACGGCTCAGGATATAAAGCTGTATCCTTGATCAAACGATGAGCAAAAATGTAAAGGGTGACACAGGATGTACGAGGAAAGCCCTTGATCAATTAGAAAACCATGCATACCATGTTTTAATAGAAATAAAATTGATACAATAAAAAATATAAATACTACAAATTTCGTTCAACTCACGTAGAGGAATGTTTTGGTCAAAAATTACCGAAGCAATTAAGTGATCAAATTAGTTAAGTAAGGTAGTGTGCTAGAAATGTGTGTTAAAAATATGCTAGTTAGGCTATTTGCAAAAACAATTTCAGGATACGGCTCAGGATATAAAGCTGTATCTATGATCAAACGATGAGCAAAAATGTAAAGGGTGACACAGGATGTACGAGGAAAGCCCTTGATCAATCTAGATCGCTAGCACAAAACCTCGGGAGCTGACAATCGCAGCTGCCTTGTTCTTCTATTGCTTCAAATATCAGGA
Organism: Helianthus tuberosus; assembly: GCA_030545235.1. Lineage (NCBI taxonomy): Eukaryota > Viridiplantae > Streptophyta > Magnoliopsida > Asterales > Asteraceae > Helianthus > Helianthus tuberosus. The sequence continues at coordinate 48,013,033 of CM060377.1, forward strand.
TACAGTGCAGGATATGATGCGGATCAACTAGGTGTTACAATGTAATTTGAGTACAAGTGTTTGTGTGTAGTGATTGCTAGTGGCTAGAGAGTAAAGTGTGCGAAAGAGAGTGACTTAATCTGATCCGATCAATCTATATATAGTTAAATGAAATCAACTAACTATCCTATTAAACCGGGATGCTTCGAATATTCCTCAAGTGAACGTTGTAGTCCACTTCTTCCGGGTTCAACGTCTCTCACAAAACTGGTTTGCCCGAGTCTTCAGGAGAAAAGGTCCACTTGACCGTTAGGGACCCGCACCTTCTAATCTGCACGTGGTTATATTAGTCATTACCAGGATATCACATCAGGATGTTACCAATATCCTGATCCGGTATCCTGATTACAAGTAAACAATCAAAAACAGAATATTAGTCAGGATATATGTTCAGAAAACGGCCCATAACAATTGTCCCCAAATATATCTGTTGGTATACCAATCCAACGGATATATTTAAAACTTTATCTCGTAAACCGAGGCAATCAATATGACGAGACTCTTGAAATGACAATGTGCAACTTCCAAAGCATTATTTACTCTTTACCCCCTATTATTCAGCTTATAATTAGCCGAAATAATTTGCATTTCGATCATTACTCCTCAGGCGAATCTCAGGTATTTCTCTCTTCTTCTCTGTTTTTCTTTTCTTTGGATTTCTTGTTTCTTGGTCAATACCCTTCATGGCATCTCGAACAAGATCTCGGTCGAACGAACCAGTCGCAACCCTCATGAGTCAAAACCTCATATGAGAACCACAAAACGAGATTTGCTCTTTCAACAATGCTAATATCACCGCTTTGAAGGATTCCGGTGCCTTTCCTGCCGGAGCGATCATTCGTCCTTTTGATCGGGAAGTCCGATCAGATGCGTCGTCAAACGAATGGGTCTGCTTCCTTACCTATCCCTTTTCTTTGGGACTCCGGTATCCATTTCCACCCTTTATCTCTCGTTTCTTTGAGCTTACCGGCCTCAGTTATGCCCAGACCATGCCCATGGTATGGCGAGTTTTAATAGTGTTAAACCAAATCAAATCTCGTCATTGCCCTGACCTATGCATTGAAGACCTTCCCATAGCATACCGACTGAGATCCCATGGCAACAGCTGCTTCCTTCTGTTCTCCACTTCCAAGAATCCCTTAGTCCTTAAGGCCACCAAAAATGAAGATCAGTGGCAACGAAAGTTCTTTTTTGTAAAAAGAGACTCTATTGATAAGGGTTTCGATCTGCCAGTTAGATGGTTAACCAAGGGTAGGATTTAGGGTTTTAGGAATATCCTCAAATGTATCCTTAAACTATATCTTAGACTGATATCCTGATATTTTGTGCAGCGAATTTCAGAGATCTAGCACCCCCAAGCGCGGAATCAGAGCCCAGGATCAAAGAGATCTACCGACTTCCTGCTAGTGAAAGAACCTTCTCCCTGTCCCTTACAAACTCAAGTCAAAAATCAAGCTCAGAGATGTCTGGTAAGCACAAGATTATAGTGAATATAAAGTATAAGTGTTACAAACTAAATATTTCTTCCCTTGTTCAGTGCCGGTCATTAACCTCGAAGGCTTCCAGCTTGACGAGTTGGACAATTACTCTAGCCTCTCACCTGCCAAGCAAGAATCCAATCCGAAGTCGTCTGTCACACCGAAGCCTACTAGTTCAAAGACTACTTCTACTCCTAAGGCTCCTCCAGCATCCAGAACTCGGGCCTCCAGCTCCCGGAAGAGAAAGGAAGTAGAGCCTCCCGCTACACCCCATGTATTACCATTTGAGAACCATGGGTTTACGGAATCCAGCAAGTTCATGACCGGCTTCCTCAACCAGGTTAGTATCCTGGTCCATATTCTACAACATATATTGATTACAAATGTTAATTTAGGTTGTTACTTGTTTCCTTACCTTGCAGGGTCTTGAACGCCTGGTGTTTCTCTATGAGGATGCATGCGGCTCGAATGTCATGCTTGAAAGCCAGCTGAAAAAGGCCAAAGCCACTATTGCAGACCAAGCAGCGATTGCCACCGCCAAATCAGAGCACTTCGAAGCCAAATACAAGGCAATGGATCAAGAGCAGCAGTCCGCCATTCAAAAGGTCACCCATGAAGCTCAGGCCAAGTTCGATGCTGCCCAAGTTCAATATGAGCAAGCCATGGCTTCATATCAGGAGAGCCTCAAGAATTATGTCGTCATCTCCCTTCTCCAGGACAGACTGAAAATGGCTTACGAGGCAATGGCTTTGGGTTTTCAATGCTCTTCTTGGAACACCAAGGCCAGGGAGGCGAAATACTTAGTACATTAGGTTTGAGTTTGGCTCTTCGAGCCTTACACAATCGCATTGGGAGGAATGTCCCCTGTGCATAAAGCCTTCAAACACTTAGTTAATTTTTGAATTCAAATTCTAACTGTTTGGACAGTTCTTGTGTTACTGGGGTAAAACCCAAAAACATACTGGAGATAAATCCTTAGTGTCTTGGGGAAAATCCCATAGGTATCCTGGGGAAAATCCCAAATTTTCATGCGCTACAGGCGGGAGTGTATAAACTCCAAGACTTGGAAAGGTGATAACCTTTAAACCTTAGAGAGTATGAAAATACCCTTCCGTGAGAGAGGGTGATCAATCCTCATATACCTTGAGAATCCAGGATATAGCCATCAGTGACGAAATTGTCAGCCACTTTTACATGAACTGGTCACGCCACCATGAACTATTCCTGGATAACTTGCGCTCCAGGCGGGGTGTTTAAACCCAATTCGAGAGAAAGGTGAATACCTTTAAACCTGTGAAGGGATCAGGATCCCTTAAACGTGAGAGGGGGGGCCAATCCTCTAATCTTTCAAAGTATCCTGATTGTATATCCTGGAGCTATATCCTGAAGCATATACTGCAAAACAGCTATAAGCTAAGGTGGGTGTTAGCCTGGCTAACACCCCTCCGATGCTTAAGTCAGTAATGGGTTCAAAACAATAAATAATATTAAAATTTAATAAAAGAGATAGAATCCATACCATTCTGAGTTATAATTTTAATTTCAAACTCACTTGAAATAGAGCTTTAGATGTATAACATTCCAGGATCTTGGTAGCATATCCCCCTCCATATCCTTGAGTCGGTATGCTCCTTTTCCTGATTCTGATTCAATCTCATAGGGTCCTTCCCATTTTGGAGCCAACTTTCCATCAGCAGGGGTAGTAGTATTCTGGAAAGCCTTTCTCAATACCCAATCTCCGACCTGGAACCTTCTAGTCCTTATATTCTTGTTATATGCTTTAGATATCCTCTGTTGATATGCTGCCATCCTTAGCCTTGCCGCGTCTCTTGTCTCATCAACAGTATCCAATTCCTCACATAGGACTTCAAGATTCTGCTCAGGATCCCGAAGGTTGGATCTTGCTGTAGGTATTACCATTTCTGTCGGGATCACTGCTTCTGCTCCATATACCAAGGAAAACGAGGTTTGGCCAGTTGCATTTCTCACCGTCGTCCTATCAGCCCACAAAACAAAGGGTAGTTCTTCTGCCCATCTTCCTTTTTTAGCCCCTAGTCTCTTTTTCAGGTTGTTGACAGTTATCTTGTTTGAGGATTCTGCTTGTCCATTTGCTTGAGGATGTAATGGGGTGGAAGTGATCATTTTGACTCCCCAAATCTTGCAAAAGTCAGTAGTCCTCCTACTTATAAACTGAGATCCATTGTCACAAATTATCTCAGCTGGTACTCCAAACCTAGTTAGGATATTCCTTTTTATGAAGGATACCACTTCCTGATCTCTAACTTGAACGAATGCTTCAGCTTCGACCCACTTAGAGAAATAATCGGTCATTGCCAGCATGAAGACCTTTCCTCCAGGAGCCTTTGGCAATTTTCCTACTATATCCATTCCCCACTTCATGAATGGCCAAGGGGAAGCTATAGGATAAAGTGGCTCGGCGGGCTGATGTAATATATTACTGTGTCTTTGACATGCATCACATCTTCGAGCATATTCTGTAGCATCTTTCCTCATTGTCGGCCAATAATATCATGTTCTTAATGCCTTTGAGAACAACGACCTGCCCCCAGTATGGTTACCACAATCCCCTTCGTGTATATCCTGAAGCACTTCCTTGGTTTCGGGATCCTCTAAGCACCTCAGATATGGTCATGCAAGAGATTTCTTATACAAGACATTATTTATAATAGTGAATTGTGATACATTCATTCTAAAGGCCTTAGGATTCTCATCCTTTGGGATGTGTCCTTCCTTGAGATATCTTATGATTGGAGCCATCCAAGACTTAAGATCCTTCTCAGGATACCCATCAGGATCCTGAACACTTAGTACCTCCTTATCCTGAGGATCCGTTGCAGGATATAGGATATGTAATATTGGTATTCGGGTTCCTTCCAGTATCCTGACTGTTGATCCTAGATTTTCCAAGGCATCAGCTTCAGCATTATCCTCTCTTGGTACCTGTTCAAGTGTAAAAATATCGAAATATCCTGCTAATTTTTTGAGAATTTTGAGATACTCGATTAACTTCTCACCTTTAACTGCATAGGTTCCATTAAAATGATTAGTGATCAACAAAGAATCAACATATACTTGCAAACTCCTGATATTCATACTTTTAGCCAATTCTAATCCTGCAATTAAAGCTTCATATTCTGTCTCATTATTAGTGGCAGGGAACTCACATCTAATAGCCTGGGGTAATATGTCCCCCTGTGGCGATTTTAGTAGTATACCCAAACCTACACCTCTTATATTAGATGCACCATCAGTATATAGCGTCCAGGATTCTAAATTTTCTCCTAGCTGCTGTACTTCTAGGTCTACTTCATTTTGAATATCACTACTGAAATCAGCCACAAAGTCAGCTAAAGCCTGAGACTTTATGGCATTTCTAGGTTCATATACTAGATCAAAGGCACTTAATTTCACTGACCATTTAGCCATCCTACCTGACATCTCGGGTTTCCTAAGCACGTTTTTAACAGGATAGTTGGTTTTAACATGAATCCTATGTGTTTCAAAATAATGTCTAAGTTTTGTTGACGCCATAACTAGGGCTAAAATCAGTTTCTCTAAGTGGGAATACCTAGTTTCAGCATCTAATAAACTTTTGCTAACATAATAAACAGGATACTGCTGACCTTCATGATCCTTTACAAGGATAACACTTACTGCATTCCCTGATACCTCAAGATACAGGGATAATGGTTCACCATCCTCGGGTTTCATCAATAGGGGTGCAGTTGAAAGATACCGCTTCAAATCCTGCAAGGCTGCTTCATGCTTTGCTCCCCATTCAAACTTCTTATTCTTTTTCAGGATATCATAAAATTCCTTGCACTTTTCCGAGGATCTTGAAATAAATCTATTCAATGCTTCCACTCGCCCTGTTAACCGTTGAACATCCTTCATATTTGAAGGTGATTTGATATCCAAGATAGCTTTAATCTGCTCCGGGCTTGCCTCTATCCCACTTTTAGTCACCATATATCCTAGAAACTTTCCTGCCCCCACTCCGAAATGGCACTTAGCAGGATTTAGCTTCATGTTATACTGATCCAGGATATCAAATGCTCCCTTGATATCCTGGAGGTGATCCTCAGCCTTTTTAGATTTTACTACCATGTCGTCGATGTATACCTCCATAGTGTCCCCCAGCTTGTCTTTGAACATCATGTTCACCAATCTTTGATACGTTGCACCTGCATTTTTGAAACCAAAGGGCATAGCAGTGTAGCAATAAATACATGTTGGTGTCATGAAGGCAGTATCCTCCTGGTTTGAAGGTTCCATTTGGATCTGCTGGAATCCTGAAGATGCATCCATGAAGGTTAACATCTCATGGCCGGCAGTAGCATCCACCATTGAGTAATATGAGGAAGAGGAAATGGGTCTTTGGGACAAGCTTTATTTAAGTCTGTGTAATCTACACAAACTCTCCATTTCCCATTTTTCTTTTGCACCACAACTACATTCGCCAGCCATTTAGGAAACTTCACTTCCCTAATCATCTTTCTCCTTAGTAGTCTTTCAACTTCCTCTTGGATAATCACATTTCGCTCTGGAGCAAACTTCCTTCTCTTTTGTTGGACAGGCTTGAATGACCTGTCAATACCGAGCTTATGTGTTATAACATCCTTAGAAATACATGTCATATCCTCGTGCTTCCATGCAAATGTTGACATCCTGCATTTCAAAAAATTAGTCAATTGATTTTCAATATCCTGAGGGATATTGGTTCCCACGAGCACCAAGATATCCGGATTATTCTGATCCAGGATCACTTTCTTTACATCCTGTTCTGAAGCCTCCATGATATCCTAGCCTCGAATCTTTAATTGCTATGCTGCACCAGGCTTTGTTGAGGATTTCATCGAAGAAGAATAACACTCCTTTACTTCCTGTTGATCACTTTCCACCTTGACAACTCCCCAAGGAGTAGGGATCTTGATGCATTGATGGTAGGTTGACGGAACAGCTTTCATATCATGGATCCAAGGCCTACCTAGTATAATATTATAGCAGGATAGAGAGTCCATGACACAAAAGCGCTGCATTGAGTTGACCCCTTGAATATACACATGCAACTTTATTTCCCCTACGGTATTCCTAGCTTCTCCACTGAAACCAACGAGCACAGTGGACTTTGAAGTAATGTCCATCGGAGATATATTCATCCTCTTCAATGTTTCCAGCTGAATTATGTTGACTGAGCTGCCATTATCCACTAATATCCTACGTACAAAATGGTTAGCAACATATAACGTTATCACTAAGGCATCATGATGGGGATCCTGGACAGTATCCCTGTCATCATTATCGAACGTGATGACTTTGTCAGTTGTGAGGGTTGACATCCTTGTCGGCTTATCTCCCCTTTCTGCTTTAGCTTCCTTCGCGTGTCTTTTTGCCGCAGAATATGATGTGCCGCATATGTCGGATCCTCCTGAAATAAAGTTAATTATTTTTGCATCTGCAGGAGGCAATGCTGCCCGTTCAGGATCCTTCTCAGGATCCTGACCTTTATTCTTCTTTCTTCCCAAGAGGTCCTTCAGATATCCCTTACTCAAGAGATAGCTTATTTCCTTTCTCAAAGTGATACAATCTTCAGTAACATGCCCGAAATCCTCATGGAAGGCACACCACTTGGACTTGTCCTTCCAATCAGCCTTTTGTTGATTCCTTCGGGGCCACCTTGCTTTGTCTCCTAAACCCTGCATAGCATACATCAGTTCAGGTATGTTAACAGAAAAACAATATTCAGACAACTCAGGATACTCCTCAGGATCCTCGTCTTCAACAACATTCACTTTTTTGCCATCATTTATGCCATACGGTTTAGAACGGTATGGTTTATACGGGGATTCTGATTTCCTGTTGGTTGACTCATAGGTTGTGGACGAATTCATCCTCTCTTGCATCTTTTTATCATCCTCCAGGCGATTGTATCTCAAAGCCCTGTTACGAGATTCGTCCAGATTCCTGCAGGGATTCATTACAAGATCCTGGTAAAATTGAGAATCTTTCTGCAACCCCATTTTGAACGCTTGCACGGCCGTTGCAACATCAAGATGTGGGACATCCAAGGATTCCCGACTAAACTTGTTCACATAATCCCTCAAGGATTCCTGAGGTCCTTGAGTTATCCTGTAAAGGTCACTGGTTCATTTCTCAAATCTCCGGCTGCAAGAAAATTGACTGTTAAATAAATTAACTAAATGAGCAAAAGAAGTAATCGAGTGAGGAGGAACGTTTAACAGCCATTTTAAGGCTGATCCTGTTAAGGTAGAACCAAAACCCTTGCACAAGCATGCTTCTTTGAGGTCTGGAGGGATAGGGTTGATTTCCATCCTTTCCCTGTACGGGGCAATATGCTCCTCAGGATCTGTAGTTCCGTCATAGAGCTTCATGTTGGGGGTTTGAAATCTTTTTGGGATTTCAGCATCACAAATAGGATATGCAAACCGGGATATCCTATGGCTGTCCTGGGATACTTCAGGAATTGGCTGAACCACTCCAGGTACACTGGATATCATGTCCTTCAGTTTTTGAAGCTCCCTGGAAAATACTGATGTCATACCTGCATCCTGCAAAGATCCGACACCATTAGTAGCAAAAGTATTATTATTATTAGATACATTACCAGCTTGGGGGTTCTGGCCATATCCTGAAGCATATCCTGAGCTCCTCACAGTTGATACTCTTACTGAAGAAGGTATCTCAGGGGTATAATTCTGGGAATGGCTAGGCACAATATTCCCTCGGTTATCCTCTGTATAGACTGCAGAACTGAAGTTCAAAGCCCTGGGTTGCAAGGGAGTGACAGTATCTTCAGCAGGCCGACTCGGGCCAGACTTCAAGAGTTGTATCTCTCTCATCAGCATCTGGTTGGTCTCCTGCTGCTTCCTCATCTGTTCCTGTACACTACAAAACAAATTTAAAATCTCTTCATTAGAAGCTAAAACAGGACCGGATCCCTGGATATTGCGAGCAGGGATAACATCCCGAGCCACATGACTTTCGGTTCCTTGCGAAGAGGCTTGCATTCTCAAAGGAGGTGGTGGAAGCACCGAACCAATTGTTGCAGAGGTTGTAGCAGACACGGTGGAAGAGCTCATGTTTGATCTTGAGGCCATTGAAAATAGTGTGGCAAAAAGTTTCAAAAATAGAAAACCAAGTAACGATTTTGCAAAAGCTTTTAGTAGAAATAGCACCTCGTCACCGAAGTTCCGGTTGACAAAATACAAGAATGTGAGGCAATCCAAAACCCTATTCCAGTTTTTGACAATAGAGTTTGGACGTTGCACACAGACGGTGCCTCCAATGATGACGGTGCAGGCGCATGTCTCCGATTGGTTAGCCCAGATGATCACGAGCTCACGTACGCAATATGCCTAGATTTCAAGAGTACAAACAACGAGGCAGAATACGAAGCATTTCTTGCGGCCCTCCATTTGGCACTTAAAATGGGAGCAAAAACCCTCAAAGCTCATGTCGATTCAAAGCAAGTGGCTGAACAAGTTAATGGTCATTACGAAGCTAAGGGCGAAGCCATGGCCTTATATCTGGAGCAAGCGCGAATGCTTATCAGCCAATTCCAAACGTTCAAAATTGTCCATATAAACAGAAGTCAAAATAAACATGCGGACGCACTAAGCAAACTGGCAGCCACCAGTTTCAAACATCTAGCAAAAGAGGTCTGCATCGAGGTATTATCCAATCCATCCGTCCCTCTAAGGCAGGTAAACATCATCGAGGTAGGAAACCCATCCTGGATGTCCCCGATCATCATGTACTTGCAGCATGGCATACTTCCAGGGGGGAAAGCCGAAGCTAGGAAGATCCAAAACAAAGCGTTGAACTACGAAATGGCGGACGGTATCTTATACCGGAAATCATTCATGGGTCCACTCCTACGCTGTGTCGATAAAACAGATGCGCAGTACTTAGTGAGAGAAATTCACGAAGGGCTATGTGGAATTCACGCAGGACCACGAATGGTCGTTGCAAAAATTATGAACACGAGCTATTATTGGCCAGGTATGCACGTAGACGCGGTGGAGCTATTACGCAAGTGTACAGCATATCAGCGTCATGCGCCAAAGACTCTTCGACCAAAAAATCCCCTAGTTCCAGTCACCTCAGTCTGGCCCTTTCAACAGTGGGGTATAGACCTTGTCGGTCCCTTCCCCGACGCGCCAGGTGCAGTTAAATTCATCATTGTCGCAGTTGACTACTTCACCAAGTGGGTAGAGGCTAAAGCATTAGCTTCAACCATAGCAATGGTAATCCACAAATTTATATGGGAACATATTATCTGCCGATTCGGGTTGCTATTGCGCATCATTTCCGACAACGACACAAACTTTGCCTCGGAAGACCTCCAGAAGTGGTTTAAGGAAATGAAAATCGAGCACAGTTTCGCCTCTGTGGCGCATCCGCAAGCAAATGGGCAGGTCGAAAGTGTGAATAAGCAAATAGTTGATGGCATCAAGGCACGATTAGGGACCGCACATAGAGGATGGGTCGATGAACTCCCCAACATCTTATAGGCTCATCGCACCATGCCAAAGACCAGTACGGGAGAAACCCCATTTAGCCTTGTATACGGTTCAGAGGCAGTAATACCAGCAGAGATCGGCCTCCCATCACCGCGTATGATCGCCATGGAAAACCAAGACAATGAAAAAGAACGAAGAATGGATTTAGACCTTCTTGAGGAAAGGCGCGAGAACGCAGCCATTGCAGAAGCAAGGTATAAATCCAAACTTGAAAAATACGACAACGCGCGCGTACGCGTGTGTACCTTTGTTCCAGGAGACTTCGTCCTACGCGACAAAGAAGCATCCAACGCGGAAAAGCCTGGCAAATTAGCGCCTAAATGGGAAGGACCGTACATTATCAATGAAGTACGGGGCAAAGGGGCGTACACCTTAAAGAGGCTCGACGGAACAAACGTTCCCCGCACCTAGAACGCACAGCAGCTGCGCAGGTGCTACATGTGACCAAGCCAAGCTATTCGCCACAAAAGGGCCAGACTTATACAGGCAATGTATTTCTCTATTTTACTTTGTATCATCGGCCTCGCGCCTTATTAATACAAAGATTATCCTTACATATTCTACTGTTTATTACAAATTGCATGTAATTCCTTTTGGTACATGCGAAAACAATATGGTGAAACATTGAAAACCTCATGAATGGTCCAACGGGCATAAATCCCGTGCACAGTCCAGACCTACGTTCACACATGAGTTCAATACCATTCTTATTCGCTTCACCTAAAAAAAGTAATTATACACATGCAACATATTGCAATTCAAACACAGCACAAACACAAACATATATGCATAACATTGCATCAAAGAAAGAAAGTTACTAGTGCAACAAAGCACTTTAAAAACATTTACAGCACACGACAGTGCATCAAAACATCATTTACAAAGTAAACAAAATAAGCACCAAGAAACATAGCTAAAACCTCGGCAGAGGTATAAGTACTTCCCCTACTACCCTAACTGGACGGATCAACAGTCAGCTCATTATCACCATCAGCAGCTAGTGTCACCTGATTTCTGGCAGGAGGTACAGAACAACACCTATTCCGACGCTGTCGATACACTATCAAACATTGGCTTTTCCAGTTAACCGGAAAATGTTGCGTCAAGGCATCAGCAGATAGCCGAATAACCCCCTCATCATTAGCATCCCTAGAAAGAAGGAAACCACAACCCATGTCCACAGATTTATGAGGAACGGAACCAGAAGGTTCCTCATCTCCGGTGACCTCTTTCGGCGACGAACCAACAAGAAGAAGTAAACCTTCGGCCGCTTTGTAAACCTTCAAGACTTCCAAAAGTCTTCGAGAACGAGATAATCGCCTAGCTTTCATATCGCCAAATCTGGTAAAGGTTAATAATTTCCACATGTATATATAATAAAGGAACGCCATCATGGATAAGTGGGAAAGCAGAAATCGTAATGATTAACTATCAAATCGTCTCCCTCTAAAACGGTGCTACCAGGATAAACGTCATATCTCATTAAATGCATTCTGACAGCGTCTGCACATATCCCAAAGGAAGAAGATGAAAAGGTACTACGTATATACATTTTTTATTTATGAATGATGTAATAAAGGTCAGATCATGATTAAACAAGCTCAGAATAAAGAAGAAAATTCACAAATCTTCTTCAATAAGAAGTCAAGATTTTCAAAATCAAGAAATTAAGCAGGAACCTTTCTCAAAAAAGATTCTCCACTACCATGCCAAAAACTCTACAGCAAAAGCACCTCTCTCTCATAGTCCAGTGCTCCACTTATTTGCATAAGAGCAACACTAGACTGGGGGGACTTGAAGGGTTAAGGTCCCAGAAACCTTACTTCAAGTACTTGGGGCCATACCACAACCTCATCCTTTTAATCTTCTTTAGACCTTGCGCGGCCGCGCACTAATCCTACAAAGAGAACTTAGAAAGAAAACAACAAGCAACACCTGCGCGCCAAAAGGAAACTAATAAATCCTTGCGCCAATCTCCATGACAGATAAGGATAAAAATCCTAGCAAACACTTCCGCATAATCGATATCCAGACTTGGAGAAAATAAACTGCACTGATACCATACAATAAGGAGCCACACAGGATTACAGCCGTATTCTTCTAGAAGGCTCCATCGTGCACCACCAGACGGTTATAACCGTCTGGCCACGTGGCATTATCCTAAACTCCCTTGAAGTCACGATGATGGCAAGGAATTGAAGAGAGGGTTTCACTCATCCACTTTCCACGTGGCAATACCCCAACCGTTGATCAAGATTTCGATCCGTGTGCTCTCACAATCGTTAAGGATTAACGGAGGGAAAAATAACCGCTCACGGAAATAGCACTTTCCATCAATATTTCAACAACAGGTTTTCCCGCCCAAACTTCGGCTATAAATAGAAGGATAATTCAGGTACAATTCTCAAGTTACATTCACTTCACTTATACTTCTTATTCTTCATAAAACCTATACTTATTCTCACGCCGGAGGGTGGCCACAGAGAGAACCCCCATTCTCCACGTGGCGAGTCTAACGGTGGTTGTTTTGTAGTTGCTGTGAAGAGAAGAAGATCTGTCACCCCCGAACAAATCGAGAAGAGATAAACCATTTTATGCAGATTCAAACCCCCTGGTTTAACTGATTCCGATCAATTAAACTAGTGTTTCTTCAAGGCGTTATCGCTGGAGGAAACGGAACTGGAAGCAACTGCATCTTCTGAAGAAGAGATAGAGAAACGCCGACGGTTAGGGTTTGGATATCTAATACTCAATCAACACATAACAATAAGAGATAAAGAGGTAAGTTCTACATAAACATTACTCTTAATTTCTAATACTCATATCTAATACTCAATCAACACATAACAATAAGCTAAAAATATCTGCACAAATCATCTATTTCATACATAAACACTAAACAGACCTGGAGGCGTTATCACCAGAAGAAACGGAACTGGAAGCAACTGCATCTTCTGAAGAAGAGATAGCGAAACGACGACGGTTAGGGTTTGGATATCTGAAACGAATTGTGGATTTGGATGAAGAGGAACTGATACAAGTGTTGTTGTTGATAGAGTGAGGAAGATGAAGATGAAAGGATCCGAGAGAAACAGACGCCATTATTGTTCTGATTTAGGGTATGAGGAGAACAATGAATTGGGAGCTCTGGATTTGAGAGAGATGTGGATTGACTTTATGGTTTGAATTTTGAATGTGGAGCCAGAATAATGTAGGTTATATATGTATACGGTTTGAATTTTGAATCTGGAGCCAAAATTTTGAATGGGCAGTGGTTTTGATTTCAGAGGTTTGAATTTATAACATAGGTTGAATTTTGGAGATGGGCAGTGGTTTGATGGCAGACCTTTGGAATTTGATTGTGGGCCAGCTTTGAATTTTAAAGTCTTTTAATATTAAGGTTTATGATGTAAAAATGACATAAGAAAAGCCTTGTTGGACAGCCTCTATGGCTGCCAACTAAGCTTTTCTTATGTCATTGAAGTTTCTCCTTTTATAGTAAAGATAGATAGATAGATTAATAATCATGGTTCTTGTGTTTTTCAAGTTTTAATAATTTTTAGAGTAAATTGCCAAAATCGTCTATGAGGTTTGGGCGTTTTTGTTAGTTTCATCAAAAACAATTTTTTTATACAATATTGCCCTTCACTTTTAGGATTTTTTGTTATTTTCATCCAAATGTCTAATTTGCTTTATATTTTCTATCAAATATTTGAATGAAAATGGCAAAAAATCTCAAATCTCATGGACGATTTTAACAAAAAAAGTTAGACGTTTGGATGAAAATGACAAAAAATATGAAAGTGAGGGGCAATATGGTACAAAAAGTTTGTTTTGGATGAAACTGACAAACCCACCCAAACCTCTGGGATGATTTTGGCAATTTACTTTAATTTTTATTTTATTTTCTTATATTCACATACTAGGTTAAAACCTCGTATATTTCACGTGTTGAATAAATATAATTTTATATACTAATTAATAAAAGGAATAATGTATTTTAATAATCCTAACTATTAGTCGTTGGCCGGCAACGGTCCCAACTTAAAAAATAGCCAGTGGTAGTCCCACCTTTTCTTATATTGTAAACCAATGGACCTTAACTAAACCGAAAAGGATAAGGAGACAAAAAGAAATTAAGGTTTTTTAGTTAAAGTCCACTAGTTTACAATATGTGAAAAGGTGGGACCACTACTGGTTATTTTTGAAGTTGGGATCGTTGTCGGCTAACGGCTAATAGTTTAGATTATTAAAATCCATTATTCCTTAATAAAAATATTACATTTTTAAAACCTCATGCATTGCACAGATTTAATAAACACATTATTTACATGGCTTGAATACATATAATATGTTAATACACACAACCGTCAACATATGTTTTTGAAAAAATGAACTTTCATTTATTATATACTTTTTATTACATTTTACCTTGTTTATTTATTTAGTATTAGATTAGAAATTTATGTATTACAAAAGTTATAACATTTTACTATTTTTTTATTTATTAATAGGTTAGAAAATTGAGTGTTACACGTAGTTAAATAAGTTACATATTAAATAGTTATATTAATAAGCATAAAAACAAAAGAAACAGTTAAGAAAAGAATATTAAATAAATAAGAGATGAGCGTTAAATAAAATAATATATGAATAATAATTGAAATTAATATTAATAAATAACTTTTCATACTATGACCACCTGTAGTGGGAGGTTTTTGGGCGTTTCCCCCCAAAAAAAACGCCCCACAACGCCCAAGGACCGCCACGGGGCGGTTTTTAAAAAAAAAAACTTGAGGAGCGTCATTTTTACCACGCCTTTCGTTCCATTATTTGGGCAATCACAGGTATTCTTGCTTTTGCTTGCCCAGTAACATTTTTCGGATTTTTTTTTATGTAATTGTTTAACACCTCTTTTAACGTAATGTCCCACAATGCCCACATCCCCACTACACCCATTTTAGAAGAAAAAAAAAACGTCCCATAATGTCCCATTGCTGACTGGACTGCCACGTGACGCAAAATGCCCAAGGGTGGGGGCATTATTTGTGTCTTCCACTACACATGGTCTAAATAATATATATTGATTCTACTATATGGAAAAACGGTCCATTTGTATTCATTAGATGGATATATTATATACCAACTAATAACTTATATATATTATAGCTATTGGTATAATAACTATATAATCCTTATCCTGTATAATCTAAATTAATTTAATACGCATAGCTAAAGAGATACATGATCATTTCGATGTTTCTTAGCTAAAAAACATACAAAAATATGTAGGAAAAATGAATTTAAATATTAAATCATCGTGAGAAGTATACTGAAGAAACAATGATCAGAATGACCGGAATCAATAAGATCATGGGTTTAGTTGTTGCATAAAAAGGGTTAATCCTCTCACTGATTCAGGGATTTGGCTTAATTCCTTCTCCGGTGATCTCTACAAAACAGAAAGCCGTTAGACTCGCCACGGGGAGAATGGGGGTTCTCTCCGTGACCACCCTCCGGCGTGAGAATAAGTACAATGATCTCAAGGAAGAAGAAATAGTAGTAAACATGAAGTGGAAGTAACTTGTGAGATCATACCTAGAATGACTTATTTATAGCTGGATTTGGGCGGGAAATTGGCCGACGGAGATAGTAACAGAAAGCATTTTCCGTAAGCGGTTATATTTTCTTCCGTTAATCTCTTGCACACGGATCGTAGATCCTGATCAACGGTTGGGGGAGTTGCCACGTGGAAAGTGGTTTCAGGTAAATCCTTCTCCAACTCGATGCCATCATCATGATTTAGATGAGTGTCTAGGATTGTGCCACGTTATCTTTCAGTTGTAACCGAATGGTGGTGCACGATGAGCATTAGAGAGTCTTCTAGAAGATCTACAGCTGTAAACCTTTATCTTTTTGACACGTGTCCATTCTGTAGTAACAGAAGAGACACTTCGTTCAAGTCTTGATTTCAGGCGCACGGAGATGTTTAGGATTTTATCTTCGTCTAACTGTACCCTTGCGTGGGCCTGCGCAAGGGTGTTAGTTGAATGTTTGTTTGACCGTTCTCTGGCGCATGGTTATCGAAGACTATTTTCTTCTACCTTTGTTTAGAACCACCGCGCAGCCGCGTGGGGTCTTGTTAAAGGTATTCTTGGAACGAGACTTATGGTATGGTCTTGTGTTCTTGCGCATGGTTTCCTAGACCGTATTCCTTCGTTGTTGACCTGTTCCTTCCCAAATCCTATTTAGGACCACCGTGCAGGGTCTTTATTCAAGATGTTATGGGATAAGGTTATGGTATGGTCCTATGCGCCTGCGCAAGGTTTTTGGGACCATACCCCTTCAAGTCCCCCCAGTCCAGTGTTGCTTCTATGCAAGTAGGTGGAGCACTGGACTATATAAAATGTGGTGTGCGCTTCTTTGTTTTGAGAGGTAGCAAATTTGTTTGGCGTGAAGCAGGGAGAATCTTCTTGTGGAAGATATTCCTGTTTCTTTAAGTGGAGGTTTTCATGATCTCAAATTTTGAAAAATTTGGCTCATGGCAGGTAAAAGGTCCTGTGCTTGACTGTTGACGTGTGACTGTTTTGGTGACAGGCTGTCACTTGTCAGTCATTCATTAAATGTGCATCGTCAATCGTGGTGTACACGTGCGCGTGGGATTACTTTTCTTCTCCATTCTCCCTTGATGCCTTGGTAACCGTGTTTTCCTGCAAAAGGGGTGTTGCGGTTTTCGAAGGCATTAATGGCGATGGGTATATAAACCTCTTGAGTGCCTTCCTTTTCGTTACATGCTCTTGAATTTCTTTCGTCTTCTTTAACTTTATTTGAGAAAACCTGCAAGTTTTTCCCTTTATGTCTACTAAATAACATTTCGAAGACTCATCTGAAGAAATGTCAGCCTCCCTGCCACCGTTAAAGTGGTCCAAGGAGGTGTTTGATGGTCTTGTGAAGAATTTCAAATTCCCTGATAGTTGGGGTGTTAGATACCCAGATGACGGGCAAACGGCGGCTGACGCTCCGGCCGGTTACATCACTTTGTTTTGGGATTACTTTACTGATGGCAACTTTCGTCTACCCATTACAAGATTCTTGCTTGATGTTCTTGACTATTACAAGTTTCATATTTCTCAACTACACCCCATCGGAATGGTCCAGGTTCGACACTTTGAATTTCTTTGTCGGTCGATGCACATTAATCCGACAGTTAAACGTTTCCGGGTATTTTACCAACTCCACTATCACAAGGGTTTTATTCTTTTGCCCAACGCTCATCAGCGAAGAAGATCTTGCTGAACCCTCCCAAATCCTTTCACGAGTGGAAACCAAAATTTTTCTTCACTAAAGCTGGGGTGATTCCAATGAAGATGAACTTTAGGGGTGCTGAAGATATTGCGGTAAAGAATATGAAGACTCCGGAGTCGGAGATTTGGTACCAGGACTTGAAGGATATTCCGTCCATTGAGCTTCCTGAGAGGGCCGTGGTGCCACTGGTATGAGTCTTCACTGGAAGATGGATCGTGAAGACAAGCCGGTGTACATGGAGGATGATAGAAGTAAGATTTGGATCATCTTACCCTTTTGTTTTCCTCTTTTTTTGTAAATAACATGGTTCGTTACTATTTTTGCCTTTGTAGTTGTTGCCTTGTATGTTGTTGCATACAAGAGGGAGAAAGGGAAAATGACAACCATCCCGAAGGGTGCTGGTGAAGAGCTCTGGTATTTACAGATAATAAAGAATTTTGCACTTCCAAGGGATGAAGATCTGTCTGCGCAACCTCCGACTGGTGTTGGTAAGCGCGTTTTACATTTCTTTGATCAATATTGCAATATTACTCTTTGTTGTTCTTGCGCGTGAGGTAATATCGCAATATTTTCTTTTTTTAAATAGGCGAGTTGATTAATCTGGGCATAGGCCCTGAGAAGAAGAAGAAACGTATATCGGCCGTCACTGATGTGCCGAAAAAGGTTGATGTGCCAAAGGCACAACCCTCGAAGGCCAAGAATGTCAGGGAAGGGAAAAAAAGGTACATGCCCTTTCCTTAAACCCCGGTGCGATTACGTAGTGGTATCTCATGTAACAACCCGGTTTTCGCTCTCGTTACTCTTGTTACGCCTAGCACCCGAGATTCGAATCATAATGTAAACTATAACGCTTACAACGCTATTTCGCATATTTTCGCACATGCTATATCACAACGCATACGCTTATAACGCTATCGCATACACTATTACGCTATTCGCTATTGCTCAACACAACGCAAACTCAAAACGCAGTTACTTATGCTATGACCTATTAAAGTACATTATATTAAAACATATGGGTATTTAAAACTTGTTGAAATGCGCACTCGCGGGCACGCGCAAGTCAACTATCGCACTGAAACACAACGTAACACGATACTACTTATCTCGGTAAAACGCTTAATGTACTTACAACAATTAACGCAACAAAACTCATCAAACGAATCGAAAGTTGGGAAACTAACTCGGAAGTCCGAATGGGCCATCCGTCAGGATGGAGCTCACCCGTCAGGATGACCAACCGTCAGGATGACCATCCGACAGGATGACCATCAGAACATAGTCCATCCGAATGGAAGCTGTTCGATTGGACATCCGTCCGGATGACTATCCGATCGGA
Source organism: Helianthus tuberosus (assembly GCA_030545235.1). Lineage (NCBI taxonomy): Eukaryota > Viridiplantae > Streptophyta > Magnoliopsida > Asterales > Asteraceae > Helianthus > Helianthus tuberosus. Next base: position 48,031,758 of record CM060377.1, read on the forward strand.
TGGCCATCCGACCAAATAACACCTCGCACTCTCCACCGCCTTAACTCTCTCTCACCTCTATAATTAATACCTGTACACTCCCTTTCATTGATTTGACATCTCCATCCGACCACCCACACTCAAGTCACTCTCAGTCATTTCTAATCGAGATTCAAGGCTATTTCGTAAGTATTTCTCCCCAAATCTTGTACAACCATCATCACTAATCAGTTCTACATCATCTTCTCCATCAAAATCACCCACAAACACTAACATTTTCCCTAAAATCACTGATTCGGACCCCTTGAAGGTGTTTTCCACTCGTTTTGCTCTTGCAACCTGTTGTTGAACATCATTTAATCAAGATTGGTTCCAGATCTAAAGGATTTCACACTTTTTCAACTAAGTTATGCAAGATTTCAACACTTCTTCATCTATTTTCAACTCTTCTTCAACTTTTCTATACAAAACTGATGGAATCTGGACTCAATCAGACTCTTGACTCGTTCCTTAGTCAAGAGCCGGGTTGAAAACGGATTTCCACCGAAGAGATGGACCGATTAACGGGTCAGACATGAAACTTCATCAAGAACAGTGAGTCTGGTCGAATGGGCTGAGACCACTCGACCAAATGAGCTGGATATGGTGTTTTCGTTGTCTGACATGTTGTCACACCGTCTCCGTTAACTCGAAAATGTTTACTTAGAAAATTTTACAAAAAAACTTCGAACTACAGTCTTCAACTCAAGCGAATAGCCATCCGATCGAATGGCCATCCGTCAGGATGACCATCCGTCATGATGGAACCCATCCGTTCGGATGCACTGCTACAACACTTAGCCCACTTTTACCCCATTTGACAAGCTGATTCTGACCATTCAGCCCTGAGGAATACTTATGCAACCGTTCCCGTACACAGGCTGATCCAACGCTCTCAACAATCCAACCAGATCGTGTCTATTGTTGGACACGCACTGTTAGTATACTTAACCCCCCTTTTAACACTTTAAACACACTTTTGGGGTGTAACATATGTTTATATCGAAAACACACTTATCAAAACACAGTACACAATTAAAACTATTATCACATGCGAATGACTGACGTACATATTTACACGTGATGCTTTATACATATATGCTAGGACTTTTACTCGTGACATTCCAACTTAACTAGAATAGTACTATAGTTCGACTCATGCCCGACGGGGTCTAGTTAAGACAAACTCGTACTCGCAAACTAAATTCACAGTCATCTCGGGACTTAGCTCGTAGTTTTTGTCTGGTAGCGTATATGTTGTGTATCATGTTTATGTATGTGGAAATTCGCATTGCTTTTATCTACATTATGCTATATTAAACCTGTATACTCGCCAATACATTTTTGTATTGACATTATTTTAACGTATGTCGTAGGTTAAGTAAGCGCAGATTATCTCGAATCAAGATAGGGCTACTTTAGAAACTCACCTAAAATCTAGGTTGTCGGATTTGTATTGTTCGAGAGACATGAAATCTGTATGACTTTATATGAAATATTTTTTTATTAGTATGGGATAATGAACTTGTTAATTATTGTCGCTAAATTAGTTGTTATGGATTCTCTTGAGTAATCTAATTTGCCTAGTGTCGTGCCCCGATGATTCTTCCATCGGTTGGGGTGTGACAGATTGGTATCAGAGCCATAACTATAGGGAATTAGGTAGGATTGCCTGATCTGACCTAGTCTATAGTCTAAGTACCAAACAGACCCATCGTATGAACCCACTTGGGGTATCGTACGAACCCACATGCTGTTATACTCTTGCTCGAATTTACGATATTATACTACACCTTCGTACGAACCCGCATACTACAAGTTAGTACGAAGGAGCCTTTCCTAAGGCTGAAAACTTACTTTTGTCTTTCCTAAGGCTAACACAATATACACGTTTGAAGTACTTGTATAGAACAAATGAGTGATTGTGTCGAGATTAGGTGTGAAAACCAAGAACTCTCGATGAAATCACTCACTCAGCGTATAACTCTTAGCACGAGAATCTTTGTTAAGTCAGGAGTGATATCCATATCTCGACAGAATTCTCCATTTCTAATCTAGTGGAACTCCCGAAATGATTCGGTGTGCACAACCACAGCCAGGAGCGAAGTTGTTAAGTCTGGGGTGAAACCCGCATTTTAATAACTCGTTCCACTCCCTAAAATGGTTTTCAAAAGATCTCACCAAAGTCTCGACTGTTCCGATGACTCAAGTCATGTAGTAACAGGAAGGACGAATGCCGTAGTCGCATCCCAGTGAGAGCATTGTCTATTAGGCCAAGGTGTGTACTCGAACTCATTGGGGATAGTTGAATCACTTTGGGTAGTCGACGCCTCAAAACCTTGGGCACTCTATTTGTACTAAGCCTGCAATCGTCGATTTTTACGCATCATCGAGTTTATTTTATGTTTATTTGTTTAAGATCTTCAAATCAAGATTTTACGCTTTATCTATTTCTCATTTACCGCTTTACGCTCTAACGAATATATACACAACTCGCACCGCCATCGCAATCTAAAACCAAGCTAATGTCCGCAACAAAAACTCTAACGACACACTCTCTCTCTCCTAAATGCGTCCTCGTGCTATCTATACAGTGTTTACATATTGTGTGTAACCATATACCATATACTACATATATACATACATATATACACACATATATGCTTATGTGAATACATGAGAACCTAGGAATTTCGTGCCTCCTATGTGAATACGTATTACTATATCAACAGTAAATGAGTTTTTACGCGCTAATCACAAACGCAAAAACAAAATCATTATGATCGAATATCATCCCAATGTCTCTTTTGTTTAGATGCCTTCGAACGCTTCAAACTCACGACGAACAGCCAGGAGAAGAGCCAGAAGAAACGCCGATAAGAGGATCGCCTCGCTCGTGGCCAAGGAAGTGGCCAAGGTTATTCCTCAAATCATCGCGCAGGTTCAATCTCTCAGCAACTCTCGAACTTCAGGAGACTCCGAGACCATCGCGCCAATGTCTACTTTCTCCTTCAAGCATTTCAAAGCTTGTGGTCCAATGGACTTCACAGGCGAAGAAGGTGTATCTCAGCTATTTCAAAGGTTCGATGCTATCGAGGTTACCCTTCATCAGAGTGGGTGCCCCGGGCATTTCCGTACCACATGCGCTACAGGAGTATTTCAGTCAAGAGCGCTCGATTGGTGGACAGCCGAGCGTAACAAACGTGGGAACGATGCAGCCTACTCTGTCGCAACCCCGACCCCTGCCTCGGGAGGCGGGCGGCCGCGACCTACTCACAGATGGTGGTATCGGTGTTTATTATTATTTGGCAGTGGAATTTTCATCAGGACCGTAGTTAGGAAATATTTTATCAGAGTAACCACCACATTTTATATTAATAAACATAATGGGATAAAACCCATGTTTTCATTACAAACATGTTTATAGGGATAAACCCTATTTTTTTGAATAAAACATCTTTCTTTATTAGGTAACTTTTATAGCCACATTTTCCAAGCCTTCAGTGCTCTCCAGTTGGCTTCTATTTTGGCTTTCACATTTTGTTACCTGAAACGCGTTTAAAAACATTTTGTTAGTGAGAAATACTGGTGAGTGAATCCCAGTTTAATCAAGACAGATTTTATCCTTGTACAGTATTGAGGGCAATCAGCAATTACATTTGTTTATTATTCTACCTTAATTACCACCCACGATACTATCGACCCGACTTGTGGTCATGTTACTACTCACAGTGTAGTAACAAATTTTGTATACAAAACCCCAACATACCGACGATAATTGTAGAATTACAAATACTCAATCACTGTTTAATTTAAATGTAAAGCATTGAGGTTTTGTAAAACGGTTTACAAAAAGGAGATTACTCACATTACTAGTTTAGACTTTTCCTGGTTATAATCTAATAATTTAAACAATGCACACGCATTAGTATAATAACCCAATATTTACATTAGTAATACCCTCCCTGAGATAGAACTCCAACGACTACGTCGGGCAGAACCTCGACAGCCGTTACGGAGCACTAGATCAATCGGGCAGCGTATCTAATACGTAACCGGGGGTTATAATACTTACAACGGGGAAGAATTTTGTTAATTAGGGGGGTATAATACCTGGGAATTATGTATACTATAGAGAAATTGAGAGAGAAAGATTGAAATGTGAGCGACTGAAAATGAAAGTTGATGGCCTCTATTTATAGTTATGTCCGACCGGTCTCTTGTGACCCGCGTAAGATCCTTAAGGGGTCTTCACGACCCGCGACGTAGGGGTGTAGGTTTTAGCTGCGCTGATTCGTCGAACTAGGGTTGACACGAGTTAGCCACGTGGCAGTTCAGGGTGTCACCCTGTTCCATAGCTGTCGCGGCCCGCGTAGATGATAGTCAACACGTTCGCGACCCGCGTGCGAGGACTGGATTTTGTTTTTATTTTTTTTATTTTAATTATATAAAGTATTTAGGGCTAAATATCATATACGGGGCGTATTTTAAGGCGTATAGGGATGTTATAATTATATTAAGGGTGTCGGAAATATTTTAGGAGGGTTGTTATATCCTCATCACCTTAATTTAGAACTCGTCCTCGAGGTCTACTAGAACATGTGTGGATATTTCCTCTGCATTTCAGATTCAAGCTCCCATGTATATATTCTGGTCCTCTCTTGGAATCCCACTTCACTTTGACTAGAACTAGTCTTTTGTGCTTGAGATTCTTGACTTTCATGTCTTCAATCTGTAGAGGCTTTTCTACAAACTTAAGCTTTTCATTTACCTGTATATCTTTAAGAGGTATTACCAGTGATTCATCGGCTAAACACTTTTTGAGATTGCATACATAAAATACATCATGTATTCCGGACATTTCCTCTGGCAGTTGTAGCTGATAAGCTACTGGTCCTATTCTTCTAATAATCTCAAATGGTCCAACATACCCGGGGCTTAGCTTTACCCTTTTTATGAATCTTACCACTCCTTTCCAAGGAGAGACTTTTAATATAATACTTTTTCTCCTACTTAAAATTCCAACAGCTTTCGTCTGTTATCAGCATAACTCTTCTGTCTGTCACGTGCTGCTTTTAGTCGTTCCTTGACTTAAATAATCTTGTCTGTTGTTTCTTGCACTATCTTAGGTCAAGACAATTGCTTTTCTCCAATCTCTGCCCAACAGACTAGAGTTCGGCACTTTCGTCCATAAAGTGCTTCGAAGGGTGCAACATTGATGCTGGTATGATAGTTGTTATTGTAAGAAAATTCTATTAATGGTAAGTGATCGTCCCAACTTCCTCTGAAATCAATTACACAAGCTCTAAGCATATCCTCCATTATCTGGATTGTCCTTTTGCTTTGTCCGTCCGTTTGAGGATGATAAGCGGTGCTTAGATTTAGCTTGGTTCCCATTGCTTTTTGGAAACTTGTCCAAAAATGAGAAGTAAAATGGCTATCTCTATCAGAAACAATTGATAAAGGAATTCCATGTAATGAAACTATTTCATTTACATATAACTTGGCTAACTGTTCCATACTGAAAGTTTCCTTCATTGGTAGGAAATGAGTAGACTTGGTTCACCTATCTATAATCACCTAGATTGTATCATTACCTTTTCGTGTCTTGGGTAATTTGGTAACAAAGTCCATTGTTATCAACTCCTATTTCCATACTGGCATTTCCAATTGTTGCAACAAACCTGAGGGTTTTCTGGTGTTCAGCTTTAACCTGTGAACATGTTAGACACTTAGCAACATAAGCTGCTATATCCTTTTTCATTCCTATCCACCAAAAATTCTTTCTTAAATCTTGATACATCTTATCACTTCCAGGATGTATCGTATTGTTAGACTTATGGGCTTCTTCTAATATTCTGTGGTGTAGGTTTCCTAGTTTAGGTATCCACATCCTTTTCTTATGGAATCTCCAAATTCCACCTGTTCCTTGTTCTAATTCTTTAATCGTTCTTTTCAGTTTCTCAGTATCATCCTTGATTACTGATTCTTGTGCTTTTCTAATCTGGTCATTTAAATCTACTTGTAGATTTAATTTGAGGGAACGTACTCTTTTTGGCTTTTCGTGATACTTTCGACTTAATGTATCGGCTACTACGTTGGCCTTTCCTTTATGATACTGGATATTACAATCATAATCGCTAAGAAATTCCATCCAGCGTCTCTGTCTCATATTCAGCTCTTTTTGCCCAAAAATGTACCTTAAACTCTTATGATCAGTGAAGACAATAAATTTATTTCCATATAAATAGTGTCTCCAAATCTTAAGGGCAAAAATTATAGCTTCTAACTCTAAATCATGTGTTGTATAGTTTTCTTCATGATTCTTAAGTTGTCTAGATGCGTATGCTATAACCTTCTGGCGTTGCATCAACACACATCCATAACCTAATTTAGAAGCGTCACAGTAGACTTCAAAGTCTTCCGTTCCTTCTGGTAATGCTAGTATGGGTGCGTTGGTTAATCTTTGCTTAAGAATTCTAAAGGCTTCTTCTTGTTTTGGTCCCCATTCAAACTTAACAGATTTACAGGTTAGCTTAGTCAAGGGAATGGCTATCCTGGAAAAATCTCGGATAAATCGTCTATAATAACCGGCCAATCCTAGAAAACTTCTAACCTCTGTTGGTGATTCAGGGACTTTCCATTTAGTAATTGCCTCAATCTTTGTGGAATCCACATGAATTCCTTCATGATTAACTAGATGTCCAAGAAACTATACTTCTTCTAACCAAAATTCACATTTTGAAAATTTAGCGTAAAGCTTTTCTTTTCTCAGTAAATTTAAAAGTGTATGCAGATGCGCTGCATGTTCCTCTTCACTTTTAGAGTAAATTAGAATATCATCTATAAAGACAATTATGAATTTATCCAAATATGGCTTACATATTCGGTTCATCATGTCCATAAATGTGGCTGGGGCATTGGTTAAACCAAATGGCATGACAGTAAATTCATAATGGCCATACCTTGTTCTGAATGCGGTCTAAGGAATGTCCTCTTCCTGTACCTTTAATTGATGATATCCTGAGCGTAAATCGATCTTTGAGAAAAATCGAGCTCCTTGCAACTGATCAAACAGATCATCGATTCTCGGTAATGGGTACCGATTTTTAATCATGACCTTATTTAATTCACGGTAATCAATGCACATACGCATTGATCCGTCTTTCTTTTTGACGAACAAGATCGGTACTCCCCATGGCGATGAACTTGGCTGTATGAATCCTTTCTCCAAGAGTTCGTCTAATTGTTTCTTCAGCTCTTGCATTTCTGCAGGTGCCAAACGGTAAGGTGCTTTGGCAATCGGCGCTGTTCCTGGTAGCAGATGAATCCTGAATTCGACTTCTCTGCTTGGCGGTAGTCCTGGTAGTTCTTCTGGAAATACATCTGAAAATTGAGATACTACAGGGATATCTTTTAATTCTTTTCCCTTGGTGTTAATGATGACGGAAATCATATACACTATTGGCCCCTTTCTTGCACAACTTGTAGTTTTCATCCCAGAGATGAATTTTGTGTGTCTGGTTGGCTTATCTACTTTAATTGTGATCTTTTCACCCTGTGGTGAATTTACTTGTATTGACTTTTGATCACATAAAATACTGGCTTTATTGGTTATTAACTAATCCATTCCTAATACAATATCAAATCCTGCCATATTCATTAGGTAAAGATTTGCAATAAACTTTTGATTTAAAATTTCTATTCTTGCTCCCTGCAATAAACTTTTGGTTTACAGGACCAGAATTCTTTGTAAGAACAACTATAAGACATGGTTCTTGTAAGGACTTACACAAAAATGTCCTACAACGCTCCGTAAGTACAAACCCAGACCCCTAAAACCCTAAGTTCTATGAAAATCAAGAAAAATCAAATTTTATTATTTGGTTGCGGGCCGCGAAATATTTAAGGGAGATCTACGCAGGGCGCGACAGCTATGCAATCCTCCGGATAACGATCAAGGCCACGTGTAGTACACGTGGCAGACCTAGGGTGTGACACGGCAGCCCTAGCAGTAGCTAGGGTGGCCCTCGCGGGCCGTGAAGGATACTCCTTCAGGTTTACGCGGGCCGCAAGAGACCCAAATTTCAGCTATAAATAGATCGTGCATGGACAGTTCACTGGTGCTCGAAAATTTCTTTCTAAAACCCCATAATCTGCTTTAAAATCACGATCCAAGTAGTGAAACGCTGCTGCATTAACAGGGTAATAACTCGATCACTGCTACGATAGAATGTCCGATCGATTGAAACCGATCCGATGAATGTTTAAGTGTTGCCTGAATTCGGGCTATACTTTGTCATTCGTCATGAGGGTTTTGATTTCGTGAAATTATCGTAAATGTTGTATTAAGTTACTAACCTAGTTTCGTTGCATTATTTAACTAGGTTACCGGGCTTAATCAGTATGCGGACTCTGTCAATTTAAACCTGCAATGTGAGTCATTCTCTTTTTATCAAACAGTTTTGCTAAAACTCAAATTATTTCCCAGTTATAATTACAGTGATTAAGTCTTTGCAAATATGTAGTTACTGGCAGTAAGTGGGGGTTTTGTATACATTACTACTGATTTATCACTCTTAGGTGGGCGAGGCTAATTAGTGATATGTCCACAGCCATAAATCCGGTCGAATGACAGCTGGACCATATAATTATAAGATAAAGGGGCAAACGTAAAAACTCTTAATACTGTAGTTTATAACAGCGTGTCGTTTTGTACAAATTAAATGACTTGCTAGTATTTCCTGCTGATCAATTCTTTTTAAAACATGTTTCAGGTGATTTACTGTGAACAAGGAAAAAGTGCCTGGTAGCTCCAGCTTGAATGAAGTGGCTCAGTAGATAAATAAACATGTTTTTGTAACCAGGGAATTTCCCAGCGAAATTCCTTTAATGTAAATTACCGGGGTTGTCCCGAACTTGAAATAAAATAATTGGGTGTTTTCAGTTCAAACGATCCTGTTAAAAATTTCCGCTGCCAAATTAAACACCAATACCACGGGTTTCTGTCCCACGACTTCCGAACCGGATAAACCGGGTCGGGGGACGTGACAGAAAAAAGTGGTATCAGAGCCACTGATTTAAGCCCATTTAAGTATTTGAAAAATACTTAATTATTTAAGTTGGCATTTTGTGATTCTGTGAAAAATTAAATTTATAATAAGTAAAATTTAATTTGGATTTTTGTGTTTCTTCATGTGTGCTAACAACATGAATGAATTATCGGAAGCCCTCCGAAATTTCACAATCCATACTACTGATATGGATACAACAGGAATCCAATCCAGTTATCAGGCAGATACCGAGGAGTCACTGGTATTTCAGGCCCATCCCCAGGAGAAACCAAAACCCAAAAAAAGGAGAAGAGTTCTGGACTGGAAACGAGGACGAAGGAAGAAGCCTGCTGCCCAAAAGGTGAAAAAGACGGAGGATCCAAAAGGAAAAGGAAAAGAAGTAGGGGAGAGCTCTGATCAAGCCCAAAAATTGCCACATTGGGAAGAACTTGATAGAAAACTGGCCAACTGTGACCTCATCGGACCTGCTGACGAAACCCTTTTCAATTTCCCCGCTCAATCAGAACTTCCTGTTAATTTGGAACCTGCTATCCGAGACCCAATTGTCAACCCTCAACTTCTTCCAGGAGAATTGGAAGAATAGTGGACCAGCGATTGGCATTTTCAGAATTTTATGAATAACCCCAATGTGTACTTTCCCCAGTTTGAACCCAATCCCTTTCCACCAATGAACCCGGAGAACGTTGCTGAATTACGCCGTTATGGCGAGGAACTGGTGGATACGGGAAATCGGATTCGAGACGTGGGAGAGAAGATCTCTTGGAAATACGACGAGCGGGAGCGTCATTTTTTAAAAGTCGGATAATAATAATTAGACAGTTTGTATAATATGAATATGTGAAAAAAATATAAATATATCCTGTATAATAATAATAAAATATTGTATAATAATACTAAAATAAAACCTCTGTAAAATATTTGTAAATACCAGGTTTGTATGGATGCATAATATATATAAAAATCTAAATGTCGCAATGTCGACGATTTTGGCTTAATTGTGTTTGTGATTGCCTTATTGTGTTTAATTGCTATCCACTCTGTGATAATAATTTATGTATTTTGTTAATCATTCAGATGGAAAACACAGTAAACCAACCGGCAAATGAAGTTAACCAAATTGACCCAAATAATGAAGAACAATTTCTCAATAGGCAAGATATTGAGAATATAATTTCTCAGGTAATAGCCAATGCTATTCCAGCAATCGTCGTTGCTGCTAGAAATCCCGTTGAACCTTCCCAAACTAACCACAGCAAACGCACCCGCGATGATAATTTCAGTAACAGTGTGAATGGAGGCGGCGATAATAATAATGTGATTCAAGCTCCATTACTTAAGAAAATGAAAGTGGAAATGACTGGTTGCACTTATAAAGAATTTCTTGCCTGTAAGCCAGTCGAATTTGCAGGCAATGAAGGGGCGACTGCCGCACTACGTTGGTTGGAAAAGACCGAAGCTGTAATTAAAATAAGTAAGTGCGCAGAAGAGGATAAGGTGATGTTTGCATCCCACCTTTTCAAGGAAGAGGCGTTGGAATGGTGGAACACAGTGTTGCAAGCAAAAGGAAGTGACGTGGCTTATGCCATGAGTTGGGAGGAATTTAAAGAACTGGTGGAAAGAAAGTTTTGTCCCTCCTATGAAAAGGAACAAATGAAAAATAAGTTCCTGAACCACCGGATGGTGGATGTTGACTGCCGAGGGTATACTTCAAAATTTTTCGAGTATGCTAGAATTGTGCCAACTCTGGCTTCGCCAGAACCGGTGCTTATTTCTCGCTACATTTGGGGATTGATTAGCGAGATCCGTGATATAGTCAAGGCTGCGAGGCCTCGAACGATTGATGATGCGGTCGAATTGGCCAACACCTTGACTGATGGACTGGTGCGTACGAGAGAAGAAAACCGGAAAAAGGAGTTAGCTTAAAGGATTACTCAAGGTTTCCGTGGGAGTAATAGCTTCAGGAAGAAAGGAACCGGGCAATCCTCCACTGCTCCATTTTGCAGTAACTGTAAAAAGAAGCATCTTGGAAAGTGCAAGGAATATTGCAATTTCTGAAATAGATCGGGGCACCGAGAGGAGGAATGCAGGAAGAAGTTAAAGGTCTGCTATAATTGCGGAGAAGCTGGGAATTTTAAACCAAAATGCCCTAAATTGGTCAAACCAGCTGACAACAAGGCAAAAGCGACTGATGGAGCTACTAAAAAGAATGCAAGGGCCTTTCAGCTGACCACGCAAGAAGCCGATCTCATTCCTGATGTGATAGCTGGTACGTTCCTAGCTCATGACATTTACGCAAAAGTGTTATTTGACTCTGGTGCAAACCAAAGTTTCATAAATACTTCATTCTGCCAAGCTCTCAACCTACCTTTAACCAAACTTAGGCAAGTTTATACTGTAGAAACGGCAGAAGGAAATTCTGTTAATATAGATAAGGTACTCCGAGAAGGAAAGATAGAACTCTCAGGTCATAAATTTGCTGCAAACCTTCTACCCATGAATTTAACAGGATTCGATGTCGTGTTAGGTATGGATTGGTTAGCAGCCAACCATGCTCGAATCCTATGTGATCAAAATTCCATAGAAATCCATACACCCACCGGAGAAGTAATTTTGGTTGCAGGAGATAAGCCGCATAAACCAATGAAGTTCATTTCGGTAATGAAAGTTGCTAATTATGAACGAAAACAAGGAATAGTGTATATGATTTCTGTAATCATTAACACTAAAAGCAAAGAACTTAAGGAAATCCCAGTAGTATCAGAATACCCGGATGTATTTCCAGAAGAGCTACCTGGATTACCACCGGATAGGGAAGTGGAGTTTAGAGTTCATCTAATTCCTGGAACTGCACCAATAGCTAAGGCACCTTATCGGTTAGCACCCACCGAAATATTAGAACTGAAAAAGCGGTTAGATGAATTGTTAAGTAAAGGATTCATACAACCTAGTTCATCCCCTTGGGGAGCACTGGTGTTGTTCGTGAAAAAGAAGGACGGTTCAATGCGGATGTGTATCGATTATAGGGAACTAAATAAGGTTACAATTAAGAATCGATACCCATTACCTAGGATTGATGATCTTTTTGATCAACTTCAAGGAGCTTGGTATTTCTCCAAGATAGATTTGCGCTCTAGATATCATCAGTTGAAGGTACAGGAAGAAGACATACCTAACACTGCTTTCAGGACTAGGTATGGTCACTACGAGTTTACAGTCATGCCATTTGGATTAACAAATGCTCCTGCAGCATTCATGGACATGATGAATAGAATCTGTAAGCCGTATCTGGATAAATTTGTAATTGTCTTTATCGACGATATACTTATTTATTCCAAAAGTCAGAACGAACATTGTGAACACCTGCATGCACTCTTAACCCTGTTAAGAAAAGAAAAGCTTTACGCAAAATTCTCAAAATGTGAATTTTGGCTACAAGAGGTGCAATTTTTAGGACACATGGTGAATCACGAACGCATTCATGTAGATCCCTCCAAAATAGAAGCAGTCACAAATTGGAAGGTCCCGCAATCAGCTACCGAGGTTAGAAGTTTTCTAGGATTAGCGGGGTACTATAGGCGATTCATCAAGGACTTTTCTAAGATAGTTGTTCCATTAACTAAGCTAACCTGCAAAATTGTTAAGTTTGAATGGGGACCTAAGCAAGAAGAGGCCTTTAGAACCTTAAAGCAAAGATTAACAAAAGCCCCAATCCTTGCCTTACCAGAAGGTACAGAAGACTTTGAAGTCTACTGTGATGCCTCTAAGCTAGGCCTAGGTTGTGTGCTAATGCAACGCAAAAAGGTAATCGCGTATGCATCAAGACAGTTAAAGAAGCCCGAGGAAAATTATACAACTCATGACCTAGAATTAGGAGCAATAATTTTTGCCCTCAAGATTTGGAGACATTATTTGTACAGAAGTAAGTTTACTATCTATACAGATTATAAGAGTTTAAGGTATATATTTGGGCAAAAAAGAATTAAACATGAGGCAAAGAAGATGGATGGAAATTTTAAGTGACTACGACAGTGATATTCAATATCACGAGGGAAAAGCAAATGTAGTCGCAGATGCCTTAAGTCGTAAGTACCATGAGAAACAAAGACGAGTTCGTGCTTTTAGATTAAATCTACAATTAGATTTAATGGAACAACTGAAAAATGTTCAAAATACAGCAATCCAGAATAATACTGAAGGAATAAAAGGACGACTAAAAGAATTAGAGCAAGGGACTGATGGAATTTGGAGATTCCATAAGAAAAGGATTTGGGTACCTAGACAATGAGAGTTAAGAGATAAGATATTAGAGAAAGCCCATAAATCTAGATATACGATGCATCCTGGTAATAACAAAATGTATCAAGATTTAAGAAATAACTTCTGGTGGATCGGAATGAAAAAGGACATAGCTAGATACGTTTCTAAGTGTCTAACTTGTTCACAAGTTAAGGCAGAACACCAGAAACCCTCAGGTTTACTTCAACAATTAGAAATGCCTGTGTGGAAATGGGAACTAATAACAATGGATTTTGTTACTAAACTACCCAAAACCAGGAAAGGTAACGATGCAATATGGGTAATTGTGGATCGATTAACCAAATCATCTCATTTCCTACCCATGAAGGAAACCTTCAGCATGGAGAGATTGGCTAAGTAATACGTAGACGAAGTAGTATCCCTACATGGAGTCCCACTCTCCATTGTATCAGATAGAGATAGTCGTTTCACTTCGCATTTCTGGACAAGTTTTCAAGAAGCAATGGGGACCCGATTAAATTTAAGTAATGCATACCATCCCCAAACCGACGGACAAAGTGAAAGGACGATCCAAACTTTAGATGACATGCTCAGGGCATGTGTTATAGACTTCGGTGGAAATTGGGACAACCATTTACCATTAATAGAATTCTCCTATAATAATAGTTATCATACAAGTATTAATGTTGCCCCGTTCGAAGCGTTGTATGGACGAAAGTGTCGAACCCCAGTGTGTTGGGCAGAAATAGGGGAAAGTCAATTATCAGGTCCCGAAATTGTGCAAGAAACCACCGACAAGATAACTCAGATCAAAGAAAGACTGAAAACGACTTGAGGTCGTCAGAAGAGTTATGCAGATAATTGACGTAAGCCGCTAGAATTTTTAGTCGGGGATAAGGTACTATTGAAAGTTTCTCCTTGGAAAGGGGTAGTTCGATTCGGTAAGAAAGGAAAGCTAAGTCCCAGGTACATAGGACCATTTACAGTAACCCAACGAATAGGACCAGTTGCCTATCGATTACAACTACCAGAGGAACCAGCCGGGGTACATGAGGTGTTTCGTGTATCTAATCTTAAGAAATGTTTATCCGATGAATCCCTGGTGGTACCTCTTCAAGATATAGAGGTAAATGAAAAAATTGAAATTTGTTGAGAAACCGCTCCAAATAGAAGACAGAAAGGTCAAATACCTTAAACACAAGAGATTGGTTCTGGTCAAAATAAAGTGGGATTCGAAAAGAGGACTTGAGTACACATGGGAACTGGAATCAGAAATGAAGCGAAAGTATCCTTACTTATTCCAGTAAATCTCAAGGACGAGATTTTAAATAAGGTGGGGAGGATGTAAGGACTTGCACGAAAATGTCCTACAAAGCACCGTAAGTACAAACCCGGACCCCTAAAACCCTAAGTTCTATGAAAATCAAGAAAAATCAAATTTTATTATTTGGTCGCGGGCCGCGAAAGATTTAAGGGAGATCTACGCGTGGCGCGACAGCCATGCAATCCTCCGGATCACGATCAAGGCCACGTGTAGTACACGTGGCAGACCTATTGTGTGACAAGGCTGCCCTAGCAGTAGCTAGGGTGGCCCTCGCGGGCCGCGAATGGTACTTCTTCAGGTTTACGCGGGCCACGAGAGACCCAAATTTCAGCTATAAATAGGTCGTGCATGGACAGTTCACTGGTGATCGAAAATTTCTTTCTTAAACCCCATAATCTGCTTCAAAATCACGATCTAAGTAGTGAAACGTTGCTGCATTAACAGGGTAATAACTCGATCACTGCTACGATACAATGTCCGATCGATTGAAACCGATCCGATGAATGTTTAAGTGCTGCCTGAATTTGGGCTATACTTTGTCATTCATCGTGAGGGTTTTTATTTCGTGAAATTATCGTAAATGTTGTATTAAGTTACTAACCTAGTTTTGTTGCATTATTTAACTAGGTTACCAGGCTTAATCAGTAGGCGAACTCTGTCAATTTAAACCTGCAATGTGAGTCATTCTTTTTTTATCAAACAGTTTTGCTAAAACTCAAATTATTTCCCAGTTATAATTACAGTGATTAAGTCTTTGCAAATCTGTAATTACTGGCAGTAAGTGGGGGTTTTGTATACATTACTATGGATTTATCACTCTTAAGTGGGCGAGCCTAATTAGTGATATGTCCACAGTCATAAATCCGGTCGAATGACAGCTGGACCAGATAATTATAAGATAAAGGGGCAAATGTGAAAACTCTTAATACTGTAGTTTATAACAGCGTGTCATTTTGTACAAATTGAATGACTCGCCAGTATTTCCCGCTGATAAAATCTTTTTAAAACATGTTTCAGGTGATTTACTGTGAACAAGGAAAAAGTGCCTGGTAGCACTCCAGCTTGAATGAAGTGGCTCAGTAGATAAATAAACATGTTTTTGTAACCAGGGAATTTCCCAGCGAAATTCCTTTAATGTAAATTACCGGGGTTGTCCCGAACTTGGAATAAAATAATTGGGTGTTTTCAGTTCAAACGATCCTGTTAAAAATTTCCGCTGCCAAAATAAACACCAATACCACGGGTTTCTGTCCCACGACTTCCGAACTGGGTAAACCGGATCGGGGGACGTGACAGTTCTTCTTCTTTTTGGAATTGGCAATCGAATTAACGGTCCATTGTTCACGCTGTGACTGGGGTCAGTATGTGTTCGCTTACTTCCACTATTACTGTTATTATTTTCTGCTTCCCTAACATTTTGAATGATACCTAGCATAGCATCTCTAATTCCTTGGGATACTATATGTCGAATAGCACTGTTATTTATCTGGTTTTCCCGATTTGCATTGTCAGCCATCTGGATTTTAAACATTTACCAAATATTAATATCACGAAATAATATTGAATACAAATAATCACACAACAACACATTGATCCAAAATCGTTGTCATTGCAACATTTACTCTATTTTATATTATGCATCTATATCTATTACAAACCATAACTGGAAATGAAAATATAATACTAGTATGTATCAATAATTATAAGATTATCTATCCTAGTTTAGAAAAATATATATTATATTTTTTTCAAACAAACACACATATATATTTATATATTATTATTATTATTATTATTATTATTATTATTATTACTGATAGGGATTCATCCAGTATTGCATATGGCGCTCGTCATATTTCCAGACGAGTCTCTCCCCTATCTGTCTCATCCTCTCACTTCCTTCTAGGATCTCCTCACCAAAGGTGCGGAGTTCCCGTATATTCTCAGTACTCATGGGTGGGGCTGGGGCTAGTATCGGGTCAGGAAACTGGGGCATGGGTTCATCCTGAGGGTACGGGTTTTCTAGAATTTCCCTGATATATTTGTCATTATCATAATAGGGGTCTAGAGGGTCAAGGTCTGGGTAGGATCCTACTAGATCTTGCATGGGCTCCTCTATTAGGATTGGGTAGCGTTGTTGGTAATCCCTGTGGTCGTCAAACCACAGGTCGTATTCTGGGGGATGGGGTGCTGGTAGTCTAGGGATTTCAGCTGGGTCTAGGTCAGGTAGTGGGTTTTGGTCAGCTGGGTCAATCTCAACTTCCATAGATTGTGTCGGGAACAACTGTAGTGGCTGGGGTGCTATGAGTTATTCTAGATTAGGGTCTGCAGCTGTGGTAGCTAATATGTGAAAATTAGCTAATCTCCTATTGAGTATGTCCTGGGTTTGCACATTCATTTCCCTATTGCCCGCTGCTAAGGCCCTTTGCTGTTGTAGTTTTCTCATCCTCTTTCTACGCTCATGAGCTCCTCTGCTGAACCATCCTCTCTTCTTGGGAGGGAATGACTCTTCAGATTGTGCTTTAAATACGAAAATTCCTTCTTCGGTATCAGCCGAATACCCCGAGGGGGTAGACTGCGAAGAGGTTCCTTCGTTCCTAGGAGAGTTGGACAGTTAACGGTAAGCGTCCGAAGGTCCTTGATCACTCATACTGTAAACTAACAAATTGTCAAATAACATAAAATAATAATACACACGTATGCACATAATTGTGTAGCTTATTTCCTAACAAAATTTAGAATTTCAATGTCAGCAGAACACCTTTTTGGCTGAAATCAGTGGTTAAGCTCTGATACCACCTTCTGTCGCAACCCCCGACCCCTGCCTCGGGAGCGAGCGGCCGCGGCCTACTCAGAGATGGTGGTATCGGTGTTTATTATTATTTGGCAGCGGAATTTTCATCAGGACCGTAGTTAGGAAACATTTTGTCAGAGTAACCACCACATTTTATATTATTAAACATAATGGGATAAAACCCATGTTTTCATTACAAACATGTTTATAGGAATAAACCCTATTTTATTGAATAAAACATCTTTCTTTATTAGGTAACTTTTATAGCTAGGATTTTCCAAGCCTTCAGTGCTCTCCAGCTGGCTTCTATTTTGGCTTTCACTTTTTGGTACCTGAAACGCGTTTAAAAACATTTTGTCACTGTGAAATACTGGTAAGTGAATCCCAGTTTAATCAAGACAGATTTTATCCTTGTAAAGTATTGAGGGCAATCAGCAATTACATTTGTTTATTATTCTACCTTAATTACCACCCACGATACTGTCGACCCGACTTGTGGTCATGTTACTACTCACAGTGTAGTAACAAATTTTGTATACAAAACCCCAACATACCGACGATAATTGTAGAATTACAAATACTCAATCACTGTTTAATTTAAATGTAAAGAATTGAGGTTTTGTAAAACAGTTTGCAAAAATGTTTACAAAAAGGAGATTACTCACATTGCTAGTTTAGACTTTTCCTGGTGGTTTCCTGGTTATAATCTAATAATTTAAACAATGCACACGCGTTAGTATAATAACCCAATATTTACATTAGTAATACCCTCCCCGAGACAGAACTCCAACGACTACGTCGGGCAGAACCTCGACAGCCGTTACGGAGCACTAGATCAATCGGGCAGCGTATCTAATACGTAACCGGGGGTTATAATACTTACAACGGGGCAGAACTTCGTTAATTAGGGGGGTATAATACCCGGGAATTATGTATACTATAGAGAAATTGAGAGAGAAAGATTGAAATGTGAGCGACTGAAAATGAAAGCTGATGGCCTCTATTTATAGTTATGTCCGACCGGTCTCTCGCGGCCCACGTAAGATCCTTAAGGGGACTTCGTGGCCCGCGACGTAGGGGTGTAGGTTTTAGCTGCGCTGATTCGTCAAACTAGGGTTGACACGAGTTAGACAAGTGGCAGTTTAAAGTGTCGCCCTGATCCATAGCTGTCGTGGCCCGCGTAGATGATAGTCAACACGTTCGCGGCCCGCGAGCG
This sequence comes from Helianthus tuberosus, assembly GCA_030545235.1. Classification (NCBI taxonomy): domain Eukaryota; kingdom Viridiplantae; phylum Streptophyta; class Magnoliopsida; order Asterales; family Asteraceae; genus Helianthus; species Helianthus tuberosus. The sequence continues at coordinate 48,050,441 of CM060377.1, forward strand.
AGGACTGGATCTTGTTTTTATTTTAATTATATAAAGGTATTTAGGGCTAAATATCGTATACGGGGCATATTTTAAGGCGTATAGGGATGTTATAATTATATTAAGGGTGTCGGAAATATTTTAGGAGGGTTGTTATATACTCGCTCTCCTGGGATGAGCTGAAGGAGCTCATGAAGGAAAAGTACTACCCTCCCCACGAAGTTCAGAAGCTAGAAGACAAATTTTGGAATATCAAGCAAGTTGAAGGTGACAACAAGGGCCTCACAGCAAGGTTCAAATAGCTTAGCATTATTTGCCCAAGTCAAGTCGACACTCCCGATAAGGCCATCAAGAAGTACATATGTGCCATGCCTGAGTGTGTGAGCGATTTTGTCGAAGCTGCAAAACCTGCTACCATCGAAGAAACCTATTGCTTGGTCGCAGAAAACAATGACAAGCGAGTCTTGGTCCGGTTCTTCTCCAAAGATTCCACCAGGAAGGCTAACCAAGCAATCGTCATCGAATCCACCAATGAATCTTCCGACGAATCCTCCGATGACGACACACTACCACAATACGCTCAGCCTAGTAGCAAAAGACAAAGATCAAGCCCAAATTACTCAGCAAATACACTGTCTCAACCAGAGCCTCTCCGAGCAGTCCCGCTTTACCCAAAGCGTAACTACACGGGAACTCTACCCCTGTGTCAGAAGTGTACCTATCACCACCAGGCTGGTGCTGACTGTCGTTATTGCATCAATTGCAACTGTTACAGTCACTTCACCCACCACTGCCGCACAAGACCACGAAACCAAGGCGTACTAGCACTCCCAGCACCACCGACGCAATTTGCAGAACTAGCCGCCACCGCACCAGTAGCACCAACAGTCGCAGCACCAGCAGCAGAAGCTCCAACAGCAACCGCAGCCCGAACAGGAGTCTTCAACCTCAACACCGACCAGGCGCAGAACGACGTAGTTAATGGTACAATTTCCGACACTGTTACTTATGTTACATGATTGTTTTATCGATCGATGTCGCCACGATATGCGATGTCGACACCCGCTCACTCTCTCTCGCTCCCTCTCTCCCTCGTCCTCGCACTTAGTCTAGACTCACACATGGATTCTATTACTAGCACTATGTATATATATTACTACATCGTGATATAATATGTTTTGTTACCCCAACTATGCGCTCTTAGAATAAAGTATGATAAACGTGCAAGGAACAAACTAATCACGGGTACACACGGGCTTATTTTGGTTAGTGCACGAAGATCGTAGTAAGTTCTAATGGTGCCATAACGTTAAAAGCCTGGTTAAGCGTGGTGGATACGCCGCTGGTACTTCCTATTTATAAGCGTCTTAACCATGTCGACAAAGTGTGACATCTATTCACGGGATGTAAGTGGTGTAGTTAAAGCATGGTGGATACACCCCTGGTACTTTCTATATATATAAGTGTTTTGCCATGCTAACGAAGTTTCATGAAGAAAATGCCACATGGAGTTGAACGTTATTAGACCTCTAATATTATGGTGATTATTTTCAACACGCTAAACTCCTTCGCAAGGCGTAACATCTCAATCGCCTCACTGCTAGACTTTTCGTAAGTCTACAGCGCAATGCAATTGCCTCACCGCTAGACTTTTCGTAAGTCTACAACGCAACGCAACGCAACGCAATCGCACCTTCACTGGAATCAATTACACTTCGCTCTCGCTTTCCTACTCAACGCTTAGACGCTTTAACGCTTACCGTATCTATCACACTCATCGCTTCAATACTCTCATCGCTTTTGACGCTTATTGCATTTATCAACCTCCACGCTTCGATACTCGCGCCGCTATTCCATCTCGACGCTTATCTCTTATCACTTATCGCTTATCGCTTACCGCTTACTGCTTACCGCTTACCATTTATCGCTTATCGAACTTAGCATCCCCGCTACTTTGATTTTTCATATTCGCGCACGCTCTCATCGCTAACTGAGTTTACAATCCGCTTTTCGCTCAATCTATTCAATTCTATCTCAAACTCCGTCCGACCCTCTATCGCTCAAACCGAGGAAACGAAAATCTATCCGTGTCATGTCGGCACGCATGACATCGCTCCACGAGACAGAAGTAATATGACCAAAACATGGTGGATACGCCGCTGGTACTTCCTATATATAAGTGTTTTAGCCATATTAACAAAATTTCGTGGAAAGATGCCATGTGGGGCTCTACGCTAATTAAACTTTTAATACTGCTAAAACCTATTTGTTACTGTATGTGTTCTTTTGAAATTAAATGGAAAAATTTTTCTAAAATTTTTAATTAAAACCATTGGACAAATGAGATTTCCTCACAATGTGGAGGTAACATCGACTCAGCTTAACTCCACAACCAAGGGAAGTCTTCATGAATCCAGTTTTCTTTAAAATCTTTTTGTAACAACCTAACAAAACCCTTCTTACGACATCGGTTTAACATCGACTCAGCATAATACCGTGCCATAAGAAAATCTTCTTAAACCAAGTTTTCCCTCAAAATGTTTTGTAATACCTTAACAAAAATTTTCTTACGACGTGGTTTTAACATCGACTCAGCTTAACACTACGTCATAAGAAAATTTTCGAAAATCAAGTTTTCCTTAAACTATTTTGCAATGACTTAACAAAACTCTTCGAACACTCAAAACGTTTTTGGAACGCAAACTCGTGAATTACTACCTTCAGACAAACAGGTCGCATTTTACAATCACAATCGATTTTACCCTATCTGAGACACTCTCACTCGTCAATCTTCGATCGATCACTCGTTCATCCCCAATTTACCTTAACGCTTTTATCGTTGTTTACTCATGTCAATTCCGGCAGTCTACCTTTCAAATTAATTTCGGGACGAAATTTCCTAAAGCAGGGGAGACTATAACAACCCGCTTTTCGCTCTCGTTACTCTCGTTACGCCTAGCACCCGAGATTTGAATCATAATGTAAACTATAACGCTTACAACTCTATTTCGCATATTTTCATACACGCTATATCACAACGCGTACGCTTATAACGCTATCGCATACACTATTGCACTATTCGCTATCGCTCAACGCAACGCAAACTCAAAACACAGTTACTTATGCTATGACCTATTAAAGTACATTATATTAAAACATCTGGGTATTTAAAACTTGTTGAAACGCGCACTCACGTGCAATTCGACTATCGCACTGAAACACAACGTAACACGATACTACTTATCTCGCTAAAACGCTTAATGTACTTACAACAATTAACGCAACAAAACTCATCAAACGAATTGAAAGTTGGGAAACTAACTCGGAAGTCCGAATGGGCCATCCGTCAGGATGGAGCCCACCCGTCAGGATGACCATCCGTCAGGATGACCATCCGACAGGATGACCATCCGAACGTAGTCCATCCAAATGGAAGCTTACCGAATGGACATCCGTCCGGATGACCATCTGGTCTGATGGCCATCCGACCGAAAGCCCATTCGACCGAATAACACCTAGCACTCTCCACCGCCTTAACTCTCTCTCACCTCTATAAATAGTACTTGTATACTCCCTTTCACTGATTTGACATCTCCATCAGACCCCCCACACTCAAGTCTCTCTCAGTCACTTCTAATTGCGATTCAAGGCTATTTCGTAAGTATTTCTCCTCAAATCTTGTACAACCATCATCACTAATCACTTCTACATCATCTTCTCCATCAAAATCACCCACAAACACTAACATTTTCCCTGAAATCACTTATTCGGACCCCTTGAAGGTGTTTTCCACTCGTTTTGCCCTTGCAACCTGTTGTGGAACATCATTTAATCAAGATTGGTTCCAGATCTAAAGGATTTCACACTTTTTCAACTAAGTTATGCAAGATTTCAACACTTCTTCATCTATTTTCAACTCTTCTTCAACTTTTCTATACAAAACTGATGGAATCTGGACTCAATCAGACTCTTGACTCGTTCCTTAGTCAAAAGCCGGGTTGAAAACGGATTTCCACCGAAGAGATGGACCGATTAACGGGTCAGACATGAAACTTCGTCAAGAACAGTAAGTCTGGTCGAATGGACTGAGACCACTCGACCGAATGAGTTGGACTTGGTGTTTTCGTTGTCTGACACGCCGTCACGCCGTCTCCGTTAACTCAAAAATGTTAACTTGGAAAATTTTACAAAAAACCTTCAAACTACAATCTGCAACTCACTTGAATAGCCATCCGATTGAATGGCCATCCGACAGGATGACCATCTGTTAGGATGACCATCCGTCAGGCCATCCGACCGGATGACCATCCGACAGGATGACCATCCGTACCGATGGAACCCATCCGTCCAGACACACTGCTACAACACTTAACCCACTTTTACACCATTCGACACGCTGATTCCGACCGTTCAGCCCTGAGGAATACTTATGCAACTGTTCCCGTACACACGCTGATCTGGCGCTCTCAACCATCCAACCAGATCGTGTCTATTGTTGGACACGCAATGTGAGTATACTTGACCCCCCCCCTTTTAACGCTTTAAACACACTTTTGGGGTGTAACATACGTTTATATCGAAAACACACTTATCAAAACGCAATACACAATCTTAACTATTATCACATGCGAATGACTAACGTACATATTTACACGTGATGCTTGATACATATGTGCTAGGAATTTTACTCGTGATGTTCCAACTTAACTAGAATAGTACTATAGTTCGACTCACGCCCGACGGGGTCTAGTTAAGACAAACTCGCACTCGCAAACGAACTTCGCAGTCATCTCGGGACTTAGCTGGTAGTTTTTGTCTGGTAGCATTATGGTTGTGTATCATGTTTATGTATGAGGAAATTCGCAACGCTTTTATCTACATTATGCTATATTAAACCTGTATACTCGCCAATACATTTTTGTATTGACTTTATTTTAACGTATGTTGCAGGTTAAACCCAGATTATCTCGAATCAAGATAGGGCTACTTTAGAAACTCACCTAAAATCTAGGTTGTCGGATTTGTATTGTTCGAGAGACATGAAATATGTATGACTTTATGTGAAATATTTGTTTATTAGTATGGGATAATGAAATTGTTAAATATTGTCGCTAAATTAGTTGTTATGGATTCTCTTGAGCAATCTGATTCGCCTGGTGCCGCGCCCCGATGATTCCGCCATCGGTTGGGTGGTGACATCTGACACATTAGAAGGTCTTGCGCCTATAGTTGTTAAGAAACCCAAGCCGGAACCACAAGATACCGCGGATATCCCTGTTTCCAATCCGGATGATCCCATAGATCTGGACTCTAGTCCAGAGCCGCTGTTGAGGGCTAAAGCGGTGACGCGGAAGCAGGTTGAAGTTGAGGCTGCGGCGCAGCCTGCCAAGAAGGAAAATTGGCAAGAGGGGCAATCTGTATGCCTTTGTTACAAAACTTTCTCCAGGTGAGTATCTGCTTTAGCTGTTGTTTCCTCATACTGGATGTTAATATGACCCTTATTTTTGCAGAAAAGCCGATTCCTTCTGTCCGCGCAGAGTCGTCATCTGTGTTTAATGATGACCTCCCGCCTTCGCCACCTTGCGCATCTGTTAAGGAACAATTGGAAGGTACGAAGGCTGTTGAAACGGAAGCAGAGAAGGTTGCTGAAGTGAAAATTCCTGAGGTTGAAGTTGAGAAACTTGTCGAGGTTGAGCTAGAGGCGGAGAAGGTTGTGGGGGCAGAGAAGGTTGTGGAGACGGAGACTGTCGATGGTGGTACCGAGCATAAATCTCCTGAAACTGTGGCGCGCGAGCCTGACAAAGGGAAATCCATTCAGGAAGACCCAGTAATAACTATTCCTTTCTCCGCCACTTCTTCTGTACCTGTGAATGTTGAGCGAAGCCCAGCTGGTGATCAGGGTTTTTTTACTCGTGATGAGGAAGACTCTCCCATCCGCCCATAGGAAACCCTGGGGGATTATTATTATAGATCTTATTCTGAAAAGAGAGCTTTCGATATTCATGCGCCTGTGTGGAAGCCGAAGCAAGGTGATACCTTCTCTGACTGTCAGATCTACTGTGATTGGTTACAAGGTATTTTCCCTCCGGCGGAGATTAAATTCCAAGAAGAGCGTTCCCATGAACAGACTTACCACGCTTATCTGGAGGAAACTGCCAGCTCTACTTCGACCACACACCGTATAGTACGCGAGTGGCACAGTTTGCATAAAGAATGGACTGCTTTTGAAGCGTCCAAGAAAAAGGCTACTGAAGAGAAGGCAAGGGTTGCCCTGCTGCGGGCTAAGTTGGAGGCTGATCAAGCCATGTTTGAGAGTGAGCAGAAAACTGAAGAGTGGTCTGCCGCGGGGTGGAAAAGGAAAGCTGAAGCCGAAGCCGCTCTTCTTTCAGAAGAGCGTAAACGTTGGAGAGAAATCTGTGAGAAGGACAATAATGAAAAAATGGGTCTTCGTAATGACATCAACAATCTCAAGGCGGAGATTGAGAAGCTGAAGAAGGAGAAAGAGGAAGCTGAAGCAGCCCACGATGAAGCCCGTTCTCATCAAGAGAGGAGTGAGTAGAGAGAGGTACAAACTTGCGTCAGTCTTGCCCTTAAAAATAAGAAGATAGACGAACTCACCTCTATATTATCTGATCAGGAACAAATTAAGGCGGAGCTCGAATTTGCCAAAAAAGATTTGCAGATTGAGCGAGTTGAGAAAGTTGAGACTTCCTGCCGCCTGACTGAAACTGAAGAAAAGTTAGAAAATTCTAAGACTGCTCGGGTAATGGCGGAGAGTCTGGTTGAGCTGTTGAAGGATGATATGCTCTGGATGAAGCATCGTGGGATTATAAATGTAAGTGTGTTAATTCCTTGAAATATTTTGATGTGTTTGTACATCTTCTTATTTGTTGTATTGCGCAGGTTGCAAATTCTGTCCTTAATTCTATTGATTTGGATGAAACGGTTGCTCGTCTGTTGGTTATGGCGTGGAATGACGGGTACGCCCAAGGGTATACAGAATGTACCCAACATGTTAATAATGCATTGAGGGTTAATTGGGATACCAGCAGGTCCGCACTCATGGAGTTGACACCGAAGCTGCCCATGCAGCTGCTAAGACTGAATACAACAACTTACACCTTTCTGTGATGGACCTGGTCACTGCTGCGCTTCAGGCTGATGATTTTGTGACGCAATTGAAGGAGGTGTTTCCAGATGAAGGGGATAATGATGAAGACCTAGAGTAGGTTTTCTTTGTATTTTGTGTGGTTGTTGAACACTTAGTTGAAATAGGTTTGGGATGTAGATCCCGTTTTGTAATGGCATGGTTGCGCTGCTGCGCCAGTGACGTTGATGCACTGCTGTGCATGTAAATTTTGCTAATGCGCTCGCTATGCAAGTAACTTGTTTGAATATATGGTATGTTTGTATTACAATGTTTTGCATGAGTACAATTACTTTGTCTAGGTAGGGTGAATAAAGATGGTATAAAGCTCATGTATGAACGTAGGGTTGGACCTTGCACGGTACCTGTGACCGCGGACCGTTCATGAGACTTGTAATAGGTTACCATAGTGTTTTTGCGCTTACCAAAAGAAATTGCATGCATTTTGTAATAAATAAAGATAACGTAACAAACTTTGTATTAATTCGGATAGGGCGCAGAGGCCGTGTATTACAAAGTTTTTTTAGGATAAATAATGGAACTTAATTTACTGCGCACGGGATAGTCCTTGTGCCATAAGTTGACGAGTTGAGGAACCTATCAAATATGAAGGAACTATGCGCGCCGAATTGCCGTGGACCCTTAGGCTTGTTTAATTTTTTTGTTACTTGGCCCTCGTCCTCGTGCGTGATCTGCTTAATTTCTTTGCGCACGCTTTGAATTAGATGGGTAAGTTCCCCACTCTTAAGTGCTTTCTCTATTTCCGTGCGGAGACTGATGCAGTTGTTTGTTGTGTGGCCATTATCTTTGTGGTACTCGCAGTAGAGGTTTGGGTCTTGACCTCTTTTGTTCTTCATCGGCGGTGGTGTTTTGAATTGGTAATCTTCAGTGCTAAGCACCTCCGTCGGTGTCTTGGTAAGAGGTGTCCACTGCTTTTCCCGGTTTTCTTGTTTAGCCTCTTTTTGTGTTGTTATCTTGTTGATTGTCGCGCGAGCGTCGTCTGAGTAGTTTGTGCCTGATGTTGAGTCCTTCCAGTTTTTCTTGAATTTCCTACCACTGTTTCCACTCATATCCTGAGGGCGGTTCTGTGGTAATGGTGGTTTATTGGAACTTAGATTGCGCTCTGTCTGAGCGTAGACTTTGGCAGCTGCCATCAACTTTTCCCAACTTTTTGGCAGACCTTAAGTTCCTGACAACACTTTTATCATATCATCACACCTCACCGCGTACTTGAACTGCGCGCGGATTAAGTGCTCATGCACATCACCGATTTCCAACACTTCTTTGTTGTACCTTGTTATGAAATCTTCCAAGCTTTCATCGTCCCTCCTCTAGATGTTCATGACATCTGCGGAGTCTCGAATGGATCTGCGCTGTTGACTGAAATGGACCAGAAATTTTTCCTTCAAATCTACCCAGGATGTTAACTTCCCTACTGGTAGGTTGTCAAACCACAGGCGTGTCGCGCCTGTTAAGGTTTGAACAAACAAATGGCACCACATGGGTAATGTCCATCCTCCGACTAATCCTGCACTAGTGAACACGCACAAGTGATCATCGGGATCCGATAATCCATTGAATTTTCCAACATTCGAAGGTAATTTTGCCCGCTCCAGGGGGGCTAGTGCAATCTCTTTGACGAATTCCGTATCTTCCACAGACATGTGCGACGGTACGTCGTAGTGCAACACTCGAGGTGCAGAGGGGGCTCGCACCTGAGGTGCAGATCTACGTGATTGTGTTGCAGGTTGAGCAGCTTGTGGACAGAGCTGCGCATAAACTGCGTTTATTGCACCTTGAGATTTTACATACCATGAGATCGGAGTTTCACCAGGGGGTAAAATTGAGCTGATCGGAAATTCAGGCTGTACTCCTGGTGTAACTGGATCATTTCCCTGGTTAACGTTGTTTTGAACATCGTTATCATCGGATGCTTCCTCCACAATTCCCTCGACACATGAAGCATGAGCAAAATTGCCCCTGTTCTCCGACCGAGGAGCTTGTGGATGAGTTGATGGAGTTTCTTCCATATGAAACAGAAAATGAAAAGAGAGGATGAATCGAACGAGATGAAAATAGAAATTGAAGAATCGGTGGCAGCCAATGAAGAAACAGTGATCAGAATGACCGAAATCAATCAGATCATGGGTTTAGTTTCTGCATAAAAAGGGTTAATCCTCTCACTGATTCGTGGGTTTGGCTGAATTCCTTCTCCGGTGATCTCTACAAAACAGAAAGCCGTTAGACTCGCCACGGGGAGAATGGGGGGTTCTCTCCGTGACCACCCTCCGGCGTGAGAATAAGTACAGTGATCTCAAGGAAGAAAACATAGTAGTAAACGTGAAGTGGAAGTAACTTGTGAGATCATACTTGTAATGACTTATTTATAGTTGGATTTGGGCGGGAAATTGGCCGACATAGATAGTAACGGAAAGCATTCTCCGTAAGCGGTTATATTTTCTTCCGTTAATCTCTTGCACATGGATCGTAGATCCTGATCAACGGTTGGGGGAGTTGCCACGTGGAAAGTGGTTTCGGGTAAATCCTTCTCCAAGTCGATGACATCATCGTGATTTAGATGAGCGTCTAGGATTGTGCCACGTCATCTTTCAATTGTAACCGAATGGTGGTGCACGATGAGCATTAGAGAGTCTTCTAGAAGATCTACAGCTGTAAACCTTTATCTTTTTGCCACGTGTCCATTATGTTGTAACAGAAGAGACACTTTGTTCAAGTCTTGATTTCAGGCGCGCGGAGATGTTTAGGATTTTATCTTCAAGTCTAATTGTACCCTTGCGTGGGCCTGCGCAAGGGTGTTAGTTGAATGTTTGTTTCACTGTTCTCCGGCGCATGGTTATCGAAGACTATTTCCTTCTACCTTTGTTTAGAACCACCGCGCGGGGTCTTGTTAAAGGTATTCTTGGAACGAGACTTATGGTATGGTCTTGTGTTCTTGCGCAAGGTTTCCTAGACCATATTCCTTCGTTGTTGATATGTTCCTTCCCAAATCCTGTTTAGGACCGCCGCGCAAGATCTTTATTCAAGATGTTGTGGGATAAGGTTATGGTATGGTCCTATGCGCCTAAGCAAGGTTTTTGGGACCATACCCCTTCATATACATAGAGACTGATTTATAGAAAGTTATAGATATTTAAATTAACCATTATGATGTAAAGGGAATATCGATAATAAAATGAATTTATTTAATTAATTTGAATAAAATTTTATGCGAAGTTAATAGATTATTTTTATATATATTTGAACATCTATAAGAATAAAATATATCTTTCATTATAAAAAATAAGTATTTATAATTAAATAGGAGAGAGAGGCGAGGGAAAAAATAAATACCTACATTGAAGGACACGCGTCTCCCATATATTTCTTTTATTACATTTATATTATATAGTATAGATAGATGCATTGATAGATATAGATATAAATATTGAATAGATAAATATAAATTTGTAAGCATGAGTTTTCATGATTTATATATTACTAACTATCTTAAAGAAGAAAGTCGGTGGTTTTTATACCACCAACACTCCATCTTTTAAACTTTGTCACAGCCATCTCTCTACTTTGAATTTTCACAACCGTATCCTTGTCTTTCAAACTTTACCATAAGCACCTCTCTACTTTGCTTTTCTATCATCACTCCTCAACTTTTACACACTTACACAACCACCCATCTACTTTTACATTTCCTTTACCATCCCCCTCATCTTTTACACATTTCCGCCACAACTCCTCTACTTTTACACTTTGCCTTTTTTACCTTTCCCCCTCAACGCTTTTCCGCCACCACCCCTCTACTGTTATACTTTCTGTTTTTTACCCTACTACTTATATTTCCCTTAAGTTTTAGACTTTTCGTTTTTACCCGTTGCACTATTACTCCATTTTTACGCACACTCAACTTTATAAAATTACAATTGTAACCCCTAGAGTCCTACTCTTACTTTTGCAAATGCCAATGCATTGTGTTTTATGAAATGTATTAGGCATTGGTTTTTACACTTCATGTCTACCTTTGTGATTTACACTTTTTTTTATAATTGTCTTTTACGCATTATGTTTTACACTTTTTTGTAGTTGTCTTTTACACATTGCGTTTTACGAATCATGTGTTCTCTTACTTCACGTTTCCATCCGTCGCGCGCCGCCGGAATGCACAGCGGGCAAAATTACTAGTATCTACTGATATATAAAGAGTTTTTGTTTCCTTCATATATATCTACTATAAACTACGATGTTTTTACTTGTGTAATTAGTACGTATAGATATCTCATATGTTTGTCGTTACGTAAATAAATGAAAATAAAGAATATGAATTTATTTAATAACTAGTAATGATGCACGCGCGCGTTGCGGCGCAGGTACATCGCAAACATCGAATGGATTAGTCCAAGCATTATGTGTCGCGTTAACCACATGAAAACGTCGAAAAAAGCTTGTTTCGACGTATCCAATTGAACTTAATGTAACCTACATAAGCATTGCGATTTGATCCAACCATTATGTGTTGCGTTAACTACACGAAATCAAATTTAAAAAATCAGAAATGTTACACTTCTAACCGAAACATTGGAGGGAGAGGGATTAGTGAAGCAAATTCAATGAAGCAACAACTGGTACCATAGAGAAGCGACCATAAATTGACCGAGCACCTCTACGACAACAACGACGCGGTAACCTTCTCCGTAAATCAGGTGGGTCACGACACCACCACCACCACCCTACCTTCAATTCAATAATAAAAAGTTAAAACAACTCCCACTTTCCCAATTCTTCCTCATCATCAATTCATTGCCTCTAAAATTAACCAACTCAATTCAAACCGCTTTAACTGTCACACCCCCAAAATCCACACGCGGAATATCACCGCTTGGAGGCGTGACTGACCAGGATCAAGCCACCAATCATATTGAACATGTAAGTAATTAAGCAAAAGTCATTTATCAATACGAAAGGTGTTTTCAAAAACCAAACATCAATAAGTGTGTAGCGGAAGCATAAGTATGTAAACCCAAAGTAAATCTTAAATTCAAATGTTTAGATAGTTAACATGGCATCACCGATCCATGTCCCACAACGACCTGCTCCTCCCTGTGCAAGCTCCATAAGTACCTAAGGTCCTGCAAGGCATGTAACAGAGGATCAACAACTAGTTGAGCGAGTTCACAGAAAGTAATAGTAAGTTCGTATGTAACATGTGGCTCTACTGGGCCGATAGTACGTTCTATTGGTGGGGGCTTCCCATGTTATATATCCCCTAGACTATTCGTAACCATAAGTATCCTTCCCAATCCGAGGATAGTAGTAAGTATAGGTTTACGCAGGTTTATGTAAGTGCCCTTCCCAACCGAGGACAGTACGTAGCGAGTACGTAGATTTAGCGCTGGCGTCCTTCCCAATCCGAGGACGGTAGTACGTAGGTTTAGCACTGGCGTCCTTCCCAATCCGAGGACGGTTGTACGTAAGTTTTACGTAGGTTTAGTGCTAGTGTCCTTCCCAATCCGAGGACGGTACGTAGGCTTTGCGTAGAATTTGGCACAGGCATCCTTCCCAACCGAGGACCGTGGTAAATAGTCTAGTGTTCATGTAAATACAGGAAATCATTCAATCCCATTCCCAACCCAACTGGGGAATCCCATGCCTTGGTAAGAGTGTGAACTCACCTTGGTTTGCTCGGCAGATTACACAGAAAGGTCACGTCTAAAAGCTAGTGGTCAACCACGTCCTAACATGATTATCATGCATGTCAGGTTTTGGTTTCAAATAACGCACATAAGTTTCACATAGATGGCATATAAGAGAAACACATACTGATCATGGCATCATGCAGCTTCACGTTCAACAATTAAGACATATTGACATTAAGTGATTTGGGCTCGCACAAGTCTGATGACCTTGTGCGAGTCATTCGTTGAAGCCCACTAACACCCGGCCCAAAAGCATGCAACCGAAAAGATCCGTAACATAACACGGCCTAGACAACTAAACACTAAGCCTTGTGCGGTCCATGATATCTTGTGCGATCAGTTTTAATACCCAGCCCAATCATACGGCCCAACAAGTAGCATAACAGTTAACATATATCGGCCCAACTAGTCACACAAGTCTTGTGCGATAGGTGGCACCTTGTGCGACTGAAACTTGTGCGTCCAGATCAGGTCTTGTGCGACCTGATCTTGTGCGACTCGAGAGCTTGTGTGATCAGCTCTTGTGCGACTCGGGTCATGTGCGATTGTTTGATTATTCCTAAAATCTTGCAAGTAGTTACAACCATTTACAGTTTCCAACTTTACAATAATCAATCAACAGTTTCTATCCTAACCTATGTTCGATCAAACCAATCAAATCATCAACAATTCATATGAACATTAATCATATTCCAATCATAACAACAACCTACCCTTTTAACTATTAAATTATAGAGATAAAAATCTCACAGCACATCATACTCGATTATGGCTCTAATCTGATTAACACCATCAACACACATGAGCCGATTACAACTTTCTATCCTACTCATCATGCAAACCATCCGAGAACATACATCAACCTTTCGAATCTAAACTCATACATAGCCGATTGCATACATTCATACTAACATAACAACACATCATCCAATCTCATATTAATTATAGTCAACATACATGTGAGCCGATTAACAAGAACACTTATCATTCAATTATCATAATCTATCATGTTAATCGAAACCCTAGGTCATCATACAAACAATAATAGTACACACATCATCAAACATGTATTCGATAAATCCAAACACTAACCGAATAAGAGATAGGTGAGGATGATCCGAACAAGGAAAGATCTTGTATGGAGAGGATGTTCGGCTGCCTTCTTGTTCGTGAGGGAGAGAGAAAGGAGAACTGGGGTTTGCAAGTTTGTTTTGGTAAAGTGTGAGATGGTCACCAACACCCCATGTGTTAATCGACTAATGGGAGTGGGCCGAACCCAAATCTTGGGCCGTCTAAGATCCGAATACAAGTTGTAGCCCAAATGGCCTTGTGCGATCGAGTGAGCGTTGTGCGTTTAGGTCGTTCATATACGTACGTACATACATACAACACAACATATAACACATAACATTCAACAAAATATCATTCCATTAAATCATCTAATTCACATAGTCACATAATGTTTACGTTGCATCAAGTACGAAGATCGGTTTGGAAATACGAGTTGTCACATTATCCCCAACTAAAAAGAAATTTCGTCCCGAAATTTGGTACGCACTCACTGAGGAAGCTAGGTAAGTTGTATCATTCACTGGTTTTCCTGGGGTGTCACATCCTCCCCCCGTTGATCTGGAATTTCGTCCCGAAATTCCGCAGTAGTAGCTTCAGCCTCAGTAGTGGTTGCATTGGTTCCGAATAACTGGGGATATTTGAGTTCCATTTGATCCTCTCGTTCCCAGGTAAACTCTGGGCCACGACGGGAGTTCCAACGAACTCGTACAAGAGGGATTCTCGTGTTCTTGAGGACCTTAACATCCCGGTCCGTGATTTCAACAGGTTCCTCGACGAAGTGCAACCGCTCGTCGATAGTGAGTTCCTTTAAGGGAACTACGTGGGTCTCATCTGACGTACACTTCTTCAGATTCGACACGTGAAAGACGTTGTGAACTGCACTGAGTTCAGGTGGTAAGTTCAGTCTGTAGGCCACTTTGCCTATTTTCTCGATAACTTCGAAAGGTCCGACGTATCGTGGATTAAGTTTGCCGCGTTTGCCAAAACGAACCACACCCTTCCAGGGCGAAACTTTGAGTAGCGCTCGATCCCCAACCTGGAATTCGAGCAGTTTTCTATCTTTATCGGCGTATACCTTCTGGCGGTCACGAGCTGCCGCCATGCGTTGTCGTATTTGAGCAATCTTTTCAGTAGTGTCAACTACCATTTCTGGACCTGTGATCTGACTATCTCCCACCTCTGCCCAACAGAGAGGTGACCGGCATTTACGCCCGTACAATGCCTCGAATGGTGCAGCTTTAATGCTGGTGTGGTAGCTGTTGTTGTAAGAAAATTCCACAAGTGGCAGATGTTTTTCCCAACCATTGCCAAGGTCAATTACGCACGGCCGAAGCATGTCTTCTAGAGTTTGAATAGTGCGCTCAGACTGTCCATCTGTCTAAGGGTGATAAGCTGTGCTCATGTCTAAACGAGAGCCAAAAGATTTATGCATTGCTTGCCACAGTTCTGAAGTAAAACGTGCGTCTCGATCAGAGATGATAGAGGTTGGCACAACGTGCCTCGAGACCACTTCTTTTAAGTAAATGTCTGCTAGTGTAGAGAACTTGTCTGTTTCTTTGATTGCCAAGAAGTGAGCAGACTTTGTGAGTCGATCCACGATCACCCAAATAGTATCATTTCCGCGCTGAGATCTAGGTAGGCCAGTAACAAAATCCATGGAAATTTGCTCCCATTTCCATTGTGGTATCTCAGGTTGTTGGAGTGGTCCTGACGGTTTCTGATATTCTGCCTTGACTCTCGCACAAGTCAAGCATTTGCTAACGTATGTGGCTATGTGGGCCTTCATACTAGGCCACCAGTATGTAGTCTTAATATCGTGGTACATTTTATCCGAGCCTGGATGTACCGAATAGCGAGACTTATGAGCTTCATCCATCACTAGCTCACGTAAATTACCATAAAGTGGAACCCAAATGCGTCCTGTGACGTAGTAAGCACCATCTTCCTTCTGTTCTAAGCGTTGCCTTGAGCCGCGTAGGGCTTCAGCCCTGACATTTTCTGGTTTCAATGCTTCTATCTGAGCATCTCGTATCTGGGAAGGAAGGCTAGACTGAATAGTGAGCTGTAGAGCTCGCACGCGCTTAGGCGCAGTGTCTTTTCGACTGAGGGCGTCAGCCACAACATTGGCTTTGCCTGGATGGTATCTGATTGAGCATTCGTAGTCGTTTAGCAGTTCGACCCATCGTCGCTGTCGCATATTCAGCTCTTTCTGTTTGAATATATGTTCAAGGCTCCTGTGGTCAGTGTAGATAGCACACTTGGTGCCATACAAGTAGTGTCGCCATATCTTAAGTGCAAAAACAACCGCTCCCAGCTCTAAATCATGCGTAGTGTAGTTTCGTTCGTGGATCTTAAGCTGGCGCGAAGCATAAGCAATAACTTTATCCCTCTGCATCAATACACATCCAAGACCTTGGATGGATGCGTCGCAGTAGACTACAAAATCATCCGTGCCTTCAGGCAATGAGAGGATAGGAGCGCTACAGAGTCTATCCTTTAAGTGTTGGAACGCTGTTTCCTGTGCATTACCCCAACGGTAAACAACACCCTTCTGCGTCAGTAGCGTAAGTGGCTGAGCAATTTTTGAGAAGTCTTTGATGAACCTTCTGTAATATCCCGCCAAACCCAAGAATTGGCGTATTTCTGTTGGTGTGCGAGGCGCAGGCCAGTTCTTAATCGAATCTACCTTGGATGGATCGACATGGATCCCATCTTTGTTCACCACGTGACCTAAGAAGTGGACTTCACGAAGCCAAAAGTCACATTTGGAAAACTTAGCGTATAGCTGTTCTGTCCGTAAAAGTTCCAGTATAAGTCGTAGGTGCTGCTCGTGTTCATCCTGACTTTTCGAATAAATCAGGATGTCGTCGATGAAAACAATGACGAACTTGTCGAGATAGGGTTTGCACACCCTGTTCATAAGATCCATAAATACGGCAGGCGCGTTCGTTAGCCCAAATGGCATGACCATAAACTCGTAGTGGCCGTAGCGTGTTCTGAACGCTGTTTTGGAGACGTCCTCGTCCCGGACTCTCAGCTGGTGATAACCTGACCTTAAGTCTATCTTGGAGTAGTAGCTCGACCCTTGCAGCTGGTCGAATAAATCATCTATGCGTGGAAGAGGATAACGATTCTTGATCGTCACCTTGTTGAGTTCACGGTAGTCTATACACATCCTGAACATACCGTCTTTCTTCTTTACGAATAACACTGGAGCTCCCCAGGGCGAAGAGCTAGGACGTATAAAACCCTTTTCCAAGAGTTCTTGTAGCTGCTTTGACAGTTCTTCCAACTCTGATGGAGCTAAACGATAAGGTGCACAAGCTACAGGTGTTGCTCTAGAAGCTTGTCACCATGCATTACCAAAGGTTTTTAACCAGCACGAGGAATGCGGACGATCTTTTCTTTGCAAAGAGTCTCCGCTCGATGTTGAGATAAAAATGTCGAAACCATCACAACGTTGGGGTCATTCCTAGTATCACCCTGACCAATCACGAACACTCGACCCCTGGCACCATTGCCGTCGTTATTACCCCCATTGTTGTCTCCATTATTGTTCCTGTTTCCTTGGTTGTGGTTCTAGTTCTGGTTCTGGTTCAACCGTGGGCAGTGTACTTTGAAGTGACCTTCAGCATCATCTGATAACATCCCTCGTTACCCTGCTGTTGCCGCCGATTCTATAGATCTTGTGGCTGTTGTTGTTGGTTTTGGTTTGCAGGACGTGAGTTTCTACCATCTTTGGCTCCATGACCAAGCTTGTCGCATCAATGACCATGATTTCGGTTGCACGGCCCGCTGTGGTGCAAGTTACATCGTTTGCACTTAGGGTGGTTTCCCCTGTATCCACCCTGCCCTTGAATACTAAGTGTTGCTGATCAGGTCTTTAGTTGTCATCGACCTTTCACTGCTGTGCCTGGGACGGAATCGTAGTCGAACCCTTGCTAGAGGTTCCATCCCACTTTCATCCGTTGTCACTGAGGGTAGCAGAAGTAGTTGAAGTAGTAGTGGTAGTAGTATCGCTGATACGTTGAGGCAGCTTGTTCTGTCCCACTGCCTGGTCTGTGAGACGATGAGCAAGATGAGTAACATGTTGAATAGTAGCAAGTTTAGCCGTCTTCACATGGTTTTGAATTCCTGGTACTAAGCCTTTGAGGTACAGTCCAAAGCTCTTTATGGGAGGATCCACCATAGTTGGACACCAAAATTGCCAGTTTGTTGGATCGTTATTGTGCACGCTTCTATCTCTGACCCCGTCATCTTCATGTTAAAGGACTCCACTTCCAACTTGTGGATGGTATCATAACTACTGTATTCTAGTTTGATTAGTTCCTTGAATTCGTCCCAAGGGGTGGCATTAGCAGCCGCCAGCCCCAGCATCGTAACTTGCGCGTTCCACCAAGTTAACGCAGTGCCTTCGAGAGTATCAGTGGCATATTTCACCTTACGAGCCTCAGGTCATTCACACATTTGAAGACCGGTTCGAGTTCCTCGAACAAATGGAGGAGTCCAACAGCTCCTTCAGTGTCGCTGAGAGTAGTAGGACGACAGTCCATAAAAGTCTTGTATGTGCATACAGGTGGCTGAGCGTGTTGACTTGTCGTGTGCGTAAGAGTAATCAAAATTAAGCACAAGTGTTGAGTTACGAGAGTAGGATCTAAAGATCCTAGAGTAAGTGGTGATGGCAGGTTACACCTCCTGCCTGGGCAGCTGCGAGTGCTGCAGTAACTTGTTCAGTGATCGAAGCCGCCAACTGGGCTTGAGTTAGGTTAACACGTCCACTCATGATCTTGACTTCAAGGAGAACATGTGCGAGAGAGGTTCGCGAAAGTGCAATGTCAGTAGAGAGTGAGCATGCAAGTGTTCTCTAGCAGTAACGAATAGTAGGCAATGTAATCTAAGCATACCACGAGCAAAGTTCTACGCAATTCTAGCATGTAGGCAATAAACATAAACCTTATTACCTAGGATGTTGAGTCTTGCACGTGGAGCGAAGCGTCGTTGTGGATCGTTGAGAGCACTGTTCTGGTTATAGTCTGGTTTTAATAAAATCGTTTTCCCCATATTAAAACCGAGTTCTCTATAACCAATGGCTCTGATACCAATCTGTCACACCCCCAAAATCCACACGCGGAATATCACCGCTTGGAGGCGTGACTGACCAGGATCAAGCCACCAATCATATTGAACATGTAAGTAATTAAGCAAAAGTCATTTATCAATACGAAAGGTGTTTTCAAAAACCAAACATCAATAAGTGTGTAGCGGAAGCATAAGTATGTAAACCCAAAGTAAATCTTAAATTCAAATGTTTAGATAGTTAACATGGCATCACCGATCCATGTCCCACAACGACCTGCTCCTCCCTGTGCAAGCTCCATAAGTACCTAAGGTCCTGCAAGGCATGTAACAGAGGATCAACAACTAGTTGAGCGAGTTCACAGAAAGTAATAGTAAGTTCGTATGTAACATGTGGCTCTACTGGGCCGATAGTACGTTCTATTGGTGGGGGCTTCCCATGTTATATATCCCCTAGACTATTCGTAACCATAAGTATCCTTCCCAATCCGAGGATAGTAGTAAGTATAGGTTTACGCAGGTTTATGTAAGTGCCCTTCCCAACCGAGGACAGTACGTAGCGAGTACGTAGATTTAGCGCTGGCGTCCTTCCCAATCCGAGGACGGTAGTACGTAGGTTTAGCACTGGCGTCCTTCCCAATCCGAGGACGGTTGTACGTAAGTTTTACGTAGGTTTAGTGCTAGTGTCCTTCCCAATCCGAGGACGGTACGTAGGCTTTGCGTAGAATTTGGCACAGGCATCCTTCCCAACCGAGGACCGTGGTAAATAGTCTAGTGTTCATGTAAATACAGGAAATCATTCAATCCCATTCCCAACCCAACTGGGGAATCCCATGCCTTGGTAAGAGTGTGAACTCACCTTGGTTTGCTCGGCAGATTACACAGAAAGGTCACGTCTAAAAGCTAGTGGTCAACCACGTCCTAACATGATTATCATGCATGTCAGGTTTTGGTTTCAAATAACGCACATAAGTTTCACATAGATGGCATATAAGAGAAACACATACTGATCATGGCATCATGCAGCTTCACGTTCAACAATTAAGACATATTGACATTAAGTGATTTGGGCTCGCACAAGTCTGATGACCTTGTGCGAGTCATTCGTTGAAGCCCACTAACACCCGGCCCAAAAGCATGCAACCGAAAAGATCCGTAACATAACACGGCCTAGACAACTAAACACTAAGCCTTGTGCGGTCCATGATATCTTGTGCGATCAGTTTTAATACCCAGCCCAATCATACGGCCCAACAAGTAGCATAACAGCTAACATATATCGGCCCAACTAGTCACACAAGTCTTGTGCGATAGGTGGCACCTTGTGCGACTGAAACTTGTGCGTCCAGATCAGGTCTTGTGCGACCTGATCTTGTGCGACTCGAGAGCTTGTGTGATCAGCTCTTGTGCGACTCGGGTCATGTGCGATTGTTTGATTATTCCTAAAATCTTGCAAGTAGTTACAACCATTTACAGTTTCCAACTTTACAATAATCAATCAACAGTTTCTATCCTAACCTATGTTCGATCAAACCAATCAAATCATCAACAATTCATATAAACATTAATCATATTCCAATCATAACAACAACCTACCCTTTTAACTATTAAATTATAGAGATAAAAATCTCACAGCACATCATACTCGATTATGGCTCTAATCTGATTAACACCATCAACACACATGAGCCGATTACAACTTTCTATCCTACTCATCATGCAAACCATCCGAGAACATACATCAACCTTTCGGATCTAAACTCATACATAGCCGATTGCATACATTCATACTAACATAACAACACATCATCCAATCTCATATTAATTATAGTCAACATACATGTGAGCCGATTAACAAGAACACTTATCATTCAATTATCATAATCTATCATGTTAATCGAAACCCTAGGTCATCATACAAACAATAATAGTACACACATCATCAAACATGTATTCGATAAATCCAAACACTAACCGAATAAGAGATAGGTGAGGATGATCCGAACAAGGAAAGATCTTGTATGAAGAGGGTGTTCGGCTGCCTTCTTGTTCGTGAGGGAGAGAGAAAGGAGAACTAGGGTTTGCAAGTTTGTTTTGGTAAAGTGTGAGATGGTCACCAACACCCCATGTGTTAATCGACTAATGGGAGTGGGCCGAACCCAAATCTTGGGCCGTCTAAGATCCGAATACAAGTTGTAGCCCAAATGGCCTTGTGCGATCGAGTGAGCGTTGTGCGTTTGGGTCGTTCATATACGTACATACATACAACACAACATATAACACATAACATTCAACAAAATATCATTCCATTAAATCATCTAATTCACATAGTCACATAATGTTTACGTTGCATCAAGTACGAAGATCGGTTTGGAAATACGAGTTGTCACATTAACTTTTCTCCAACACACACACGTCTCAGATCTTCTAAACCTTTTTGTCTACTCATCTATTCCAACATCCATACCTATTGCTTTACTTTTACAGGAATTGTTTTATTTATTTTTCTATTAACTGTTTGTTATACTTGATCATACATCTCGCTCTGATTTGTGAACCCCTAACCACTTCGTTATACAATCCGAATGGTATCGGTGCTTACACGGCATCTCTTTTGCTTCGTACTCCGTCAAACACATCTCCATTAAACATATCGCACAGTCTTCTTGGTCCGTTACCGTTACCATCGGTGACGCCTCTATTGCCGCTTTAAACGCCGGTAACGCTCCTTCTTTCGCTGGATTTGTTTGTAGATTGGAGTACAGGGTGAAGATGAGTGGCTCGACGGTGCCGTCGTCGTGCGGCGGAGGTACGGCGGCGAAGATTGTTGTGGCGTGTGATGTGATGAAATCGCGAATGAATGTTTCGAATTCCGGTGATGGAGGATATGACGTCGTTTTGAATCAGGTGTTGAATTGTTGATGAAGTGAATTTAATGGAAGATTGAGTAATTTTTAGATCTATGGTAGAAACGGATGACATGTATATAAGACAAAAACGGAGAAAATGTCAGTGGCAAAAGCCACCGACTTCTCTTTTAAGATGTTACGAGAATAATAAAAAAGTTAATTATACAATAATCCCATTAGGTAGTTAAAATCTATGTTCATTTCTCGTTTTTCCAGAATAAAAAATTAAAAAGTAGAGTATTCATTTTCTTCTTGTCGTACTCAGCCCAAGCCCACAATACATCTGTTCTTTGATCTTTTGGAGATAACCCTCTAACTACATCCTTTAATGTCCAAAAAAGCCTTGTTTTTTATCCATAATTACGAAAACCCAGATGAGATTTAAGCTAAAAAAAATTATTGTGGCCACCGCAAAAAAGCAGTAAACAGAGATGGGTTCCTGGTGATGACGTTTAATTGAAGCAAACCCAAACTTCAGAACAATTGCAACACCAATAGTGTCGTTTGCATCGTCTATGTTCTTGCTAATCCAATATACCCCCCAAACCCCTTTTTTTGTTCTAATTCTTAAACCTTAATTTAGTTCAATAAGTTGCAACTTTACAGAACAACAGCATATCAAAATCATACTTAGTGATTTTGGTTATCACTCCCTCTTTCTCTCAAGGTACACATATACAAGGGTGATAAAGGTGGGATGAAAGTGGCAGACTTTGAAGAATACACGTAGAAGACAAAAAGAAAGAAATGTTTATATATAGAGATGATATGGTGGGCCGGGAATTGCACATGGTGGGAAGATACCACCGACATATGTATGTAGACAAAAAAAGAAAGTGGTCGGTGGCCGAAGCCACCGACTTTCTCCTTTAAGATTATGTATAATTTAATATATTATTATTATATTATATATATATATATATATACACATATATATACATATACATATTAAAACAAAGTTTTGATGAATAGTAAAAAAATTAGTTTTATAATATTATTATACTTTTAATTATTTCACTATTTTATCACTTAATTGAAATTTGGTGAAGAGTAGTAGTTCACCTGCTTTAGGCCAAATCAAATTGCGATTTTGTCCCCGCTTTAAAATTACGATTTTCTCATCAGTTTATAATTACGTTTTTACCTCCAGTTTAAAATAAAATTATGCTTTTGCCCCAGTTAAAAATTCTAATTTTGCCCTCGGTTCAAAATTACGATTTTGCCCCGTTTAAATTTACTGTTTCGCCATTAGTTTTGTTTTCTTCCTCCCAGCTAAATTACCATTTTGCCCTCAATTTAAATTTACATTTTTGTAATCGTTTTTGTTTGCTTTCCCAGTAAAATTACGATTTTGCACAAGATGGGGGAATAGTGTCAGGAAGCTGCCTGACACTCCCTCATTGGCCCAACCAATTTACGATTTTATCCCCGCTTTAAAATTACGATTTTCCCATCAGTTCAAAATTACGTTTTTACCCCCAGTTGAAAATAAAATTATGCTTTCGCCCCGAACTAAAAATTACCATTTTGCCCTCGATTCAAAATTACGATTTTGACCCTTTTAAATTTACAGTTTTGCCATTAGTTTTGTTTTTCCCCCACTCAGCCAAATTACAATTTTGCCCTCAATCTAAATTTATATTTTTGTCATCGTTTTCTTTTGTTTTCCCAGTCAAATTATGATTTGACCCCAATGTAAAATTACAGTCATGCCATCGTTTTAGTTTTTTTTTTGTTGACAAAACTATAGTAGTGCTTTGTTTTAATTGTTTAACTCGGTGTAATTTATATTTTCTCCCAGTTTAAAATTATTGTTTTTCTTAAGCAAAAGTATGATAGTGTTTTAATTTAATTGGTTTACTCAATGTAATTTTTTTCTGATCGTGTTATGAATAGTATGTACAAGTAATCAAAACACAGACGGACATATTATGAGAGAGAAATATTCGGCTTAGTGCCCCCGCAACGCGGGCGGGGCAAAATCTAGTATTATATAATTTATATTATATAATATACATAGATTGATAGATATAGATATTGAATAGATAAATATAAATTTGTAAGCATGACTTTTCAATGATTTATATATCCACTGATAATGATAATTCATTTAGTAGCTTAAGAACTCTTTGACCATTAGCTTGTTTTTTTTATTCAAACTCACTTGTTCTTATTGATTTATTTTTCACTTTACACGTTGTGAATAGCTTGACTTAAAAGTTCACAAATGTAGCCCTTCTCATTTAAAACGTTAGTAAGATAATTCATTTAGCAGCTTAAGAACTCTTTGACCATTAGCTTGTACCTGAGTCTGCTTACTTTACAGATACTAAGATAATTTGATTTTCTTTAGCTTGAGAAAAATATGCTCTTGTATAGTAGATGCCTAGATAGTATATGATCACGGCTATGATATATAATGTCCGACGAAAAACATGATTATCAGACACTATCTCAATGTCGGTAGGTGCGGTGGTGGTAAGTGGGTGGTGGCAGGTGGAGGTGCAATGGTGGTGGTGTGAAGGGGTAAGGTCCCAAAAACCTTGTAATAAGTACTTGGGACCATACCGCAATCTTGTCTTTCAGTCCCTTTTTACCTTGCGCGGCTGCGCACTGGTCTTACAAAAGGAAGGCTTAAGAGACAAATAGCAGACAGCACTCGCGCGCCAAAAGGAAATCATAAATCCTTGCGCATTCCTCCATAAGTAAAGGATGAAAATCCTAAGTCAAGCATCTCCGCTTAATAATATCCAGACTTGGATATTATTCACCCAACTGATGCCACACAATAAAGAGTCACACCAGATTACAGCAGTAATCTTCTAGAAAGAATTCAATCGTGCACCACTAGGACGGTTATAACCGTCTGGACACGTGTCATCACCTCAGGCATCCCTGAAATCACGATGATAGCATGTAATTAGAGAGAAACCTCCACTCGATCACTTTCCACGTGGCAAACCACCAGCCATAGATCTAAACAGCGATCCGTGTGCACTCACATCGGATTGAGAAGCTTAACGGAAGGAAATGTAACCGCTCACGGGGTTAGCATCTTCCGTCAACATTTAACCAACAGGTTTTCCCGCCCAAACTCTCGGTTATAAATATGAGGATAATTCAGGTATGAACTTCAAGTTACACACACTTCGTCAATACATCTTCTTCTTCATAAACACATACTTATTCTCACGCCGGAGTCGGGTCAAGGAGAGAACCCCTCTTCTCCCCTTGACGAGGCTGACGGTGCTTTGTTTTGCAGAGTTTACCGGAGAAGAAGGTTAGTAGCATCGAGTCGAACGAGAGAGAACAACCCCCCTTTTATGCAGAACCAAACCCCCTAGATAGTTCGATCCCGGTCAATTATCTAGTGTTTCTTCATTGGCGCCCACCGATTTCTCTGTTTCATCCAATTTTCTCTCGTTTTTTTCTTTTGATCTACTCTGTTGATTCCATTTGCACATGGAAGAAACTTCATCTCATCGGCAAAACGGCCCTCGGCCAAATATCGGTAACAACCTTCAGGTTGAAGGAATTCCAGAGGTGGCCTCGGATGACAATGAGGTTCAATCCAATCGAGTAAACGAACCTGTCACTCCAGGGGTGTTACCAGAGAACCCTGTACATTCAATTCTACCTCCAGGAGAAACTCCAATCTCCTGGTACGTCAGGTCTCAAGGGGCTCTAAACGCAGTATACACACAGCTGTGTGCACAGACTGCTCCTCAAACTCAGTCGCGAAGGCCAGGATCTCGTGCTCATGCTTCTCAACGTGAGGGCCCATCTCACATCGAAGACACAGAGGTATATTCCAGATCTCCGTCGAGATATGAGTATACCTAATCTGGGAGTCGTCGACGAGAGCATCGAGACGAATCACATTCACACCGAAGAGCATCAGTTCACACTAGGTTGGGTTCTCAACAAAATACCTACATCAGTGAAGACGATCCAACCTATCGCATAGGTGATAACGTCAGTGTGTTCAGTCGTTTGAACTATAACAAGTGTAAACCCCGTGCAATTTACAACCTCGAGGCTGAACACAACTATGATTTAATTTACCGCCCTGCAGAAGCAACGGAAAATTCAAAGTTTATCATGGAAATAGCTTTAGCTCCGCTAGAAAAAGCTAAACTACCGTCCAACGTCGGTAAATTTAATGGGTTGACAGACCCTGACGATCACTTGAGGGTTTTTACAAGCGCATGGCTAGTAGGTGGCTGGACTCTACCATTATGGTGCCATCTTTTCGTGCAGACCCTTACTGGCGCTGCAAGAATCTGGTTCGATAATTTACCCATAGGGAACATCACATCATGGAAGGATCTGTGCAAGAAATTTCTGACTCATTTCAGTCAACAACGACGATCTATCCGAGACACATCAGATGTCATGAACATTTGGCGTCATGACGACGAAAGCCTGGAGGATTTTGTCACCCGATATAATAAAGAAGTACTGGAGATCGGGGGAGTCCACGAACAAACTGATTCGCGCACAGTTCAAATATGCGGTCAGATGCGATGATATGATCAAGGTCCTGTCTAGGACAGAAGGTCTCCCGAAAAGCTGGGAGAAAGTAATGGCAGCAGCTAAGGTTTATGCACAAACAGAAAAGAACCTTACCACTAATAGGCCGCCACCACCACATAACCGACCCTCCGACTTAGGCTCTAATGGCGGGAGGAAATTCAAGAAGGGTTGGCGCGATTCTGGCTCGGGAAACCATTCAACTGAAGATGCTCGGGCAACGATCAATAAACTCTCCGCGCAGAGGGAAATCAAACAGGAGAACAGGGAGAGGCAATGGACTCCCTTAACTAAAACTCCCGCGGAAGTCTTGAGCACTGAAGATTGTCAGTTCAAGCCACCGATCCCCATGAAAAACAAGCGCGGACAAGACCCAACCCAATATTGCGAATATCACAAGGACAATGGGCATACCACCAACAACTGCATTTCCTTGTGCACCGAGATTGAGAAAGCCCTTAAAAGCGGCGAGCTCACACATCTGCTACAAAACGTGCGCAAGGAAATCAAGCAGATAACTCGAAGCGACGAAGGCCCGAGCAAAAGGGCGAAGAACTAAGAAGAAACTCTATGGTCTCCACGCAGAAAGACATGATTTATTAAGACAGAGCGGGAGAATAGAGTAAGTTAAGTCTCGTATATTTATTAGCATACTTTGTAATGGCCTCTGCGCCCTATCCGGAAATAAACAGCAAAGTTTCTATTATTCTTGTGTTTTTCTTACAAAGTGCATGCAATTTCTTTTAGTAAGCGCAAAAACATTATGGTAAATATAAAATAAAGCCTCATGAACGGTCAGTGATTACATCACAAACGACCATACGTTCATACATGAGCTTTATACCAACATCATTCGCCTTACTTAATCAAAGTAATTGTACTCATGCAAAAAATTGTAAACTAAAAAACACGACATACTATTCTCAGCGTACAAATACGCCTTAAAAGCTATCAAACACGGCAGTGTTTTAGTTACTTGCGCAACAGTGCACCAACAAAGAAATGGATACACATCTCAAATATTACAAAAAATTGTTCAATACAGTTTCAAAGGAACCTACACTAAATCTTCACCGTCATCCGGAAAGATTTCCTTTATTGTGCCACATGATCATCAGATTGCAGCGCAACATTTATAAGATCCATAACGGGAAGCTGCAAGTTTTTAAATTCGGCCTTCAAAGCAGTAAGCGCAGCACCAGTGTTGACGCCATAAGTCGCAGATTTGCTGGTATCCCAATCAACCTTCAAAGCGCTATTCACATGCTGAGAACACTCAGCATATCCTTGGGCATACCCGTCCTTTCGCGCAGCAACAACTAGACGCGCAACGGTTTTATCCAACTCCTCAGAATTCAACATTGATTCAGCAACCTACGACAGTAAGAAAGGGTAAATAACAAGAAGGCACAAAAACATTCCCGCAACAAAAATAAGAAGCAACTTACACAGGCGATTCCATAATCTTTCAGCCACGCCATATTACTCTTTAAAGGTTCAAGCTCGCTTTCCACTGTGGCCCGCACCGTTTCAGAATTTTCCAATTTTTCTTCAGTTTCAGTCAAACGGCGAGAGGTCTCAGCCTTTTCGGAATGCGCAAGTTCCAGATCCTTTTTAAGCTGTTCCTGGTCAGAAAGCAAAGCAGTAAGTTCTTCTAACTCTTTATCTCTAAGAGCAAGAGTGACGCAAGCATGTACCTCTCGTTGCTCACTACGCTCCCTTTGAGAACGCGCTTCTTCTAGCGCAGCTTCTGCATCGGCCTTCTCCTTTCTCAACTTCTCTACCTCCGCATCATGTTTCTTCAGTTTTTCAATCTCAGCCTTGAGATTATTGATGACATTACGGAGATTAATCTTCTCAGCATTATCCTTTTCGCAAATTTTCTTCCAGTTTTTGTGTTCTTCGGAAAGGAGGGCAGCTTCGGCTTCCGCTTTCCTCTTCCAACCCGCAACAGACCATTCCTCAGTTTTACGATCAGCCTCAAACTTGGCTTGATCAGCTTCCAATTTAGCTTTCAACTGAGCAATCCGGTTTTCATCCGCCGCAAATTTCTTCTTGGACACCTGAAAAGCATCCCACTCCTTGTGCATGCTGCGCCATTCACGCACTATACGATGAGTGGTCGATGCATGAGAAGCAGCTCCCTCAAGGTAAGCATGATATGTTTGCTCGTGAATACGGCTTTCTTGAAATTTGATTTCCCCCGGTGGAAACACCTCCTGTAACCAGTCCCGGCACACACGCCAGTCTGAGAAGGTGTCACCCTTCTTCAGATTCCAGACAGGGGCATGGATGTTAGAATCATCTTTTTCTGAATAAGTTATATAGTAGTAATCCCCCAGAGTCTCATCTGGGCGGATTGTGGAACTCTGGCCAGCATCAGAGAATGTGCCTTGATCTCTAGCAGAAATCTTCTCAACGTTTTCAGGCATGAAGCCAGAAGTTCTAGGAGGAGAAGTTGGAACGTTAACTTCTTCAGCAATTTTTTCTTTCCCATGACTAGCAAGTTCAGGAGCTTGAGGGTCACCAGTACCATCCGCAACCCCTGAACAAACAACCTTTTCGGTTTCCACAGCGGTATCAGCAGGCTCGTTACCCTCAACAACTTTCTCCACACCACCCTCAGCAGACTTTAACTGATCAACAACAGCAGCACGCGGAGGAGAGAGTGGGATTTCTTCGTTAACCACAGGCGGCGGCTCTGTGGGAACAGGAGAAGTTGGGACTGCTGAAAAAACAAAATCTATGAATATCCAATGCGCATTAAGAAAAGAAGCAAAGGTAACACTTACTAGGAACAGACTCAGAAATAAAAGCGTCCAGATTGCCTTTCCTGGTAATTTTCTTCCGCTGGATCTTCTTTGAGGGCTGACCCTCAGCTTCAGCATCAGTCTGTTTCCTTTTATTCGCCTTCTTTCGCACCAAGTGTTCAGGACTAGACTCCAAGTCAATGGGATCATCTGGGTTGGATGGAGGAATGTCAGCAGTATCTTTGGGCTCCAGTTTAGGCCTCCTAATAACAACTGCAGGCGCAAGACCCTCCAAAGAGTCAGAAACCACCACATAATCACACCTGGAGTCAGAGGAATGGCGCATACCTTTCTTCTCCCCTCCGATATTCTTAACCCTAGCAGATTGCGTTTTTTCAGCATCATCTTTCTTCGGCGCGGAAGTAGTAGTTGCCGCGCGTCTTTTTTTCTCAGGGCCTATGCCCAAATTTGACAACTCACCTGCTAAAGTACAAAATGGAACTTTTTCAAATGCGCAAAAAGAAGCAGATAATGAAGAACAGGATAATGGCTTACTAGCGCCAGCAGCAGGTTGAAAAGATAAATCCGCATCCCGCGGAAGAGCAAAATTCCTCACAATCTGATGGTACCAAAGCTCCTCATCAGGTTTCTTCTGAATGGTACCCATTTTTCCACCTTCCCTCTTATATGCAACAACATACAACGAAACAACTACAAGAAATGAAGGACAAGTCAAAAAAAAAAAAAGAGGAAAAAGGGGTAAAATCCCAATTTTACCTTTACCATCCTCCGTATACACCGGTTTGTCTTCCCGGTCCATCTTACAATTCAAACTCATACTAGCACCAACAAGGGCCTTCTCCGGCAAGGCAATGTTAGGAACTTCCTTCAGATCTTGATACCAATTCTCGTCAACAGGGGTCCGAATCGTTTCAGGAAGGACATCTTCTTTTCCCCTTAGAACCATCCTCATCGGAATCACCCCTGCCTTGATGAAGAAAAATTTTTGTTTCCAATCTCGAAGTGTCGAACCCTAACCATACCAATAGGGTGAAGTTGGGAGATATGAAACTTATAAGGCTCAAGGATTTCAAGGAAAAATTTTGTTACAGGCAAGCGAAAGTTGCCTACACAGAAAAAATCCCAAAAGAGAGTGATATACCCAGCCGGAGCATCTCTGCCGTCTGACCCTCTTCAGGAAACAGGGCACCCCAGTTCTCCGGGAATCTAAGGTATCGAACCAAACCATCGAAAGTTTCTCTGGGCCACTTCAACGGTGGAAGTTCAGCAGACATTTCTTCAGATAATTCTTCTTGGTGTTCTCCGGTTGACATAAGAGGAAGAAATGACAAAATTTTTCGGATAATGAAGAAAGGAAGGGGAAAAGTTTTCAACAAAGCAATGATTAACAGAAAGGGGCAACCCCAACAAACTTATATACTCACCGCAATAAATAGCATCGGTAACCGCCATAGCACCTTTTCCGGATATCACGGTTACCCAAGCGACAGGAGCGAATGAGAATCAGCACAAACGCAAATTCACGCGCGCGTGCAAAACACGGACAGTAAGGGACAACTGGCAGTGACAGACTGTCACTCAGTCCTTACTATACCAGCCCCATCTAAATTCAAATATTTTTAAAATCTTTATAATAAGCAAAGGAAATCTTCTCATAAAAGATTCCCTACTTTCGCGCCAAAAAGCATTTCCCTCTCATAAGCCCA
This sequence comes from Helianthus tuberosus, assembly GCA_030545235.1. Taxonomy (NCBI): domain Eukaryota; kingdom Viridiplantae; phylum Streptophyta; class Magnoliopsida; order Asterales; family Asteraceae; genus Helianthus; species Helianthus tuberosus. The sequence continues at coordinate 48,081,338 of CM060377.1, forward strand.
GTGTTCCACTTACTTGCATAAGAGCAACACTAGACTGGGGGGACTTGAAGGGGTAAGGTCCCAAAAACCTTGTAATAAGTACTTGGGACCATACCGCAATCTTGTCTTTCAGTCCCTTTTTACCTTGCGCGGCTGCGCACTGGTCTTACAAAAGGAAGGCTTAAGAGACAAATAGCAGACAGCACTCGCGCGCCAAAAGGAAATCATAAATCCTTGCGCATTCCTCCATAAGTAAAGGATGAAAATCCTAAGTCAAGCATCTCCGCTTAATAATATCCAGACTTGGATCTTATTCACCCAACTGATGCCACACAATAAAGAGTCACACCAGATTACAGCAGTAATCTTCTAGAAAGAATTCAATCGTGCACCACTAGGACGGTTATAACCGTCTGGACACGTGTCATCACCTCAGGCATCCCTGAAATCACGATGATAGCATGTAATTAGAGAGAAACCTCCACTCGATCACTTTCCACGTGGCAAACCCCCAGCCATAGATCTAAACAGCGATCCGTGTGCACTCACATCGGATTGAGAAGCTTAACGGAAGGAAATGTAACCGCTCACGGGGTTAGCATCTTCCGTCAACATTTCACCAACATGTTTTCCCGCCCAAACTCTCAGTTATAAATATGAGGATAATTCAGGTATGAACTTCAAGTTACACACACTTCGTCAATACATCTTCTTCTTCATAAACACATACTTATTCTCACGCCGGAGTCGGGTCAAGGAGAGAACCCCTCTTCTCCCCTTGACGAGGCTGACGGTGCTTTGTTTTGCAGAGTTTACCGGAGAAGAAGGTTAGTAGCATCGAGTCGAACGAGAGAGAACAACCCCCCTTTTATGCAGAACCAAACCCCCTAGATAGTTCGATCCCGGTCAATTATCTAGTGTTTCTTCATGGTGAAAATGAGGGTTGAAGATAATGATAAGGGTATTTCGGTTATTTCCAAACAACTGAGTAAATCTAACAGAGTTAATTAGTTGGACTTAACTTGTTGCAAATGTTAATAAATTGGAAACAAATGGTCACAATTTGAAAAACCAGATACTAATGGCCTTAAACTTTTTGATTTTGAACTCATGTGGTTAAAAGTTAAAACCACTAAAACACATGGACTTAAAAAGTAATTTACTCTATTTCTTAAATGATAAGGGTATTTTGGTCATTTCGTAAAAAATAATTGAGAAAATTTAACAGAGTTAGTCAATTGGACTCAAATTGTTGTTGTAATTATTAGTCAATTGGACTCAGATAGTTACAACTAAGAAAATCAAGTACTCAAGTAGTTAAAAATTTAAAAATGGAACTCAGATAATTAAAACCACCAAACACACCAGAACTCAAAAGGAAAATTAATTTTGTTTAAATGTATTAAAGTAATCGATATCAAGTTGCTTGAGTTAATCGTTTCATTTTATTTGAGTTTTATAACTTTGAATTTGCATTTGAATTAACAATTTAATTGTTTTTAAAAGTCGATTTGAGTTTGGCTTGATTTGATTCTAGTTGATAAAAAATATAATTCAACTTAAAAAGTCTGTATTATTAAAATTAAGCTACTAGACTGCCCTCGACTTGACCCGACCCAAACAACGATCGACCCGAAAATTTTAATGTTTGGTCTTGAAATGTCTCAACACCAAAAAGAGAGAGCCAGTGGAAAAAAAATCTTAGGCCCGCCACTGAGCGAGGAACCAAGTCGGCTCAAATATAACATATATATCACGTTGCGCGGGAACCGAGCCGTGTCATATATAATATATATTTCGGTTGTTATAGCAAGTATTAGCACAATGACAAGTCAAAACAAACCGACCAAATTCTCGCCATGTAACATGGAGAACCCCACTAGTCATATCATATCGTATTACGTACGTATCAGTTACATTAAAATTGGTATTAATGGTAGATGAAAAAAAAAATTCTTCTTTTTCTGAAGTTTTTAGAAGTTTGAGAATGTGGTTTATTGATATCCAAGATAACGACAATGAACTCTCAAATCTTGAAAGGCAATAGTAGTATTCGAGATACGAACTTGAAAGTGATTAGGAATAGTATGTAAAACGTGCTTGCCTTTGTGCGATTAAGCTAAAAAGGGATATTTATTACATGCCTATCTTTTCCCATATTTAGGTGGTAGTTATGTTTATGTGGCTATAGAATAGAGGCACCAAATGGGAAATTCTTAAATGTTACAACACGTCACAATACGTGTCTATTTTCAATAGTATGTCCAAAATGACAAGGCGTGATTCAAATTCTTGGAAGACAAGGACGTTAGCTTAAGCGGTAATGAGTATAGTATTATATTCTATGCTAGTCCTTACAAATGAATACTTGTCTTAAATAATTTTAGGAGCGGCCCAACATTTTTAGAGGTCCCAAATAAAATAAAAGATCGAGGCCCTAAGGTTGGGACCAGCAATAATAAACTAAGACGTTTATTGCTGACGAAGTTAAATTTTTATTTTTTAAGTTATATTTTGTGTGTGTATAATTATGCTTAAATTAAAGTTATTTTTCTAGCTTTACTTGATACAAATTGTTTTCGTCTTAGTCCCTACTCGCTAGTTACTTGCTCTTCAATTTAACCAAATTTGCCTAAATTATTTAATCATTCCGCATTTCAGTTCTTCTGCTTCGCTAACATACAGGGCTATTACAAGATTGAAGTCTAGCCCAAACAAACCTTTAAATCTTTGATTCAGTCCATGGCTTTATAGCCTAGTAGCATCTTGGGGGTGAGATTAGACTTTGAGACCAATAGATTCTGGGTTCGATTCCCACAAAGGGGTTTTTCCCATATTTATTGGGTTTCTTCTTGAATTAGTGTATAAGCATTATGCCTAGTGGAGATAGTATAGGTATTATGCCTATTGGAGATATATATGATTGGGTGGTTCCGCTAGTGGCATGATGATACTCTAGTGGTCCGTCAATGATCCAAATTTGTGGTTCAAAAAAAACTAGAAGTCTGCAACATTAAAATTGGCCTGGATAATGTTTATAAATACGATTTAAATAAATATGTTAGTATAAAGTATTGAAAATGTCAAATAATATAATAATAAAGTAACTAGTAATAAGACCCGCACGCTTTGCTGAGCGGGTACCTCGCAATTATCGAACAGATTAGTCCAAGCGTTATTTGATGTGTTAACCATATGGAAACAGACATTTTGACGTATCCGATTGAACTCAATGTATCCTATAGTTGCATTGTGATTGGATCAAAACGTAACGTAAATCGAATTTATATCGTACAATCATAACGTATTATACACGACCCGACTAATTCGAATTTAAACAAAAACTCTCGAGGGGGTCAAAGTGACATTTACAAAGTTAATAAAAAGTTAAGTGGTTAAAAATTGCATTTTCTAAACTTAAGGGCTAAGAAAGGGTAAAGATAAAATTTGATAAAGTTTTGGGGTAAGAAGGAAACTATAACAAAGTTGGGGCTGAAAAGGAAACTACCACAAAGTTGGGGTGTCAAAAGCAAAGTATTTGTAAAATTGAGTAGTAGCCTAGGGACTAAATTTGCCATTTTATGAAACTTTGAAGATACCTAAGTCAAGGAGCGAAAATTGAAACATCCGTGAAAGTATAGGGGGAGGAAGGCAAAGCCGGTGTCGTCAACACAAAAACTCTCGAGGGGTCAAAGTGTCATTTACAAAGTTCATAAAAAGTTAAGTGGTTAAAAATTGCATTTTCTAAACCTAAGGGCTAAGAAAGGGTAAAGATAAAATTTGATAAAGTTTGGGTAAGAAGGAAACTATAACAAAGTTGGGGCTGAAAATGAAATTACCACAAATTTGGGGTGGCAAAAGCAAACTATTTGTAAAATGGAGTAGTAATTTAGGGACTAAATTTGCCATTTTATGAAACTTTAAAAATACCAAAGTCAAGGGGCTAAAATTGCAACATCCGTAAAAATAGAGGGAGTGGAATACAAAGCCGGCGGGGTTTCCACCGACTTTGTCTTTTAAGATGTAGCTAGTAATAAGACCCGCGCGCGTTGCGGCGCGGGTACATTGTAAACATCGAACGGATTAGTCAAAGCGTTATGTGATGCGCTAACCTTATGAAAACACGCATTTCGCCGTATCCGGTTGAACTCAACATAACATATAGTTGCATTGCGATTGGATCAAAACATAAATCAAATTTATACCGTACATTCATAACGTATTATACGCGACCCGATTAACTTGAATTTATATCGTCAAGTCAAAGACTCTCGAGGGGTCAAAGTGACATTTTACAAAGTTCATAAAAAGTTATGGGGTTAAAAATTACATTTCCTAAATCTAAGGGCTAAGAAGGGGTAATAATGAGATTTGATAAAGTTGAGGGTAAAAAAGAAATTATAACAAAGTTGGGAGTATAAAGAATACTACTACAAAATTAGAGGGTAAAAAGCAAACAACTTTAAGAGTATATAGAATTTGTGAAGAAAAAAACGGTGGCGCGTATGTGGTGAAAAAGTTATGGAAATATGAAATATCAGAAGCATTTGTGGCGCTCGTAGCAGCACGTGTTGGGGTACTTTTGTCTGCATGCATCTAGATCTTTCTTCTTTGCTCACGTGACTTGTACCGTACAATCACTTGTTTTGTCGGTGGCCAATGCCACCGACTTTATGCTTTAAGAGTGTACTAGTAATAAGACCCGCGGGTATTGCGCCGCGGACCCGTTACAAACATCGAGTAGATTAGTCTGAGCATTATGTGATGCAACAATTATATGAAAACGGGTGTTTCGACGTATCAAAAAGTAAAGTACATCGAATATATATTGTACAAAAGAAACTGAATCGAATCCGAGTTGGTTTATTTAGTGGGGTTTCACCTAAGAACTACACCACCCTTACCTTTGTATCAATTTAGTGGGGTTTCAACTAAGAACTACACCACACATACCTTTTTATCAAGACTTGGCAACGTTAAAATATAGAGTATTTCGAAATTATACCATTAAATGAAAACGTATTATATTTTATCTGACTCATTTCCGAATAAAATTTTCGTCAAAATGTAGGTCAACTGAAAACGTACACAAAAATAAACATAAAAACATATTATATTTGGCTCGACTCGTTTCCAAATAAAATTGACGTCAAATCGTAGACTAACTCGAATTTATAAAAACGCACGCATAAGAATGAAAAAAAATAGTTTTTTAGTTAACGAACAAAAGTTATTAAGGGAAATCAGATTATATATTCTCAACTCCCGAGTGTGTTTAAGTGACATTTTATAAAATGTATAGAAAGTTAAAAGGAGATGAAAATGATATTTTCTTAATGTAAAGGGCTATCAGGGGTTAAAACTGAGATTTTTACAAAAGTGTTTTGAGGTAGTATAAAAGTACAGAAATAAACATGTAAATGAAAATTAAAATATTCACAAAAGAAAAGAAAAAAACAATGGTGGAGTATTTTGAAATGAGATTTAGTAAAGAAACGTGGAGCCTTTAAACATGGACAAATCAGTATAATGGATACGTGGAGTAAATGGTTTAAACTTAAAACTACTACGTGTTTTATTTAGAGAATCTTGAGATTATCGAAGTCTTGCTCATCTTCTTTTGATTATGCATCATCTTTAGTTAGTATAACTACAACAGTCACCATTGTAGATCAAATTTTAGAGGATTTGGTGGCGGTAGCGAAATTTTGCCAGCAACTTTCAGAGAGGATTTCGATGGTCAAACGGTGGTTAACCATGGTGACAATGGACGGTGAACAATGGATTAGTTGTTAAAGTTTGGCGGCCAATAGTGAAACCGTTGTTATCAAAAGGGTTTAAACTAGAGACCGTGGACAAACTTCGCTGGCAGATTCCAGTCATAATCGAGGGTGATCCGTGGCTGATATAATGAGAAATTCAAAATTCTGTTGTTCCTATATTATCTCGCCATTAAAAGTGTGATTTCTGACTCTCAATCGTTAGGGGTTCTTAAAATCGATTATCTGACGGTTGTTTGGAATCAGTAACTACTTACCTTGTGATCGATTTCAAGGATTTTGTGCTAACGGAACAACAAATGGGTGTTGTCACCGAAGGTGCCTGAGATGAAAAAGAGAAACCGAAACATCAATCGGGTTTACGGTAGTGTGGACATATTAAACAAAGAAACAACCGATGAGATAATAACAATACTCATAATTCGCTTGGTTCTGATTTGCGTTGCAGAGATGAAAGATAGAGGAGAGCGCGTGTTTGTATATGACACATGGAGAAAAGGCACCAAAAATCTTAAAACGAAAAGTTGTCCCAGCCCTCCATCACTTCATGGTGGTGGTTGTGTTGGTTGTATAATCGGAAGTCTAGCCAATTTGGGAGGAGGGTATTTATGTAATTATGTCGCTGCAATTTTGTAATTTGAGAGAGGACATTTTTGTAATTATGTCGATGCACTATTGCACCGACCCTTTTCTTTTAAGATTATTACTAGTCGTATGACCCGCGCGCGTTGCGGCGCGGGTACATCGCAACATCAAATAGATTAGTCCAAACGTTATGTGATGCGTTAATCATATGAAAACACGTGTTTCGACGTATATGCTTGATCTCAATGTAACCCATAAAAGCATTGCGATTGGATCAAAAAGTAAAGTAAACTAAATTTATGCCGTACAATCAAAACATATTATATGTGACATGACTCTTACATATAAAACATAATGGGTATAAAAGAAAAACTAACACATGTAATTAAAGGGATTAATTAGAGTTTTTTTTAAGAGAAAAAAAGAAACCACAATTTAACTTCATTTGGTTCGGAACAAAATTTACGAAACATACATAAAAATAAGTACAAAAACGTATGATATTTGATCTAACTCGTTTCCTAAAAAAGTTTACGTTTGTTGTTTGCTTATAAGCAATTGGTTTCATCATGGTACACTAACGGTAACGAAATCACTATAGCCTTTGATAAAAAAAATATTTAGAATACAACTTTTTTTTTTCAAACACAATAGTCTTTTGTGGCTCACTAAATCAATTTTTTAGTTATTTATTAACTTTTTTATTATATAAGTAGACTACAAAAGTCGTCTTATTGTGTTTTCATAAAAAAAATGCTATTTCTTAAGCTAATATCATATTTTCATAAAAAAAATGCTATTTCTTAAACTAATACCGATCACCAAAATTAAAATATAACATGATATATATATTTATTATATGTCCAGCCTTAGAATTATTCGTAGCTTACTACCATATTTTTAGATAGGCTTTAATTTTATTTTTGATATCCAACATTATATATTTATATGACATAAACGTGAAAACCTGGTATGACATAAAAAAAATGATATCAACATAATTATAAGAGTAATCATACCAAAGAAAATCTCTCAAATGCCTCAATTTAAACCATACTAAAACCCAAAGCCACTTTTTCATTTGAAACCATGTGCCCTTAGAGAGAGACTAATGTGTGTGAGAGAGAAACTCCTCCCAACTGCCTCTTTACCATAACTGATTTCGGCAAAGGCTCGGTCCTCCGGCCAGCCTCTCTTCCCCATCTCACTTCAGGTTGTGCAACTGCGTCTCCGACATCGTGTGACGATAGAGTCTGCATTCGGCGACCAAGGCGAACGGCAACTGTAGATCCTCTTGTGGCTTCATCGGAAAACGCGTCGTTAGTTGAGCAGTTTTTTTTAAGTTTCTTTCCAACCTCTAACCCAGATGTTAGAGAGAGAAAGAGGCCGACTAGAGGGTTTCTCCGGCGAGAGTCCGGCTACTGGTGAGAGTAGTGGTGCGTGGTGTTGGTGGCTATGAACCAAGGTAGGAAGCAACTTCCGGCCAGAAAGAGAACCGCTCAATAGTTATGGCTTTTGTAATGGCGATTTTCTAATTTTGTGGGCGCATTGGGGCAATACTGTAGTTTGCGTGATTTACTGTTGTAAAACCACCGACTTTGTGCTTTAAGATATATAGAAATAGAATCAGGGGCTTACCCACCCTAAGCCAACGGTGGGCGGGTGCACCCCATGAAAAAATATTTTTTAGTGTTATTTTTCGCCGGAAATCTTGACCGCACCCCTTGGAATTTTTCACCCGCACCCCTTGAAAATTTTCAACCGCCCCACTTAGAAAAAAAAAATAATTATTAACCACTTATTCACTTAATTATTTAATCCAATCAAAGCCCAATCTACAATCAATTTTTATTAACACAAGCTCAAACCCAACCTAAAGAAATTTGAACTAAATAAAATAACCCAAACCCATCCACCCATTCCATTTTCAAATCCCGCCCCCAAAAAAACTTCCAGCGACTTGACGCCACTGCTCACGACCTGGTGGCTTTTTTTACCGGAAAAACCAAAATTCCGGTTGGACCGACCCATATTACGTCAGAATTCCAATATAGAACCAGTATGGTTTATTTATTTATTTTGTTTTATGTGATGATTAGGATAAAATATAGATGTGTAAGGGTTTAATCTTTTTATATCTTTTTGATTTTTTTGTTGTTCTAGACTTGTAGTTAAATGATTTTGTTGTTTTATTTATAGCTTTGTTTGTTTAAATGATTAGTTAAAAGTAATCAACATTTAATATTAGGGCTTGAATGTTTAAAAATATAATTGAAAGTTATGGGCTATGGTTGAACATGATCGTTTATTTTGTTTAAGCGTTTAGTGTTGTTTTATGAACTTATGGAGCAAATTATATGTGTTAGGAACAATGAGTAAGAATATAATGAACTTATGGCGTGTTTAGTATCTTTAGATGATATTTTGGATATATTTAAAAAAAACTGTAGGGCACAATTTTGAATACGTTTGTAATTTGTAATGACGTGTTTTTGATGATTTATAAATTTTAGTTTGATGTTCTTTTGTCTTACATGATCCGACCCGACCCGCTATTAACCGATATTTTTATACAGCTATGGGCCTAAAATCTTTGAAAATATTCCGCACCCCCAGGAAAAAATTCCTGGGTCGCCACTGTATAGAATATGTGAATACAGCATATGAATACAACCAATTCCAAACTCAATATTTATTTATTTTGCTTTTATATCGTTAAATATAATAACCTCCAGCCCAGTTGGTTCCGAAGTGGCTAGATTGGGCCGGTTTCCTCTTGAGGTCTCCGGTTCGATCCCCGGCTGCGGCAATACGGGGGTGGGTCGTCCCAATGATGGATCGTATCCTACCGAGGCATGGTGCGGTCTTGAGGGCAACCCGGTTTTACCCAGCTGTTACCCCAGCGAGTCTCTCGTCTGGGGGCAGTATGGTTTCCGGGCGGAAGTCAGCTTGCGCGCCAGTCGGGGCCAGATCGAACATCGCGTCCGGAAGAGCGGGGCTGACGGGGGAATGTCTTTGACATGAACCCGGAGGCCAATCGGTCTTGTACAGAGAAAGTCTCCTTCTAAAAAAAAAAAGCAATATATAATTGCAATGGAATTTGCAATGGAAAAGATTATGTCAATAAGTCAAGAAGGTACCATTCACAACTATTGCTATGCATTCCAAATTCTGTTCAATCTGGTTAAAACTTCTGAAGAAATTAGTGAATATTATGTTATATACCTCTTTATGAATGGTCTAGAACAAAAAAAAAAAAAAATAGAGATGCTTTTATGACATGGCATCAATCTAGTTTTCACACATTAAAAGATGCCATTTCTTTGGCTTTGAAATTGGATACAAATGAATTGAAAGATTCCTTTTCTCCTTATGATCCAAATTCTTTTTTATATGATGCTTTCAAAAGGTATTTGATGTTAATGATTCATTAGAGAATAGAAGGGTAACTGATAAGTAGCACACACAAGACATTTATAAACAAAATCCAGGTAAGGAAAAAAGGTTATGTGATGTTGAATATTGGTGATATCCTTAAATTTGGCTTTTCATTTGAGTTGTCTAGATATCAAGAACCTCCTGATTTGTTAACTACATAATTGATAAAGTATGCCTTTAAGGTGTTTGTTAAGATGCTTAAACGGTTTAGGAGTGAAATATATAAGTTTGAGTTTGTAAGAGTTGAAAAGCTTGAATGGAAACCGGGTTGGAAATATATGTTAAAGATGAGTTTTCTGTTCATAGCAAGTTTGCTTCTTTTGTTCATTTGGTTTTTTCTCTTACATAATGCATACACGGGTCCTAATGGTTTGTGTTTAAAATCATAAGAAAGACACGCGACTTGCGTTTTCAAAGATCAATTTCTTATTCGTGGTGCTCGGTTTATTTGTTGTGGTGTTGATTATTTGCTAAAGCTATGGACTGTTAACACAAACAAATGTGTTGCTTTTAGTCAACAGTTGGGTGTAGCTGGTAATTTTCATGGTTGTAGTCTAAAGGATGGTTATAATCAGCCTAATAATAGTACAACAAGTGTGTTCAACAGGTTGCAGCGGTACGTCGAGCCTCTGCCGAATGGCGCTAAAGATGGACAGCAAAGTAATGCTTCATACAGTCATGTTGTTAAGCCTGATACTATTGTTGAATCTTTGGTTGCTGCTGGTTCTTTTAGGCAATCTGGTGTTAGGCATAATTTTGTTGCAAAAAGTGTTAAGGAGCGTGCTTGTAACATCTCATTTTTCGGATATAAGTTTTACAAATTAGAACCACATTACAAAGTCTGCATTCCTCTTTAATTAATTCAGATCAAGTGGTAAGCAATTCTTGAACCTAAACCCTAGTTTTTAAGTTGAATGTGGTTCATGTTAAAAAAAATAGAGTAGAAGAATGAAATGGTATAATCCGAAATCTACTTTTACATGGAATCGTTATGTTCTTTTCATGGTTGAATTATGAAGAAAGCTTGTGATTTATAGTAAAGATCTATCCATGCATGTTATGGTTTTGAAGTTTATTTTAGATGCTTGTAATAAACTATGAAATCTATGTGTGAAAGGCGAAGTATATACAAAACAGAATAGTCATATTTATAAATTCTATTGTTGACATATATCTTAGATAGTAGATTGGTTCAAAGAGGTAGAGTATGATAATATTTGGTAGAGATTGACTTTAAATGCACACAAGATGTTTGATGAAATGCCCCACACAAATAATTTTATAATTTATGTTTAATCTTGTGTTGAAACGATAAAGGGGATGAACCTATGAGCGATTCAATCCTGTGACACTAAAGTTATGTGAAGTTAAAGATTTTAGACGGAGTTCTTGTAAACGGGTCAAAAAGGAATGTTATAAGATTGGGGGTCATATGAACTTTCACGCGAAACCATGAATTTACACTAATTTGTATGTGTTAAATGGCTAATTTAATAGAAATAATGGACAATAACGACAAATGGGTATGACTTAAGAAAGTGAAAGAGAGGATCAATATATCAAGACCAACAAGGTAACATGGTATACGGTAAGTGTTTGTGTACTCCATTTTCTTATTAAAATGTCACCTACTCAGTTGTTCAGGGTATAATGTTGTTCATCTATGATTGTTAAATAAGTCAGGTATAATGTTGTTCATCTATGATTGTTAAATAAGCCTATGTTTGAGAAGTAGAGGGCTGGTGAGTTGATTGTATGAAATAACGAAGTTTAAATATACTTCAATGTATAATCATAAAATAGGAGTCTAAAATGTTATGGGAGAATCATGATTATTAAATAGCTAAAATGAGTACTAGAATACATTACGTGATATATATGTATAGTTTATATATCTTATTGCGTGTATTAGAAAAATACTTGTGAAAGGATCTTGACATCTATTCGTTTGAAATTAAAAGATCAACTTGTTTCGATATGTGGCATTCTTGAATGAAATTTAGTTTAAGTCATAAGTCTTTGTCGATTATGTGACCATGATTAGAGAAGCATATACATAATATTTAAATAGTATGGATCAATCCGATTAGCGACTATATTATAACTAGACGATGCTTGGATTCCCTTGTAAAGAATGTAGTATACGGAGAGTATGAAAGAAACGAGTCAGATTTAGCAACCAAGGTAACTAAAACCCGTGCGGCCAAGGTGAGTAAGTCTTATACTTATAATATGTGTTATCAATGTATTTATGATCTCTAACTTGTGAGTATATGGATGGTTAAACACATAAATTGGTTAGGAACCTTCTTAAATTTGGTTGTAAATAAAAAGGTGGTTGCACGAAAATCATAAAATTTCGGTTGTAACCGTATAGTTACAGTTAGGCCTGGCAAAATAAGCTCATCCATTCCATTTTGGGTTGATATGGACATTTTAAATTTTAAGTTGGGTTAAGATGCGTCAAACAAAATTAGTTAGTAGGTTAGAATAGGTTGTGAAGTGTTGAATAAAAAAAGTGAGTAGGTCAGGATGTGTATGAGATAAAACCCAAGCAGGCCAGGATGGGTTAAAATCACTTAATTAAGTAGTAGGATAATTTTTAAGATAGGCCTATCGATGTATGGATATGGATTGAATCATGATCCGATCCATTCATGATCCAATTAAATGGATCATGATCCGATCCATATCCAAATAATTTCCGGATCGATCCATATTTAAAAAAATATAGTAAAAAACTAAAAAAAAATCAAAAATTCTAAAAAATCTAAAAAATAAAAAAAAAATCAAAAATTCTAAAAAATTAAAAAAAATCTAAAAAAAATCTAAAAATTAAAAAAAAATCAATACATTCTAAAAAAATCAAACAAATTCTAAAAAATAAAAAAAGTAAAAAAAAAATTCTAAAACTTCAAAATAATTCAAAAAGAAATTCTAAAAATTCAAAAAAAATCAAAAAATTCAAAAAGAAATCTAAAAAATCAAAAAAATAAAAAAAATCAAAAAATTAAAAACAATCAAAAAATTCTAAAAATTTAAAAGATCAAAATTTTCTAAAAATTAAAGAAATCTAAAAAATCAAAAATCTCTAGTTTTTTTTTTGGGTTTTTTTTTATTTTTTAGATTTTTTAAAGATTTTATAATTTTTTTAATTTTTTTAGGTTTTTTAATTTTTTATTTTTTGGATTTTTTAGAATATTTTGAACTTTTTTGATTTTTAAGATTTTCTTTGGATTTTTTTTGAGTTTTTTAGATTTTTTTTTGTTTTTAGAATTTTTAGATTTATTTTTTTATTTTTTAGGCTCTTTTTATTTTTTTATGTTTGAGGTATTATTTTGGTGTTAATTATTACAAACTTACTTAGCTTATGCTAATAATGATTGTTATATGTATCTTCAGGTTAGTTTCGCATAATCAACTTGGATGATAATGATCAAGTCTTTGGAATGGATCAGAGTCTCGAGATCAAGTCTTCACATTAGTAATGTTACGAACTTATGAAAGAAAGGTTCATTGTCTATCTCAAAGAGGGCTCACTATTTTATATTAATTTTAACCTCAAATTATGAGGCATTAAAAGTTTGTGATTATAAAGGAGTCCAATTGTTTTAATAATACAAAAAGTCATGTAATCTTGTAAGTAAAATGTTGAAAAAGTTGAGACCGTTTTCCGCACTAAAAAATGATTTTATAAAGAGTAAACTGCAATTTTACACCCTGTGGTTAGGGGTGATTGGCACCCTTACCCCCCCCTAAGAAAATAATTGCAATTTTACCCCCCACTGTTTGCTGTTATCTTGCAACCTTAGCCCCCGGCCTCAAATTTGTTGACTAATCTGTTGACTATAACTTGAAATGACTATAATGCCCTTTCATATTACCCCCTGTGTTTTGTGCACTCTGTGATATTACCCCCGCCACCACTGCCACCGCCATTCACCACCACAACCACCACTGCCACCTCCAGCCACCACCACAACTTAATATCCCTTTCATATATAACACCACCACTACTTCCGTCACCGGAAACCTGCAACTCCGGTCATCTTCTCCAACGACTGCCACCACTGCCACCTCTGCCACCTCCAGCCACCACCACAACCACCACTGCCACCTCCAGCCAAACCGAAGCTGCTGCTGAGTCAGCTAATCTGCTCTCTAATTTTGCTATGAACTCATCAGCTTTCTTATCTACATCCGGACCGCTATCACTCGCCACCATTTCCACATTCTCTATTAAACTAGCTTCATCATCTTCTTCTTCCTCATCCTCGCTTTCGTATGAATTTTGAACCGTTTCTATCAACTTTTCTTTTGAGTACCCGGCAAAAATTTGTGTTTCGTCGTCCATAAACCTCTTAATCTGGCTCCCTCTTCTTTCCACAAACCTTCTTATTTCTTTGTCATGTGATAAATATTCGTCCATTTCGGCTTCTTCTCGTGTTCTGAATGATTTTGTTGCTTCTAAAGCATCACTTCTAGATGACTTCTGGATAATGTTTCTCCGGCTAACGTATTCTAGCGATTTTAATCGGATTTCTGAGGATAATGTCGGAGATGAAGGATGAATTTTCTCTTGACCTAAAGGATTCAAAACGCGTTTTAAAGATTTCGATTGATATCGAAAAGATGAGTCAGTGGGGTTCATTTCAGACGTATCATGCACGTAAGATGTTTGAGGAAGATCTTTGACTTCCACTCTTCCTGATCTTGATCTCCATAGGATCGATGACCGCAAAACAATAGAATCGATCACGGAAGATTCAGAAACACTTTTTTTAAAACTGCCAACAGGGAAAACAGAGGTTTTTCGATTGTTGTTGCTTCATCGGATTCCTTAGCGACAACTACAATGGGTTCCCCTCTATAATACTGAGCTTTCCATGTCTGCACCTTGTTTTCAGAATCATCATAAAAAACCGATGATACTTGAAGCAGCCTGGCCACATATGACTGATCGTTGTTATCAGACTTAAATGGTCCCTCTTCTTTGTGGGTTTCATCGTTTCGTTTGCTTAAAAGGCGGTAAGAGACCGCTATTCCGACAAACACGAGTTGCAGAAACTCCCAACATGTGGTAGTTATTGTTTTGTTGTTTTTGAACTGATTTTCAATTTATCATCAAGGTTCAGATTGTTCATTTTTAATAATTTTATTGCAAAACTGCAACACTTTTCAAGTTTCTTTAACAATATTTGCAGATAAGAATTAATAATATATCTTGGTTTCATTAAAGCTGACTGGGATCAACTATGATTACAAGATTCGTTTTTAAGGGATATTTTAGCTGACTCAGCAGCAGCTTCGGTTTGGCTGGAGGTGGCAGTGGTGGTTGTGGTGGTGGTGGTGGCTGGAGGTGGCAGTGGTGGCAGTCGTTGGAGAAGATGACCGGAGTTGCAGGTTTCCGGTGACGGAAGTAGTGGTGGTGTTATATATGAAAGGGATATTAAGTTGTGGTGGTGGCTGGAGGTGGCAATGGTGGTTGTGGTGGTGAATGGCGGTGGCAGGGGGTAATATCACAGAGTGCACAAAACACAGGGGTTAATATGAAAGGGCATTATAGTCATTTCAAGTTATAGTCAACAGATTAGTCAACAAATTTGAGGCCGGGGGGTAAGGTTGCAACATAACAGCAAACAGTGGGGGGTAAAATTGCAATTATTTCCTTAGGGGGGGGGGGGGGGGTAAGGGTGCCAATCACCCCTAACCACATGGTGTAAAATTGCAGTTTACTCTTTTATAAATTTGGGTCTTCCAGTGCTGGTATAGTATAGATATTAATGGTGGTTCTTTTCAGATGGGTTTACCACCAAATTTGAAGTGTTGTGTTGGACTTAAACTTGTTGGGCCGATTGTTGGGCTTGCAAATTGGCTTGGGGGATGAGACAGTCCACACGAGAACCTTAAGTTTGAACTAATATTTGTTTTGGTACTTTGAAGATTGGTACTTTGAAGAGTTTGAACAAATATTTGTTACCATTGGGGCTGTGACTCATTGGCAAAGACAAATCCTTTAGCAACGTCTAGGTTTAAATGTTTTGGGTTCAAGTCTTATAGACGATAGGATAAAAAAGTTGAGTTAAAAAAAACTAATATTTGAAGTTTGATTCTTTATAGGTTTGAACTTTAATTCATACAAATCTGTTTTGGTTTGTATTTAAGTCGGTTTAGGTAGGCTTGGTATGCAAGCATAAATCATGTATAAAATATAGATGATATGAACCACTAAGAGTTTTATCTCGAGTTAATAAAAAAACCCAGAAAAAAGACGAAGTGTGATTGGCTAACCACAAAAATGTCGTGTTCTTTTCGTTTATAGTGTGATTGTTCCAACAATTTTGTAAGTCGTTAAAAATTTGTCATCATGGTATTCTAATAGACTGAATGTGTAGTTTGGTTTAGTTATCACTTTTCTTATACACTAGAACTAGAAACATATATCAATCTTATTGTTAATTAACAATTAAAATGATGTTATATTGTGTATTATACGTATACATGTGTATTGAATCTATATGTTGTTTTAAAAGCAAATTGGTAAAATAAACTTTCTTATCTAATGAATTAGAATATTCAGACATGTTCATATTAACTACAATCTATATATATTTTCTATAAAAGGAGAAAACCAAGTGACATAAGAAAAACTGAGGTGGCAGCCATAGAGGCTGTCCAACAAGGTTTTTCTTATGTCATTACTGCATTATAAACCTTAATATATAAAATCACTTTAATTTTCAAAGCTCTGACCCACATCTATACTTTCAAAGGTCTGGTCATTATTGAAAATTCAAACCTCTGCCCACATACAAAAGGACAACTGTTTATACACACTTCAAACCTCTGCACATAACTTCTACCCATATTCAAAATTTAAAATCTTGGCTCCAAATTCAAAATTCAAACTACATACGAATCTGGCACCCTATAAATAACATATATGAATTTGGCTCCACATTCAAATTTCAATTCATCTCTCTCACTCAAATGCATAGCTCTCATGATTGAGCCGGCTAATCTCCGATTACAGTTCTTTGTTCGAACATTTGTTGATTCTGTTTACGCATTATCCTTCCAATATCATTGTTCCAACATCGTTGTTTCATTGAAGCTCTATTTCACACATCAACGTTTCACCTCAGCTTTTCTTATGTCACTTGGTTTTCTCTTTTTATAGAAAGTGTAGATAGAATGTTGCAACATCGTGAAAAGTTATATGTGTTACCTTCTTTGATGGAAAAGTTGCATTTTAGGTTTGTGGCTTATTTTTATTAACTGTAGTTATACTAATTTAATTTGATGTGTGAAGAAACAAGTGTTGATAGTTTTTATTAACAGTCACATTTTAGAGTATGTTAACATCCATACTGATATTATTAAATTAAAAGCATATACATAGAAAGATATAAATGCATGAGAGCTATTACACACTACAGTTAATACTTGCAAGGATTTCATATACTCTCGCTTTTCTCCATGTGATTTCATTTTCTCTTTTGTTTTTCAGATCGGTGAGCATGTCGCAGATTTTCTGATCTTGTTTTAGTAGTTGTGACAGAAGCTCTTCTGCATTCTTCTGGAAATCTGATGGAGGAGAGTGGAGGATTTCATCAAGTAATGCTATGTTGTTCCAGGTTTTGTTCTAATTATTGTCACTGATTATGTCGACTTTTCTGTTTAGTTCCTCATCTGATCTTTTTTCTTTGAGTGACCACATCGAGAATTATGTTTTAACATCGCTGGTGTCTAACCAGTGGTAGAAGCATCTGTTTGCCATCTGTATTTTTGTTGGATTTACGGGTTTTGATTTGTTTTTGACAGACAGTGATTTGTAAGACAATTTGTTGATGTTTTGAATCAAACTAATCATCGGTGTTTTATAGTGTTTAAAACGCGTCTATGTGGTAAATGAAGAGGTTAATTGTAATTATGATAGCCTGTTTTTTTCTTTGAAGCTTTAAAATTTGTCCCTTGGGTTTTTTGGTATTTAATTTTATAGTTTTCCCATAAAAGCTGGGGTTTGAAAAGGTTTTTGCATTAAAAGGCTGGTGTTTTGAATTATAAATTTATATGTTTATATTAAAATTACACGTTTTGCTTAGTTGGATTCTTAAATGTACAATGAGTTTAAATCTGTTATCTTGGGCTGTTAGATATTTTACTATATAAACACATTGCCACTTCACTTATTTTTCATTACGTTTTGCTACGAAGTTAACATTCTTTCCATTACTTGAGTAATATAAAGTTAAAATGACGTCATACACTTCTGCAGGGTCTGATGATTTAAAGCAGCGCTTTTTCAGGAAAATTGAGGAACAGGTGTATAAGGATAAGGCTACTCTTCAAGAGCTGAAGAGATGTTTTGATGGACTGCATGTTGGTCTGTTTACGAGAGAGCAGGTTTCCAGAAACCTGATGCGGATGCCTTCAACTTCCGTTCACGACCTTTGTGTTGTTGCAAATTGTCACACCCCGATATTTCCACGTATTACCGGTGGGCCCGGCAGGGAGTATCGTGACGTAGTTGATATCATCATAGTCAAATAATCACAGTTTAATGCACAACGGAAGTCTTGGTAGAAAATATTAATACAAACGGTTGTAAGTGGATCCACAGGCGGATCTAAAACAGAAATGTCAAAATATTGTTCAACAGACTTTAAGCATTAAGAACTTGCAAGATTCTTTTAACTAATGCTCAGAATCTTCCAGCCAATTTCGCGTAGTACCTGCCACTTAGTCTTTTTGAAAAATACGTCAGTTTAATCTGGTAAATACAATTAACCGACTCTTTTGAAAACATTTATGAAAATTGCTTTAAATGCACAAGGCACAAATATTCTTTTATAACTTGGGATAATTACATAAAATAATCTTGTATACAGATTCACATGTTTGTCGTACGTTCAGGGCCCGGGATAGAAGCCGAGACAAGATTATTAGACACAACCCACAAGAAGTTATCCTCACGAGTGGGTATATCATTTTACATACGCAACTGTCGGGTGTATGCCTACACCCCATGCTTAAGTCGTGGCCATTTCAAATGAATAAGCTGAGGATATCCAGGACACGGTCATATTAACCCCCAAATGCTTAAATCAAACAAAACAGATTAAAACGGGTTATCTCAATGATTTAACCACTAATCGATTAAATATTCAATACCCGACCAAGCGGTAATAATTTACCTATCCCAAGCCCGTATAAGGGAAAATAAGTTAAAAGTATTTACCTGAGCTTAAAATGTAAAATTTGTATTCTCAGCCGTATATCCTACTCAACAAGTGTAGGTAGCTTTTACTGTGCTCCTAATCTGGAATGAAGGTTTTAATAACCTATTAGATTACTAACGGGTCTTATTTAAGTTATAAACTTAGACCGGCTAGTTTAAAGAAAGGTTTACGGTACGAAACGCAAGATTAAGCGGTGACCGGATTGGAATGTAATTTAGACCCGACAAGTATGGAGACTTGTATACAATGGGTAAACTAAATACATTATGGATTTTAAAGTAAAAATGATAAGGTTTGACCCGTTTCGGTTAATTTATGCAAACTAGTTACATAAACCGTACCGAACGCGTATATGCATAACGGGTAACCGGATGAGTCATGTACAAGTTTCACAAGTTAATATGCTTTAAATATGATACGATATCAGTAGGATATCAACAATTATGCCCAAAAAGATTTTAAAACCAATTTAAGTCTCGTAAGGGTATTTTGGTCATTTTAAAGTTTATAAAAGAGGTTTAAACATAAACTGAGGTTCTGGTCTAAAACATTCAGTAAAAGTATTTATTTTATCAAGTTACATCAGTAAAATATCATACATATGTGAGGTTTACCATTTATGGCCAAACTATGCACCGTAGGGGAATTTTGGTCATTTCACATATGTTTTAAAGACAAAATTGGAAGTCTGAGTTCAAAACTTATACTTACTGTTAAAATATTAAAATTCATTTATAAAATCAGTAGGTATCAAGTCTTAGGTGTTAAATATGGTTTTAAACCATACTATGCGCCTAAATTGCGTAAAAGTCGATAATTGACGATATTTGAGATGTTTATGAAAATTTGAGATTTTGATCAGCCTTTAATGATTAAAATATTTATTTAACATATCACATCAGTAGAAAAAGGTTTGACATGCTAATCATATGCTAATCTCATTTTATTAACAAAAAGGGTATTATCGTCATTTATCGAATTATACGAGAACTCAATGATATGGTCAGTTTATAATCTGACCAAAAATCCCTAAAAATAATATCAAAATAGTAGGTAATGAGTTTGGTGCCAAAATTTGGGTTTAAACATGATTTATGTTAAAAATGTAATTTAATTAACAAAAAATTTCATTTTACGATAACTTGCATAACTTTAGTTTGAGACCAGAACCTGATGTCAAATTTAGTTGACATACTTATATATCAGTAATAAATCTTTTTGTCCTCTCACATTTTCAAAAATCTCATTTTTATAACATAAGGGCATAATAGTCAATTTTTAAGCAATTAACAGAAACATGCAAATGAACTATGATTTCTAAGGGACCATGAAGTATAACCTCAGAGGGTTACACTAACATATAATATGGTCACAAAGGAACCCTAAGGCACAACGAAACTAAGCTAAATCGGGTCAGAACTGAAAGTCAAAGCAAAAGCCAACTTTTGCGACTTTCGGTGGCGAACCGAGCCTAAACTCAGAATTGTCGGGTTGAACATGTCTAAACATGTTCTTATATTATTTACCAAGTTATTTAAGTGATCAAACGTATTTTATAGCTTCTACATTATCAGTTATGAATTATTTTATAAAAAAACTGACTCGTTTGACTTTTTTGTTCATTACTTTGACCCGACAATTGACTAAGTAAACGTGATAATTAGGAGGTGCCCTTTTGAGGGATTGTCACCTACTTAATTACCAACACATAGCCACTTTCAATTCGAATAATGGCTGGACTGATTTTGATTAAATTAAAAGTCAAATCAGAATTACGCTATCTTTGACTTTCGGTCCTTAAACTAATAAAACCTGAACTACAGGAGCCAAGAACACTTACAAAGGTCCTTAGCACGAAGATTAAACTTAAGAGAGCTTCCTTAATGATCAGGATGCTCCAGAGAATGCTCCAAAGCTTGAGCAATTGAGAATGTGAAAATAATTAAAGTGTGCAAGTAATGAGGCTGCCCAAATGCTCCTATTTATAGTGAATATGAGCATCTCCAGATCATCCCAGGTGTTTAATGTTGTTTCCAGATGAGAACAAGTGTCAATAGTGGTATTAGAAACCATCAAAGAGTCCCTTGTTTCGAGTTATGAGAGTATAAAGCTGAATTGGGGAAGAAACATGCAGAACCTGCACCTGTGCATGGTGTCTGTCGAAACCAGGCCGTCGCGTCGCGCGACGGCACACCTGGTTTGAGGTCGCGCAGCGCGAGCCCTAAGGGGGACCAGTTTTCAAGTTTCAATCTCGGCAATAATGGCCCCTGAACCTTTTAAAACATAATAACTTCTATTTTAAACACTTTTAACCCATAAAGTTAGAATGTGGATGATCTTTAGTATATAATCAAACATCGTTAGGTCCGGTTTCGTTAAATGATAACCGAAAACACTAGTTTTACCTTGTTGACGCTTTAAACCCTTTATTCACAAAAGTTAGCGTACTTAATACCAAACGATATCGAAACCTTGTGAATTTTTCGTTACTTAATCTTGAAAGTATAATCACTCGTTACAAAGCCCCGGGTTCGTTAAAAGGTCACTCAGAGGTAGTAATTTAACATGTTGACACGTTTAACCCCTGTGTCTTGTAAACTTTCACTTTCTTTCACAAACGGCTTCATACGTTCCATAATTTATTCGTTTTAGAGTACAAACATCGTGTATGGTTATTGAAAAGCATAGTTTTCACATGTTGACACTTTTGGCCCTTCCACATACATCTTTTTTTTTGTTTGTCAACTTTAGTCCTTCGAAATCAATTCATTACACGTTTAGAGTTTATGACATGTGTTGTTATTATATTGGACATGATTTTGCGAGGTGTTACACAAATACAGAGTACGGTGATAGAGACGTGGAGTTCATGGCGATGCTCAAGGATATACATCGAGAGGTTCAACAATCTATGGAGTTGAAGCTAAAATTTCTTAATTCTTGTTGTTATTGTTATATTTGAAAGTTTTGTTGTTCAGTATGTTATGTAATTGTTGATATTTTAATGTCATGAATAAATGAATGCAATTGTTTTCCTATTAATCTTTGTTGTTGCTTTTTACTCTTATTTATTTAGTGTCTGAGTTTGATTTAGATTATGTTGATGTTGAATTGTGTGTGAACAGATGTTTGGTAAGTCAACAGAGGTTTAATAGGATTAAAGGTTAGTTTAAGGTGAACAGATAAGTGCAAAGACAAAATAATGTATAAAATTTGATCATCAATAAGAGTTTTTTGAAGAATTTGTTCCTCGAAATTACAACCACATCAGTATTTGATGTTGGAAAATGTCTGTTGTAGCTATAAAAGGTAAAAGAGAACATTTGCTGATGAAGAAAGACTGAAGAAGAAAAGGTCTGCTATGGGATTAAAGGTTGGTTTAAGGGTCAACAGATGATTATAAAGAACGACAGATGATATTCAAATTATGCTGCTCAACAGAGGTCTTTATAGTAACAGTGGTTAGGATAATAGCAGATGTTGGGAGTTTATTAGATTATGTTGATGTTGAATTATGTGTGAACAGATGTTTGGTAAGTTAGCAGAGGTTTAATAGGATTAAAGGTTGGTTTAAGGGTCAACAGATGAATGTAAAGACAAAATAATGTATAAAATTTGATCATCAATAAGAGTTTTTTTGAAGAATTTGTTCCTCCAAATTACAAAGACTTAATACTTGTTGTTGTAAAAGGTCTGTTGTAGCTAAAGTCTGGCAAAAGAGTGCATCTGCTGATGAAGAATGTCTGAAGTCGCAAAGATCTTCTATGGGCCAACATATGTTAATGAACAACAGATGATATTCAAAATATGCTGCTCAACAGACGTTTTCATAGTAGCAGTGTAATAGCAGATGTTGGGAGTTTGTTAGGCTATTAGATGTTGCTCACTAGGTGAACATTGTAATTGTAATCTTTGTATAAGCATGTTGCTGACATCATTCTTCTCATTCTTACTCAACAAATGTTTATCCTAATGACTGTTGATTTACCACTGCTGAATAAATGAATAAATTTTAATCCTATTAATCGTTGTTGTCGCATTTTACTTTTACTTATTTTAGCAAGCATAAGTATTATTGTATACTTTTGAATATCAGCTGTGTCACACCCCTTTCTAAGGCGGAAGCACGAGGTGTGATCATGAAAGGTTTTCATTGCATACGATTAGTAAACATACTACATGCTCGTAAAAATAACTTCAAATGCCAAACGTTACATAACTGAAATCATAGTTTAAGTGTTTACATCAAAAGACAGCACATTGTCTGAAAGTTTACAACTTTATTCAAAGGTAAAACATAAGCAACATCCACGAGCAAGAGTAAGACCGTGCGCACATCCACTTTAGTTACCTGAAATACATGTAAGTTTTTGGAAAAAAAGTCAACAAAATGTTGGTGTGAATTCATGCATTTCTTGTATTGAACGTTTGTATACTTTGTATGAAAAACATGGTATGTATCTTGTATAAATCAAGTATTTCTGTATGTATCAAGTTGTTAATGGGTTGCAAGGCCATTAACATGTGACACGACATAGGAAGCATCCAAACCATAGGCATTTTTCTAGTTGTCGATTCACAACTGAGACACAAAAGCACTACTCGGTACTAGTTTTCACCAAGAGTGTGGCTGCCCGTAAACCCATTAGAACTAACCTTTTGTTCTGCGGTCTTAGTATGTACACGATTAATGGTGCTTATGGTACCCTATTCGTGACACGATTTCTCGTATCATTCCTCATTTCTTGTATCCATCATACCATTTGTAAAAATTGTAACATTTGTAACATGTATTTCACCCCCGAGAGTTATAAAACCAAAAACAGTTAAAGAAAAGGGGGAGCATGAACTCACAACTTTGCGTTCCTTGTGCCGTAAACTTCACCGGTTTTTGCTTATCTAGCGTCGTGACCTAAACGTGTTTTATTATCGTTAGTCACTAGACTTGTATCGCACAAGTACAAGTCACTATCTTTTGTATATGTGTTCTTGTGTTAAAAATAATTTATATTTTTAACTATGTATCTTACTTATATTATTTTCTCAGAAATAAATATAAGTATCTTGTATTTTTCACCCGAATTATGTATCTTGTCCAAAAACTTCATTTCATGTTCATAACTTGTCCAAGTTATTTATTCCATCAAGTAATATATTTTCATAAATATATTCTCTTGTATTTGTCTAAGCATGTTATATGCGTATTTTTGTATTATCACTTCTTAAAAGTATTTAGTGTATTTTCAAGTTCTAATACACTATTACACGTAATACATACTACATACACTTAGCACAAAATTTGGTGACCAATAAATATATATATTTTTCTAAAAAATATACATACTTCATATCAATTTTAATCTTGAAGAAATCATCATTTCTTAACACAAAAATTAGGGAAACCTTGGTAAATATTTTTAGGTACATTTTTAGGGAATAAGTTTCTCAAAAACTTATATTTTTCTAAGTGTCAAAATTTATAAAAATTTTGACATTGTTTCCCCTAAAAATGGAGGATTCCCATGTTTTCAAAACATGTGTTTATTTTATTTTCTTTTAAATCATCACAATCAATAATCAACTCACTCAATACTTACCGAGTGTCAAGATCAAGTAAATTACACTACATCATGAACTTGAAGTTTTGTAAAAACTTGTAGTGACTTACCATGTTATTTAGTAGGTTTTGTTACCTTTAAAAACATGGTTGTTTGTTTGTAAATCTCATTCTTGAATGATTTAGTCATTTACAACTTGTAAGATGATTTTTCTAAAAATATTTCTTTTGTATTTTTCTTGTTTCCTAAGTGTTTATACACTTGTTTTTCTACTAAAAATAGTGTAGGTTTAAGTAAAAACCATGATCTTTCAAAAATCATATTTTGAACTTGGTTTTCTTGGAAAATCATTCATAAATCTTAGATCTATAAGTTTAACAACTCACTTGATTATCATTTTTCAAGAAATCATTTTATTTTCAAGTTCATGTCTACACTAGAAGATGATTAGCTTATGATATCACATAATCACCCTCTCTCTTGCTAGATCATGTGTTTATTCACAATCTAGCAAGCTTCATATAATGATCAACATCACAATCTCTAGTAAAACAACAAGCAAACATCATACATGTACTAAATAGCACCATTTCAACAAGATTTCACCATATGAAAGCTTTATGTTCATGTTTCATGTGCATGTCTTTTAATGTTCTAGTGATTCTCAACTTAATATGTCTTTTACCCAAGCAAAATGGAAGTAAACAAGAGTGTTCAAGAATCTTACAACTAGCTTAAAGCTAGGGAAGAACAAGGTTGAAAATGTGGTGGATAAAAGCTTGTAAAGGAGGTCCTTCAAGATCCGTGAGTTCCACACTTTCTAAATCACCCTTGTGCACCTTGTATGAAGCTTGGAATGGATGAACTTGAAAGGAAAATGGTGGTGGTGTGTATAGGGTGTTCGGCCGTAGCTTTATGGAGAGGAGGGAAGGAGTTGTGAAGGTGAAGGTGAAGGTGATGAGTGATGAATGGTACTTATAATCCATTTAGAGTTTATCCATTGGGTTTAATGTCTAAGAAAGTACAAGCAATATCTAAACAAATCCCAATCAAGATCATTTAGGAGATTTAGTAAGATTGGTAAAAAGCTTAGTGTGGGGCCACTACAATGAGCCGTAAATTACATATGGGGGGGGGGGTTAATTGTAAGTTGATGGCAAATGATGGTAATTAGTTAGGGTGTTAAGTGTAAGTCTAATGTTTAGTGTGTAGGATGCATAATGTAGTATGTTTAAGTGTTCGGGAACCATAACTAGCTTAGAAAAATAAAAACAATGCTTCTAGCAATATTTTGGTGTTTCGGGTAATGTCCGGTTGTTCGGTGAGATACCGTTCCGTTAAAGTGCTAAATTGCACCGTTTAGTGTCTTTTAAGTACCCTTTTGTGACACTTTTAATTCCCGACACTTAGGGAAGTATTCTGGATGATAAAACATGAATTCTGCATAATATTTTGAGGTTATAAAGCTGATTATAGCTGAATTTTGTAAAATTCTGCACATAAAGTGCGTTTCGGGTGCTTTTTAGTGCGTATTTTAGCTTCCGGAAAGTCTATATGTAAACCCTTGTATGTACTCTTGGGTTTTAATGTATTTTTGACGTTGGACCTACACCTAGGCCCCAATTCTATTGTCTGACTGTTTTCTACAGAATTGTTGACACAATGTGTCTTACCGGTGAGTTTACTAGTATTTCTGACGCAACGCTGTTCATTAATGCATAAAGCAATATCTTGTAGTATAAAATGTGCATGAATTCACTTGTATAGTATGAAATCTGACAATGTTGACATTTAAGCACATAATTGCAGTCATTAAATAATAATTGAAGTGTACGGAAATTACCGGTTTGGTGCCAGTTGTCACAAGCTGAGGATTGCAGACCGATATTGATGTAGATGTGTAATTGTGTCTGAGTTTGATTTAGATTATGTTGATGTTGAATTGTGTGTGAACAGATGTTTGGTAAGTCAACAGATGTTTAATAGGATTAAAGGTTGGTTTAAGGGTGAACAGATGAGTGTAAAGACAAAATAATGTATAAAATTTAATCATCAATAAGAGTTTTTTGAAGAATTTGATCCTCCAAATTACAAAGAGTCAATAGAGGCTGTTGTAGCTAAAGTTTGGCAAAAGAGAGCATCTGCTGATAAAGAATGTTTGAAATAAGCCGCAAAGGTCTGCTATGGGTCAACAGATGTTAACGAACAACTGTTTATCCTAACGACTGTTCATCATTCTTTTCATTCTTATGAAACAACTGTTTATCCTAATGATTGTTCATTTACCACTGCTGAAAACAACTACTGAAAGGTATCGTCTGTTGGCATAACTTTTGTTTATCCTAATGACTGTTGATTTACTATTGTTTGCAACCTCTGTTGGGCACCAACAGAGATTTCCAAACAATTTGTCATCCATTATTATGCTAACGACTGTTGACTTATGCTGTTCCTAACTTTTGTTTTTGGCCAACAGAGGTTTCCAAACAACTGTCATCCATTATCACAAGAGAGGTTCTGACGTGGATAGATGTTAGCTATAATATATTTGTAACTACTGCCACGTCAGCATTCAGTTAGTTACAAAGGTGTTGGTTATATAATTATTGTAAACATGTTTAATTTTAATATATTTATATATAGTATAAATATTACAATTTTATCCCTTAATTTTAATATATATAATTTTAATTAACTACACATTATGTTACCCTTATGTAAATATCATAAATCAATGAGGGGTGTTTGTGGAACTATATGTTAAATCAGGTGAAATTTGGGGGAACTAACAGTTCTGTGCATACAGACCATCATTACACATCAACAACTATCATCTTTCAAATCTTCATCCAAAATACTTTTTCATCACCGTGTTCATCTAGGGTTCAACATTCATCGCCTTCTTCTTCTACGAAAGACTTCAATCGACCGATTTCATTGTTGAATTACTAAGAACAGGTATGTACATTCAACTTATGATGAAGTTTGTAGTTGTAACGCCCTGCGTTTTCATACTTTCCATATTTAGAAACCATTGCTGGAAATTCTATTTTTTTGGAAATCTTGTATTCCTTGTAATCGTATTTCGTTGTATCGTTGTAAAATCCGAGACTTTGATGGTAATGAAACAAATCTTTTATACATCGTTTATACATGTTTATACATTGATACGTGCACTCATTTGATACATGGTTCGTAATTCGTATAAACGTAAGCTTAACTCGTAAACAATGATCGTGTATTCGTAATCCTTAAATCTTCATACATTTAAACACTTTGTTATTCGATTATAAGATTAAGTTGTATGTTTTTTTTTCACTTGATCATACCAAACTATAAACCATACATACTTGTTACATTTCATGTGTTATACACACCTATGTTATCACACTTTTTGCTAAATTAAAACATGTCATTTATGCATTTTGGACCTTGTTACAAGTTACATACATACTAGACACCATGTAACACTTTATTAAACATCATACCTTCTAATATCCACAAAAATAAAATAAAATAAAAATTATAGGGTTGTTAACAGCCTTGCTTCAGCCCACTTAATTTCCTTGTTTTGAATTATTTAGCCCACTAAACACTTCCAAAGCCCAACCCAATGAAACCCTAATCCATACCCTATATAACCAAAGCCTCCTCCAAGCATTTTTCACTTTATAAACACTCTCCATTCACTCTCAAACACTCCAAACTGTAGCTGATTGCAGAAGTTCGAGCAGATTTATACTACTTCACTAAAGTGAGCATAACTCACTCAATTCTTATCCGATTCACTCGATTATTTTTCCTACTACTTTGAATTGACCTTAGCTATGTTTTCATGGGTTTTCCCTGGAAAATCAGAGGCTGGAATGTTGCCAAAAGGGCTCCAAAGTGGACTGATTTTTCTGTTCTTGTTTCAAACTTTGATAAACTTGTTTAAACTTGAGGAAACTCATCTCAAACCTAAGTCCTTATGCTTATAACCACTTCTATGGTTAGTTAGGCTTAAAAACAAGGTTGAGACATTCAAAATCAGAGGTATAAACCTCACAAACTTTCTGTTTTGTTCAAGGGTTTTAACCCACAAGTGATGCTCAAGTTCAAGACTTGATGATTGTATGATTTAGGATTAGCTTGGGCTAACCTACTTGAAAATCCACACATTGCTTGGTGTTTTCTCATAGATTAGTTGTTCATATTCTATTGTTTCTTGTAAGTTCATGACCCTCCTTGTTGTTCATAACAACAAGTGTAGTGGTGAACAATAGAGGTACCTAAATGGAAGCTTTGTTCTTCCTACCTCATGTATGAATTCCATGATACTTAGAAGTGCTTAAATGAAGACTTTAATCTTCTACCTCATGCTTGACTTATATGATGTAATATACACTATGTAATTCTTATGTAACAACCAAATAATCGAACTCTTGGTGATGAACTAATGGACATTCGTCAAGCTAGTAGATTGTATCATCTTAGGCCTTGACAACTTGCCATGATTCTAATGGAACTTTGTTCCATGAAAACATTTAAACTCTTTTAGAGTTTCATAGTGTCAAGAGCAAGTGTCACAGGTGTTAGATGATTATTTTCATATGTTTATTTTTCATGTTATTTAAACTCCAAATCCCTAGAACCATATGTAAACACCTCTTAAACTCCAAATCGAACACATTCAACTTCCTAGTCTCAACAACTTCGTCACATGGGATAATCGGAAAGCATATGCAACTTTGTGAGTACACTTGACCCATTTTCATTTTAATACACTTTGGGTGCAACATGTTTTACTTGTTAAAATGCACGATTCACAAACATGCTCTTATTCGTTCAATCCTTATACATGCTTTGCTATACTTAGGTTCATGCTAGAATACATACTACTTGTTAACTCGGCTTAACAATTATAGCGCTATATGAGTAGCACACCACCTGACGGGGTTTTATTGAGTCTTTATTCTATAACAGTCTCTGTAAGGACCTGCATGAAATTGTCCTAAAACACTCCCTAAGTGGAAACCCGGACCCCTAAAACCCTAATCCTTATGAAAAAGCAAGAAATTCAAATTTATTGGTCGCTCGCGGGCCGCATAAGAATTAAGCTAATCTTATGCGGGGCGCGACAACCTGGTGAATCTCCGGATAAGCTTTAGGCCACGTATCAGACACGTGGCAAGCCTACAGTGACACGGTAGCCCTAGTCGTAGCTAGGGTGGCCCTCGCGGGCCGCGTAGGATGTTCTTAGAGTTTACGCGGGCCGCGTAAAACTCAAAATTCAGCTATAAATTGCTCGTTGCATGGCCATTTCATCTGTGTTCGTAAAATCTTTCAAACAGCAAACATTCTGCTTATAAACAAGTGTTTTAGAGACAATACACTGCTACGATAAAAGGGTAATAACTCGATCCCTGCTACGATACAATGTCCGATCGATTGAAACCGATCCGATGGATGTTTAAATGCTGCCCGAATCCGGGTTATACTTTGTCATTCGTCGTGAGGGTTTTGATTTGGTGAGCTTATCGTAAATGTTGTATTAAGTTACTAACCTAGTTCCGTGTGCATTGTTATTTAACTAAGTTACGAGGCAAAATCAGTAGGCAAAACTCTGTCCTGTTAAACTCGCAATGTGAGTCATTCTCTTTTTTATTAAACGTGCTTTACAATACCTAAATGTTTTCCAGTTATACGTTACAGGGATTAAGTCTTTGTTATCTTAAATTACTGGCAGTAAGTGGGGTATTGTGCACAATGACTACTGTTAAAATCACTTTTAGGTGAAATAACCTAAATAGTGATATACGTCACTTTTGGGTGAAAGGACCCAATAGTGATATGACCACAGTCATAGTTCTGGTCGAGTGACAACTGAACCTGTTAATTATAAGATAATGGCAATTGTAATCGCTCTTAATACTGTAATCTATAACAATGTGTAGTTTTACGCAAATTGAATGACTCGCCAGTATTTCCCCGCTGATAAAATCTTTTTAAACATGTTTCAGGTGATTTACTGTGAACCAGGGAAAATTGTCGCGTAGCACTACCAGCTTGGATAAAGTGGCTCAGTAAATAAATAAACATGTTTTTGTAACCACGGAATTTTCCAGTGAAACTCCTCTATTGTAAACTATGGGGTTTATCCCAAAATGTGAAATAAAATAATCGGGTGTTTTCAGTTTTAAAAGATCCTGTTAAAATTCCGCTGCCAAAATTAAATAACACGGGTTTTATGTCCCGCGGCTTCTGAACCGGGTAAAACCGGGTCGGGGCCGTGACAGAAAAAAGGTGGTATCAGAGCCACTGATCAAAGCCAATTAAGTATTTAGAAATACTTAATTTTTCCAAATTGCCATTCTGTGATTTTGTGAAAATATTAATTTAAAAAATAAAATTTTAACTTAAATTTGTATGTGTTTCTTCATGTGTGCTAACAGCATGAATGAACTGTCGGAGGCACTCCGAAACTTTACCATCCATACCACCGATATGGATACCACAGGGACCCTATCCGACTATCAGGCAGATTGTAACACCCCGTGTTTCGAAAGTCAAAGTCAAAGTCAAGATTTAAGTCAAAGGGATACAAGATTGCTAATTGCGATCTGTCACTCCTTGCTCAATTCCTGTTTTGACTTCTTTGACTTGTAGATAGTCTTTTTATGCTTTTATGTTAGTTGTATTATGTGGATTACTTGTTAATAATCGAGGTTTAATCACTATTTATCTATATTTATCGCATGTCTTATCGCTTCATCGCTTATCACAATCGCACTCGCAACTCGAATTACGCATCTGGATATGGTTCTTATGTGTGTGTGCCTTTATGTGTTACTTGTGCATGTTATTTATGTTTTATGAGGTGGTAATTAATTGACACGCAATCGCAACTCAATCGCAATCGAATCGCAAACGCTAAACGAACGATAAACTAGGATGATTGTATGTTGATATAGTAGTTGGATTAAAAGTAATTTGAATAAGAAACTCTATCGCATCGCAAGGCTCAACACTCGATCCCGCGAAGATCGAAGCTGTTAAGAGTTGGGTTACACCGAAGAACCCGTCTGAAGTCCGTTCTTTTCTCGGACTAGCAGGCTATTATTGTCGATTTATCGAAGGGTTCTCTAAAATCACTGTGCCGCTTACCTCTCTCATCCATAAAGACAAGCCTTTTTTTTGGGGAACTGAACAAGAGTCTGCTTTCCAAACTCTCAAGCATATACTTTGCAATACTCCCGTCCTCACTTTACCCGACGAAAACGACGACTTCATTGTCTATTGTGATGCCTCAAACCTTGGTCTTGGTTGTGTTCTCATGCAATGGGACAAGGTTATCGCCTACGCATCTCGTATGCTCAAGATCCACGAGAAAAACTATACAACCCACGACCTCGAGCTGGGCGCAGTTGTTTTTGTGTTGAAGATTTGGTGACACTACCTTTACGGTACTAAGTGTACGATCTTCACCAATCATAGGAGCCTACAACATATCTTCAACCAGAAGGAACTTAATATGCGTCAACGCCGATGGGTAGAACTTCTTAACGATTATGACTGTGAGATTCGTTATCACCCAGGCAAGGCAAATGCCGTTGCCTATGCTCTAAGCCGACGAAGCTATTTGCATAGCGCTCGAAATGTTCCAGCCCAACATCATCTCGAAACCCTTATTCGCGAAGCCCAATATGCCTGTTTTAACGAACGCACATTGAAGAAGGAAAGGATCTATCATGATGGAGCCCAGCTTGTGAATGAGTTGAATGGGATATTCCACTATCTGGACCGAATTTGGATCCCTAAATGGACCAACTTGCGACAGATCTTGATGGACGAAGCCCACGAATCCCGGTATTCCATTCATCCCGGTGCCGATAAAATGTACCAGGACCTTCGCTACAAATACTGGTGGCCGGGCATGAAGAGAGATATCGCCTTCTATGTTGGAAGGTGCCTGACTTGCTCGAAAGTCAAGGCCGAGCACCAAAGACCCTCTTGCTTACTTGAACAACCCCCGAT
Source organism: Helianthus tuberosus (assembly GCA_030545235.1). Lineage (NCBI taxonomy): Eukaryota > Viridiplantae > Streptophyta > Magnoliopsida > Asterales > Asteraceae > Helianthus > Helianthus tuberosus. The sequence continues at coordinate 48,113,936 of CM060377.1, forward strand.
CCCTATGTGGAAGTGGGAAAGTATAGCTATGGACTTCATAATGAAACTTCCGCGTACGCCATCAAGTCACGACAATATCTGGGTTGTCGTTGACCGTTTGACCAAATCTGCTCATTTTCTGCCAATACGAGAAGACTACAAGGTAGAAAGATTAGCCCGAATCTACACAGACGAGATCATTTGTCGACATAGGACGCCTCACGATATCATCTCTGACCGTGATGCTCGGTTTACCTCGCGATTATGGGAAACGTTTCAAACGGCTCTCGGTACTACGCTTAATCTAAGTACCGCTTTTCATCCCCAAACCGACGGTCAGACTAAAAGAACGATTCGTACCCTTGAAGACATGCTCCGTTCGTGTGTCATAGATTTCGGTGGTAATTGGGACGCTTACCTGCCGTTAGTCGAATTCTCGTACAATAACAGTTATCATACCAGCATTCAAATGGCACCATTTGAGGCATTGTATGGAAGAAGATGTCGATCGCCAATTGTATGGCACGAAATCGGGCACTCGCAATTAACCGGTCCTGAGCTATTGCAAGAATCGACTAACAAAGTCCTCCAAATTCGAGACAATCTGCTGAAAGCTCAGAGTTGTCAGAAAAGTTACACCGATAGACGACGCAAGCCCCTTGAATTTGACGTTGGCGACTACGTACTCCTAAAGGTATCACCTTGGAAGGGTGTGGTCCGATTCGGCAAGAAAGGGAAACTAGCGCCTCGATATGTTGGACCTTTTAAGATTCTGGAAAGGATCGGAAAAGTCGCCTACAGACTCGAACTACCGGAGGAACTTAGCAACGTCCACCGACCCTTTCCATGTGTCGAACCTCAGGAAGTGCCTGGCTGAGCATGATTTAATTGTACCTCTAGAAGATCTCCAAGTAAACGAAACACTACACTTCGTGGAGAAGCCTGTCGAAATCATGGACCGCCAAACCAAGCAGCTCAGATGCTCGTGCATTCCCATTGTGAAGGTTCGATGGGAAGGCAAACGAGGCGCAGAGTTCACTTGGGAACTCGAAAGCGACATGAAGGCGAAGTACCCGCAGTTGTTTGTTACGGCTTCGGCCTAATTTCGGGACGAAATTCCCTCAACTAGGGGAGGCTGTAACACCACGTGTTTCGAAAGTCAAAGTCAAGATTTAAGTCAAAGGGAGACAAGATTGCTAATTGCGATCTGTCACTCCTTGCTCAATTCCTGTTTTGACTTCTTTGACTTGTAGATAGTCTTTTTATGCTTTTACGTGAGTTGTATTATGTGGAGTACTTGTTAATAATCGAGGTTTAATCGCTATTTATCTATATTTATCGCATGTCTTATCGCTTTATCGCTTATCGCAATCGCACTCGCAACTTGAATTACGCGCCTGGATATGATTCTTATGTGTGTGTGCCTTTATGTGTTACTTGTGCATGTTATTTATGTTTTATGAGGTGGTAATTAATCAACACGCAATCGCTACTCAATCGCAATCGAATCGCAAACGCTAAACGAACGATAAACTAGGATAATTGTATGTTGCTATAGTAGTTGGATTAAAAGTAATTTGAATAAGAAACTCTATTGCATCGCAACGCTCAACACTCGAATCGAAATCGTAAAACTCATCGCGCCGTGCACTCGAATCGAGTGGCCAGCCGACCGAGTTGCCACCCGATTGGGCTGCCACCCGATTGAGTTGCCACTCGATCGAGCAGCCACCCGATCGGGCTGCCACTCGATCGACCAGCCACTTACTCCCCTTTCCTTTTATGGAAACCCTATAAATACCCTCATATGTCAACATCTCTTGATGTTGACAGCTCTCTCCCTCTCCACTCGTTCCAGCCGCTATTTCTTCAGATTTCTCGCGATTCTTGTAAGTTTTCCACCTAAATCTTGTACTTTCTAAATCTACACGCACTCCTACACCTTTCTATCTTTTGAATCTTAACTTTTAACCGTGAAATCACTAGATTGGAGTTGTTCTAGGATGATGTCATCATGGTGTTCAGAAGAACTTCTTGTTTTGGCTTCAATCCCTCAAAAACAACTTAGATCTGAACGATTTCCACATAAATAAACAAAGATCTTGCATAGATCTGAACATATTCATGGTGAAAAGGATTGAAAGATGGTTTTCCAACTTTCTTTAAACTCTTTTACACTCAATGCACTCAAAACTGATGGAATCGGAGCTTGTTCCAATCTCCTACTCTTTCTTGTGGATGTGTTGGTTCAAGATCTGGATTCTATCCATGAGGTTACTGATTTCGGGTTAAACATAAAACACCGTCTCGAACAGTTAACTGGTCGGGCGAGGGTGGTTCCTGTTCGATCAGGTCACTAAGTCTTGACGAGGTTTTTGTTGTTTAGCATGTTATCAAACAGTCTCGAGAAAACTTCAAACTGTCAAAACAACCAAGGAAGAAGACGATCAGGTCAACTGGGACGAATTGTCGTCTGATCGGATTGTCGTCCGATCGGATTGCCACCCGATCGGACTGCCACCCGATCGGATTGCACCTTGGGTCCCAAACTTAACTTTTAATTCAATATTTGAGGTTTTGAATATTGAACGGATTGTCGTCCGATCGGATTACCACCCGATCGGATTACCACCCGACCATGTGATGTTCGACTTCAAACACTTAAACAATTTTTAACATGTTCAGTACGTACGGATTGCCACCCAATCGATAGCCATCCGATCGAGTGACCGTCCTGCTGTGAACTTGTTCTCAAACTGAGAAGCCTCGCCAATCGGATTGCTGTCCGATCGAACGGCCGTTCGATCGACCGACCTAAAAGGTAGAGATACTTCTCTGTTTTCAAAATGCTACAACGAAAACTTCAAAAGACAAGCCATCATACACAAACACATCCATCCCGAACGAGATGACAATCCAATTGAGTGGCCACCCGATCGGGCGACCACCCAAACGGATTGTCATCCGATCAACCGGCCACCCGATCGGATTGCCACCCGATCGGATTGTTGTCCGATCCACTGACACTTTGCTTCATTTTACGCGCAACTTATCATTTATGCTATCGTTCTGATTAGGCTAACCTTACTCCCTAGCACTCCCTTCAATCCATCATCGCGGTGAGTATACTCGAACCCTTTTTGCTTTACGCACTTTTGGGTGTTACATACGTTACTTATTCTAAATCACATCGAACACACTACGCAATACTTTAACGCTAACCGTTACTGCATGTTATACGTGACTTAATGAATGCTTGTTTGTTATGTTTACACATAGAATGCTGTCTACCTGCCTTAGCAAGGATAGTACTATAGTTTGGACTCTGCACCTGTTCACTTAGGGGTTGTTAAGGACAACTAATTACATGGCTCACATTGGTGAGTGTGTATTACGAACTGCCTTGGGCAGTCAACCCGCAGTCATTGGTATCGATAGGTTCATGTCGATAACTAACGTGTTTCATTTCACACTGTGTACGTGCTGGTTATGCGTAAACGATTTCAAACTCTAATATACCTATTAAACTTGTATGCTCACATTTACACTATGTGTATTGACTTTTACTTTAACGTATGTGGCAGGTGCTTAAGATGCTAGGATGCCTTGTTTGCTGTGTGATGAAATCGAGGCTAGGAAAGAGTCTAGAAACAAATAAACAATTTATCTATTTTGAAATCTGAGTTGTCGAATCAGAATTTATTTGTGAGACAATTATCTGTAATAACTGTTTTATTTAGGTATGTTATGGTATGGGACATGACGTTTTTAAATATCTGATAATTAATAGTTGTTATGGATACTCGTGGACAATCTGTTTCGCTCAGTGCCACGCCCCGATGATTCCGCCATCGGTTGGGGTGTGACAGATTGGTATCAGAGCCATAACTATAGGCTAGACTCGACCTAGTCTGGGTCGATGTCTTAGAAACGACCTAGTCTATAGTTAGGCACCAACAGACCAACTTGTACACACCCTGTAGGGGTTATGTACGAGCTTACTTGCTATTTCTTGCTATTCTCGCCTACGCTACACCATCACTGCACTCTAGTTTTCAAAAAAATAAACAAGCGATTAGGTCGAGATTAGGTGTGAAGACCGCAAACTCTCGACTAAATTGCTTGTTCGACCCGCATTTTATCTACAAACAGGAGAATTTGCGCCGAATCAGGAGTGAAATCCATACTTTGACGCGTAATTTCTCCTTTATTTTATTAAAAACAGGAACGAAGTCGTTAAGTCAGGGGTGAAACCCGAACCTCGATGACTTGTTCCGATCTCTATATTGCTTTACAAAACTCTCACCAAATCCTTGACGGACTCCAACGACTTGAAGTCACACTGTAACTGGAAGGATACGTGTCATTCGCCCAGATTCAAGGCGAGCGCACAGTCTTGAAGGTCAAAGTGCGTACTGAAAGTCCTTGTGAATAGTCGAACCACTTTGGGTAGTCGATGTCTATCAGCCTAAGACAATCTATTTTCAATTTCAAGCTCGCGATCGCCGATTTTATGTGTTTTCAATTTTGGAACGGCAAATATCAGAGTCGATTTTGTCGTTTTATATGGATTTTATGTGCGTATGAGATTTTTTCTGTTTATGTGTTATGATTTTTTTGTGATTTATTCGCTTTTCGCTTTGATCGACACACACTACTCGCACTGCACTTCTACCTCAAACCGCTAACAAATCGCTACTACACGAGGAACGACTTTACGCCATGTTGCTTGCTATATTATTCGCTTATGATATACTACTCGCTATACTAATCGCGATCGCTATTCTCGAACGCTCGCGGACTTTGAATGATAGGTTTCTATATTCTGACTGCCTCTTGTTCTTATGTGCTTCTGTGATTCTGTGCCTTTCGTGCTTACGTGCTTCTATGGTTATGTGAATCTGTGATTATGTGCCTATGTGTTTACGTGATCATATTCCTGAGCTTTAGTAGTGCTAGACGTGTGAGGTGAGATTCGATTATGTTATGTTTGAGCCCTATGGCGATGTCTGTTGCAAACAATGTCGTCATCTGGACCCTCACCTGGACCCCGTCACCCACGAGTTACTCGTCAAGAACAGAGAGACAAACGCCTTGTTGCTCTCGTCGCTAAGCAAGTAGCAAAGGTGGTTCCTCAGATCGTGAGTGAACTATACGAGAATGTGAGCAAATCGTCTGAAGAGTCCAGGACCGAAGCTCCCAAAGCTACTCCCAAAGCTGCTTTTAGCTTCAAACAGTTCAAAGCTTGCAGACCGAAAGAGTTCACTGGCGAAGACAGCCCTACGGCCTTGTTTCAATGGTTTGACTCAATCGAGGTCACCCTGCGTCAGAGTGGATGTCCTGACAATCTCCGCACTCTGAATGCTACCGGCGTCTTCCAGTCCCGCGCATTAGACTGGTGGACGGCCGAGAGAAACAAATGCGGAAATGACGCAACTTATGGTCTTTCATGGGATGAGTTGAAGAACGTCTTGCTAGAGGAGTTCCGCCCTCCCCATGAGCGCCAAAAGTTTGAGGACGAATTCTAGAATCTGAAGCAGAAGGATGGTGACAACGCTGCTTTAACTGCTCGCTTCAAGCAGCTCAGTGTTATCTGTCCTGATCAAGTAAAGACTACTGACATGACAATCAAGAAGTACATCCGCGCTCTGCCGGATTGTGTTGCAGATTTTGTGCATGCTTCAAAGCCAGCAACAATCGAAGAGACCTACCGGCTTGCCGCTGAAATCAACGACAAGCGAGTCAAAGCTGGATTTTGGGATAAAGCTACCTAGAACCTGCACCAAGCCACCGCCACACCAGCCGCTAAAACCGTCGCCGCTTCTCAATCATCAAAGTCCTCTCGTCGTAAGAGGAAGAACAACAACTCTAGCAACAGAAACTGTGCTATCACTACCACTGCTGCCCCGCTCCAAGATATACCAGCCCAACAGCAAGCTCAACACCGCCAGGTTGCGGCACCAGTAACTCAAGCACCGCCTGTATAGCGTGCTTACACTGGCCCCCACCCTGCTTGCCCGACATGTACTTATCATCATCCGGTGGGTATTGCCTGCAGATTTTGTGTGCACTGCAACATGTACGGCCACTTCACCGCCAACTGCCGTACTGGTTCCCGACAAGCACCAGCCCAAGCTACTGCTCATCAAGCTCTACTTCCAGCTCCTCAAGGCCAACAAGCGGCTCAGGCACCCGCGATCAACGCCAGAGTCTGCTTCGCGTGTGGTGATCCTAACCACTTCGCGAATATGTGTCCGAACAGGGTTGTGAAACAAGAGCCCCAACAGCAGCAGCCTCAGCAACAGCAGCAGCAACAGCCTCAACAGCAACAGCAACAAGCCGCCCGCGCCAAAACTTTCAACATCAATGCGCGCCAAGCCCAGGCTGACAACAATGTGGTTAATGGTACGTTTCTCGTGAATGGTATTTATGCTTCGTGTTTATTTGATACTGGAGCTGATAACTATTTTGTGTCGTTTGAATTCGAGGAGCTCCTTAATCATAAGCGCTCCCATCTCCTCTCGACGTTCGATGTCGAAGTTGCCACCGGAAGAACCGTCGCCGTCAATTCTGTTCTTCGTGATTGTACTCTTGAACTCAACAATCACATCTTTCCGATCGACCTTATTCCGATGCAACTCGGAAGTTTTGACATCAAAGTAGGCATGGACTTTCTTCGTGAAAACCATGCTAAAGTTGTGTGCTTTGATAAGATTATTCGATTCTCGCTCGCGAATGGTGATTTGTTATATGTGTATAGCGAAACTGCTTCGAAGGGTCTAAAGCTCATGTCATGTACCGAAGCTAGCAAGTATCTCTGCAAGGAATACATAGCTTTCTTGGCTAACATTGTAGTAGCGGAGAAGGAAAAGAAAGGAAAGAAAGAAGTGAAAGATGTACCTGTGGTTCGTGAATTTCCTAATGTGTTTCCTGACGATCTTCCTGGCCTTCCACCAAGTCGTGATATCGACTTTCGTATCGACCTCATTCCTGGAGCAAACCCTATTGCTAGAGCTCCTTATCGACTCGCTCCGTCCGAAATGCGTGAACTCTCAAGTCAGCTCTAGGAACTACTTAATAAAGGCTTCATTCGCCCGAGCACCTCTCCATGGGGCGCACCAGTCCTTTTCGTCAAAAAGAAGGATGGATCGTTCAGGATGTGCATCGACTATTGGGAATTGAATAAGTTAACAATCAAGAATCGCTATCCCCTGCCTCGAATTGATGATTTGTTTGACCAGCTACAAGGTGCTACATGTTTTTCGAAAATCAATCTACGCTCAGGCTATCACCAACTACGCATTCAAGAAGAGGATATTCCCAAAACCGCTTTTCGCACTCGTTACGGCCACTATGAGTTCGTTGTTATGCCTTTTGGTTTAACTAACGCACCCGCGGTTTTCACGGATCTGATGAATCGCGTGTGTAAACCTTATCTCGACCGCTTCGTCATTGTGTTCATCGATGATGTCCTAATCTATTCCAGGTTTAAAACCGAACACGCGCAACAACTACGTTTGGTTCTCGGACTACTCCAGGGGAATCGACTCTATGCCAAGTTCTCCAAGTGTGATTTTTGGCTGGAGGAGGTTCAATTCCTCGTTCATATTGTCAATGGTCAAGGTATTCACGTCGATCCCGTGAAAATTGAAGCTGTTAAGAGTTGGGTTATTCCGAAGAACCCGTCTGAAGTCCGTTCTTTTCTCGGATTAGCGGGCTATTATTGTCGATTTATCGAAGGGTTCTCTAAAATTGTTGTGCCGCTTACTTCTCTCACGCATAAAGACAAGCCTTTTGTTTGGGGAACTGAACAAGAGTCTGCTTTCCAAACTCTCAAGCATATGCTTTGCAATGCTCCCGTCCTCACTTTACCCGATGGAAACGACGACTTCATTGTCTATTGTGATGCCTCAAACCTTGGTCTTGGTTGTGTTCTCATGCAACGGGACAAGGTTATCCCCTACCCTGAGAATTGGAGGAATGGTGGACGAATGACTGGCAATTTCAGAATTTCATGAATAACCCCAACGTTTATTTTCCCCAGTTTGATCCTAAACCTGCACCATACCCACCTATGAGCACAGAAAACTTAGCTGAACTCCGCCACTATGGCGAGGAACTGGTGGATGCGGGAAATAGAATTCGGGATGTGGGGGAGAAGATCTCATGGAAATACGACGAGCGGGAGCGTCGTTTCTGAAAAGCCAGCTGACTGTGGTGATGTAGTTGTGTAATAATAGTAATAATATAATATTGTATAATAATAATTAAAATAAAACTTTTGTAAAATAAACGGTGTGTATCGATGCATACTAATATATAAAAATATAAAAGTCGCAAGGTCGAAAATTTTGGCTATACGTATTGACTTGATTATGTGTGATTACCCTGTTGTGTGTTTGGTTGTTACCTATTTTGTGACAATAATTTGTATATATTGTTAATTATTCAGATGGAAAACATGGAAAACCAACCGGTCAATGAAGTTAATCAATCTGAACAAAATAATGAGGATCACCTCCTTAATAGGAAAGACATAGAAAATATCGTTGCTCAGGGCATAGCCAACACTATCCCCGCAATCGTCGCTGCTGTTAAGAACCCCGTTGAACCTTCTCAAGCCAACCACAGCAAACGTACTCGCGATGACAATTTCAGTAATAGTATAAATGGAGGCGGCAATAACGATAATAATGTGGTTCAAGCCCCATTCCTTAAGAAAATGAAAGCTGCAACACCTGGTTGCACTTATAAAGAATTTCTTGCCTGTAAGCCGGTTGAATTCGCAGGCAATGAAGGGGCGATGGCCGCACTACGTTGGTTAGAGAAAACCAAAGCAGTAATTAAAATAAGTAAATGCACAGAGGAAGACAAGGTTATGTACGCATCCCACCTTTTCAAGGAAGAAGCATGAGAATGGTGGAACACGGTGCTACATGCCAAGGGAAGTGACGTGGCTTACGCCATGAGCTGGGAGGAATTTAGGGAATTGTTGGAAAGAAAATTTTGTCCTGCATACGAAAAGGAACAAATGACAAATAAATTCCTGAACCACCGAATGGTGGATGTTGATTGTCGATGGCATACTTCGAAATTCTTCGAGTATGACAGAATTGTGCCAACTCTGGCTTCGTCAAAACCGGTACTTATTTCTCGCTATATTTGGGGTTTAATTAGCGAGATTCGTGATATCGTCAAAGCTGCGAAACCCCGCACAATTGACGATGCGGTAGAATTGGCCAACACCTTGACTGACAGATTGGTGCGCATGAGAGAAGAGAATAGGAAAAAGGAATTGGCCCAAAAGATTACCCAAGGTTTCCGTGGGGGTAATAATGCTGGTAACTTCAAGAGAAGGGGGATCGGGAAATCCTCCACTGCTCCATTCTGCAGTATCTGTAAGAGAAAACACCTTGGGAAATGTAAGGGATACTGTAATTTCTGCAAAATCCCAGGGCACCATGAGGAGAATTGCGGGAAGAAATCCATGATCTGCTTCAATTACGGAGAAGCAGGGCATTTCATACCAGAATGCCCTAAACTGGTCAAGCCAGCTGATAACAAGGCCAAACCTGCGGAAGGAACTAATAAGAAGAACGCAAGAGCCTTCCAGCTGACAAAGCAAGAAGCCGATCTGATTCCAGATGTGATAGCTGGTACGTTTCTTGTACATGATGTTTACGCAAAAGTATTATTTGACTCTGGTGCAAACCAAAGTTTTATAAATACTTCATTCTGCCAAGCTCTTCAGCAACCTTTAACCAAACTTAGGCAGATTTATACGGTAGAAACAGCAGATGGTAATTCTGTTAAAATAGATAAAGTTCTTCAAGAAAGGAAGATAGATCTTTTAGGCCACAAATTTTCTGCAAACCTACTACCTATGAATTTAGCTGGATTCGATGTGGTATTAGGAATGGACTGGCTAGTAGCCAACCATGCTCGAATCCTTTGTGATAAGAATTCCATAGAAATTCATACATCTAAAGGAGAAGTAATGTTGATTTCAGGAGATAAGTTGCGTAAACCTATGAAGTTCATTTCAGTAATGAAAGTTGCTAGTTATGAACGAAAGCAAGGAATAGTGTATATGATTTCGGTAATCATCAACACTAAAGGTAAGGAACTTAAGGAAATTTCTGTAGTATCAGAATACCCGGATGTATTCCCAGAAGAGCTACCAGGATTACCACCAGACTGGGAAGTAGAATTTAGAATTCATCTAATTCCTGGAACTACACCAATAGCCAAGGCACCCTATCGATTAGCACCCACTGAAATGTTAGAACTGAAAAAGCAGTTAGAGGAATTGCTAGGTAAAGGATTCATACAACCTAGTTCCTCCCCTTGGGGAGCGCCTGTGTTATTTGTAAAGAAAAAGGATGATTCAATGCGAATGTGTATCGATTATAGGGAATTGAATAAGGTTACAATTAACAATCGATACCCATTACCTAGGATTGATGATCTTTTTGATCAACTTCAGGGAGCTAGATATTTCTCTAAGATAGATTTACGCTCCGGATACCATCAGTTGAGAGTACAGGAAGAAGACATACCTAAAACGGCTTTCAGGACTACGTATGGTCACTATGAGTTTACAGTCATGCCCTTTGGGTTAACAAATGCTCCTGCAGCCTTTATGGACATGATGAATAGGATTTGTAAACCTTATTTGGATAAATTCGTAATTCTCTTCATCGACAATATACTTATTTATTCCAAGAGTCAGGACGAGCACTGTGAGCACCTACATGCACTCTTAACTTTGTTAAGAAAGGAAAAACTTTATGCCAAATTCTCGAAATGTGAGTTTTGGCTACAGGACATGCAATTTTTAGGACACATGGTGAATCATGAAGGCATTCACGTAGACCCCTCCAAGATAGAATCAATCATAAATTGGAAGGTCCCACAATCAGCTACTGAAGTTCGAAGTTTCCCCGGGTTTGCTGGATATTATAGGCGCTACATAAGAGACTTCTCCAAGATAGTTGTTCCATTAACTAAGCTAACTTGTAAACTGTTAAGTTTGAATGGGGTCCTAAGCAAGAAAAAGCCTTTAGGATTTTGAAGCAAAAATTAACAAATGCCCCAATTCTCGCCTTACCTGACGGAACTGAAGATTTTGAAGTCTTTTACGATGCTTCTAAGTTGGGATTAGGATGTGTGCTAATGCAACGCAAAAAGGTAATTGCGTATGAATCAAGGCAGTTGAAGAAGCACGAGGAAAATTATACGACTCATGACTCAGAATTAGGAGCAATAATTTTTGCCCTTAAAATTTGGAGACATTATCTGTACGGAAGTAAGTTTACTATCTATACAGATCATAAAAGTTTAAGGTACATATTTGGGCAAAAAGAATTAAACATGAGGCTAAGAAGATGGATGGAAATTCTAAGTGACTACGATTGTAATATTCAATATCACGAAGGAAAGGAAAATGTAGTAGCAGATGCCTTGAGTCGTAAGTATCATGAATAACAAAGACGAGTTCGTGCTCTTAGATTAAATCTCCAATTAGATTTAATGGAACACCTGAAAAATATTCAAGAAACAGCGATCAAGGATGATGCTGAAGGAATGAAATGAAGAATAAAGGAATTAGAGCAAGGGACTGATGGAATTTGGAGATTCCATAAGAAAAGATTTGGGTACCTAAGCAAGGAAATTTAAGAGATAAGATTTTAGAGGAAACCCATAAATCTAGATATACCATGCACCCTGGTAACAATAAGATGTACCAAGATTAAAGAGGTAACTTCTGGTGGATAGGAATGAAAAAGGACATGGATAGATATGTATCTAAGTGTCTAACTTGTTCGCAAGTTAAGGCAAAACACCAGAAACCTTCAGGTTTACTTCAACAATTGGAATTGCCTGTGTGGAAATAGGAACTAATAACAATGGACTTTGTTACCAAGTTACCCAAGACCAGGAAAGGTAACGATGCAATCTGGGTGATTGTAGATCGATTAACCAAATCAGCTCATTTTCTGCCGATGAAGGAAACCTTTAGCATGGAAAGATTAGCAAAGTTATACGTAGACGAGGTAGTATCCTTACATGGATTTCCACTCTCCATAGTATCAGGTAGGGATAGTCGCTTCACTTCGCATTTCTGGACAAGCTTCCAAGAAGCAATGGGGACTCGGCTGAATTTAAGTACTGCATACCATCCCCAAACCGATGGACAAAGTGAAAGGACAATCCAAACCCTGGAAGAGATGCTCAGAGCATGTGTAATAGATTTTGGTGGAAACTGGGATGACCACCTACCCTTAATCGAATTCTCCTATAACAATAGTTATCATGCAAGCATTGAGACTGCCCCATTCGAAGCACTGTATGGACGAAAATGCCGAACTCCAGTATGTTGGGCAGAAATAGGAGAAAGCCAATTATCAGGTCCCGAAATTGTACATGAAACCATTGACAAGATAACTCAAATCAAGGAAAGACTGAAAACGGCTCGAGACCGCCTGAAAGTTTCTCCTTGGAAAGGGGTAGTTCGGTTCCGTAAAAAAGGGAAAGCTAAGTCCAAGGTACATAGGACCATTCCCTGTTATCCAACGGATAGGACCAGTTGCCTATCGCTTACAACTACCAGAAGAACTAGCTGGGGTATATGACGTGTTTCATGTATCCAATCTCAAGAAATGTCTATCTGATGAATCCCTGGTAATACCACTTCAAGACATCGAGGTAAATGAAAAATTGAAATTTGTTGAGAAACCACTCCAAATAGAGGACATAAAGGTCAAATTCCTTAAGCACAAGAGACTGGTACTAGTCAAAGTAACGTGGAATTCAAAAAGAGTACCAGAGTATACCTGGGAACTAGAATCGAAAATAAAGCGGAAGTATCCTTACCTGTTTCAGTAAATCTCAAGGACGAGATTTTAAATAAGGGGGGAGGATGTAAGGACCTGCACGAAATTGTCCTAAAACACTACTTAAGTGGAAACCCGGACCCCTAAAACCCTAATCATTATGAAAAAGCAAGAAATTCAAATTTATTGCTCGCTCGCAGGCCGCGTAAGAATTAAGCTAAGCTTACGCGGGGGGAGACAGCTTGGTGAATCTCCGAATAAGCTTTAGGCCATGTGCCAGACACGTGGCAAGCCTACATGTGACACGGTAGCCCTAGCCGTAGCTAGGGTGGCCCTCGCGGGCCGCGTAGGATGTTCTTAGAGTTTACGCGGGCCGCGTAGGATGTTCTTAGAGTTTACGCGGGCCGCGTAAAACTCAAAATTCAGCTATAAATTGCTCGTTGCATGGCCATTTCATCTGTGTTCGTAAAATCTTTCAAACAGCAAACATTCTGCTTATAAACAAGTGTTTTAGAGACAATACGCTGCTACGATTACAGGGTAATAACTCGATCACTGCTACGATACAATGTTCGATCGACTGAAACCGATCCGATGGATGTTTAAGTGCTGCCCGAATCCGGGCTATACTTTATCATTCGTCGTGAGGGTTTTGATTTCGTAAGCTTATCGTAAATGTTGTATTAAGTTACTAACCTAGTTCAGTGTGCATTGTTATTTAACTAGGTTACGAGGCTAAATCAGTAGGCAAAACTCTGTCCTGTTAAACTCGCAATATGAGTCATTCTCTTGTTATTAAACGTGCTTTACAATACCTAAATGTTTTCCAGTTATACGTTACAGGGATTAAGTCTTTGTTATCTTAAATTACTGGCAGTAAGTGGGGTATTGTGCACAATGACTACTGTTTAAATCACTTTTAGGTGAAAGGACCTAAATAGTGATATACGTCACTTTTGGGTGAAAGGACCCAATAGTGATATGACCACAGTCATAGATCCGGTCGACTGACAACTGAACCAGTTAATTATAAGATAGTGGCAATTGTAATCGCTCTTAATACTGTATTCTATAACAATGTGTAGTTTTACGCAAATTGAATGACTCGCCAGTATTTCCCTGCTGATAAAATCTTTTTAAACATGTTTCAGGTGATTTACTGTGAACCAGGGAAAAGTGCCGCGTAGCACTACCAGCTTGGATAAAGTGGCTCAATAAATAAATAAACATATATTCGTAACCAGGGAATTTCCCAGTGAAACTCCTCTATTGTAAACTATGGGGTTTATCCCAAAATGTGAAATAAAATAATCGGGTGTTTTCAGTTTTAAAAGATCATGTTAAAATTCCGCTGCCAAAATTAAATACCACGGGTTTTCTGTCCCGCGGCTTCTGAACCGGGTAAAACCGGGTCGGGGCCGTGACAGTCTCATCACTTTTGTGTCGAGGGATGCTAAATACTAGTGGACACTAGAGTTTACATATTGTTATGCATGATAGATTGACCTTGTATACCAATTGCTATGTTGGATTGAAAATACCTTTTTATACATATGCCACGAGTCTAAAACTAGTGTACTCGCCAATACCTTTGTATTGGACTACACTTTTAAAACATGTTGCGGGTTTAGAGATGATGTTGATGATTCATGGAATCTTGTAGGATGCTTAGATACACACTTTAAATTTTGTATTGTATTACATTATTCATGTTGTATTTGTTTCAAATCCTTGTAATTAACTCTTTAGAAATGAAATGAAAATTTATCATTTAAATACTTGTCACAAATAGTGTTATGAAGTCTCTTGCAATCTATTCCGTCTCACTCTGATATTTCCGCCATCGGTTGGGGTGTGACAGTAGTCTTTTTTCAGTCTTAAATGAATCGAATCATTGTAGATATACCATTATAGACAGTTACGAATACAAATTGAAAAAGGATTTAGTTAAGTAGTTGTATTGTTTATGGAGAACATGTCAAGAGATCATTATTTGGAAAAAAAATTCAGTAGATAATCTCTGTTTCAGGCATAGTTTTGTATTCATCAGCAGAGGTTCTCTTTGGCAGACGTTTGGTTGAACAATCGTTGTGTTTATCAGCAGTGGTTGTTTGGTTCAACAGACATTCTCTGTTTCAGTAGATATTCTCTGTTTCAGGGATATATAAAATCCCAAATTTATGTTCTTTGTTTCAGTAGATATTCTTTGTTTTAAAATGATTTTGTGTTGTTATTGTTTTTTATTTTCATTTTATTTGTTTCGGGATTCATCGTTGTAACTTTTAAATATTTTGAACTTTGTATCATTATGGATGTCTTCTTTTTTCAGATTCAACCCGTTATGTTCAGCGCTATTTTATCTTTTGTGCATAAAAAGTATATTGAGTCTTTCTGCCATTTTGTTAATGAAAATACAGCTAAACGTTTGGTAAGTTATAGTCATATCTATTTCTTCATGTTTTTAAATAAAGTAGATTATTTTTAACGATGTTAATGCTAACATTTTTTTTATTGTAGCTTCTACCCACCGATTTTGTGAAGAACACTATTGGTGTTTCTAAGCTGAAGGGAGCGATGAAGGTTTATATCAATGCGTGGAATTGGTTTGATGTTTTTATTGAAAAGGATCGTATCAGCAAGTGTTATTTCTTTGGTGATGGATGGAAGAAGGTCGTAGGTTTTCTAGGTTTTGATGAAAAATGTGTTGTTGCTATAAGATACCTTTTTTACTACAACTTTCATTTGACTCTCTTTGATGTAATCAATGTGAAGTTTTGGTACCTAAAGCTGCAATGGAAAACACGGCTGGTGGTGTTGATAAGCCTCCTGGTCAGACATCTAATGCTACTCGTGTAGTAGTTGAGTTACTGATAAACAACCAGCCTTTAATGATGAATGTGATTCACTGGACAAGGATAGTGATTATCATGACTCAGGTGATGGTTCTTCTGGCAGTGACGTTTCTATGGATGATGTTTCTGATGATGAGGAGGATGAAGATAGTGGTGGTTCTTCTGATGATGATAAAGATGATCCTGATTATCATCCAGTACAGTTGGTATGGAAATTTGTTTGCCGCTTTGTAAGTTACTTATCTATTCATTTTATGCATCTGTTGTACACGTTTAGTAGATTTGTTAAAGTTACTTTAGAAACATGTATATCTTCATATTGATTGTTGTTTTTATTTTTATTTTTAGCGCCTTAACGCAACAGTTGCCATGATGTCGCGTATTGACATGTCGTTGAAGTTGACCATTCAGAATCTGCATGGAGTAGACACTGTCATTCATTTCCGACCTGAGAAGCATGGTCAAGGCTTCAGATATGTCGCAATTCAATGGCAAAAAATGCTCCTCATTCGTTTACTAACCTGATGTTGGCAAGTTGATTCTGAAGAAGGTGTCCATGTAGTTTGTGTTGTGGTTGTTGTTACAAACTATTTTAGTATTTTCTACTAAGCTTATTGTTTGTGATTTTAAACAATTATATATATATGTGTGTGTTTCGTAATGGTTGTATCTAAACAATTTTAATGTAAATAATTATTTTTGTACTTGCAGCTTATCGATAGATTTTTTGTTCATCATGAGTTGAAGAACATACTACCTACGAAACATGTTACTATAAACGCTTTTCCTAACTGTACATGGTTAGTTGTTATGGAAAAACATGGTCAAAATTTTTATATGACTACAGGATGGAACTCCTGTTGACCATTAGTTTATATCAATTTTGTAAGTCTGCACTAATTTTTTTACATTCTATTAAAATTGTTATGCATGGTTTTCTAAAAGCCACCCGTGTTTGCACACGGGTCTTACCGCTAGTACTATATAATAAAAGAAACCAATGAGTGGACACATGTCATTCATTGGAGCCATCTATTTTTTAGTTTCTTGTCTCTATCTCCTACTTAATTATAGATAATTAATATTAATTAAAAGATAATTATAAAATTAAATTTAATATAAATTTTAACAATTTTTATAGGAGATAATATAATCTTTTGAAATATTTATTAGATTTCAAAATTATTTATCTTGAAATTAACAAAAGATGTACACTAAATATAAATTAATATAATGTAAAGAGTTAAATGTCATTTTAGTCTCTGTGATTTGAGTCATTTTATCGATTTAGTCCAAAGGTTTTATAATACACAGAGTTTATAAAGATATAATAAGATATAATTTTTTATTGATTGGTATATAAAATTACATGTGCTCAACCCATACAATACATGAGGTTTTTAAAAATGTAACTTTTTTCATTATTTAATATATAAAATAAAATTTACTCAATCCGTACAATACACGAGGTTCTTAAAGATATAACTTTTTTTTTATTAAATATATAAAATTACATTTATTCAGCCCATGTAATAAACGGGATTTTTAAAGATATATTGTTTTATTATTTGGTATATAAAATTACATAAAATTACATTTATTCAGCCCATGTAATAAACGAGATTTTTAAAGATATATTGTTTTATTATTTGGTATATAAAATTACATTTATTCAACCCGTGTAATAAACGAGGTTTTAAAGAGATATTTTTTATTATTTGGTATATAAAATTAGATTTCTTTAACCCGTGTATTATACGAGGTTCTAACCTAGTGATAACATAAAAGTAGATGAAAACAAGATAAAAGTACCTACATGCATGTTACAATATGTTCATAAAATCTCGTTATATATACTTTATTCGTCATGAAATGTCATTGTCACTAGTCACTACATAGTTATGCATAGCATTTCATACAAGAAAACACATGAGTTCGTTATGCCGTTAGACTTACATATATATGTTTGTATACGCGTCTACATAGGACATACATAGGACGTGTCCCTAAGCCGCCCTCATTTTGTAACACTTCAAATCATGCCAAGTACCGCCGGTACAAAAAAATAAAAATTTGTACAAGAAAAAGATATATGTATATATGTGCGTAATACTAAAACTTATTCCTCGTCTATACAGGAATTGGTCGTGTCTAAATTCCAGTGTCGGGTTAGTAATTTGCGCAGTCAAAAGGGCATCATCTCTGGTCGTTGTGTCATGGTGGCTACAGGCATGAGTTGTAATGCGTGTGCTCTCAGGCTACAATCCTGCTGCTGATTTATTTCAATCGTGTCAGTTCTTGAAACAAGGAAATAGCAATATAATCTATCAAATATCAAACTGCAACTTAACTTGTAAAATTTCTGGTTGGTTCGGTTCAGTTATGAGCCAAATCCGGATGTATGGCCGATGTTTTGATTTCTAGATTATTATAACCAATCAGTTTCATTTTCATTTGATTTGATTATTTCGAATATAAGAAAGGTGGTTTGATTAATTCAGTTAACGAAGTCTCGGTTAATTCAAGCTCATTTTCTCTATATACATATAACCATATCCAAACCATAAAACTTGGATATCAAAAATAACCATAACCGAACCAACGCTTTCTCAATTGGTATTGTTATTCGGACTCTTTGTATCATGAACAGAAATTTCCCATGCTTGCAGACTTACCTCCAAGAGTGTCAAAGTTAATAACAGATCCTTGCACTGATCAAGCAAAGAACATTCGGTTTTCATTGCATTAGTAAGTTCAGATGCCATGAAATTCACATTTTCCACCTGTTACAAAAATACAACAAAAAATTTATAGGTGACATAGCCCACCGCATCCAGGTTGGATGGTGCAGGTAGATTATGTGGTGCACCATCCACCTGTTACAAAAATAAATTTGTTTTCTTTAATATAATAGATTTAAAAAAAAAAAAGTAAAACTGAAATTTTGAAGATGGGAAATATATTTTTAATATCTAAATCAATTAACCTTATTTACTAAAGAGCATATGGAGACAGCCATATCCTGCATTACATCAACAGCTGAACAAATTGCATCCTTCAAATTTTGAACATCTGCCTGTAAAGTAAAATCAATGAACGTTTAAATATATGTACTTTTTATTTTAAAAAAGATATAATAAGTTTCATACCTTTGCACCAGATATAACTGGGAGACAAAGAGAGCTTGACTCCAGAGCCATAATAGCCCCAGCTAAGGAGATAGAGTAATCTCTTTCAGTTATATCCCAATTGTCTAAATGCAACATCTGCATTTGTGATATAAGAAAATGAAGAATAAATGTAACATATGGAAAGGCAATATAATTTATAATCCAAATCACATTTTGATATGAAGCTGATCCAAAATTTGTTTTTCGTATTTAAAACAGGTATAACATTTGATCCGTTTGGAGTTACAGCTGAAAATCTACATAAAATATGGACCAAAGACTTTATTAAATCATGTATTTATTTAGTCATTAAATCATGCATTTACTAAGAAGAGGTCAAGTCCCAGGTTCAAACCTTAGCCGTTCAAAAAAAAAAAAAAAAAATTCTACTGCTGGTTTCGATTTTTCAAGATTTGAGAATATCTATACAAGTTAGAATTTTCAGAAGTCTTACTTGTTTCTTGAGTAGAGAGTGCAACTTTAGGTTGTGCTTCAATTGTTGCAACTGCAGTCGTTTGGATATGACAGAATGCCACAACTTTGAAATAGTCACCCATGCATTATATAAAGTTTTCTGAAACATATGATTATATGAAAGAGAAATAAAACAAACTCTTCCAAAAGTAAAAACCAAAGTAACACCACTTGCTTTTATAAAGGCAAATTTTGTATAAAGAACATGTACTTTTATCTTATTTATATTTTTGGGTAACAAACATTCTTTATCCAATAAGAAAGTCAACCATTAAAGGATCATTAAGGGTAACAAACTTTCTATGTGGCGGGGGTGGTATACCACATCCACCAGCCTAATGACAAACTGTTTTTTAAATGTTGAACTTCATGTATAAGGTTACCACACTCTCTAAATCGGAGAGTCTCGTACTGCTCCACTTTGACCAGACTATGTTGTCTTAACCGGGCCCACTTCAAAATTTGGCTTTTTTTGGCGTCTCATCGGGAAACCATACCGTCGGCTGCCACTTGACAGTCATTGTGCCACCACAAGAGCAGAACTCTCTGGCGTAACACACGTTGGGACGAAAACCCAGTTGGACTCGGGAATCGAGCTGACAACCTGAGACAGGGCCTAGTCTAAATCCTTTATTGCCTATATCCACCCCAATATGACACAAGTAAGAATTAAACTTGAGTCTCCATTTGAAAACCCAAACCTCCTAACACCAGGGCAATACGACAAACTTTTTATGGATTTCCATTTTCAAAGATCTAAGGCCGGAGGGTGTGGAGGGCGCCATACCCGCCACCTCAGCCTCTATAGCGCCCCAGGCGCTATACACCCACACCCTCCATGTTAAGGAGGGGCGCCATACTTCACTCGCCAACATGGTAACGAGAGGAGAAGGGGGTATCAGGTGGGGCCCATTGATATGCACCAATCAAAATTTTTATTTTATTTTTTTTTTTTTTTCTATAGCGCCCCTAGGGGTTATCACCACACCCTCCATGTTAAAGGGGGGGTTATAAAGCCCACTTGGCTGACGTGGCGCCTACGTGGCGCTGAGGTGGCGCTTATAAAGCCCCCAAGGGGTTATCCCACACCCTCTAGCCTAAATTAACCAACTTTAATGTTTCATATAAAAGCCATTAAATTAACTCTACACGTAATCAATAACATAATTACAAAAATTGATTTTAAAGTCGATTACCTGAGCAGCTGCTCGCTGGACCACCATGGCAGCATCCACTTTAGCATTAGCAAACCGCCACTGCATATGTTTGTTATGCAACACTCTCAACACATGCGCATCTAGAAGCTTCTTCTCCCCCACCTTCCCTCTCTTCGCATCCGCACAAATGCTCAAAATCGAAACCGTGTTCCCCAAGCTATCATTCTTCAACAATGACGATCCTCGCGGTGCGACCTTCGCACTGTCCTGTAAAACCTTATATCCATAGCTCATCTTATTATTCTTCAACAATGGCGGTGGTGATGAAACCGGTACTGGTTTGCGTTGCGGTTGCGGTTGCACTCGGCGTAGCAGATTAATCGTTTCCTGCCAAAACCTAGCCGGCACCACAATAGCACGAGGACCTCCTCGAACATGACCTACAGTGCTGCCGGAGGAAATACTACTCTCCGGATCGGAATCAGTATGATCAGAATTATCAAAATCAGGTACAATTTCTGGTTTATTATGTTCTAATTTCATCTCAGCGGTTATAGATCTACTTAGTTTCGGATTATCACATTCACATACAGTTTCTGGTTTATTATGTCCTAATTTCGTCTCAGCGGTTATAGATTTTTGTAAAACCATAACTTCACCGGCAGTTTCTGATTTACTTAATTCCGGCTTTTCTCCGGTGAAATCTACACTCATCGTCATAAAACTCTCCCGCCGTGATCTCCATGTAGTAACCGTCGCCGGAGCTTTCTTCCGTTCCGGTGTACCGGTTTTTAAACCGTTATTCGACAGTTTTCCGACCTTACTAACCGGAAGCACAAACGATTCACCTTGAAACGAAACAGATAAACTCCGTGCGGATGTTTTCGTCAACATCTTCGCGGTTGTTGACATTTTAACGGACTGATCTCGCCGGTTAGTCGCCGGAGACAGTGACGGAAATCTCTTTGTTGGAGTGGAAACGGAATTTGAATAAGATAAGTACCGTGAAGTAACATTTTTAGGTTTCGGCCGGCGTTGTAGAGAACCGCCGTTGTTATTGTTATCACTCACCACTAGTGGCACACGCTTAGGTTTTGCCGGAGCCGGTGCCGGAGGTAACACCTTTGGTTTAGGTGTTGTAGGGGTAGAAGACAGATCAGCAACCATTAATGATTATAAACTAATTGCAACTTTGAAATTTGAAAGTGAAAGAAAAAAAGGCGGTTACAATGTGGTGTGGATAACAATTTGCCGGTGATCGGAACGAGGATATCACCGCCGGAGAATGTCGGAATGAAGGGGGAGATTAAGAGATGTTGTTGAATTGTGTGTGATTAGGTATATATAATAATTATTATGCTTAATACTAATTATTATACTATTATTTTTATGGGTGTGATGTTTCCATAAACGAACTATATGTTCTCTACGTAAAAAAAGAAATAATATTTACTTTTAGCAAAAATCACTGAGAATCAAATTTTTATTATTGATATAATAGAGTTTATACAAAATCCGCATATTCTGCATCGAATTATATAAACATAATAAACGAGATACGTAAAATAAAAAGGGATACATGATTTTTTTTTGTAAAACTTTGGAAAACATGCTCTCATGTATAAACAAACTAGGTTATAACCCCGTGTATTACACGGGGTTGAATAAATAAATTTTATATACTAAATAATAAAACAATATATCTTTAAAAACCTCATTTATTGTACGGGTTGAATAAATATAATTTTATATATTAAATAAAAAAATATATCTATAAAAACCATATTGTACGAGTTGAATAAATGTAATTTTATATACCAAATAAAAAAGTTATATCTTTAAAACCACGTATATTACACGAGTTTAATAAATGTAATATTATTTACCAAATAATAAAATAATACATCTTTAAAAAAACCTCATCTATTACACGGATTGAATAAATGAAATTTTATATACCAAATAATAAAAAAAAATTACATCTTTAAAAATATGCGCATTACATGGTTTGAATAAATGTAATTTTCTGTACTAAATAATAAAAATATATATCCTTAAAAAAACCGTGTGTATTGTACGAATTGAATAAATCTAATTTTATATATCAAATAATAAAAAGCTATATTTTAAAAAACCTCATGTATTACATGGGTCGAGTAAATGTAATTTTGTATAGTGAAAATAAAAATATTTAATATATTAATACAAAGTTTGGTTTTCGTGATAAAAATAGATTATTCTGTTGTTGCAAAATTTATTAACGAAGTCTCAATAATTTTAACCCTTTAATTAAAACTCCGTAAATGTATAAATGATAAATAATATTAGTTAATTTTATTTTAAGTTTCGTAAAATCTATTTGATACCAAACTAAAAAAACGTTCAAATATAATTAATTCAAATAAATAATATTATAAATGAGATGGAGATTAAACTAAATAATAATTATCCATAAGATATTAAACTAATAATATTTAGTACGAGGGTTATCTATAATATAAGAAATTAAATTAAATAATATTTAGTAAAAGGGTTATCTGTAATTATTTGAAGAGATTAAATTAAAATAACAATTATCTATAAGAGATGGCCTAATATTGTAACACCCCGAAAACGGGTTTGGTAATCAAACTCCGTTAATACTAAAAGACGGGTAAAGTACCGTTAGTAGCAAAAAAAATAACCAGGTAAATATTTGGATTTAAATAAGAAATCCTAATATTAAATACAAGTGAATCAAAGTTTTAAGGGACTGAATTTAAAAGAGCCCGAGTTAACGGGACTTAAAATAAAACGGGTTATAACTCCCGGGACCCACCAAGTAACTAGGAATATTAACCTGGTTAGTTAGTGTCTTGACATAATAGAACAAATATGGTTAAAATACCCTTTAAATAACTTGGTAAAAAAGTATAGGGACCAGAGGTGACAAACTTGAAACAAGTTTGTATTAAATAAAACATTCAAACACCAAAACACACACTTTAAGTGTGTGTTCTGGTCGTAAATTACAGAGGAGCCAGGGGACTCCATGGCTCAAACCCTAACTAGCAAAAATCAAGCAATTGAGAAGCCAAATCGACTCCAAACCGAAAATCGAGCATAGATTAATGATCCCCATTGCAAGGAGATCATAAGGTATGTAAAGTTTGACAAAAATTCTCTACTTGAAATTCTCATGAATTTAGAGAACTTGAAATCTGATGATGCATGTATGAATTGTAGATGAATTAGGAACATTAAAATGTCTAGGAGTAAACCCTAGACAAGTACATGTTGAAATTATACTAAATTCTAGTGAAATCCATGGTCACCATTGTAGGTGACTAGTGGGTTATGTAGAACTTGATAAACACTAGGAAATTTGGGGTTGTTCTAGTGTAATTTGACATATGCGAAGTTATTTCAGAACTTTAAAGGCAAATAATTGTGTTGAATAGTTTGAATGATGAAAATTCGGGTTATATGACAAGTCATGAGCTTGTCAATGAATTATTTATAGAATATGCCCATAAGGTGTTCGATGTAATGCCTAAGGGAAATTGGGTACCTACTAGTTCGTAGATAGAACTTGGTTTGGATAAGTATTTGGATAAATGTCTAATAACATGACAAAACGGGTTTCACTTATAGAGGGAAAACCCGTAGATTTTGTGAGATAAAGCAATATAGTGTCTTCGATAATCAAGAGCTAGGCTAACTTAGTATTAACAATAGCATGAACTCGAGTTAAAAGATTCGTTAGAACGATGGCTTAAAGGAACGCCCACCGGGTAAATTGAAAATGCCTAAACTAGCTAATGAACATGAATGTGCATTTTATATATTAAGGGATGTTTGACTTTCAAAAAGTCAAACTGACTTATAATACGATAAATGGTAATTTTTGATATGAAATGCGTAAGGTGGAATAATCGTATTAAATTATGATTAAACTAACCACCTTGAAAACGATGATGATAGTTTGACGCGTAACGAGCTAGGTGGAAGCTTGATGAGGGAGCGGGTCAAACGAATCAAGAAGGAAAGGAAAAGCGTAGTTCGGATGCGAGGTAAGTTAAGCTTACGTTTTACTTTTATTACAAAATGCTTATTTGTGAGCATGGAATACGATTTGTATTAAGTAAATGAAACATGATGTTCTGGCGCGATATAATGTTAGTCGGAACAAGTGAAAATGGTAAAAACCATAAATTATGGTAGAAAGGGGTAAAAATGGTGAAATGATAATCCGGACATGGGATAACAAATAGATAAAGGGATTTAAAATGACACCATTTGGCATAAGTCATAATGGGCCAAATAAAACAGGAAACGACTTTCAAGTTGGATGATTTCAAAAAGTAAACCGGGATAGGTTAAAGGGGTGAAATGGTATTTAAGTGCCATCTTATAATGACAATTGGTCATTTCGACTAAACGGGTCAAGTGGTGTTGTTAACACCATTTGTCAATAATATTTGATGATTACTTGTTGAGTTTTGTGATCACATGAATTAATACATGGTTAGCATTGCTATTATCTAGATATTAATAGCGAAAGGTATTAAAACGGGTCAATATGTTGATCCGAACCAGGTACGCATAATTATGTTGTAGTTAAAAGTGCTATTTTGGTCGGATAATTGGTGAGAGTCCTTCATCGTAAAAGAAGGACCAAAATCGCCCAAAACGCCCTTGTAGGCTAAACTGAACAAACAACCCTTAAAGGTTGTTTGGAAACGAATTTCATGATTAGATAAATACTTAGAATAAGTATAGGAGTTGAAAGATGTAATATGTTAGTCAAATGGCTCTATTTAAGTTTTGCTGTAAAATAATAATCCGAGGGGTAAAACTCGGAACATATATATATCCACATTAAATCCAACGCACATATAGTTGTGGTGGAAGATTACTTGATAAAAAATGTAGGAATAAGATGCTAGAAATGAATGAAAGCGATTTCAAGCTTTAAAGTGTTTAAATACCCTTAACGGGTCAAAATAAGCATACGAGCGTAAACGGGTTTAAATTGTGTAATAAACCTGTAATTAGAACCTAAAATGGTAGATAACATTAATTTGAAGAAGTGTAAGTGATATAAGGATCAAACAAATACGTTTGTTTGATAAAATGCATAACGGGTTAAAATTCGGTAAAAAGGTAACAAGTCGAAGGCTTAGAAGTCTCAAAATTTATTATGTTGGATGTTGGAATTTTAACTTCATATGATGGAGAATTAAATTACGGACGCGTAGGAAAAAGAATCGCGTAAAACGGACATATAACGAAGAAGTTATGGTCGTTTCCGTAAAAACTGGTATTGCTGAAAATTGCAGGACCCAGCTCCAGACCTGCTGGAAAACAGTCTCCCTCGCGTGGCGCGAGGGAGCAACTGTGTTCCTTCGCGTGGCGCGAAAAACACTGTTTTAGCGAAAAAAAATTATTTTAATCAGTTTCGCTTCCCGGACTCGTTTAAATACGTTTTAAGTTACGTATGACTAATCCAACTCATGTTTTATGAGTTTCAGGTATAATTTTAGCACCGGAGGACAATCAAGCACGACGAAGAACCGAACACGATCAAGAAATAAGCTTCTGCACTATGTATCGTTGTTATGTAAAATGACGAACTCACACATAATATGTTGTATAGTTTTTAATTCTGTAAAAAGTTTAATGAACCCGTATTTTCAAAGAATTGAAATCATAACTACCTGTTTATCTTCGTAATCTATACGAAAACCGTTAAATAATAATAAGGGTGTTACAAATATGATGACAGTGGTTTCTTTTATTATATAGTTTAGATAAATGTAAACATATTGTTCATATTATATTATATTATTTATATTTATACGGGTTGGTTAACGTACGATGCGTACGAGATGAAATTACGCACGTTATAAAACTCAAAACCCTAATCACGAATGTTGAAAAAAATAATCACGCATGTTGAAATTATAATCACGCATTCACGCATGTACAAAATCAGAAATCACAGATGGGGTAAAACCCTAATCACGCATCACGCATGTTATTATTTCATCTCGTACGTATTGTACGTTAAGAGATATCGTATTTTAGACTTTCACTGTTGTTGTGGGTGAAATTCTGAACCCCTATATCCTGTAAAATATCTTGGTTTATATCTTGGTTATGTAGTATCTGTTTACATCCGGGATGCTGGTTCAGGATATTGGTAATATCCTGAATGGTATCCTCAGGATTACTAATGGATTATGTGCAGGTACGTGGGTTGGAAGCTGGCAACATTCATAAGACTCATTCCGCGGAAGACTCGGTCCAAGTCGTTCAAATGAAGACGTTGAAGCCATATTACTCGGTCAATAACGTTCATAATGGAATATTCGGAGTACCCCATATTTGTAGGGATTATTGTTTGTAATTCATTACTATAAATAGGTGGGTATACCAGATCAAATAGGACATCACAATCACACTCTCTACACTCTAACACTCGCTCTCGAGCAATTCTCACTTTCATACAAAGGCATTGTAACACTTAGCGATCTGGTCTATATCCTGCACTGTATCCTGAAGTTTAAGCAATAAGAAGAACAAGGCAGCTGCGATTGTCAGCTCCCGAGGTTTTATGCCGGCGATCTAAATTGATCAAGGGCTTTCCTCGTACATCTCGTGTCATTTCCTTTACTTTTTGCTCATTGTTTGCTCATTGTTTGATCGTAGATACAGCTCAATATCCTGAGCCGTATCCTGAATACTGATTTTCTAAATAACTCAACAAGCATATTTTCTACACATTTTCTAGCACACTACCTCACATTAGTAATTTGATCACTAAATTGCTTCGGTAATTTTTGACCAAAACAATTTGGCGCCCACCGTGAGGCAAGTGGTGCTCTCTTTACTAAAATTTTTTGTCAAATCGCTAATCGGTTTTCTATTTTCAAAACTTTTTGCCACATTGTCCATAATGGCCTCAAGATCAAACATGAGTTCCTCTACTGTGTCTGCTATGACTTCTGCTACTACCGGTCCGGTGCTTCCACCACCTCCTCCAAGGATGCCAGCCTCTACACGACCTCAGGATATTATCCCTACCCGCAGTGTTCAGGAATCTGCTCCCGTTTTAGCTTCTAACGATGAAATTTTAACCTTATTTGGAAGTGTGCAGGAACAAATGAGGCAGCAACAGGAAACAAACCAAATGCTTTTAAGGGAAATACAACTCCTGAAGTCTGGCTCGAGCAGATCTGCTGAGGATATTGTCACTCCATTACACCCTAGAACGTTGAACTTCAGTTCAGCTGTGTATACTGAGGATAACAGGGGGAATATTGTGCCCAGCCTTCCTCAGAATCATACTCCTGAAATACCCTCCTCGGTCAGGATGTCGACCATAAGGAGCTCAGGATATGCTTCAGGATATGGGCAAAATCCTCCAACGGGTAACGTGTCAAATAATAATAATACTCATACTACTAACAATAGTGGATCTTTGCAGGATACAGGTGTGACATCAGCGCTTACTAGGGAACTTCAGAAGTTGAAGGACATGATATCAAGTGTACCCGGGGTGGTCCAGCCGATCCCGGAAGTGTCTCAAGACAGCCACAAGATATCTCGTTTTGCATATCCTATCTGTGATGCTGAGATCCCAAAGAGATTCCAAACCCCCAACATGAAGCTTTACGACGGAACAACGGATCCTGAGGAGCATATTGCTCAGTATAGGGAAAGGATGGAGATTAACCCTATCCCTCCGGATCTCAAGGAAGCATGCTTGTGCAAGGGTTTTGGTTCAACCTTGACAGGATCAGCCTTGAAATGGCTCTTGAATGTTCCTCCACATTCGATTACATCTTTTGCTCACTTAGTAAATTTATTTAATAGTCAGTTTTCTTGTAGTAGAAGCTTTGAAAAATTAACAAGTGATCTCTATAGGATAACACAGGGGGCCTCAGGAATCCCTTAGGGATTATGTGAACAAGTTCAGCCGGGAATCACTAGACATTCCTCATCTTGATGTTGCAACAGCTGTGCAAGCTTTCAAGATGGGGCTGCAAAAAGATTCACAATTTTATCAAGACCTTGTAATGAACCCATGCAGGAACTTGGATGAAGCTCGAAACAGGGCCCTAAGATATATTCGGTTGGAGGATGACAGAAAGATGCAAGAAAGGATGAACTCATATAACACTTATGAGTCAACTAACAGGAAGTCAGAATCCTCATTCAAGTCATATCGGCCTAAGCCATATGGTAGAAATGAAAACAAGAGAGTGAATGCTGTCGAAGATGAGGATCCTGAAGAGTATCCTGAATTATCTGAATATTGCTTTTCTGTTAACATTCCTGAATTGATGTATGCCATGCAGGGTCTAGGGGACAAGGCTAGATGGCCTCGAAAGAATCAACAAAAAGCCGATTGGAAAGACAAATCAAAATGGTGTGCTTTCCACGAAGATTTCGGACATATGACTGAGGATTGCATCGCTCTAAGGAAAGAAATAAGCTATCTTCTAAGCAAGGGATATTTGAAAGATCTCTTAGGAAGAAAGAAGAATAAGGGTCAGGATACTGAGAAGGATCCTGAGCGAGCAGCATCACCTCCCGCGGATGCCAAGATAATCAACTTCATTTCGGGAGGATCCGACATTTGTGGGACTTCGTATTCGGCAGCAAAGAGACATGCAAAAGAAGCTAAGGCCGAAAGGGGAGATAAACCTGTCAGGATGACTACACTCACAACTGACAAAGTGATCACATTTGATGCTGATGACAGGGATACTGTCCAGGATCCTCACCATGATGCTCTGGTAATAACATTATATGTGGCTAACCATTTTGTACGCAGGATATTAGTTGATAATGGCAGCTCCGTCAACATAATCCAACTAGAAACGCTGAAAAGAATGAATGTATCTCCAATGGATATCACTTCAAAGTCTACCGTGCTTGTTGGGTTCAGTGGAGAGGCTAGAAACACAGTGGGAGAGATAAAGTTGCCAGTGTACGTTGAAGGAGTCAACTCGATACAACGTTTCTGTGTGATGGATTCTCTATCCTGCTATAACATCATACTGGGAAGACCGTGGATTCATGATATGAAGGTTGTGCCATCAACATATCACCAATGCATCAAGATACCTACCCCTTGGGGAGTTGTCAAAGTTGATAGTGATCAGCAGGAGGCAAAAGAATGCTACTCATCCTCGATGAAATCCTCAACCAAACCTAGTGCAGCATAGCAATTAAAGACGCGGGCCCAGGATATCATGGAGGATCCGGAGCAGGATGTAAAGAAAATTATCTTGGACCAGGATAACCCTGATATTTCGGTGCTCGTAGGAACCAATATCCCTCAGGATATTGAAGGACAGTTAATTAACTTTTTGAAATGCAGGATGTCAACGTTTGCATGGAAGCATGAGGATATGACAGGCATATCCAAAGACGTCATCACTCACAAACTTGGAATTGATAAATCATTCAAGCCTGTTCAACAAAAAAGAAGGAAGTTTGCTCCTGAGCGGAATACGATTATTCAAGAGGAAGTTGAGAGATTATTGAAGTCCAGGATGATCAGAGAGGTTAAGTTCCCAAGGTGGCTAGCAAACGTGGTTGTGGTACAGAAGAAAAATGGGAAATGGAGAGTGTGTGTAGACTACACAGACTTGAACAAAGCTTGTCCTAAAGACCCGTTTCCTCTTCCCCACATTGATGCAATGGTAGATGCCACTGCCGGGCATGAAATGCTGACCTTCATGGACGCATCCTCAGGATTTCAACAGATCCAAATGGAGCCTTCCGACCAGGAAGATACTGCCTTCATGACACCAACAGGTATTTATTGTTATACAGCTATGCCTTTTGGTTTGAAAAATGCAGGTGCAAGATACCAAATATTGGTAAACATGATGTTCAAAGACAAACTGGGGGACACCATGGAGGTGTACATCGACGATATGGTGGTAAAGTCAAAGAAAGCTCAGGATCATCTCCAGGATATTAAAGGAGCGTTTGATATCCTGGATCAGTATAACATGAAGCTGAATCCTGCTAAGTGCCATTTTGGAGTAGGGGCAGGAAAATTCCTAGGATATATGGTGACCAAAAGAGGAATAGAAGCAAGCCCGGAGCAGATTAAAGCCATCTTGGATATTAAATCGTCCTCAAATATGAAGGATGTTCAACGATTAACAGGGCGAGTGGCAGCATTGAATAGATTTATATCAAGATCTTCAAAAAAATGCAAAGATTTTTATGATATCCTGAAGAAGAACAAAAAATTCGAATGGGGTGAGAAGCATGAAGCAGCCCTACAGGATTTGAAACGATATCTCTCAACCGCACCTCTATTGATGAGACCTGAAAATGGTGAACCACTATCCCTATACCTTGCTGTATCAGGGAATGCTGTAAGTGCCGTTCTCATAAAAGAACATGAAGGTCAGCAATATCCTGTTTATTATGTTAGTAAAAGTTTGTTAGATGCTGAAACTAGGTACTCTCATTTAGAAAAATTAATATTAGCATTAGTTATGGCATCAACAAAACTTAGACATTACTTTGAGACACATAGGATACACGTTAAAACAAATTATCCTGTCAAAAATGTACTTAGGAAACCGGAAATGTCAGGTAGAATGGCTAAGTGGTCGGTAAAGTTAAGTGCTTATGATTTAGTATATGAACCTAGGAATGCTATAAAGTCTCAGGCTTTAGCTGACTTTGTGGCTGATTTTAGTAGTGACATTCAGGATGAGGTAGACCTAGAAGTTCAACAGTTAGGAGAATCCTCAAGATCCTGGACATTGTATACTGATGGTGCATCTAATATAAGAGGAGTAGGATTAGGAATACTACTAAAATCGCCACAGGGGGACATATTACCCCAGGCAATTAGGTGTGAATTTCCTGCTACCAATAATGAAGCAGAGTATGAGGCTTTAATCGCAGGATTAGAGTTGGCTAAGAGCATGAGTATCAAAAATTTACAAGTATATGTTGACTCTTTGTTAATTACTAACCATTTTAATGGATCCTATGCAGTTAAGGGTGAGAAATTAATAGAATATCTTGATATTCTCAAAAAATTAGCAGGATATTTCGATGTTTTTACACTTGAACAGGTACCAAGGGAGGATAATGCTGAAGCGGATGCCTTAGCAAATCTGGGATCATCAATCAGGATACCGGAAGGGACCCAAATACCAGTATTACATGTCTTATATCCTGCAACGAATCCTCAGGATAAAGAAGTAGCGGGTATTCAGGATCCTGGGGCGGAATATCCTAAAGAGGATCCTAAATCCTGGATGGCTCCAATTGTGAAATATCTCAAAGAAGGACACATCCCCGGAAATGAAAATCCTAAGGCGTTTAGGATGAAGGTATCACGATTCACTATTATAAATAACGTTTTATACAAGAAATCTCTTGCAAGACCGTATTTAAGATGCTTGGAGGATCCTGAAGCCAAGGAAGTACTTCAGGATATACATGAAGGGGATTGTGGTAATCACACCGGGGGCAGATCATTGTTCTCGAAAGTATTAAGGACAGGATATTATTGGCCAACGATGAGGAAAGATGCTGCAGAATATGCTCGAAGATGTGATGCATGTCAAAGACATAGTAACATACTACATCAACCAGCTGAACCATTATATCCTGTAGTTTCCCCTTGGCCATTCATGAAGTGGGGGATGGATATAGTAGGGAAGTTACCAAAAGCTCCGGGAGGAAAAGTCTTTATGTTAGCTATGACAGATTATTTCTCCAAGTGGGTTGAGGCTGAAGCATTTGTCCAAGTTAGAGACCAAGAAGTAGTATCCTTCATAAAGAGGAATATCCTGACTAGGTTTGGAGTACCGGCTGAGATCATTTGTGATAATGGGTCCCAGTTTATAAGCAAAAGGACTACTAACTTTTGCAAAAGTTGGGGAATCAAAATGATCACATCTACTCCAGTACATCCTCAAGCGAATGGACAAGCTGAATCTTCAAACAAGATAATAGTCAATAACTTAAAGAAGAGACTTGGGGCCAAAAAAGGAAGATGGGCGGAAGAGTTACCCTTTGTTTTGTGGGATGATAGGACAACGGTAAAGAATGCAACCGGCCAAACCCCGTTTTCCTTGGTATTTGGAGCGGAGGCGATGATTCCAACAGAAATGACGATACCTACTGCAAGATCTATGCTGCAGGATCCTGAACAGAATCCTGAAGTCTTATGTCAGGATTTGGATACTATAGACGAAAAAAGAGATGCAGCAAGGCTAAGGATAGCAGCATATCAACAAAGAATATCCAGAGCATATAATAAGAACATAAGGACTAGAAGATTTCGAGTTGGTGATTGGGTGCTAAGAAAGGCTTTTCAAAATACCACTAATCCTGCCGATGGCAAGCTAGCTCCGAAATGGGAAGGACCTTATGAAGTCGAGTCAGAAGCAGGGAAAGGAGCATATCGACTCAGGAATATGGAAGGGGATATGCTACCGAGATCCTGGAATGCAATACATTTGAAGCTCTATTTCAAGTAAGAGTAGAATTTATTTTCTATCTCGGAATGGTATGTATTCTATTTTTGAATATATTTGTTTATTGTCTTGAACCCAATACTGACTTAAGCATCGGAGGGGTGTTAGCCAAGCTAACACCCACCTTAGTTTACAATTGTTTTGCAGGATATGTTTCAGGATATAGCTCCAGGATATATACTCAGGATAAGTCGAAAGATTAGAGGATTGGTCCCCTCTCTCACGTTTAAGGGATCCTGGTCCCTTCAAAGGTTTAAAGGTATTCACCTTTCTTTCGAATTGGGTTTAAACACCTCTCCTGGAGCGCAAGTTATCTAGGTATAGTTCAAGGTAGCGGGACCAGTTCATGTAAAAGTGGCTGACAATTTCGTTACTGTTGGCTATATCCTGGATCCTAAAGGTATATGAGTATTGATCACCCTCTCTCACGAAAGAGTATTTTCATACTCTCAAAGGTTTAAAGGTTTTCACCTTTCTAAGGATTGGAGTTTATACACTCTCGCCTGTAGCGCATGAAATTTAGGGTTTATCCCCAGATATCAGGGTTTATCCCCAGGGTATTAAGGGTTTATCCCAAGTATGTTAAAGATTCATTTCAGGATATCGTGGGTTTTGCCCCAGGGTATGCGGAATTTATTTAAGTCAAGGTATAAATACATTTGTGTTTTTGTCAAACACAGGGGACATACATTATACTGTTCAAAGGATGGATCCAAGTTTATAAGTATGCACTAGGGACAAAACTTATAATGGAGGATTAAAATTGGTTCCGTAAGAATCTCTGGTATGATCTCTCCTTTTTATTTGGACAATTTATAGGTTATATTTTAATATCCTTATCAAGATATCTTTCAGGATACCTTCCAGGATACATCTATAATATATATTCCTAAAAATGTACAAACCAAACAATTTTTACAAATACGATTTTCATAGCAATGACAACAATAATAAGGTCAAAAGAGAAGTTATATTATTAACATACCAAAAGATGTGCTCTTAGTTTCACCTCAAAACAAGGCCCATCCACTAAGAGCACTAATAGTTCATTACCATATTCACCCAACAGTTGAAGGCTTCATCTCAAACCGAGACCCATCCACCTTCAACTGTTGTATTGTTCAAAAAGCATGCAGGAAATGTAAATTGTTCAGATGTAGGAAAGTAAAGTGCAGAAAAGTAAATTGTTTATGGGACTACAAACCAACATTCAAATTCAAAAAGGTGGGCTCTGGCCTTGGCACGTATATCCGTCATCGCCCACCTAAATGCCCTCACACAGTGGCATCACCTCCAACCTTCTCAGACTTCTCCGCACCAGCATCCTGACCAGCATCCTCCGCAGCATCCTGACCTATGTCCATCCCAGCATCAGCTCCAGCATCCTTCTTGTCTCCACCCTGGACCACCACCTCTGCTGACTTAGAAGACTCACCGGCTTCAGCAGGAAATGGCACAGCTTTGCCTCCGAGCTCCTTTAACTTCGCCACCCAGGATTCAACTGGCCAAGATGGACAAACAAGGCCCGTCTCCTTGGCCTCGTAGGCCATCTTGATGCGCGCTTGTAACAGGGAGACGATAGCAGAAGCCTTGATTCCCTCTCGGAAATTGATCAAGGCCTGATCATGATCCATTTGAACGGTGGCAAGTTTGACCTCAGCGTCTTGGGTGACCTTCTTCAGCAGGCTTTCGTAGTGCCGGGTCTTCGCTTCAGCAATGGCACCTTGGTCAGCAACGGTGCTTTCGAGCTGTTTGATCCTGGCTTCATGAAGTGCCACAGTACCACAAGCGTCATTATACAAGTGAAGCAAATGCTGGAGGCCCTGCACATCAATTACAGGTATAAAGTTAGAATATATGTTGACCAAGATATCCTACCAGGATATCCTGTTAGGATATACGTGCAGGATATATGTGCAGGATATACATGAAAGATATGCGTCAGGATATTACCTTGTTAAGGAAGGATGTCATTGGCTCTAAGGAATCAGAGAAGCTGAGTTCGTCATAGGAGAACCCTTCTGAGCCTGGAGCACTGACTTCAAGACCCTTCCTCTTTTTCGTTGTGGAAGCACGGGTTCTTGGATTGGCCTTGGGAGCCGGGAGTGGTTTGGAGCTAGTAGCAGCAGGAGTCTCCTTCTTGACTGTGGCTGGAGTAGGATAGCTGTCGAGTTCATCAAGGTCTAGATAGACTGGAACTTTGCTGGAATCTGCACACAGGGAGTAAAATTCTGAATCTCTTCTAAGAATATCAAATAAACACATGTGTGTACAGGATATATTGCAGGATTCTTACCAGACATGTTTGCACTTGAAAGAGGGCTTGGAGTTGGTGGAGATGGATTAAAGCTTCTCTCTGTTTCTGAAAGCAGTCTGATGGCGTCTATTCTCTTTTAAGAATCAGCAAGGGGAGGTGCGATCTTTCTGAAATCAGCTGCATACATGAACAGAAGAAATAAAATTCATTAGCTCAGGATATGAGACAGAATAGGGGACAGGATCATTCTTAAACCCTAAGTCCTACCCTTTCTCAACCATCTCATCGGATAATCCGTTCCACCAGGGATTGAATCCCTTTTTACAAAGAAAAACTTGGATTGCCAACCATCCTCGTTCCTGGTGGCACGAAGTATCAATGGGTCACCGGAAGTAGAATAAAATAGGAACCTAGATGAGCCATGGCATCTAAGCTTGTAGGCTAAAGGGAGATCATGGACGGAAAGGTCAGGTATGTGGTTTCTCTTGATTTCGTCAAGAACAGACAAAACACGCCAGAGCATTGGCATGGTTTGGCTGAAAGAAATTTTGGTGATATTAAAGAACTCGGTGATGAAGTCTGGAAAGGGGAATCGTAACCCTAAGGTAAAGGGGAAAGCATTGAAACAAATCCACTCGTTGGAAACCATATCTGACCGGATTTCTCTATCAAAGGGTCGGAATATAGTTCCTTCCGGAAAGATACCGGAGGATTTCAAGGCTGACAGATGGGCACTGTCAAAGGTGCATGTTTCATTCTCCGGTTCTTGGAGAAGATTCTGTTGGATGAATGTGGGAGCCGAGTCGCCTGAGCTGGACCTTGTTTGCCTAGGCATTTGGTCGCCTGAATTCTCGCCGGAGAAAGATAAAAGATGAATATGAAGATGAGGGAGAGAATATTACCTTTTTCTTGTCGATTGTGGTTAAAAAAGAAGATGAGGATGAGAAGATATAGGGCATGATGAGTAAATATAGGCCGGGTGGTTGAAAGCTGTCACATCAATGGTCTTATCTCTTAATTACCTCGGCCACCGTGAAAAATGTAACCGTTAGTGCAGGATATCAAACGGTAACATTTTTGTGGACAATTGTTGTGGGTGAAATTCTGAACCCCTATATCCTGGAAAATATCTTGGTTTATATCTTGGTTATGTAGTATCTGTTTACATCCGGGATGCTGGTTCAGGATATTGGTAATATCCTGAATGGTATCCTCAGGATTACTAATGGATTATGTGCAGGTACGTGGGTTGGAAGCTGGCAACATTCATAAGACTCATTCCGCGGAAGACTCGGTCCAAGTCGTTCAAATGAAGACGTTGAAGCCATATTACTCGGTCAATAACGTTCATAATGGAATATTCGGAGTACCCCATATTTGTAGGGATTATTGTTTGTAATTCATTACTATAAA
Organism: Helianthus tuberosus; assembly: GCA_030545235.1. Taxonomy (NCBI): domain Eukaryota; kingdom Viridiplantae; phylum Streptophyta; class Magnoliopsida; order Asterales; family Asteraceae; genus Helianthus; species Helianthus tuberosus. Next base: position 48,150,589 of record CM060377.1, read on the forward strand.
TAGGTGGGTATACCAGATCAAATAGGACATCACAATCACACTCTCTACACTCTAACACTCGCTCTCGAGCAATTCTCACTTTCATACAAAGGCATTGTAACACTTAGCGATCTGGTCTATATCCTGCACTGTATCCTGAAGTTTAAGCAATAAGAAGAACAAGGCAGCTGCGATTGTCAGCTCCCGAGGTTTTATGCCGGCGATCTAAATTGATCAAGGGCTTTCCTCGTACATCTCGTGTCATTTCCTTTACTTTTTGCTCATTGTTTGCTCATTGTTTGATCGTAGATACAGCTCAATATCCTAAGCCGTATCCTGAATACTGATTCTCTAAATAACTCAACAAGCATATTTTCTACACATTTTCTAGCACACTACCTCACATTACTAATTTGATCACTAAATTGCTTCGGTAATTTTTGACCAAAACAACTATATTTATTTATGTTCAAATATTAGAACATGAACCTCTTAGGAACAGTGTTTTTCTTTTTCTTTCGCCTTTTATGAACTTTTTTATTATTCTTTTGTCTTTTATAGTTTAATATTTTTGTGGTGTTTTTTTTTATTGATATCATTAACCGGTATTGATATTCGCTTTCATCAATTTTCGTTATTATGGTTTTCAGTTATTAGAGCCTATAATGATCAAATTTATGTTGTGTAATATGGGGGAAAACGATCAAAATTATGTCGCGTAGTGCGGTGGGGAAAACTTATCTTTTTAATTGGTATTATCCGATCCGATAAAAATATTCTCCTTTATCGATATTCGCTTTTATAGTTTTCCGATGAGTCGAGCCAATAACGACCAAAGTCACGTCATGTAACAACAGGGAAAACTGATCATACTTCCGTCATGTAGCGCGAGGAAAAACCTGGTATCGATATTCGCTTTGATGGTATCCGATGAGCTGAGTTGAGTCGATAACGACCAATGTCACGTTGCGTAGTATGGGGAAGAAATCAAACTCTCGGCGGGTAGCGTGAGGGTAAAAACTTTGTTCCCTTTTATTAATTGGTATTGTCGGAACCGGTTTTGATGTTCGCTTTTATCGACCTTTGCTTTTATGATTTCCGATGAGTCGAGCCGATAAGGACCAAAGTCACGCCGCGTACCACAGGGAAAAACGATCAAATTCCCGCCGCATAGCGCGGGGGAGTCCCACTATTGTATAACATTTATGGTAATACATAACTTCACATGTATGATGGTTATTTTTTTTAACCGCGACTTTCTTGTGTTTGATCACCGCACTCCCCAAATTGAAGAGCTCCATTGCCCTACTCCAATTAGACTATATTGTCTTAATCGGGCTATGCTGGCTTCTATATTAACATGTATCATGATTATATTTATAAAAACTCAGATTTTTTATATAAATTAAATGTGAATATTATTTAAAACAAAGACGATTACAGACTAATGGCAGGTAGACGAGCAACAAGTTGCGCCGCTACCCCCTTCTGAATAGCAAACCCTACCCTGCTATACACAAAATGCTGCCCCTTAACATGTGCGGTGTTACTGCTTACCACCTGCTGAACCCGCTTGAGGAACCGCACCGCGTCAGGGGCGAGAGCGCCAAAGGTATCGAAAACGAACACGTACTGATTCTCAGATGAAATATATATTAACGTATATACTCTGTTTCTAACAGGGGCGGACCTATGTGGACACAAGGGGGAGCGCCCGCTACCGCTTGGCGGGGAAAAATTTGACGTTTTTAGTGTAAATTTTGGAAAAATTTGACGTTTTTTTGATTTCGTTACCGCTTTTCTTATAAAACGTTCCTGCTTGGCATGAATCCTAGATCCGCCACTGGTTTCTAACGTATATATTTTGTTTGTAATGTATATTCTGTTTCTAACGTATATTTAGAAAGCCATTTCAAGGAAAAAAAAACAAAGTAAAAGCTTAATCCATGAGATTGTTGTAACCTCCAAAACTCCAAATTAACCAACAATACTCTTATATAGGTCCAAAGATGATCACGAATATATCATTTCCTTTTGTTTTTGTGCCTCCACACATACATAATCTACCTTTAAGTTAATCTTAAGCTACAATCATCCCATTTTATTTTTAAATTGTGGGGTACTAAACCAACAAACCCCATCTCCTCACTCAAACTTCTATCAATTGGCACATGTTAAACTTGCTAAACTTATAAAAAAAATATGTTTATATACAATATCATACTAAAATAAAAAAAAGCAAAACATTATAAGTGTGTAGTTCATTTACATCTATCACGGTAAGAATAGTTTTTAAACAAATAGAGAATACTAATTTAGCAGTTAAACTTGTTCAATGAGTTGTAAGTTAACATAGTAATAATTCTAACATATTAGTGAAAATTAAATTATGAATTTAAGAGTTGATTACTTAGAGATTACTTGATATTATATTAGTATTAAAGTAAGAGGTGTTTGTTAGTATCATGACCAACTTTTGATAGTGATAAATATGATGATCCTTGCTTAATCCCACAGGTCAACAACTTCCCAAACTATATACATATATAATAACATCACATGTATGTTTCTAGATTACTTTTAGTTATTTAAACAGTATTATTCCAATTTTACATTAAAATATTGTTTTTTTTAGCATTGAAAATAAGTTTAATGATATTGCTAAAGAAATTTTGGAGGATAATGAGTGCTGAAAAGAAGGGTAGTTGAGAAGTGGTAGATGAGCACAACTAGAAATAGAAAGGGGGATCAAGAATAACTTGATATTGAAGAATGTTTTCCTTTTACATGTGTAGGGTCCATACCTACCTACAAAACCACTTGGCAATACCAGTTTAGAAGGAGATGTTTCATTTCTATTACCAGCTTGAAACAATAGCTCAACTACTTACAAGTTACACTCTTAATTTATGGATATATTGGGTTGTGTAGGCACTTCTTATACAATTTGTTTATTATAATTAGAGTCTGTTACAGAACTTCTAAATAATGTATCGGTTGATGATGATACAGTTATAACGAGATTAAATCAAGTGATTAGACTCCCCTTCAACGGGTTATTAAGTTAATCCCTCGATATTACACTTTTGGGTGTTACATACGTTACTTATATCAAATCACATCGATCACACAACGCAAACACTTTTATACGCTAACCTCTATTGCATGTTATACGTGTTACTCGATGAATGCTTGTATGTTATGTTTACACAGTGATTGTTGTCTGACACCTTAGCAACGATAGTACTATAGTTTGGACTCAACACATGTCGTGGACGGGGGTTGCTAAGGGTATTTCTTCACGTGTCACAGTGGTGATATGTGTTGCGCACTCTACAACTCGCAGTCACGTCTGTGCATATTTCATTGTCGATAACCTACTTGCTTCACATTAAACATGTTACATGTTGGTTATGCGTAAACTCGCTTTCGCTACTATATACTACTAAACTTGTATGCCCACCTTTACACTATGTGTATTGACCTCTATTTTAACGTATGTGACAGGTGTTTAAGATGCTAGGAATGATGTGCTTTGGTGAATCAAGCTAGGGGTCTAGTTATGTCACGCTAAATCTGAGTTGTCGGAATAGTATTTGTTTTTTAGACAATTATTTGTAATGACTTTTTATTTGGATATGTTATGGTATGGGACATGACGTTTAAATATCTGGTAATTAATAGTTGTTATGGATACTCATGGACAATCTGTTTCGCTCAGTGTCATGCCCCGATGTTTCCGCCATCGGTTGGGGTGTGACAAACGCCATGTCGACCCACTCTTTAACTCCACGCCGGTGGAAATCCTCTCGATCCAAACTCAACGCCGCCTTCCACGCCGTTGCCGAGGTGGTGTGTCCGGCGTGGAAAGACCTAAACGCCACTAAACAACGGCTACACCGTGTGATCTACTTGTTTCGCTATGTCTCTTAATAATATTAAGAAAAAATATTTTCATCAAAATTTTAGGTTGTTACATATATGATAATGTAAAAATTAAACGTAGGTTGTATTATAATAGGATTGTTATGAAACGGAATTTTGAAGGATTTAAAAATTAATCCACTCTTGATTTTACAATTATATCATTTTCATATGTTAACAGCCACTTATCTAATAACGAGATTTGGAAATTTATATAAGTTTTTTTTTCTAATAATGAGATTTGAAAATTTATATAAGTTTAAAACTTATCATTTTCGTGTTATAACAACTATACATTTTTACAAATGAGAAATTAGGAAAACAATTAATTAAATTATATAAAATGTGTTATTTTCATAAACTAGGATTACCTCCCACATTTGATATTTCATAAACGTGCTAATGTGCTATCTCGTCTCGTGGCAAGCCGCAAGCATGGTGGATATTGGATAATTATGAATTTGTGATTCATTGTTGGATTGGAAATGGGCCACTTCATACAAGTTAAGAGCCCATATGCTTTGATCAGATTGACAAGGAAAGAAATAGGCTTATGAGATAACCTTTTCTTATGATAGAAATGCGATGTAAGCACCCAATATTTTATCACTAGTGATAGAAATGTAGGAGGGGTGGTATCACTAGTGATGGGATTCCAATGTACAAGTATTAATGCACAATGTACAAGATACACATTCATCCCCTTACATGTTCAACGCGTTATACCCATCACTCGTTACACTTCATCACTCGTTATATTAGGGGAGGCGGCGGTGTTCCACGAGTGATAGGAATGTATCACGGTAGATAACGACTCCACCCCGTCCCCCCTAATACAGTTAATTAATTGAGAAAATTACATGAGTCTATTTGTTTTAGAGGTATTAGGTAATGCGTAGTGGGGCGGTATGCCCGGTCATGGCGCCGGTATAGCGCCGGGAACACCAAAACGGAGGGCGGTATGTTTCGAAAATTTGGAACGGCGCGATGTTGATAACGGCGCGATGAATTGTAATTTGTTTTTTTTTTTTTTTGACCGTTGGTAAACGGTCATTTTCTTAAAAAAAATTAATTTTTTTTTTCAAACTTTCCTTTAAATAAATACCTCCTTTCCTATTTTTTTACCACACACACTCAAACACTCTTTATCTCTTCCACTTTTTTTAGAAATCCTTATATTTTATACAATGCATTCATTCAACCGTGGCTTCATTCCTCCCCGATCAAGTGCGGACCCAAACCAAAGTGGTAATCCTACTCGCCCCGTGTCGCCGGCTCCCACTCGACCCAACCCTTTCGGCTCCGGTTTTCTCGATTACAATCAACAAAATCCCGGGTTCATGAATCTTTTGAACCAACCGCTATCATGGGACCCGAATCTCTACGGAAAAGCTTTGAAGAAGGCGTTGGCCCAAAAGGAAAGGATCGAAAAAAAATATAATCTTTGAAGTGTTGTTTTTTTTATTTTTTTAGTGGAACCGGTTTTTTTTTATGTTACTGTATTGTTTTTTTTTTAAGTGTAATGTTTTTTTTATTTTAGTGTAATGTTTTTTTAATTTAATGAATGAATTTTAATTTTATAAAGTTAGAAAATAATTATAAAAAATTAGAAATTAATAATTGAGTAATGATTAGGCGGGGGCTTTATGACTACGGGCTTAAATGCATAACGCCCCATAACGCCCACCCGCACACGTGGCGCGCCACGTGTCGCATAACGCCCACAAAGAGGGGTTATGACTACACATGGCCTTAGCCACTTGAGTTCAAAATCAAATATTTAATGCCCTAAGTCCCTACAATCATTTTTCTTAGCTATTTGAGTCCATTTTTTTAACACTACCTACCAAGTCTATTAACCACGAGGGTAATTTAGTCATTTAAAGATAAAGTACAAGTCTTATATGCACATGAATACAAGAAACAAGTCTTTAATACATAAAGTTCTAATATATAATATATATAAAAATAAATTACATATATATATATATAATATAATATAAACACACACCAGCACATACACACACCTACCCACATTTTCTCTCTCATCTTTACACACTCCCCTCTCTCTTTCTCTCTCTCTCTCTCTCTAAACACAACCAAGAAGCACACACCACCATCACCACAATAATCCACCACCATACACCACCTCCGGCCCTACCTCCATCGTCACCATCAGAGCCGCCGCCACCATCCCACTGCCGCTAACACCACCAACATTAAAACCCCAACACCACCATCCCCTCGTCACCGCGTTCAAGAGCCACTCCATCGTGAAGAATTGAAGCTTAAACCCTCACCACGGCCCCTTACTACTGCAGATCACAAATCATTTTTTGATCGATTTATGTTCTGACAGCTTTGAGAATGAGATCTGAAAAGACGTTACGGAACTTGTCAAAATTTGAACCAGACGTTACAGATCTGAAAAGAAGTTGTGATGTATGTGGTGATGGTGGTGGACCTGCAGTGGTGATGGCGGTGGACCTACAGTGGTGGTGGACCTACAGTGGTGATGATAGTGGGGTGGTGGTGGACCTGCAGTGGTGATGGTAGTGGTGGTGCGGTGGTGGACCTGTAGTGGTGATGGTGCGGCGATGATGGTGGTGGTGTGGTTAAGAGAGAGAAAAAAAAGTGAGATGAGGAAGAGAGAGAGAGAGAGTAATCAGTGTTATGAGTATGTGAGAGATAATATATATTAATAATAATTATAATATTGATAATATAATAGGGGTAAGAAAAGTGGTTAACTAAATATTCCTAACAAAGTTAAAAATGGACTCAAAGGGTTAAGAAAAGCGGCTGTAGAGACTCAGTGCATTAATTATTTTAATTTTGGATTCAAGTGGTTAATACCTTTAAAACACAGGAACTCAAAAAGTAATTTTCTCTAGTTAATTAATATTCCAATAAGTTAATAAGATCACACTTCTATGCGGAAGTGATACTAGGGCGGATGTGAAAGAGAAATGAGTTAAGACACTTAACTATGAGAAAATAAACGTGACATCCGTGGAATTGGCGTCTTGAAATGAAGAATGTGAGAGGGGAAGGAATGAGAGAAGGGGAGAGTTTTCACCCGTGAGCTACTGAGAGGAGAGCAGTGGCGAAGCTTGAGATTTATGACGGGGGGTCGAAAACGTATATACCTAAAAATTTCTATAGAACCAGGGGGTCGAAAACGTATATACCCAAAAATTTCTATACGAAAACCACACATATTACACTACTGAGCGAAAAGTTCGGGGGGTCGGACGCCCCCGACCCCTTAATAGCTGCGCCCCTGGAGGAGAGAATGCGGCCCCGTGGATCTACGATGAAGATACTCTGGATCATGCAAGTCCAAACCAATGTTAACGTCCCTATATAATGAAAAGTGGTAGCATTGAGTTTCCCTAATACAATAAAATTTGTTATCTATACTATATTATAAAACATTTCCTCAAAGGCTTTTTAAAAATTAAGAGGTAAGTTCAACAGCTTGTTATACAACACATAATGCATATATTAATTCATTTTGAAGGGTAAATTTGTCTTTAATCTTGCCAGCCTCTTCGTTTGTTCATGCAATAATTAATTCACCAATATACTTCAAGAACTTAAATGCTTTTCGCAATGCCTCTTCGTTTGTTCATGCAATAATTAATTCAAGAACTTAATTTTTTTAACAATGGCCTCCTAAAATTCCCAATCACTTTAATATCATATCTAAACAAATTCAAGACTGTAACCGAAGAGTGATTACATTTGAATGCATCCTCTCAAATCCTTCTCTACCTTATAAACGTCAAACTCCTCGGCGACCATCGACCGTCGATTACGTTGGAACACCACTAAAACCATTGCCTTCCGACATTATAGATGAAGAACTAAAAGTTCGGGCGGGAAATCGCCAATCATCACACTATCACCATCATTCTTCTAGCCGTCGAGACTTCAAAAGCGTCGCTGGAGCTCGGAGAAACTCACCGGAGCAAGTCGAGGACCTTACACCGTTCGGTATGCGTCTTATTTACTTATTGCCAACGATTCGTTATTAATCTTACATTAAAAACACCATCTATTCATTAATAATCATAAAATTTAAGGTTGATTTTCATGGCTTTCAGTATGATGGGTTAATGTAGAAGATGACTTATTGTTGGTATGTTCAAATAAGATATAAAAATAAAAAGAAATAGATCTTGCAGTTCAATTGAGTTGTAAGGTGGTCTTGAATTAATAATCATAAACTGTAATTAATAAATGAAATATGATATTCAGAAATAAGATATTAAAATAATAAATGAAATATTATTATTAAAAAAATTAAATTAGATAGGCTTGGACAGAGACATGAGACATGAAAGTAGTGGTGAAGTAAGTATTTATAATCTTGGTTTTTGTTATATACTAGAATTGATGTCTCGCGTTGTAGGGTCATTTTTAACGTGATTTGAGTGCACTGACTTTTTTTTTGTAAAAGTTCGGACGCGAAATAGCAAATCATCACACTATCACATTCTTCTAGCCGTCGAGACTTCAAAAACGTCACTGGAGATTGGAGAAACTCACCGGAGCAAGTCAAGGACCTTACACCGTTCGGTATGCGTCTTATTTACTTATTGCCAACAATTCGTTATTAATCTTACATTAAAAGCACCATCTATTCATTAATAATCATAAAATGTAAGGTTGATTTTCATGGCTTTCAGTAGGATGGGTTAATGTAGAAGACTTATTGTTGGTATGTTCAAATAAGATATAAAAATAAAAAGAAATAGATCTTGTAGTTCAATCGAGTTGTCGGGTGGTCTTTCATTAATAATCAATAAACTGTACTTAATAAATGAAATATGATATTCAGAAATAATATATTAAAATAATAAATGAAATATTATTATTGAAAAAATTAAATTAGATAGGCTTGGACAGAGACATCAGACATGAGACCTGAAAGTAGTGATGAAGTAAGTATTTATAATCTTGGTTTTTGTTATAAACTAGAATTGATGTTTCGCGTTGTAGGGTCATTTTTTAACGTGATTTGAGTGCACTGACCTTTTTTTTTTTTTGTAATTGTTTATCAATCAAAAGTAGACTAACTAGAAATATTCAAAAAAAAATAAGCACAAAAAACGTGTTATAATTGACATGACTCATTTTTTAAGAAAAAAAAATCAAAGCGTAAACAACTTGAATTTATAACTACACGTACATAAAATTAAGCACGTCAAACTCGAGGTTGTCAAAATATTATTACATCAAAATTTAAACATATTTTAATTCATACCGACACGTACATAAATGTCAAAACGTAGACTAACTCAAAATGTCTATAAAATAAGTACCAAAACGTATTATATATGACATGAGTCATTAAACGTAAAGTATTATCTACTTTAAAAAAATATTATGTCGAAACGTAAACAAATTTAAATTTATATCGACATATACATAAAAATAAGCATGTAAAACTCAAGGGGGTCAAATGGTATTTTACAAAGTTTTAAAAAGTTGAAGGAAGTGTAAGTGTCAATCTTAAAATTTGATTAAAAGTGTCTTTAAAAAAATCAAAGTTAATGGTCAACTGATTATATATATAATAATAAGTAGAATAGAATTAAGAGACTTAAAAATATTCGATCCCACATAAAAACCATTAATTTGGCATTCTAGGGGTCTTTGTTTCTAAGATTGGTTAAACCTAGGAACATGAATGACAATAACATAAGAGTATTGATAAATTTACTTATATATTTGATCACAAGATCTTATCCTTTACCTGTCTAAGTGTAAATGCAGCACATTTTGAGTTTTAAGGAAATCTTTGACTTAAGATTTTATGGTAGGCATATTTGACAAGGCTTAGACACTTTTAATGATCGTTGTGTACTTTCATATGTTAATTTAAAATGTTAGTGAAACTTAATAACAATAGATTTTACACAATTATATTTATTAAATTATAAATATTATAATAAAAAAAGAGTGTGAGCCTCACGTTACTTTATCCTTATTAGCCATTGTGAGGAGAGAAAAAAGCTTTGCCATTGATCAAATCATTGACATGTTTCAAGGGGAGGAAAATGTTTACTAGAGTTTTGATGAAGCCGAAGACGATCACCACAACTACTGTCCAACAGAGTTTTTAAACTCCCTAACTGTTAGTGGTTTGCCGCCTCATAAACTTCGTTTAAAAATCGGTTGCCCCATAATATTGTTAAGGAATATTGATCCATCACATGGTCTATGTAATGGCACAAGATTGATATGTAGAGGCTTCCAACGCAATGTTATTGATGCAGAAATAGCTGTCGGACAACATACGGGGAAAAGAGTGTTTTGCCAAGAATACCTCTATGTCTTTCTGAGGATGACATGTTCCCGTTCAAGCTGAAAAGAAAACAGTTTCCGATTCGTCTCAGCTTTTCCATGACAATAAACAAAGCTCAGGTGTCACACCCCAACCGATGGCGGAATCATCGGGGCGCGGCACTGAGCGAAACAGATTGTCCAGAAGTTTCCATAACAACTATCATTACCATTTAATTTAAGTTAACATGTCCCATACCATGTCTCAAATAGCAAACAAGTTATTACAGACAAGAACTAAACAAATATTCTGCTCCGACAACTCAGATTTAAACATAACAATTTATTCGTTGGTTTCTAGGACTCCAGTTCCTAGCTTCAAGTTCATCACAGCACAAAGAGCATAAAAGCAACCTAAGCACCTGTCACATACGTTAAAATAAAGTCAATACATAAAATGTAAAGGTGAGCATACAAGTTTGATAATAGCATATAGAGTTCGAATTCGTTTACGCATAACCAGCACGTACACATAGTGAAATGAAGCACGTTAGTTATCGACATAGATCCATCGATACCAATGACTGGGGGTTGACTGCCCGAGGCAGTTCGCAATACATGATTACCACCGTAATCCATGCAAGTAAAAGATCCTTAACAACCCTCGTGTGAACGGGTGCTGAGTCCAAACTATAGTACTATCGTTGCTAAGGCAGGTAGACAGCATTCCATGTGTAAACATAACAAACAAGCATTCATAAGCCACGTATAACATGCGTAAATGGTTTAGCGTTAAAAATAGCTTGAGTAGTGTGATTGTTGTAGTTTGAATATTCGTAACGTATGTAACACCCAAAAGTGCTAAAAGCAAAAGGGTTCGAGTATACTCACATCGATTATGGATTGAAGGGAGCGCTTTTCAGCGAGTACGGTTAGCCTGAATAGATTCGATAACGTAATGATAAGTGTCGCGTAAAACAGTACAAAGTGAGAGTGGGTAGGATAACTGATCGTGCGGATCAACTATCCGTGAGAGGAAGTTATCCGTGCGAGTGAACTATCTGTGCGGATAGTAATCCGTGCGGATGGTGACCCATCCGGATAAACTATCCGTGCGAGCGAGCTGTCCGTGCGGATGGTAATCCGTGCGGATTAGTCGCTCGTGCGGATTGCTTATCCGTACGGACAAGTTGTTCGTGTGGATAAACGTTCGAGTGGATTGTTTCTTCCTAAGGATGTGTTTGTGTATGATGGCTTGTGCTTTGGAGTTTTCGTTGTAGCATTTAGAAAACATTTAAGTGTCTCTACCTTTCAAGCCGGTCGCGCGGACAACAATCCGTCCGGATGGCAGTCCGTGCGGACAACGTCTTTAAGGCTGAGTCACTAAGTGGATTAGGTAATCCGCCCGGATGGTAATCCGTACGGAAAGTAGTAATCCGTCCGGGTAGCTGTTCGTGCGGACAAGACAATCCGTCCGGATAGTCTGTCCGTGCGGACAACTGGTCCGTGCGGATGAACTTGGTTTGAATGTATTCAAGGTCTTAGTATCTCATGATCTGAAGAGTAATCCATTCAGAGGTCGTTCGTCCGGATTGCTCATTCGTCGATACTCAAACCTTGTTTGGAAAGTGGGTCCCAAGGGTAGCTCGTCCGGGTGACAACCCGTCCGGATAGCCTGTCCGTGCGGACAACTCGTCCGTGCGGACAGCTTGTTCGTGCGGACAGCCTCTCGTTCTGGTTGTTCCGTTCGCCTACTCTTGGTTTCTGTTGTCGTTTATCGATGCGTTCTGATTACGTGGAAACCACTTGGAATCGTATTCTGACTCGCATGACTAAGCCGGCCAGGAACCACCCTGACTCGACTTGTCGGCGACTTAGAACGGTCGTTCCGGTTCATCCCGTAATCAGGTGTCTCGCGGGTAGGATTCCAGATCTAGGACTAGTGCATCACTGTTAACGAGTAGAGACTAGAACCGATCAGATTCGTACCGATCTTAAGGGTAAAAGAAGGAGAGAACTTAGGTTTATTTCTTTCAACTCTTTTATCCTTAGAAAAGTTTAGATTTAGGTGAAGTTGTTGTGAAATCTTGTGGAAATCGTTTAGATCTGAGTTATTCTTGGTGGAATGAGGTCAAGCTTGAAGTTCATGAGAACTTCATGATGACGTCACCCGAGAATACCTCAAATCTTGATGATTTCATGGTTAAAAGTTGAGATTTGACAGATGGAAGGGTGTAGAATTGTGTAGTGATCAAGGATGTACAAGAATTAGAGCAAGATCTTACCTAGACTGAGAGAAATCTAAGAAAAAGTGAAGAATGCGTGCGGTTCGGACGTCACTTGCCAAAAGTGGAAAAGTTGGAGAGTGACCCGTGTATTTATAGGATGCTAAAAGGGGAAAGGGTGAGCCGTGCGGATGGCACGTAACCCGGATAGGCTATCCGTCCGGATTGGTCATCCGTCCGGATTGGCAATCCGTGCGGATTGGCAATCCGTGCGGATTGACCATCCGTTCGGATGTCGCCTGATTTGGTGCGTTCGGTGCGACGACGCTTCGGCTTCGGTTTTCGAGCGATTCGATAGGGTTTCCTAGTCAAATTACTTTCAGTCCCAACTACTTCTTATATGGTTCGACTCGGAATTCGGGTTCGGGTTCGTTTACATTCGAGTTAGACTTCGAGTTCGATTGAGTTCGCTTGATTATCACAACACAACACAACATAACATAACATAAAATCAACATGCACAGGTAACACGTAAGGCACACACACACACACGTATAAACAACAAGTAAAATACACAGCTCGAGTTACGATTCGATGTCGATTCGATTAGCATTGCTTGATCATTAGTTGATTAACTTTATCGCATTGTTACTTCCTATCATTCACAGTCGTAGGTCGATTGAAATACGATTAATATGATGCGATTATTGTAATGAACGACACTTACTCCACATAATATAAATAAAATAAAAACATTTCTACGAGTCGAGTCGCGCGAAATCGGTCGTTGACTTTGACCTTGACTTTGACTTTCACTCGTGAAAACACGGGGTGTTACAGCCTCCCCTTGTTTAGGGAATTACGTCCCGAAATTAAGCTGAAGCTGTAACAAGGTCGTGAATCACGTGTGAGAGTTTTTCGTTTGGACCACTAAAAATCGTCAAATTAATCGACTTTTTAAGGTTAAAAATCGGGTAAAATTTGGATATGCTATGCGAAATACGTTGATCTAAAAGCCTATAAAGTTTCAGATCTTAATTCGTAGCCGTTTGAGAGAAATCTGTGTTTTTGTTAAAAATGTTGAATGTTGCTGTTGATGTTCACCGTACGGATGGCAATCCGTGCGGATAACAAATCCGTGTTGACTTTTGTTGACTAGTTTATTCGCATGGATAATTGTTGACTCTGAGTCGTGCGGAATCCGTGAACGCGTGTGACTAAACATAATCGTAACGGAGTCGAATCGGGACCTACATGTGGTATCTGAGCAGGTGCTCGATTGCGATGATCAAGCACACTCAGATTTGTCAAATTCTCTTCTTTTATCTTTTCACGTTTCTACTGAAAATCACCAAATTAAACGACTTTTACGGATAGAAATTGCTAAAACTTAGATATGTTGTGCGAAAACACTTGATCTATAAGCCTACAATTTTCTTAATTAAACAACTGTGGGTACTTTGCCTTCATGTCGCTTTCGAGTTCCCAAGTGAACTCCGCGCGTCGTTTGCCTTCCCATCGGACTTTCACAATAGGAATGCGTGAGCGCCCGAGTTCTTTGGTTTGGCGATCCATGATTTCGACAGGCTTTTCCACGAAGTGTAATGTTTCGTTCACTTGTAGATCGTCTAAAGAAACATGTAAGTCGTGGTCGGCGATGCACTTTCGGAGGTTTGACACGTGGAAAGTCGGGTGGACATTGCTAAGTTCCTTCGGTAATTCGAGTCTGTAGGAGACTTTTCCGATCCTTTCCAGAATCTTAAAAGGCCCCACATATCGAGGCGCGAGTTTTCCCTTTTTGCCGAATCGGACTACACCCTTCCAAGGTGATACCTTTAGGAGTACGTAGTCACCAACGCCATATTCACGGGGCTTGCGCTTTTTATCGGCGTAAACTTTCTGTCGATCCCGAGCTTTTGCTAGGTTGTCTCGAATCTGGAAAATTTTGTCTGTTGTTTCTTGTAGCAGCTCCGGACCGGTTAGTTGCGAGTGACCGATCTCGTGCCACACAATAGGCGATCGACATCTTCTTCCGTATAAGGCCTCGAAAGGTGCCATCTGGATGCTAGCCTGGTAGCTGTTGTTATACGAGAATTCGACTAACGGAAGGTGTCTATCCCAATTACCACCAAAGTCTAGAACACACGAACGGAGCATGTCTTCAAGAGTACGAATCGTTCTTTCAGTCTGACCGTCGGTTTGTGGGTGGAACGCAGTACTTAGATTAAGCGTTGTACCGAGTGCCGTTTGAAATGTTTCCCACAATCATGAAGTAAACCGAGCGTCACGATCAGAGATGATGTCACGAGGCGTCCCATGTCGACAGATGATCTCGTCGGTGTAGATTCGGGCTAATCGTTCCATTTTGTAGTCTTCTCGTATTGGTAGAAAGTGAGCTGATTTAGCCAAACGGTCAATAACAACCCAAATGCTGTCGTGACCTGATGACGTGGTTGGAAACTTGGTTACGAAATCCATAGCTATACTCTCCCACTTCCACATGGGGATTGGTGGTTGTTCGAGCAAGCCAGAGGGTCTTTGATGTTCAGCCTTGATTCTAGCACAGGTTAGGCATTTCCCGACGTAGAGAGCGATATCCCGTTTCATACCCGGCCACCAGTACCTATAGCGAAGATCATGGTACATCTTGTCAGCACCGGGATGGATAGAGTATCGGGATTTGTGGGCTTCATCCATGATAATCTGTCGCAAATTGGTTCGCTTGGGAATCCAAATTCGGTCTAAGAAGTGGAATATCCCATTTGATTTGCTCACAAGCTGGGCTCCATCGTGGTAGATTCTTTCTTTCTTCAAGGTGCGTTCGTTGAAACATGCATGCTGGGCGTCGCGGATGAGAGCTTCGAGGTTGTGCTGGGCTTGAACATTACGAGTGCTAAGCAGATAGCTCCGTCTGCTAAGTGCGTCGGCGACAACATTTGCTTTGCCTGGGTGATAACGAATCTCACAGTCGTAATCGTTGAGAAGTTCTACCCATTGGCGTTGACGCATATTTAGTTCCCTCTGTTTAAAGATGTGTTGTAGGCTCTTATGATCGGTGAAGATCGTACACCTTGTACCATACAGGTAGTGTCGCCAAATCTTTAATGCAAAAACAACTGCGCCTAGCTCGAGATCGTGGGTTGTATAGTTCTTCTCGTGGACTTTGAGCTGACGAGATGCGTAAGCTATGACGTTGTCTCGTTGCATTAGGACACAACCGAGACCAAGGTTGGAAGCATCACAGTAGACAATGAAATTATCGTTTCCGTCAGGTAGTGTGAGAACAGGAGCATTGCAAAGCATGTGTTTGAGGGTTCGAAAGGCGGACTCTTGTTTGGTCCCCCAGACAAAAGGCTGGTCCCTATGCGTGAGAGTGGTAAGTGGTACAGCAATCTTCGAGAATCCTTCGATAAATCGTCGATAATAGCCCGCTAGCCCGAGAAAGGAGCGGACTTCAGACGGGTTCTTAGGCGTAACCCAGCTCTTAACAGCTTCAATCTTCGCAGGATCGATGTGAATACCCTGACTATTTACAATGTGACCCAGAAACTGAACCTCCCTCAACCAAAACTCGCACTTGGAGAATTTGGCGTAGAGTTGGTTCCCCTGGAATAACTCGAGAACCAAACGTAAATGTTGCGCGTGTTCGGCTCTCGTTTTGGAATAGATCAAGACATCGTCGATGAACACGATGACGAAACGGTCGAGATATGGTTTACACACACGATTCATCAGATCCATGAAAACCGCTGGTGCGTTGGTTAGGCCAAAAGGCATGACAAAGAATTCATAATGGCCGTAACGAGTACGGAACGCGGTTTTGGGTATATCCTCCTCTTGTATACGCAGCTGATGATATCCGGAACGTAGATCGATCTTCGAGAAACACGTAGCGCCTTGTAGCTGATCAAACAAATCGTCGATTCGAGGCAGAGGATAGCGGTTCTTGATAGTCAACTTATTCAACTCCCGGTAGTCGATGCACATCCGGAACGACCCGTCCTTCTTTTTGACGAAAAGGACTGGTGCGCCCCAAGGAGAGGTGCTCGGGCGAATAAAGCCTTTTTCAAGAAATTCCTGGAGTTGGGTTGAGAGTTCGCGCATTTCAAACGGCGCGAGTCGATAAGGAGCTTTGGCGATAGGGTTAGCTCCTGGAATGAGGTCGATGCGAAAGTCGATATCGCGTTTTGGAGGTAGTCCGGGAAGATCCTCTGGAAAAACATTAGGAAATTCTCGAACCACGGGTACGTCTTTCACTTCCTTCTTCTCTTTCTTTTCCTTCTCCGCTGCTACAACGTTAGCCAAGAAAGCCCTGTATTCCTTGCGGAGATACTTGCTAGCTTGGAGGCATGACATAAGTTTGAGACCATTCGAAGCAGTATCACCATAAACGCGCAGTGAATCACCGTTTGCGAGCGAAAAACGAATCATCTTATCGAAGCACACAACTTCGGCATGGTTTTCTCGAAGGAAGTCCATGCCTACTATGACGTCAAAACTTCCGAGTTGCATCAGAATGAGGTCGATTGAGAAAATGTGATTGTTGAGCTCGAGAGTGCAATCACGAATAACAGAGTTTACAGCGACGGTTCTTCCGGTAGCGACTTCAACATCGAATGCAGAGGAGAGTCGGGAACGTTTACGACTAAGGAGTTTCTCAAATTCGAGCGACACAAAGCAATTATCGGCTCCAGTATCAAACAAACATGAAGCATAAATACCATTCACAAGGAACGTACCATTGACCACATTGTTGTCGGCCTGGGTGTCACGGCCCCCGACCCGGTTTGACCCGTTTCAGGAGCCGCGGGACAGAAATCCCGTGGTATTTAATTAATTGAGTTTAACAGCGGAAGTTTTCATCAGGATCTTTTTTTTTTAAATGCAAAAATATTTCCCGATTATTTTATTTTACAACTCAGGATAAAACCCCGTACTTTACAATCGTTTGATTTCACGAAGAAATCTTTTATTTTTACAAAACATGTTTCTTTATTTTATACTGAGCCACTTCCTTGAGCTTGTAGTGCTTTATGGCACTTTTCCTAGATCATAACAGATCACCTGAAACATGTTTGAAAAAGGTTGTGTCAGCGGGAAATACTGAGTGAATCATTCTATTTTGCATAATGATGCATAGTTATTAATTACATCATAAGAGCGATTACAATGGCTTCTATCTTATTTTTATCTGGCGCTGTGTCACAATGGTGACATGTCACAATGGTGACAATGGTCATACCACTATTAGATCAATGAACCTAAATAGTGATGATTATCCCTAGTAGGTCAATGAACCTAACTGGGAGAAAATTAGTAATGTGCACAATACCCCACTAGCCAGTGATTTAAGATATCCACGACTTAGTCCCTGTAATTATAACTTTTGAAAATAATTTGAGGTATTGTAAAATAGTTGATAAAAAGAGAATGACTCACATTGTAGATTTAACGAGCAGAGTATAAGCCTACTGATTAGCCTTGATTAACCTAATTTAAATAATAATGCACACACAAACAGGTTAGTAACTAATACAGCAGTTACGACAATTCACGAGATTAAACCCTCATAACGATTTACAAGTGAAATACTTAACAATTCAGCGGATTCACAACGAATGACAGAGTATAGTCCGAGTTCGAACAACACTCAAACATTCAAGTCGAAATCACGATGAATAACAAAGTATAAACTCAATTTGAGCGGCACTTAAACAATCGTTAGATAGTTATAATCGATCGGACGTTGAATCGTAATAGCGATCGAGTTATTACCCTGATTGCAGCATCGATTAGTGATTTGTGTGTGTTAATTGTAATAAATAGAACGTAACTCAGTGCGTATAGCGAGAATTTACGTCGTTTCAGCGCCCAGAATCAAGTCCCAATGTCTGCTATTTATAGTAAATTTTTTGACATTGCTTACGGACCGTAACAATATTCCCTTACGGTCTGTAAGGGATAAATGAAATTGATAGGGTAGCCACGTGTGGGACTAGGCCTGCTGAGTTGATGAATTTCATTAATTCGATTTTGACAGCGCATAATTTAGATAATCGTTAACTAGGGTTTACCCCCCCCCCCCCCTGAGTTTTAGGGGCCCTGATCCTGATTCTGATTGTTCTGGAAATTTTAGGGTTTGCGCAGAATCACTTGGGTGTCTTAATTAAGGTTTCCTATTGGTCAATTAAAATAATAATTAAGACTTTTTGATGAGAGTTGTTACATTCTCCCTACCTTAATAAAAATCTCGTCCTCGAGATTTACTAGAATAATTTAGGATACTTTTGCTTCTTTTCTGATTCTAGTTCCCAAGTGTATTTAGAGTCTTATCTTTGAATCTCACTTTACTTGAAGTAACACTAATCATTTGTTCTTTCTATCTTCTATCTGAAGAGGTTTTTCCACAAATTTTAACTTTTCGTTCATCTCTATATCTTGAAGAGGTAATACCAAAGATTTGTCTGATAGACATTTCTTGAGATTGGATACATGAAATACATCATGTACTCCAGCTAACTCTTCCTGGTAGTTGTAAACGATAAGCAACTGGTCCTATATGTTGGATTACTGGAAATGATCCTACGTACCTTGGACTTAGCTTTCCTTTTCTTACTCCTTTCCAAGGAGATACTTTCAATTACATTTTGTCTCCAACTCGAACTCCAATGGCTTTCATCTATTATCTGTATAATTCTTCTGGCGATCTCTATTTGTCTTTATCCTTTTCTTCGTGATACTGAATATCACAGTCATAGTTACTTAGGATTTTTCATCCATCTTCTTTGCCTCATGTTTAATTCTTTTTGCCCAAATATATCTTAAATTCTTATGATCCGTAAAAATAGTAAACTTACTTTCATACAGAGAATGTCTTAAATCTTAAGGGCAAAAATTACAGCTCCTAATTTTAAATCACGAGTCGTATAATTTCTTCGTGCTTTTTCAACTGTATTGAAACATACGCAATTACCTTCTTGCGTTGCATACACACACATCCAACTCCTAGTTTTGAAGTATCACCATATTCTTTAAAATCTTCTGTTCCTTCTGATAAGTCTAGGATTTTGTTAATTTATGCTTTAAGATCCTAAAGGCTTCTTCTTGTTTAGGTCTCCATTCCAACTTAACTGTTTTACAGGTTAGCTTAGTTAATAGTATAGCTATCTTGAAAAATCCTTAATAAACTGTCTATAGTATCCGGCTAAACCTACAAAACTCCTAATTTCCATTGCTGATTGCGGAACCTTCCATTTGGTAATATCTTATCAGGATTTACGTGAATACCTTCATGATTCACCATATGAACTAGAATTGCACTTCTGGCAGCCAAAATTCACACTTTGAGAATTTGATGTAAAGCTTTTCTTTTCTTAACAAAGTTAAGAGTGCATGCAAATGCTGACAATGTTCTTCCTGACTTTTGGAATAAATAAGTATATCGTCGATGAAGACAGTTACAAATTTATCCAAATATGGTTTACAGATTCTATTCATCATGTCCATGAATGCTGTAGGTGCATTCATTAATCCGAAGGACATGACTTGTAAATTCATAATGACCATTCCTAGTTTTGAAATCAGTTTTAGGTATGTCTTTATACTTTCAATTGATGATATCTGGAACGTAAGTTATCTTAGAAAATATCTATTTCCCTGTAATTGATCGAATATCATCAATTCTAGGTAATGAGTATTGATTCTTAATTATAACCTTATTCAATTCCCTATAATCAATACACATTCTCATCGAATCATCCTTTTTCTTAACAACCAATACTGTGCTCCCCACGGGGATGAACTAGGTTGTATGAAACCTTTACTTAGTAATTCATCTAATTGCTTTTTCAGTTCTAACATTTCTGTGGGAGCTAACCGATAAGGTACCTTAGCTATCGGTATAATTCTTGAATTTAGATGAATCCTAATTTCTACCTCCCTATCTGGTGGTAACCCTGTAACTCTTCTGGGAATACATCTGGGTATTCTGAGACTACTGGTATTTCCTCAAGTTCTTTATCTTTAGTATTAATGATTACTGAAATCATATATACTATTCCTTGTTTTTGTTCATAATTAGCAACTGATATGAATTTTATGGGTTTACATGGCTTATCTTCTGTAATCATTATTACTTCTCCAGTGGTTGCACAAATTTCTATGAAATTCTTGTCACAGATAATTCGAGCATAGTTGTTTACTAATCAATTCATTCCTAACATAACATCGAATTCAACCAATATGGTTGCATAAAATTTATGACTTAAAAGTTCTATTTCTACGTTTTGCAGAACCTTATTTATTTTAACTAAATTCCCATCTGCCGTTTCTACTGTAGAAATTTATCTAATGCTGGTTAACGGTAAGTTAAGAGTTTGGCAGAGTAAAGTATTTATAAAACTTTGGTTTGTACCAGAGTCAAATAATACTTTTGTGTAAACGTTGTAAACTAAGAACGTATCGGCTATCACATCTGGAATCATCTCGGCTTCTTGAGTAGTCAGCTGGAAGGCTCTTACATTCCTTTTTGCTCCTTCTGCAGGTTTAGCTTTATTGTCAGATAGTTTGTTCAGTTTTGGACAATCTGGCCTAAGATGTCCAGCTTCTCCACAGTTGTAGCAGACTGAGAATTTCTTCCTCCTGCAATCTTCTTCTTGATGCCCCGGAATTTTACAAAAATTGCAATATCCTTTGCATCTTCCAAAATGCTTCCTTTTGCAAAAATTGCAAAATGGGCTAGTAGAAGATTGCCCATTCCCTCCTTTCTTAAAATTGTTATGGTTACCTGAACGGAATTCTTGGGTAATCTTTTGGGCTACTTCCTTTCTTCTATTTTCTTCTCTTGTCCGTACTAGTTCATCAGTCAGAGTATTGGCTAATTCCACCGCATCATCAATCGTGCGAGGTTTCGCAGCCTTGACGATATTACGGATTTCGGAAATCAATCCCCAAATATAACGAGAAATAAGTACCGGCTCTGGCGAAGCCAGGGTTGGTACCACTCGAGCATACTCGAAGAATGTCGAAGTATAACCGCGACAATCTACATCCACCATCCGGTGGGTTAGAAACTTATTTGTCATTTGTTCCTTTTCATACTCAGGACATAATTTTCTTTCTACAAGGCTCTTAAATTCTTCCCAGTTCATAGCATACGCCATCCTTCTTCCTTTCGCTTGTAATACCGTATTCCACCATTCTAGCGCCCCTTCTTTGAAAAGGTTTGACGCGTACATGACCTGATCATCCTGAGCACATTTACTTATGGCAATTACTGCCTCGGTTTTCTCTAACCAACGCAGTGCCGCAGTCGCTCCTTCATTGCCTGCAAACTCAGTGGGTTTACAAGCAAGAAATTCTTTGAAAGAGCAACCAGGTGTTGTGGCTTTCATTTTCTTAAGGAGCGGAGCTTGCCGTGGTTCATTATCATGATTAACATGATCATTGCCTCTGTTTACACTATTACTGAAGTTATCTTCAGAAATACGTTTGCTTGGAATAATTTGTTGAGGTTCAATTGGATTTTTAACAGCAGCAATGATTGCTGGAATAGCGTTGGCTATCCCTTGAGCAACGATATTTTCTATATCATGCCTAGTCACATATTGGTCCCCCGGTTGTTGCTCAGATTGATTAACCTCATTAACCGGTTCATTATTAGCGTTTTCCATCTGATATCTAATTTATAGATAAATAATTAGTATAAAGGAAATAATCCAATGTCACAATTTAATTGCACATAATCACGTAAACGAATATACAAACAAAATTGTAACTTTCTAAAATTTCCTTATATCATGCTTCTATATACACCCGTTTTATTATTTATTTTACACATACTGATTTTACTATTACTATTACACAACCATAGTTTCATAAATCCCCTATCCTTTTATCAGATGATATTCTAGTAAGGCGTTCCCTTTCATCGTATTTCCAGGAGATCTGTCCCCCAATCTCTTGGATCCTATTCCCAGCATCTATTAAATTCTTCGCCAAAGTGGTGAAGTTCAACCATATTCTCGTTACTCATTGGTGGATTTGGTAAAGGTTCTGGATTTAACTGAGGAAAAAGCTTATAGGGATTGTTTTGTAACAGTATTTCATTATTCAACCATTCGTCTATTTGCGAGTGGATTGAAGGGTCTGGAATAGCTGGTTCTAAGTTTATTGGTAGTTGTGTTTCAAAAGAGTGAATAAAAACATTTTCATTAACAGGCTTAATAGTATTATAGCTTGCCATTATAAAATCTAACTCTTCCTGAGATGGTAACCCCTCAATTTGACTAGAGTTTTCCCCAATTTCCATTTTCTTAGGCTTAGGTTTCTCGAGAGGTAAAGCGTTGAATTCTATGGGTTCTTCTATGTCTGATATATACCTATTGAAATCTCTGGAAACCTCTATTCTTACTGGATAGAGATTTAAATTCTGAAGGGCGTCAGACAAGTCACTCATGCTGTTTAAAATACACACAATTACTAAGTTAAAATCATAACAAAATTTTATAGAAAACTTTTAAATATTATTTTATACTGGGTAACTACCAAAACAACTGAAACTTAAGTTTTATTTGTAAATCTATTTATTCACTGAATCAGGTTTCTGGCTTATATTTAATAAGGGTGCTAAAACTTTGAGTCATATTATTTTAAAGATTCATACTTACTGCTACAGTGGTTAGCATATAAAAGTCTGCTCATACTGTACACAATTAGTCAGATAATAAAACACATAATTATAAAATGGAAATTAAATTTCCTAAGTATCTCTCAATTACTTTAATAGGCTAAAATCAATAGTAAGCTTAAATCAGTGGCTCTGATACCACCTTTTTCTGTCACGGCCCCCGACCCGGTTTGACCCGTTTCAGGAGCCGCGGGATAGAAATCCCGTGGTATTTAATTAATTGAGTTTAACAGCGGAAGTTTTCATCAGGATCTTTTTTTTTAAATGCAAAAATATTTCCCGATTATTTTATTTTACAACTCAGGATAAAACCCCGTACTTTACAATCGTTTGATTTCACGAAGAAATCTTTTATTTTTACAAAACATGTTTCTTTATTTTATACTGAGCCACTTCCTTGAGCTTGTAGTGCTTTATGGCACTTTTCCTAGATCATAACAGATCACCTGAAACATGTTTGAAAAAGGTTTTGTCAGCGGTAAATACTGAGTGAATCATTCTATTTTGCATAATGATGCATAGTTATTAATTACATCATAAGAGCGATTACAATGGCTTCTATCTTATTTTTATCTGGCGCTGTGTCACAATGGTGACATGTCACAATGGTGACAATGGTCATACCACTATTAGATCAATGAACCTAAATAGTGATGATTATCCCTAGTAGGTCAATGAACCTAACTGGGAGAAAATTAGTAATGTGCACAATACCCCACTAGCCAGTGATTTAAGATATCCACGACTTAGTCCCTGTAATTATAACTTTTGAAAATAATTTGAGGTATTGTAAAATAGTTGATAAAAAGAGAATGACTCACATTGTAGATTTAACGAGCAGAGTATAAGCCTACTGATTAGCCTTGATTAACCTAATTTAAATAATAATGCACACACAAACAGGTTAGTAACTAATACAGCAGTTACGACAATTCACGAGATTAAACCCTCACAACGATTTACAAGTGAAATACTTAACAATTCCGCGGATTCACAACGAATGACAGAGTATAGTCCGAGTTCGAACAGCACTCAAACATTCAAGTCGAAATCACGATGAATAACAAAGTATAAACTCAATTTGAGCGGCACTTAAACAATCGTTAGATAGTTATAATCGATCGGACGTTGAATCGTAATAGCGATCGAGTTATTACCCTGATTGCAGCATCGATTAGTGATTTGTGTGTGTTAATTGTAATAAATAGAACGTAACTCAGTGCGTATAGCGAGAATTTACGTCGTTTCAGCGCCCAGAATCAAGTCCCAATGTCTGCTATTTATAGTAAATTTTTTGACATTGCTTACGGACCGTAACAATATTCCCTTACGGTCCGTAATGGATAAATGAAATTGATAGGGTAGCCACGTGTGGGACTAGGCCTGCTGAGTTGATGAATTTCATTAATTTGATTTTGACAGCGCATAATTTAGATAATCGTTAACTAGGGTTTACCCCCCCCCCCCTGAGTTTTAGGGGCCCTGATCCTGATTCTGATTGTTCTGAAAATTTTAGGGTTTGCGCAGAATCACTTGGGTGTCTTAATTAAGGTTTCCTATTGGTCAATTAAAATAATAATTAAGACTTTTTGATGAGAGTTGTTACACTGGGCTTGGCGCACATTGAGATTGAAAGTTTTGGCGCGTGCGGCCTGTTGTTGCTGCTGCTGTTGCGGTTCTTGTTTCACTACCCTGTTCGGGCACATGTTGGCGAAATGATTCGGGTCGCCACACGTGAAGCATGCTCTGGCTTTGACTGCGGGTGCCGGAGGAGCTTGTTGACCCTGTGGGGCAGCGAGTAAAGCTTGATTGGCAGGAGCTTGGCGAATACGGCAGTTGGCAGTAAAGTGGCCGTAGACATTGCAATGAGCACAGAAGCAGCATTGAATAGTAGTATGGTGATGATAGGTGCAAGTAGGGCAGAGCGGGTGTGGTCCAGTATATGCACGCTTCGCAGGAGGTGTACTGGCCACAGGCGCCGCTACTTGACGCTGTTGGGCAGGTACAGCTTAGATCGGTGCAGCAGTAATCGCATTGTTCTTGTTGGTGGAGCTGTTCTTTCTCTTGTTCTTTCTCTTGCTGCTTGGTGAGGTAGGTTCAACAGTTGGTGCGGTAGCGGTAGCTTGATGCAGATGCTTGGAGGTCTTATCCCACACCCCAGCCTTAACCCTTTTGTCATTGATTTCAGCGGCTAGCAGATAGGTCTCCTCGATTGTGGTAGTCTTAGCCGCTTGCACGAAATCAGCAACGCAGTCGGGCAAAGCTCGGATATACTTCTTGATGGTCATTTCGGGAGTCTTGACCTGGTCGGGACAGATAATGCTGAGCTGTTTGAAGCGAGCAGTGAGACCAGCGTTGTCTCCATCCTTCTGATGTATGTGCCAGAATTCATCTTCAAGCTTTTGACGTTCGTGAGGAGGGCAGAATTCATCTAGCATGACTTCCTTGAGCTCGTCCCACGACAGACCGTAGGCTGCATCATTCCCTCGCTTGTTCCTCTCGGCCGTCCACCAGTCTAGAGCACGAGACTGGAAGACGCCGGTAGCGTTCAGAGTTCGAAGGTCATCAGGGCAACCACTTTGTCGCAGAGTAACCTCGATAGAGTCAAACCAGTGGAATAGTGCAGTAGGACCTCCTTCGCCTGTGAATTCTTTCGGCCCACATGACTTGAATTGTTTGAAACTGAAAGGTCTTGGAACAGCTTTAGGACCTTCAGTCCTCGACTCCTCGGATGATTTGCTGGCATTCTCATAGGCATCACTCACAGCTTTAGCCACACTCTTTGCGATAATAGAGGCTAGACGTCTGTCCCTCTTTTCCTGACGAGTGAGTGTATGACGAGATCCAGACGACATTGTCTGCAATTGACATCGCCACGGAACTCAACACATGTATTCGAATCTCACCTCACACGTCTACTACTTCTAAAGCTCAGTAACACGTACCATGTAAACGCAGATAGTCATAATTTCACAAAATTACACGAATCACGTAAACACATAGAGCACATAACCACAATACTCCTAAACACGTAAGCACAATAGCAAGAAACACATATACCTTAGTCACTAGGGCATTCAGAAAACAGAAACCTAGTATTCCGAGTTCGCGATCGTTCGGACGCAGTGTAGTGCGAGCGATTTGTTAATGATGTGTTGTGTGTGTAGCAAAGGCCAAAGGTATTAGATCGAAACCGGTAGTACCTCAAAACGTTTAATAAATAAGCACAAAACACGTAATTCTCATAAAAGCGACGAAAATTGAGACACATAAAATCGAGAATGGATCGTCTGCGGCTAGTAGACTTCGACTAACCAAAGTGGCTCGACTATTCGCAAGGATCCTGTGTGCACAATTACCTCCAGGACTATGCCTTTGCCTCGATTCTTGGGCGTTGGCGCAATTCCCGTTGGTTATATTGTGTCTTTAGATCGTTGGAGTCCATCGAAACTTTGGTGGGAGTGTTGGTATAAAAGCAGGACGAGTCGTCAAGGTTAGGTTTTCACCCCTATCTTGCAACTTCTGTCCCTGTTTTTGATAAAATTTGAGGAGATTATTCATCAAAATATGGATTTCACTCCTAATTTGGTATGATTCTCCTCGTTTGTAGCTAAAACGCAAGCTGATTAGGCAACTTTAGTCGAGAGTTTGCGGTTTTCACACCTATTCTCGGCCTCATTACCTGTTCATAACTTGAAAATTCGAGTGCAGTGATAGAAAAGAGCGAGTGATAGTGGCGAGTTTACGCATACGCGTGATTTGGTCTGTTGGTTCTTAACTATAGACTAGGTCTCTAAGACTTCGACCCGGACTAGGTCGAGTCTTGCCTAATTCCCGATAGTTATGGCTCTGATACCAATCTGTCACACCCCAACCGATGGCGGAATCATCGGGGCGCGGCACTGAGCGAAACAGATTGTCCAGAAGTTTCCATAACAACTATCATTACCATTTAATTTAAGTTAACATGTCCCATACCATGTCTCAAATAGCAAACAAGTTATTACAGACAAGAACTAAACAAATATTCTGTTCCGACAACTCAGATTTAAACATAACAATTTATTCGTTGGTTTCTAGGACTCCAGTTCCTAGCTTCAAGCTCATCACAGCACAAAGAGCATAAAAGAAACCTAAGCACCTGTCACATGCGTTAAAATAAAGTCAATACATAAAATGTAAAGGTGAGCATACAAGTTTGATAATAGCATATAGAGTTCGAATTCGTTTACGCATAACCAGCACGTACACATAGTGAAATGAAGCACGTTAGTTATCGACATAGATCCATCGATACCAATGACTGCGGGTTGACTGCCCGAGGCAGTTCGCAATACATGATTACCACCGTAATCAATGCAAGTAAAAGATCCTTAACAACCCCCGTGTGAACGGGTGCTGAGTCCAAACTATAGTACTATCGTTGCTAAGGCAGGTAGACAGCATTCCATGTGTAAACATAACAAACAAGCATTCATAAGCCACGTATAACATGCGTAAATGGTTTAGCGTTAAAAATAGCTTGAGTAGTGTGATTGTTGTAGTTTGAATATTCGTAACGTATGTAACACCCAAAAGTGCTAAAAGCAAAAGGGTTCGAGTATACTCACAGCGATTATGGATTGAAGGGAGCGCTTTTCAGCGAGTACGGTTAGCCTGAATAGATTCGATAACGTAATGATAAGTGTCGCGTAAAACAGTACAAAGTGAGAGTGGGTAGGATAACTGATCGTGCGGATCAACTATCCGTGAGAGGAAGTTATCCGTGCGAGTGAACTATCCGTGCGGATGGTGACCCATCCGGATAAACTATCCGTGCGAGCGAGCTGTCCGTGCGGATGGTAATCCGTGCGGATTAGTCGCTCGTGCGGATTGCTTATCCGTACGGACAAGTTGTTCGTGTGGATAAACGTTCGAGTGGATTGTTTCTTCCTAAGGATGTGTTTGTGTATGATGGCTTGTGCTTTGGAGTTTTCGTTGTAGCATTTAGAAAACATTTAAGTGTCTCTACCTTTCAAGCCGGTCGCGCGGACAACAATCCGTCCGGATGGCAGTCCGTGCGGACAACGTCTTTAAGGCTGAGTCACTAAGTGGATTAGGTAATCCGCCCGGATGGTAATCCGTACGGAAAGTAGTAATCCGTCCGGATAGTCTGTCCGTGCGGACAACTGGTCCGTGCGGATGAACTTGGTTTGAATGTATTCAAGGTCTTAGTATCTCATGATCTGAAGAGTAATCCATTCAGAGGTCGTTCGTCCGGATTGCTCATTCGTCGATACTCAAACCTTGTTTGGAAAGTGGGTCCCAAGGGTAGCTCGTCCGGGTGACAACCCGTCCGGATAGCCTGTCCGTGCGGACAACTCGTCCGTGCGGACAGCTTGTTCGTGCGGACAGCCTCTCGTTCTGGTTGTTCCGTTCGCCTACTCTTGGTTTCTGTTGTCGTTTATCGATGCGTTCTGATTACGTGGAAACCACTTGGAATCGTATTCTGACTCGCATGACTAAGCCGGCCAGGAACCACCCTGACTCGACTTGTCGGCGACTTAGAACGGTCGTTCCGGTTCATCCCGTAATCAGGTGTCTCGCGGGTAGGATTCCAGATCTAGGACTAGTGCATCACTGTTAACGAGTAGAGACTAGAACCGATCAGATTCGTACCGATCTTAAGGGTAAAAGAAGGAGAGAACTTAGGTTTATTTCTTTCAACTCTTTTATCCTTAGAAAAGTTTAGATTTAGGTGAAGTTGTTGTGAAATCTTGTGGAAATCGTTTAGATCTGAGTTATTCTTGGTGGAATGAGGTCAAGCTTGAAGTTCATGAGAACTTCATGATGACGTCACCCGAGAATACCTCAAATCTTGATGATTTCATGGTTAAAAGTTGAGATTTGACAGATGGAAGGGTGTAGAATTGTGTAGTGATCAAGGATGTACAAGAATTAGAGCAAGATCTTACCTAGACTGAGAGAAATCTAAGAAAAAGTGAAGAATGCGTGCGGTTCGGACGTCACTTGCCAAAAGTGGAAAAGTTGGAGAGTGACCCGTGTATTTATAGGATGCTAAAAGGGGAAAGGGTGAGCCGTGCGGATGGCACGTAACCCGGATAGGCTATCCGTCCGGATTGGTCATCCGTCCGGATTGGCAATCCGTGCGGATTGGCAATCCGTGCGGATTGACCATCCGTTCGGATGTCGCCTGATTTGGTGCGTTCGGTGCGACGACGCTTCGGCTTCGGTTTTCGAGCGATTCGATAGGGTTTCCTAGTCAAATTACTTTCAGTCCCAACTACTTCTTATATGGTTCGACTCGGAATTCGGGTTCGGGTTCGTTTACATTCGAGTTAGACTTCGAGTTCGATTGAGTTCGCTTGATTATCACAACACAACACAACATAACATAACATAAAATCAACATGCACAGGTAACACGTAAGGCACACACACACACACGTATAAACAACAAGTAAAATACACAGCTCGAGTTACGATTCGATGTCGATTCGATTAGCATTGCTTGATCATTAGTTGATTAACTTTATCGCATTGTTACTTCCTATCATTCACAGTCGTAGGTCGATTGAAATACGATTAATATGATGCGATTATTGTAATGAACGACACTTACTCCACATAATATAAATAAAATAAAAACATTTCTACGAGTCGAGTCGCGCGAAATCGGTCGTTGACTTTGACCTTGACTTTGACTTTCACTCGTGAAAACACGGGGTGTTACAGCCTCCCCTTGTTTAGGGAATTACGTCCCGAAATTAAGCTGAAGCTGTAACAAGGTCGTGAATCACGTGTGAGAGTTTTTCGTTTGGACCACTAAAAATCGTCAAATTAATCGACTTTTTAAGGTTAAAAATCGGGTAAAATTTGGATATGCTATGCGAAATACGTTGATCTAAAAGCCTATAAAGTTTCAGATCTTAATTCGTAGCCGTTTGAGAGAAATCTGTGTTTTTGTTAAAAATGTTGAATGTTGCTGTTGATGTTCACCGTACGGATGGCAATCCGTGCGGATAACAAATCCGTGTTGACTTTTGTTGACTAGTTTATTCGCATGGATAATTGTTGACTCTGAGTCGTGCGGAATCCGTGAACGCGTGTGACTAAACATAATCGTAACGGAGTCGAATCGGGACCTACATGTGGTATCTGAGCAGGTGCTCGATTGCGATGATCAAGCACACTCAGATTTGTCAAATTCTCTTCTTTTATCTTTTCACGTTTCTACTGAAAATCACCAAATTAAACGACTTTTACGGATAGAAATTGCTAAAACTTAGATATGTTGTGCGAAAACACTTGATCTATAAGCCTACAATTTTCTTAATTAAACAACTGTGGGTACTTTGCCTTCATGTCGCTTTCGAGTTCCCAAGTGAACTCCGCGCGTCGTTTGCCTTCCCATCGGACTTTCACAATAGGAATGCGTGAGCGCCCGAGTTCTTTGGTTTGGCGATCCATGATTTCGACAGGCTTTTCCACGAAGTGTAATGTTTCGTTCACTTGTAGATCGTCTAAAGAAACATGTAAGTCGTGGTCGGCGATGCACTTTCGGAGGTTTGACACGTGGAAAGTCGGGTGGACATTGCTAAGTTCCTTCGGTAATTCGAGTCTGTAGGAGACTTTTCCGATCCTTTCCAGAATCTTAAAAGGCCCCACATATCGAGGCGCGAGTTTTCCCTTTTTGCCGAATCGGACTACACCCTTCCAAGGTGATACCTTTAGGAGTACGTAGTCACCAACGCCATATTCACGGGGCCTGCGCTTTTTATCGGCGTAAACTTTCTGTCGATCCCGAGCTTTTGCTAGGTTGTCTCGAATCTGGAAAATTTTGTCTGTTGTTTCTTGTAGCAGCTCCGGACCGGTTAGTTGCGAGTGACCGATCTCGTGCCACACAATAGGCGATCGACATCTTCTTCCGTATAAGGCCTCGAAAGGTGCCATCTGGATGCTAGCCTGGTAGCTGTTGTTATACGAGAATTCGACTAACGGAAGGTGTCTATCCCAATTACCACCAAAGTCTAGAACACACGAACGGAGCATGTCTTCAAGAGTACGAATCGTTCTTTCAGTCTGACCGTCGGTTTGTGGGTGGAACGCAGTACTTAGATTAAGCGTTGTACCGAGTGCCGTTTGAAATGTTTCCCACAATCATGAAGTAAACCGAGCGTCACGATCAGAGATGATGTCACGAGGCGTCCCATGTCGACAGATGATCTCGTCGGTGTAGATTCGGGCTAATCGTTCCATTTTGTAGTCTTCTCGTATTGGTAGAAAGTGAGCTGATTTAGCCAAACGGTCAATAACAACCCAAATGCTGTCGTGACCTGATGACGTGGTTGGAAGCTTGGTTACGAAATCCATAGCTATACTCTCCCACTTCCACATGGGGATTGGTGGTTGTTCGAGCAAGCCAGAGGGTCTTTGATGTTCAGCCTTGATTCTAGCACAGGTTAGGCATTTCCCGACGTAGAGAGCGATATCCCGTTTCATACCCGGCCACCAGTACCTATAGCGAAGATCATGGTACATCTTGTCAGCACCGGGATGGATAGAGTATCGGGATTTGTGGGCTTCATCCATGATAATCTGTCGCAAATTGGTTCGCTTGGGAATCCAAATTCGGTCTAAGAAGTGGAATATCCCATTTGATTTGCTCACAAGCTGGGCTCCATCGTGGTAGATTCTTTCTTTCTTCAAGGTGCGTTCGTTGAAACATGCATGCTGGGCGTCGCGGATGAGAGCTTCGAGGTTGTGCTGGGCTTGAACATTACGAGTGCTAAGCAGATAGCTCCGTCTGCTAAGTGCGTCGGCGACAACATTTGCTTTGCCTGGGTGATAACGAATCTCACAGTCGTAATCGTTGAGAAGTTCTACCCATTGGCGTTGACGCATATTTAGTTCCCTCTGTTTAAAGATGTGTTGTAGGCTCTTATGATCGGTGAAGATCGTACACCTTGTACCATACAGGTAGTGTCGCCAAATCTTTAATGCAAAAACAACTGCGCCTAGCTCGAGATCGTGGGTTGTATAGTTCTTCTCGTGGACTTTGAGCTGACGAGATGCGTAAGCTATGACGTTGTCTCGTTGCATTAGGACACAACCGAGACCAAGGTTGGAAGCATCACAGTAGACAATGAAATTATCGTTTCCGTCAGGTAGTGTGAGAACAGGAGCATTGCAAAGCATGTGTTTGAGGGTTCGAAAGGCGGACTCTTGTTTGGTCCCCCAGACAAAAGGCTGGTCCCTATGCGTGAGAGTGGTAAGTGGTACAGCAATCTTCGAGAATCCTTCGATAAATCGTCGATAATAGCCCGCTAGCCCGAGAAAGGAGCGGACTTCAGACGGGTTCTTAGGCGTAACCCAGCTCTTAACAGCTTCAATCTTCGCAGGATCGATGTGAATACCCTGACTATTTACAATGTGACCCAGAAACTGAACCTCCCTCAACCAAAACTCGCACTTGGAGAATTTGGCGTAGAGTTGGTTCCCCTGGAATAACTCGAGAACCAAACGTAAATGTTGCGCGTGTTCGGCTCTCGTTTTGGAATAGATCAAGACATCGTCGATGAACACGATGACGAAACGGTCGAGATATGGTTTACACACACGATTCATCAGATCCATGAAAACCGCTGGTGCGTTGGTTAGGCCAAAAGGCATGACAAAGAATTCATAATGGCCGTAACGAGTACGGAACGCGGTTTTGGGTATATCCTCCTCTTGTATACGCAGCTGATGATATCCGGAACGTAGATCGATCTTCGAGAAACACGTAGCGCCTTGTAGCTGATCAAACAAATCGTCGATTCGAGGCAGAGGATAGCGGTTCTTGATAGTCAACTTATTCAACTCCCGGTAGTCGATGCACATCCGGAACGACCCGTCCTTCTTTTTGACGAAAAGGACTGGTGCGCCCCAAGGAGAGGTGCTCGGGCGAATAAAGCCTTTTTCAAGAAATTCCTGGAGTTGGGTTGAGAGTTCGCGCATTTCGAACGGCGCGAGTCGATAAGGAGCTTTGGCGATAGGGTTAGCTCCTGGAATGAGGTCGATGCGAAAGTCGATATCGCGTTTTGGAGGTAGTCCGGGAAGATCCTCTGGAAAAACATTAGGAAATTCTCGAACCACGGGTACGTCTTTCACTTCCTTCTTCTCTTTCTTTTCCTTCTCCGCTGCTACAACGTTAGCCAAGAAAGCCCTGTATTCCTTGCGGAGATACTTGCTAGCTTGGAGGCATGACATAAGTTTGAGACCATTCGAAGCAGTATCACCATAAACGCGCAGTGAATCACCGTTTGCGAGCGAAAAAACGAATCATCTTATCGAAGCACACAACTTCGGCATGGTTTTCTCGAAGGAAGTCCATGCCTACTATGACGTCAAAACTTCCGAGTTGCATCAGAATGAGGTCGATTGAGAAAATGTGATTGTTGAGCTCGAGAGTGCAATCACGAATAACAGAGTTTACAGCGACGGTTCTTCCGGTAGCGACTTCAACATCGAATGCAGAGGAGAGTCGGGAACGTTTACGACTAAGGAGTTTCTCAAATTCGAGCGACACAAAGCAATTATCGGCTCCAGTATCAAACAAACATGAAGCATAAATACCATTCACAAGGAACGTACCATTGACCACATTGTTGTCGGCCTGGGTGTCACGGCCCCCGACCCGGTTTGACCCGTTTCAGGAGCCGCGGGACAGAAATCCCGTGGTATTTAATTAATTGAGTTTAACAGCGGAAGTTTTCATCAGGATCTTTTTTTTTTAAATGCAAAAATATTTCCCGATTATTTTATTTTACAACTCAGGATAAAACCCCGTACTTTACAATCGTTTGATTTCACGAAGAAATCTTTTATTTTTACAAAACATGTTTCTTTATTTTATACTGAGCCACTTCCTTGAGCTTGTAGTGCTTTATGGCACTTTTCCTAGATCATAACAGATCACCTGAAACATGTTTGAAAAAGGTTGTGTCAGCGGGAAATACTGAGTGAATCATTCTATTTTGCATAATGATGCATAGTTATTAATTACATCATAAGAGCGATTACAATGGCTTCTATCTTATTTTTATCTGGCGCTGTGTCACAATGGTGACATGTCACAATGGTGACAATGGTCATACCACTATTAGATCAATGAACCTAAATAGTGATGATTATCCCTAGTAGGTCAATGAACCTAACTGGGAGAAAATTAGTAATGTGCACAATACCCCACTAGCCAGTGATTTAAGATATCCACGACTTAGTCCCTGTAATTATAACTTTTGAAAATAATTTGAGGTATTGTAAAATAGTTGATAAAAAGAGAATGACTCACATTGTAGATTTAACGAGCAGAGTATAAGCCTACTGATTAGCCTTGATTAACCTAATTTAAATAATAATGCACACACAAACAGGTTAGTAACTAATACAGCAGTTACGACAATTCACGAGATTAAACCCTCATAACGATTTACAAGTGAAATACTTAACAATTCAGCGGATTCACAACGAATGACAGAGTATAGTCCGAGTTCGAACAGCACTCAAACATTCAAGTCGAAATCACGATGAATAACAAAGTATAAACTCAATTTGAGCGGCACTTAAACAATCGTTAGATAGTTATAATCGATCGGACGTTGAATCGTAATAGCGATCGAGTTATTACCCTGATTGCAGCATCGATTAGTGATTTGTGTGTGTTAATTGTAATAAATAGAACGTAACTCAGTGCGTATAGCGAGAATTTACGTCGTTTCAGCGCCCAGAATCAAGTCCCAATGTCTGCTATTTATAGTAAATTTTTTGACATTGCTTACGGACCGTAACAATATTCCCTTACGGTCTGTAAGGGATAAATGAAATTGATAGGGTAGCCACGTGTGGGACTAGGCCTGCTGAGTTGATGAATTTCATTAATTCGATTTTGACAGCGCATAATTTAGATAATCGTTAACTAGGGTTTACCCCCCCCCCCTGAGTTTTAGGGGCCCTGATCCTGATTCTGATTGTTCTGGAAATTTTAGGGTTTGCGCAGAATCACTTGGGTGTCTTAATTAAGGTTTCCTATTGGTCAATTAAAATAATAATTAAGACTTTTTGATGAGAGTTGTTACATTCTCCCTACCTTAATAAAAATCTCGTCCTCGAGATTTACTAGAATAATTTAGGATACTTTTGCTTCTTTTCTGATTCTAGTTCCCAAGTGTATTTAGAGTCTTATCTTTGAATCTCACTTTACTTGAAGTAACACTAATCATTTGTTCTTTCTATCTTCTATCTGAAGAGGTTTTTCCACAA
Source organism: Helianthus tuberosus (assembly GCA_030545235.1). NCBI lineage: Eukaryota > Viridiplantae > Streptophyta > Magnoliopsida > Asterales > Asteraceae > Helianthus > Helianthus tuberosus. The sequence continues at coordinate 48,186,000 of CM060377.1, forward strand.
ATTTTAACTTTTCGTTCATCTCTATATCTTGAAGAGGTAATACCAAAGATTTGTCTGATAGACATTTCTTGAGATTGGATACATGAAATACATCATGTACTCCAGCTAACTCTTCCTGGTAGTTGTAAACGATAAGCAACTGGTCCTATATGTTGGATTACTGGAAATGATCCTACGTACCTTGGACTTAGCTTTCCTTTTCTTACTCCTTTCCAAGGAGATACTTTCAATTACATTTTGTCTCCAACTCGAACTCCAATGGCTTTCATCTATTATCTGTATAATTCTTCTGGCGATCTCTATTTGTCTTTATCCTTTTCTTCGTGATACTGAATATCACAGTCATAGTTACTTAGGATTTTTCATCCATCTTCTTTGCCTCATGTTTAATTCTTTTTGCCCAAATATATCTTAAATTCTTATGATCCGTAAAAATAGTAAACTTACTTTCATACAGAGAATGTCTTAAATCTTAAGGGCAAAAATTACAGCTCCTAATTTTAAATCACGAGTCGTATAATTTCTTCGTGCTTTTTCAACTGTATTGAAACATACGCAATTACCTTCTTGCGTTGCATACACACACATCCAACTCCTAGTTTTGAAGTATCACCATATTCTTTAAAATCTTCTGTTCCTTCTGATAAGTCTAGGATTTTGTTAATTTATGCTTTAAGATCCTAAAGGCTTCTTCTTGTTTAGGTCTCCATTCCAACTTAACTGTTTTACAGGTTAGCTTAGTTAATAGTATAGCTATCTTGAAAAATCCTTAATAAACTGTCTATAGTATCCGGCTAAACCTACAAAACTCCTAATTTCCATTGCTGATTGCGGAACCTTCCATTTGGTAATATCTTATCAGGATTTACGTGAATACCTTCATGATTCACCATATGAACTAGAATTGCACTTCTGGCAGCCAAAATTCACACTTTGAGAATTTGATGTAAAGCTTTTCTTTTCTTAACAAAGTTAAGAGTGCATGCAAATGCTGACAATGTTCTTCCTGACTTTTGGAATAAATAAGTATATCGTCGATGAAGACAGTTACAAATTTATCCAAATATGGTTTACAGATTCTATTCATCATGTCCATGAATGCTGTAGGTGCATTCATTAATCCGAAGGACATGACTTGTAAATTCATAATGACCATTCCTAGTTTTGAAATCAGTTTTAGGTATGTCTTTATACTTTCAATTGATGATATCTGGAACGTAAGTTATCTTAGAAAATATCTATTTCCCTGTAATTGATCGAATATCATCAATTCTAGGTAATGAGTATTGATTCTTAATTATAACCTTATTCAATTCCCTATAATCAATACACATTCTCATCGAATCATCCTTTTTCTTAACAACCAATACTGTGCTCCCCACGGGGATGAACTAGGTTGTATGAAACCTTTACTTAGTAATTCATCTAATATTGCTTTTTCAGTTCTAACATTTCTGTGGGAGCTAACCGATAAGGTACCCTTAGCTATCGGTATAATTCTTGAATTTAGATGAATCCTAATTTCTACCTCCCTATCTGGTGGTAAACCCTGTAACTCTTCTGGGAATACATCTGGGTATTCTGAGACTACTGGTATTTCCTCAAGTTCTTTATCTTTAGTATTAATGATTACTGAAATCATATATACTATTCCTTGTTTTTGTTCATAATTAGCAACTGATATGAATTTTATGGGTTACATGGCTTATCTTCTGTAATCATTATTACTTCTCCAGTGGTTGCACAAATTTCTATGAAATTCTTGTCACAGATAATTCGAGCATAGTTGTTTACTAATCAATTCATTCCTAACATAACATCGAATTCAACCAATATGGTTGCATAAAATTTATGACTTAAAAGTTCTATTTCTACGTTTTGCAGAACCTTATTTATTTTAACTAAATTCCCATCTGCCGTTTCTACTGTAGAAATTTATCTAATGCTGGTTAACGGTAAGTTAAGAGTTTGGCAGAGTAAAGTATTTATAAAACTTTGGTTTGTACCAGAGTCAAATAATACTTTTGTGTAAACGTTGTAAACTAAGAACGTATCGGCTATCACATCTGGAATCATCTCGGCTTCTTGAGTAGTCAGCTGGAAGGCTCTTACATTCCTTTTTGCTCCTTCTGCAGGTTTAGCTTTATTGTCAGATAGTTTGTTCAGTTTTGGACAATCTGGCCTAAGATGTCCAGCTTCTCCACAGTTGTAGCAGACTGAGAATTTCTTCCTCCTGCAATCTTCTTCTTGATGCCCCGGAATTTTACAAAAATTGCAATATCCTTTGCATCTTCCAAAATGCTTCCTTTTGCAAAAATTGCAAAATGGGCTAGTAGAAGATTGCCCATTCCCTCCTTTCTTAAAATTGTTATGGTTACCTGAACGGAATTCTTGGGTAATCTTTTGGGCTACTTCCTTTCTTCTATTTTCTTCTCTTGTCCCGTACTAGTTCATCAGTCAGAGTATTGGCTAATTCCACCGCATCATCAATCGTGCGAGGTTTCGCAGCCTTGACGATATACGGATTTCGGAAATCAATCCCCAAATATAACGAGAAATAAGTACCGGCTCTGGCGAAGCCAGGGTTGGTACCACTCGAGCATACTCGAAGATGTCGAAGTATAACCGCGACAATCTACATCCACCATCCGGTGGGTTAGAAACTTATTTGTCATTTGTTCCTTTTCATACTCAGGACATAATTTTCTTTCTACAAGGCTCTTAAATTCTTCCCAGTTCATAGCATACGCCATCCTTCTTCCTTTCGCTTGTAATACCGTATTCCACCATTCTAGCGCCCCTTCTTTGAAAAGGTTTGACGCGTACATGACCTGATCATCCTGAGCACATTTACTTATGGCAA